>BRXU01000023.1:905000-1505000 GCA_030267565.1 Pleodorina starrii | reverse complement strand
AGGCTGCTGAGAGTGAGCGAATAAACATGGTGTTCATCACGCACTTACCCGGCACGCCGTCCACGAAGCTGCCGATGCGGGGCGAGGACACGGCCACGTGGGTGCCGTTGGTCGAGATGTTGCGCACCACCAGGACAGTCTCATTGCAACCAAACACGGCAGTCAGCGCGCCCTGCACACGCACATACGGAGATACGGAGATCGAAACGAACGGCAGGCGGCAGTGCGGCTCGTTCGTTGTTGGATACGGTAGGTACCAGGCTAGCGTAGCTACCCGCGCGTCACCCGAAGTAAGCCCGCCCGTCCTGCGGCTGTCCTCTCCGGAAATTGCATGTACACATCGATCAAGCAACGAAAACGCACCTAGCCGCTTCTGGCTAGACAGCTGGACTAGATACCGGTAGACAGCGTGAACAGTGCGTTCGTCCGCACCTGCGGGCTGACGTAGGTCGCCGCGCCATGGCAGGCCGGGCAGTTGTGCTCCGACACGATCTTGCCCTTCGAGTCTAGAATATAAGCCCTGTTGGCGCCGGTGTGCGGGACGATTATGAAATTGCCGTACGGTACGGCATGGAAGTGGCCCACGGGCAGCTGGAATGTGGCGGCGGGTTTGAAGGCGGCGACGGGCTGCAGGTCGTCCACCCGGTACGTGAAGATCCGACCGAAGGCCTCGGCCTGCAAGGGATGTATGAGGGATGGAGTGGGATGGAGGGTGTTGCGAATTAGCAACTGACTACTGAAGGTGTTGTGGTTGTGCTTTCCTTTGCCTTGGTCGTATCCGCACTCATCCATTGTAGTGCACGTACGGCCAGCAGCCAGCATGATGCTCAGGATCCCACAGTCATTTCCAATAACACCAAACAACAATATCAAACAAAGTCACGCACGTAGGCGAGGTACAGCCTCCACCCGACGTGGTAGGTCAGGGTGCCGCCATCGACGCCGCCGATGGCATCCGAGCCGTTGACGAAAATGATGTTCTTGGACAGAAAGGCTGGCCTCATGAGGCCAGTCGCGTTGCCCTGCGCAGCGACAGACAAATGAGCCGCTGTTTCATACTAACGGTATGGTTGCGACGGGTGCGTGGCGTACGTAAAGTGCAATGTATTTCCGACAAAAGTAGTGCACCAGCAGGGCACAACCTAATAGGACACGCATCTCAGATTCAAGAATATAATAGATCAACAATTGCAGAGGTTTGAACGTTCGTCCTTGTGAGTTCACGTCTTCAGAGATCGATTGAGGTCGGGCTAAAGCGCGCTTGCGAGCCACACATCAGGTCATCGACACGCAGGACACTAAATAAATATCATCACTTGTTCTTGTTTAAAATTGGGAATTTATACGAGCACTGGCCAGCTCGCTTGCTCACTTCTACAGTTACGACCGGCGGTTCAATTCATACCCTACACAGCTAAACTCTGTATTGCAATCATTGTCTATTACGAATGCAAGTGCAATTGTGGCTTACCCTCAACGGTGCCGGCGCAGTTGGCCTGGTTCCAGCTGCGGGCACGATCGGCAAAATGCCTGTGCCGATAACGGAGAAGAACTGCAAGAATGCGGTAGCGCGAGAAGTGGGGTGCGGGGCTCTGACAACCGTTCTCAGGGAGATGGGACAGGCGTCTCACGCAAATAAAGCGTCATATGCCAATACATGCATACACGACACATTGCAGCCGCCTGTCGAGGTACAATGCCAAGGCCGGCAAAAACGAGCATGATATTCGCTGCCTGATATTGAGCAATTGATCAGCATCGTTCTGTCAATCTACCTGCTGCGAGTTGTCACGGTTGCGGAAGACGCCGACATGCGCACTATCGTGCGACGCCCCGATCTGGAGAGCTGTCCCTGGAAGTTGGATGCGCTGTGTCAAATTGAAACCTGGCAGGTCGACGATGGCAACGGACGGGTTCTGCGGCGAGTTGTCGGCGATGAACAAGCGCGCCCGGCCACGGAACACGAGGCCGCCCGCCGCCGGTGGCTGAGAATAAACGACGGAAGACAGTTGAAGGAGCATAAGAATCGCGATGGATGTCCAACCCAGGTTGGACAACCTGTATTGTGCCGCCATGTTTCAGATAGAGATCCTCGATAAGTTGAGGTTCCGAAGGCTCAAGCTCGCTCGTTGAGTGGACGAACGACGATAGACACGACTCAGACGACGATATGCATCTGAACTGCCCCAAAGGACGTGATCACTATAGCGTACTGGAAATAATGACCGTGTATGTTATGTATTCTTGCGTCGGAGCGTTGGGGATCCAAAAGCATGTGGATGGTACAAAGCTAACTGACGTTCGTTTGTCCTGTTTGTCCCACCCGGAACCTCCGATGCCAGCCGCCGATGCGCGGTGCCCGACTCTGATGATTGCACCACACGGTGCTTACATTCTTTTGTTACATTCGTGTCGTTTAATTATTCTCTCATAAATAGGCGCATACTTGTGCATGGTTGGCGGTGTTAGCTGTTCTTACTTACTTCGTTCCTTCAGACGACAACCACCTTGACGCGAAAGCCCAAAGCGAGCAAGCACGTACGCAGCACGTTATTATCAATATTATTATAACAATTGGTATTTGACGACCAGACACTACAGTAGTGACTTTGTTGCTAGCAGGTACGTAGATTGGGCTTGCCAACTTCAGGCCAAAATCAAAACGACCATCGCAGCATGTCGGAACTGAACCCCAAAAAACGTTATGAATAGTTTGTGACATACTGAGACTCGCGGGTGGA
Organism: Pleodorina starrii; assembly: GCA_030267565.1. Lineage (NCBI taxonomy): Eukaryota > Viridiplantae > Chlorophyta > Chlorophyceae > Chlamydomonadales > Volvocaceae > Pleodorina > Pleodorina starrii. Next base: position 1,502,259 of record BRXU01000023.1, on the reverse strand, counting down.
AGATAGGCGGTCCTTGCGGTCATGCCACGGCCGCGCGCCACGTCCGACCCGACGCCCGGTTCTTTGTCCAACATCAGCTGCAATGCAATATAGTTTTGAAATTGAAGTTATCTTTGATTATTTTCTCGGCCGCTTATTACGGGTTTTGTCTCTCGCCTGAACTCACGCATGCACGCACGCACTATCAGTCACAATGTATCTCATCCGTACGTGCAGGAATGAATGCGAAAGCCGCCAGGTGGCGCAACGCAGGCGCTGCTGTGACGCTGCTGCTGCCGGCTTTACTAGCAACCATCGCCGTCGTCGGTTGGGCGCCATGGGCTGCTGTTGTAGCTGCCTCCTCCGGCGCCTTCGGAGACGTCGTCAGAAGCCGCTGCGTTTGGCAAGAGGACTCTGGCACGTGCGCCTGGAACCTGTTGTCCCCTGTTGCCGAAATCATCGGCAACACCCTGCAGGCGGCAGACGCTTTGGAGGGCTCAAACCCCCGAGCAAGGTGTGTACGTACACGCGCTGGATGGGCACCGAAAGCTTGCTTGTGAAGCGTGGTGGAATGAAATCGATGCCGGGAGTGCGCAGCAGCCCCTCCTGTGATGCTGTGCTTCGGGGCCTCAGACGGGCTGCGATGTAAGAGGCAATACGTAGTAGCAGCGATTGTTGTGGGCTCTACGTACTGTAGATAGATAGGCCCCCCGATGCCCCGAAGGGTCCTCCACGCACCCATAGCAGAGTCACCAGCAGCAGGTTACTATCATTGGGTTGCTGTGCGAGGGGTTGCACACCACCAGCTTGCGGATGCGACCCAAGGGGGCGGCGAAAGGAAGCGCCACCAGCCATCCAAAGGTCGCGACTGACCCATGAACGGGGGAGTGAAACGACCAAGCGAGCCGTGCATTGGTGCGCTGCTGCCCTGCAACTAACGAGTGTAGCTAGGGGGCTAGGGGCCCGCCCCTGCTGCTGCCGGATTTGTAGCTACAGCTTTATGCGGCCTCTGGAGGCAGTCCCCTTGCCTGTTACCGTAAACACCAGCCCTGCCGTGCCCAAACCCGTGCAGGTCTCTTCTGCAAGCTGCTGTACGACTGGAGTACTGCGCCGCCGTACAAAGACGCGGCGGCGGTCCCGAGGCCTGCAACTCGGTAATCATCGCGCCTGCTGCCGGTGCCGGCGTAGCAAGCAGCACCGTCGCGTGTGAGTGGAAGGAGGAGCTTCCCGACGGTGTGGCAGCTCTCGTGCAGCAGCTCCTTCGCGATGATATTGACGACGACGGCGGCGGTTCATACAGCAATGCCGATGAAGACACCGCTGCGCTGCCTTCGCCGCCTTCGCCGCGGTGCGTCCCCACAGACCTGGAAACCCTGTTCGAGCCCTACCTTTCCCTCATTACGCCGGAGCGCTGCGGGGACGCGCTCGCAGTAGAGGACTGCGCCAGCAGCGACCCCCGATGCTTCTTCGAAGACCACGACTACCACTCGCACTGCATGATCGACTACATGTACGGCTTCAAGCTGTTGTCGTACTCGGAAGACGCCGCCGCGGTCGCGCCGCTGCCACACGCCGTGCTGACAGCGCAGCACGAATGTAACCCGGAGAGCTTCTGGGTCGACAGCCATAGTGACCGCCCGCCGGCACTGGGTCGGGAGGAGTGCGGCTGGCGAGGCAGCGTGATCCTTGGCCTGGATGGCTTGTTCGAGCTGGCGGCCGCGGCGGGCATCCCGCTGCCGTCCTCGCCGCCCTTCCCTCCCATCCCATCCTTGCCCCCGCCGCCGCCGCAGCAGCAGCAGTGGCCTCCTCCTCCTCCCCCTCCTGCCCTTGCCCCCGAGGGTTCCCCAGTGGAGACCTCATCGGATCCGGTGGCGGCGGCGCCGCCATCTACGCAGGTTACGACGGGTGGCGGCGGCGGCGCAGGTGGCGGCGGCGGGGCTGATGGCACCGCTGCGGCGGTGTGTGCTGCATGCGCATCGTGCCCAGCTTCGGAGCTACTCAGGCTCGCGCAGCGGGTGCCGTCACCGCCGCCGCCACCGCCAGCACCAGCCTGCAACTGCACATCGACGACGCCGACCCCGCAGCAGGTACGTGCGTTCAAAGTGCTTGCGCGCCTCACGGTACCGCGACCAAAGGCAGGCGAAACGACGAAATTTCGCCACTCGCACCCGCCCCCCGCACCGCAACGCGCCTTCACAATGATCATCAGTGGGGGCTACGTTGGCGGCGGCGCATCTCTGAACTCTGACCATCTGTGGGTGTGTGTAAATAGGGAGTAGTGGCGATCGACTTGCCGCCACTGCAGCGGGCCTGCGTATCCCATCCATCACCGACAGACGCACGCACGCCATTCGCCGTACTCCGCCGTACCCCGCCGTACCCTGCCGCAGTCTTCCAAACGGGACGACACTCCGGAAGACGTCACCGTGGTTGTCTACCCCCCCGCCTGTGAGCTGGATACGCGCAACCGCTGTGTGCCGACGTTGCTCAACTTCGCCACCGCAGCCGCGGCGGCGGCTTCCATCACCGGTGGTGGAGCCGGCGCTGCTGGCGTGGCTGCACCGGCGTCTTCGTCTTTCAGTGGTATGCCCGCCGCTTTCAGGTGCATATATACGTTCCGTGTGGTGCGGTGCGGGTTCAGGGCTCAGAGCTCAGAGCGGCGGCAGGCCGGGGGGCGGGCGGGGGGGTCCGGGGGCGGCGGCGCGGGGCTACAGAGATAATAATAATAATAATAATAATAATAATAATAATAATAATAATAATAATAATAATAATAATAATAATAATAATAATAATAATAATAATAATAATAATAATAATAATAATAATAATAATAATAATAATAATAATAATAATAATAATAATAATAATAATAATAATAATAATAATAATAATAATAATAATAATAATAATAATAATAATAATAATAATAATAATAATAATAATAATAATAATAATAATAATAATAATAATAATAATAATAATAATAATAATAATAATAATAATAATAATAATAATAATAATAATAATAATAATAATAATAATAATAATAATAATAATAATAATAATAATAATAATAATACATAGCGTGCAAAAAAAGGCTGCGATGAGTCGGTGTCGTACGTACGTATTCGGTACATGCGCACCTGAGTTGGACGAGCTTCTACTACTCGCTCGCGTGTTTATTCGCCCAGCGCAACTTGTGAGTGATGAGTGGCGCGTGCGGATGTGTGTGCTGCACTATTCGCGCCCACACTCGTCTGCCGGACTGTCCTGTTGGCCTAGTTAGCTAGCTCGCTTGCTGCGCAACCCCCGCCTCGCTTGCTGGGCAACCCCGCCCCACGCGCTCATCCGCTTCGGTTACATCCCGCACGTCGTACAGAACGCAGACGCTGCCGTATAACCTGTTGTACAAACCGCTAACTGCCTCTCCATCCACAGGGTTTCCATGGCGGCCGCATACGATGCCGCCCGCTGCATCCTCGGCCTGGGACCGCCCGCACCCGCCTCCTCCACTGCCTCCACCACCACCACCACCTCCTCGTCCTCCTCCTCCTCCTTCACCTCCTCCCAGCAGCCCAACTCATCCGCCGCCGTCGCCGTCTGCGTCGCCGCCGCCCACGCATCGCGCCCAACCGCCGCCCAGGCCATGGCCGACATCTTCAGCCCGCCCTGCGGCCAGCTCAACACCTCGCAGTGCACCCTCCGAGCGGGATGCGCCCTGCAGGATCACGACGACCACTACGACTGTGTGCGCAGCACATCGTATGCGGCAGACCAGCTCCTTCAGCAGCAACCGCTTTCCTCATCACCGGCGGTACTGGCGGCGGCGGCGGCGGAGGTGCAGGCCTTGGCCTCGGAGGCCCAGCGGCTGGCGGACACATGCCGTGTGATCAGTCGGTCCTCCTGCTCGCTGCAGCCTGCCAATGTGACGCTCAATCGCAGAGGCAGTCTGCCGCTGCTGGCGGCGGCGGCAGGCATCACCTTGCCGTCGATGGAGGCGGAGGCGGTGTCCGCCGCCGGCAAGGATGGTGGTACCGACGGTGGCGCTGGGGGCGCGGAGGCTGCTGCTGCGAGTGGTGGCGGTGGCGGTGGCGGCGTCCGGGGGCAGCCGCCGCCGCCGCCACCACAGCAGCAGCAGCAGCAGGGTGTTGTAAAAGCGGACGGCGACGGCCACGGCGGCCACGATCGACACGGCGACGACGACGATCCCGCGGCTAAGAAGCTGCGCATCGGCGCCGTCTTTGCGGTGTTGGTGGCCGGGTTCGTTGGGTGCTTCATCCCGCTGGTGCTTCGGGTGGGTCGGTTGGACCATCTGCGGCTGCTACTGCTGCTGCTGCTACGCTGCTGCTGGTGCTGGTGCTGCTGGTGCTGGTGCTGCTGGTGCTGCACTGTCTGGTTGATTCGTGCATGTGATTATTAGGAGGCTCTATCCGTGCGTTGCGTGCCTGCTTGTCAGAGCGTGGGCGCCCAAAACTCCCCCACCATGAATCCATGATGCAATGCAATGGTGGGATGTATTACTCGATTGAGGCGCGCACCAAAGTAAGCAAAAAAACGCGGCCGGTACAGCTTTATGTGCGCACGTGGGCTGAGGATACCTATGGCCAGCTGCATACCAGCGCCCGCCCTGCTGGCCTGCTGAGAGTTCCGTACATTTATACCTACCTCCCTACTTACCTACCATACCTACCTACCTACCTGCCTGCCTGCCTGCCTGCCTGCCTGCCTGATGTAGGACTTCCTGGCTCGGGTGCCCCTGCTCACGGCCTTCCTCCGCGCCCTGTGTGCGGGCCTCATCCTCGCACTGGCGCTGATCCACGTCGGATCGCACGCCGTGACGGAGCTGAACGGCCTCATCGAAGGCGGCTCCGAAACCGCCGAGGCGGCCGAGGACCACAGCGGCCACGACCACCGCCGCCGCCGCCGGCTGCTGGCGCTGTCGCCGTCGTACGGCGTCCGCCTGCTGGGTCGCCGCCTCCACAGCAGGCACTACGACGGGCATGAGCCTAACCTACGATCCAACCATCGCCTGCTGCTGCAGCAGCAGGCTGGGAGTGTGGCTGACTTGGGTGACTATCTGGGTGATGAACATGACGTTCACGCCACCGGAGACGAGGAGCACGGCGCACATGACCACCAGTTCCCCATCGGCATGTGCACCATTGTGTTTGGGTATCTGCTGATGGTGGTCATAGAGCACGTGACGCACGCGCTCGTGGAGCGGTACGGCAGGTACGGCAGCAAGTACGACGTTGCGGTCCCTGCTGTGGTCGCTGCAGCAGCTGCGGCCGATGGTGATGATGAAAAGAAAGCTGCAGCAAGGGCCAATGTTGGCGGCTCAGTGGTGGGCAGCAACAGCGCCAAGGGCGGCCCGCCGGTGGTGGCGGCTGCGATGATGACGCCGCCCGCCTCCTCCTCTCCACCCATCTCACCTGCAACCCCGCCTTCACCGTCATCGCCCGTGCTGGGTACGTATGGACATGGCCATAGCCGAATAATAATAATAATAATAATAATAATAGTAATAATAATAATAATAATAATAATAATAATAATAATAATAATAATAATAATAATAATAATAATAATAATAATAATAATAATAATAATAATAATAATAATAATAATAATAATAATAATAATAATAATAATAATAATAATAATAATAATAATAATAATAATAATAATAATAATAATACATAGCCCAGAACTGCGTGCTTGAGTCCTCGCTCGATCGGTAGGGTTACTGCGTGTTCTTCCCATGCATGTTCTGTTGATTGTGCCTGAAGCTATGCCATTCGCCACGCACCCTTCTGCCGATAACAACATGCAAGAGCTCGCACGCACACATCTCAACGATCCCCGTATGCACTCACGCAGATAAAAGCTCGGAGGTCGAAAGGGAGTCCCCAGCCGCCGACGCTACCGACAGCAGCAAAGACTGCTGCACTGCTGCCGTGGCCACAAGCCTGCTGCCGCTGGCCGAGCCAACGGCCGCAAACAGCAAGCCGTCGCTGTCGCCGTCGCCGTCGCCGGCTGCAGTCCTCGCCGCTCCATGCTGCAAGCCCGCCTCCGCCACCGCCTCCACTTTCGGCGACGGAGCTTCCCTGGAGGCCTTCCGCCTCGCCGGCATGGCGTCCATGTTCGAGCTGGGCTGCGTGGTGCACTCCTTCCTCATCGGCATGTTGCTCGGCACCACATTAGAGTACGGCACCGCCATCGCGCTGACGTGCTCCCTCGTCTTCCATCAGCTACTTGAGGGCATCGGCCTGGGCACCGTGCTTGTAGCGGCACGCCTGTCGCGTGGGCGGCTGTTAGCCATGGTGGCACTCTACGCGGTCACCTGCCCGACCGGCATCGCAGTGGGGATCGGCATCGCGGGCAACTTCGAAGGCCACTCCGTCACGGCGCGCGCGGTGCAGGGCACGCTGAACGGCGTGTCGGCGGGGTTGCTGCTGTACCTGGCCGCTGCCATGATCGCGTGTGACTTTGGCGCAGGGGCGGTGGGGCGGTGGCGGGTGTGGGAGCGGGTGCTGCTGGTCAGTGCGATATACACGGGGGCGGCGCTGTTTGCAATGCTGGCGATCTGGGTGTAGGCGTCGGTGTATGTGTTATTTAGATGTATGCAAGTGATGTTGTAAATATGCACGGTTTATTGCTTGAAGTCGCGGTTGGTTCCTTCGGGGAGGAGGTACCGACGTACGTACGTACGTACGGTTGCTGAAGTACAGGAGTACAGGAGTTCAGCTTGGTGGGGACGGAGACGCACGGGCGGACTTGCGTTGCGACTGCCACTGCTGCTGCAACCTCACGAACAAACGCGTGCATGCATTACTGAATTCATGGGAGAACGCACTCGCTGCGCTGGAAATGAAGGGATTGAGTGAGTGAGTGCCATCGGGGGTTTTGATGGACCAGCCAGAGGGCGAGGATACCGGTATATATGTAACCCTTATCTAGATGCGTCTTTGCCAGTCACGGGCTTTGCTTATTTCTTCAAGCTGATGATCCATCCAGCTGTCTTGCATTACATTTGCTGGGTGTTCTGGTTCTGCTCGCCTTCCTTCCGGGTTTACTACCTACCCCCTGCCCTTCCTCGATGCATGGGCTGACGGGCCGATGGGGTGGGTTGACCTGCCAAGTTGGTGGGTTGTGCCGCTCGGGTCCGGCGTCCGCGGGAGCCAGAGCCCCTCCGCAAGGTCGAAGCTAGCCGGAGACATCGATGACAGCTACACAGAACATGAAAGAGGAGGCGGTGCCGCTACGCTTTCGTGCATTCCCGTGGGGTTGCTCCCTGACCGGCGGTTCATCATGTAAGAGACGTATCGTACAGACGGACAGACAGGCTGTATGTGTGTTAGTCAAAGGCGGGCAGGCCGGTACCCGGTGGGCTCTGGACGTTTCAAAACGACTCTATCTAGTGCGTTCATGCGCTGTTTGGGTGTACTCGCACTAACGGCCGCCGTACGTATGGCGTCTCTGCATGCTGTGTGGCTAGCTGGCACACACCTACCCGCCGTTCCGACGTCGCTCCCACACAGCAGTACGTACCTAATCCACTATATGCGACCACGTTCTAGATAGGTAGCGCCCCAACCGTCGCTGTGCGTGCGCGCTTTGTCCGTCCCAGGATGCTTATTTTATTTACAATGCGGGGCCCCATCTGTATGTAGCTAGTAGCTCTTCGATGTATCCGCAGGAGGACTGCGTGCACCATCCAACCTACCCCTACATACAGGTCGTCTGCTGCCGCTTGCCACGGCCGACTTTCAATAATTAAATAACAAAAACCTCCAAAAAAACTTTCACAATACTACAAAAACCTCAACAACTCTATGAACCTTGAAAAAACGCCTGACAGCTCACGTTAACCCATCACACGTTAGTTCCAATGCACATCGACTGATGCGGTATCAGCACTGGCGACCACAATAAAGCGCCCCAACTGTCGAAATAATGCATTTCACACGCATTTTCAACAACCAAAGGCGGCCCCACTTATCCCACGATAACTGACAGTTTCTACATACATTCATCAAAGCGACTGGCCCGTTCACATCCCCCAGGGTGATGTACGTAACAAGCGGTCACGCAATCTGGTTCACCGCGCCCCTTCATAAAAGTGCCTGATATAAAATGGCGTTAATATATCAAGGGACGCAGCCCCGCAAAATAAGCACGGATGGAAATCGGGGGCGAGACAGAGGGCAGGTTTCCCTGTTCTAGGATGGGACAAAACTAGGGAACGAAACGCACTTTTCAGTTTCACAATTCTACATTTTCAGCCTGTCTATCTAGCCTGTACGGCTTGCAACTGGTGTGAAAACCGGTTCCTCTTGTAATCGCCGAATCCTAAATTCCGCAGGAGCCGGCCGCTGGTTCATGGTCAGCCCGGTTGTTACTGTTGAACACAAATGCCTGGCCCGCCTGGGGGTTGGTCACCTTGCCGCCTGGCCCCAGGTTGTACGTCCATTGCACCACCGTCAGCCGGTGGCCCCCACCGCGAGCCAGCTGCAGCGCCACTGTAATGGTCTGGCTGCCGTACGACACATCAATGTACGACACGTACTCGGCCGCGCCGGAATAGATGACTGGCACACTGCTGCCTCCATCCACCAGAACTTGCTGCTGGCCAAAGCACTCGTGGTCGTGACCCACAAAGATCAGGCTCACCGGCTTGGTTTGAATGGCCCGCTTGAAGCGGTCGAGGTCTGCGCTGGAGAGGCCCGACAGCGTGTGGATGTAGATGACGACATTCTGGCCGCTGGCCTGGGCCTCGGACAACTGCGCCTCAAACCAGTCAAAGTATTGCCCCAGAGGGGGCCTGTAAATGTCGTTCAGCGCCGTGCCCCAGTCGAGGGCGGGGTTGTAGTTGAGCTGCAGGAAGCGGTACGTGCCTCGGTGCCAGGAGTACGCGGAGCCCTCTGGGGAGAGGGAGATGAAGCCCTGAGGCTTCTGGATGTAGCCTTCCAGGTCGCGCTTCTGGATGGTGAGCATGGTGGCGGAGCAGCACGTATTCTGGTCGAATCTCGGAATGACGCAGATGGGCAGATTTAGAGGCGGCAACCACCAGTATCTGCAGCCGCCGCCGGTCTCCGGGTGGTTGTTGGTTATGTCATGATTGCCGAGACCCTGCACGAGTAGTTGCGTGAGGAGGCAGGTCCGTGTATTCACAAAACGTCACTCTTTGGAATGGCGATCGACTGATTACCAAAGTGAGAATTTATATCAGTAGTTTAGCTAGGGAAATCGTACATGGTACGGCGACCTGAAACTCACGACGACCCTAAATCCGTCATGAGTTCGGCGGTTGGTCGTCCAGCTCACACCCGTACCATTGGCGTCATCCATATTGAGGATAGCGATTCCAAGTGCAAATTTCATCATAGTACTCGCAACTTTCAAACAACGACGTTCGCATTCAAGCGCTCGCAGAACGAGCTGCAGCAGACACTATGTAATGTACTTCACACGCCACTATATAAACGCAGAAGTGTCACTGTGAAAGAGAAATATCGCAACAACAACATGCGTCCATTCCCGCATCAACTGGGTCCTGACCGCCCACATAGAAAGAATGGCGTGCTTTCAGCCGTGGCGCTGTCAGCCCTGGCAAGCCTACACCTCATCGTGCTGGTGTTTACAATGGTTATCGGTGGGAGTCAATCGGCCAGAGATCCTGCCAGCTTTACAGCAGCCATGAAGACCATCCGGGCTACAATTGAGGCTCTTGAGTAAAAATCCAGATACAATCAGCTATGGGTGCACGCCCCAACCACCCTGCCCCCAGGCGGGCCGTCGTGGCGTGACTGAACAGGAGGTACCCCGGGCTCCGGGGGCAACCCCGGCGCAAGAGGGCGTCCACGCCGGTGTCGCCGGTGTCGCGGCCGCAACCCCCAGCTCCCGCAACTCCCACGGGAACTGGCCCCGCCCCGCGCGTAAGGGAATCCGCGGCCGCCCACGCCCCGCCCACCGTAAGCTCCTTAGCCCCGCCAGCCGGTGTTCCTGCCGCCCGCACCTCCCCCGCCGTGGGCCCACGGTGGGACCCAGCGCTGCTCTTGTACCCACGGATGCAATGTCGACGGGATGCCTCAGACGGCGCGGCGGGCGAGCATCACCGCAGCGGCGGCAGAGTTGGCGGATGCGGCGGGCCTGCTAGCTCCCCGGTAGCATATTATGTGCTGCCCCGCCCCGAGCCCCCGGGCCCCACCGCCTCTCCAGCGAGGCTGACCCCCGCCAGCGTCAACCCCGCCGGGGCTCCCGCCGACCTTGGCTTTCCTTGGCTTTCCCGGAGTTACCGGTCCGTCGCTGCCTCGCCGTCCTCCGCCGCAGGCATCGGGCCGGTCCCCCCCACCCGAGTAGTCGATCCCCTGCCGTAGCCGGTGCAGGAAGCGGTTGTAGGGTCCCGCTCCAGCCCCCAGGCTCCGGTGCCTGCTCTCCTGCCCCAGTCGTACCCGTTTGCGGGGCAGATCTGTAGGCGCCGCACCCGCTCCTGTGTCGCCCCGCCCCTGCCGGTGCCGGCCCGGGTCCCGGCCTCGGGAGGTCGGATCCCCTGCGTTCCCGACGGAATTCGGGTACAGTGCGTGGCTCAGCAAACGGAGTGCCGGTGCCCCATGCGGTTGCACCTGCCCCCCCTGCGTGCCCGCCCTTCCTGGTGAGCGCCAGCTGCCCCACCGGCCCGCGATCATGCTAGCCGTCCCCATTTGGCCCGTGTTGGGTTCTTCGGTGTGCCGTGGGCCCCACCCCGTACCTCTCAACGCTGTTCGCCCATTCTCGGCGGTGCGGCGCGCCCCCCCGTTAGGCCCTATCTGGCGCGTGGTGCACCCTCGCTGACCGGACTCCCTTGGGCCTGGCCCCACGCGCGACGCGCCCCCTCCCTGCCGACCCATCGACGCGTGCCGTCCCTTCCCCTTTGCCATGCACCCACTGCCCGCGGCACGTGAAGCCCCCTCCCTTTGTGTCCGGTTCTACGCGCGGCACGCTCCTCCCTTAAAGGCCCTGAGGCCCCGCGGCGTGCAAAGCCCCTCTTTCCCCCTGGCTCGGTCCCACGCGCGGTGCACCCTCCCCGCGGCGCCCCCCCCCCTTTCCCCTTATATCAGGTCACGCGCGCGATGCATCCCTCCTGGCCAACCCCGCGGCGCGGCCGCTTCCCCTTTCGCCTTGTACCCGGTCCCGCGCCCGCTGCGCCGCTCCCCTGCAGGCCCCGCGGCGCACAGCCGGGCTTATGCGGAGACGCACTCCTACGCACTCGGGGGGCCAGAGTTCGAGTAGATGGAATTTCCAATTTAACTGAAGGTTTTCTGAGTGCAACGCTAGAAAACCAAGGTTTTCTGTGAACTCAGAGGAGGGCGTTGGTACGGCACATGGTGCCAGTTAAGGTGTCCGCGAAGGCGTGGAGGAGTGATTTTCGGGTTTTGTAGCTACATAGGGTGGTTGCTGCGAGGCTGTGGGCATTAAGGCCTTAGCGATAGCTTTCGCGGTAGCCGGCCCTCACCATAAATTTTAACAATGGACATTGACCTTGCGTCCGACCAGCTGGGCTCTCTCGTAGATGAAGCATCGAAGCGTCTTAACGCTCTTTTGGAACACAAAAATGTCAAAGCTGCAAAGGTGCAACTTGTGACGGATCCGGGAAAAATTTTGACCGGGCAGCTACGCGAGGCTTACGCGCAGTACATGGATGCGGTGCGCGAGCACCAGCAGCTCCTCCATTTATTGACACAGCGAATGCTGCTTGAACAGCGGGAGAGAGTGGAGCCGGCCCCAAAGAGGCAACGCATGGTCCTGCCGGACTACGATTGCGACTTCGGCGCCTCAGAGGGCAAAGGGAACAAGTCGCTCATCGGACAGCGGCAGCGTCTGGTTCACTTACACGACGTGTTCGCAGACGTGCAGCTCAAGTGGCGCGCGGTCGTTGATGCTCCCGCGGCTAACCGGGCGGAGCGCGCGGAGGCGATGGAGGAGGCGGTTCACAAGACGCAAGAAGTCTTCGAGCAGCAGGCAAAAGAGCTGGTCATCGCGCACCACCACGGGTGGGATGTCGTGGGCCAGATGCGGGGAACGCCCTACACGGCCACGGAGGAAGAGCAGAAGGCGCTGAAGAAGGCCATCAAGGCCGCAGCTGAGAGCCGGAAGGTTGCTAAGCCCCCCGGGAAGGCGCAACCGGCGCAGGTGGCGGCCGCGGCGGGGCCGTCGGCGCCGAAGGCCCCCAAGGGGCCGTGTTACAAGTGCAACGCCATGGGCCACTGGGCCAAGGAGTGCCCGAACCCGCCGAAGTAGCGGACATCATTGGGCTTGGGTCGGCGCAAGCCTTAGCTTGCGGCCGTGGCCCTCTTAAGGGCGGTGGGGTGCAAGCCTCGGTGTGCGTGGTCGGCGCAAGCCCTAGCTTGCGGCCGTAGCCCTCTTAAGGGCGGTGGGGCACAAGCCTCGGTGTGCGTGGTCGGCGCAAGCCCTAGCTTGCGGCCGTAGCCCTCTTAAGGGCGGTGGGGCACAAGCCTCGGTGTGTGTGGTCGGCACAAGCCCTAGCTTGCGGCCGTGGCCCTCTTAAGGGCGGTGGGGCACAAGCCTCGGTGTGCGTGGTCGGTGCAAGCCCTAGCTTGCGGCCGTGGCCCTCTTAAGGGCGTGGGGTACGAAAGTCGGCCTGTCTGCGACAGGGGGTTGGTTGGCTTTACCCGCCTCCCTCGATTATTAAAGTTTCGCGGTAGCCGGCCCTCACCCGGCCTACCTACCGAATAAGGACGGCTTTCATTGCTTGCAGGTACCCTTTGTGTGTAACGAACGATGATTTCTCATGAAAACTGAAGGTTTTCTGAGTGCAACGCTAGAAAACCAAGGTTTTCTGTGAACTCAGAGGAGGGCGTTGGTACGGCACATGGTGCCAGTTAAGGTGTCCGCGAAGGCGTGGAGGAGTGATTTTCGGGTTTTGTAGCTACATAGGGTGGTTGCTGCGAGGCTGTGGGCATTAAGGCCTTAGCGATAGCTTTCGCGGTAGCCGGCCCTCACCCGGCCTACCGCGGTAGCCGGCCCTCACCCGGCCTACCTACCGAATAAGGACGGCTTTCATTGCTTGCAGGTACCCTTTGTGTGTAACGAACGATGATTTCTCATGAAAACAGCGCCATTATTACCGGTGTTATCAGAGAGTGTTTTTGGGAAAGAGACTTGGGTCATGGTGGGCACGGCTGAAAGCACGCTATGCTTTCTATGTGGGCGGTGTTTGTGCGGGAATGGACGCATGTTGTTCTTGCGATATTTCTCTTTCACAGTGACACTTCTGCGTTTATGTAGTGGCGTGTGAAGTACATTACATAGGGTTCGCTGCAGCTCGTTCTGCGAGCGCTTGAATGCGAACGTCGTTGTTTGAAAATTGCGAGTACTATGATGAAATTTGCACTTGGAATCGCTATCCTCGATATGGATGACGCCAATGGTACGGGTGTGAGCTGGACGACCAACCGCCGAACTCATGACGGATTTAGGGTCGTCGTGAAACGAAAGGTGTCGGATTTTGGGCTTTCCTGTAGTTAACAGCCTCTGTAGTGTCGGAAATAAATAGTGGAATTGTCTTGGATGTTTTATTTAGGCCATGTTTGGAGGTTTTATTTACGGCATGCCGCACTACAAAATTCCCCATATGCCTCATGCATCACCATTATCACTTACTGGATAGTACAGACCACTGAAGACCAGCTTGCTTCTCCAGATCTCGTTGTACTTGTTCCACTCATTCTCGTGGCCGTAAGAGGTAGGTCTGATCGCCGTTGATGACGACGCCCGCATATACGGGAGAGCGTCGGGCGGCCAAGGTGTTGTACAACTGGTTGTTTGTGCGTTCGCCCTCCTGCTGCGCGATGCCACCGCCGCGGCCATCCTGGCCCCGAAACCACCACAGCTGCGTGTCTGAGATTACCTGGTGACTGAAGGCTTCTGCGTGCGTGCACGAACGAAGTCACGCGTGCGTGCGGGGGTTGTGCGTGGTGAGCGTTCGTGGCTGCTGGGGTCACGGCAATTCCGAGCGTAAAGCATGCATGGATGTAAAACATGCATGTCATTCATCTAGCTAGGCCGGTCGGTGGATGGCAAGCAAGCAAGCATGTTGATTGGCAGCCGCCGAGCCACGCATGCACGGACGCACGCAGATACATCTATATCATAGCAGCGCGCCAATATATATATACTTATTGCTCTATATATATGTTTTTCCCTGACGGATGAAATGGTTCAGGCGTCTCTCGATCACGTACTTGTCGTAGCTGGCACGGCCAAGCGGAAGCGCTGGGCGTTGCTTTTGTTGGGAGTCCAGATCCAGATGGCGACGCCGTTGTCCTTTCCGTCACGAGCAACATCCAACGTCATGTGCGCGGCGTGTTTCGGCCTGATTTCATACCTGTATGGATTCATCACAACAGAATCATCGGCAACGAAAGCAAGCGAGGTTATTTGTTAGTCAGCTGCTGACAGCATGTGGAGCATGTGGAGCATGTGGAGGTTACATGTACATGTATCACATACGTACACCCCGCCGCACCCCGCCCGTGCAGCATACAACCAAGTACTTTGCTTGCTTGTCTTGCTCGTGCTTGCCTGTACTGAGTGTATGCATGTATGCGCTCATTCCTATTCAATTGACTTACCCACCACCCGGGAGTGCGACAAACGAAAAAAACTGGTCGGGGTTGGTAGGCTGGCACGTCCATTGAACCAGCGTCGTACCCTCGGCCGTACCACTCATCGAGACTCCCAGGCAAAGCCCGTTTGTCGTGACCAGGCTGTAGAAATTACCACTCGACCCTGCACGGCGCAAGAATAATGTATGTATGTGTGTGGACGACGATCGATGGATGGCTCGCTGCACTATCAGCACCTTCCTGTATGTATGTGCTCTTGCCCGCGCGGCGGGTACGGTCGGATGCGTGCCGAGATAACGAGCGACCCCTTTTGACGGTGCATGATAATTCTGTCATTTAGGGCGACTTATTATTTGATTCGTTTTGTAGGCGTACGCATATATTCACTGTAACACACGCAGATATACACATACCTGCTACAGGTTTTTCTGGCACAAGTGTGAAAATCTGTGCGTGGCCGTCATTGCACTCATACTGCTGCACGCCCGTGCCAGGGCTTGCCGTGTTGGATGGGATGTCGAGACACATGCCGGGGGCAGTGCTGGTGGTGATGGCCACAGGGGCAAGGGTGATGTTGAACTGCTGGGCCGCACCACCGTTGCAGGACCATATTTGAATTGGCGTGCCGTCGGCGGGGCTCGAGAATCTCACGTCGACACACATGTTGCTCGTATGCTTTGGAAGAAGAACGTACTTCCTGCAGCAGCATCCAGTACGTAGATAGCAGCGTACGAACATGTATATACGTAAGTAAAACCCTAAGTAAAGCGACACTGGTGGTGATACAAAGAAATTAGCTACATACTACTGGCATATAAATATACAACAAACAACAAATGATTTAATAAAACTCTTTTAAGAATTCGTAAGAAACATTGGTGATGATGATATAATAAAATTAATCGAAGGCATACTCAGGCATAAATATACTCACGCCAGCTAATCATACATTACCGCCGCCGTAGTGTCTAGATACGCCTGCTGATCGTCGCACAGCCAGGGTGGCTACCTCAAATATGAATATAGATTCGGGAGAATTTATTTGAAATTTGAAGACAGTTTTGCCGTGCAAAAATTGAAGGTCGAGATAATCCGGCCAGTCCTCACAGGTGGGCATGATATCTCCCGGGGCCGTGTATGTTCAGCCGGGAAAATCCCGTCCTATACAGATTCTGACAGATACCCTCAGCGCTTCTGAGCCAGGAGTATCTCTGGCCGTAGTTAACCAGCAAAATAAGGTAGCCACCCTGCGCACAGCCCTGACACGAATCTTGTATTTGATTTTCCTGGTTCCGATCATCTACGTATTTATGGCTGCCGCCGCGGTGGCTGCATAACCAGTACTTTCCCGAATCGCACCCCACCTGACCGACAATAATAGTAATAATAATAATAATAATAGTAATAATAATAATAATAATAATAATAATAATAATAATAATAATAATAATAATAATAATAATAATAATAATAATAATAATAATAATAATAATAATAATAATAATAATAATAATAATAATAAGAATAAGAATAAGAATAAGAATAAGAATAAGAATAAGAATAATGATAATAATAAGAATAATAAGAATAATAAGAATAATAAGAATAATAATAATAAGAATAAGAATAATAAGAATAATAAGAATAATAAGAATAACATATTGCGTCCCTTTTTTCGAATGAAACTTATGCTTTTACGCGATCGACGCTGGAGTACGGTAATGAGGGCCCTGCAGTCCTACTTTCAGTTCCATCCAGCCAACGGACGCCAACGGGGCGCCTCTGATACCGCCGTATGTAGGTATGGTAGCCGGCTAGCTACTGTACATACATGCATGATGGATGTGTATGTACATCCGTAGGACAAACAAGTCCTTCACCATATATCCGTACGTCGCCGGCATACTTACAACAGCCGCGTGGTGCACAAATGCGCGTTATCACAGACACACGGCACGCACCTACCCGTTTCCGGCAGGCGACAACCGAATGTCGAAGTGCTGGCTGCGCAATGCACTATTGCATGTCGCCTGCTCAATGGCGGTTCCCGATGCAGTGCCGTTTCCCGCCACCTGCCAGCACAACCCCCTGGCAGTCCTGATGGAGTAGGAGCCATCTGCATGCGGGCATGCATATGTGCATGGATAGATGGAACGAACCGTTGGTGTCAGTTGGTGTTCTGTAACGCTTGAGAAACATGACCGGAAATAGTGTCAACTACCTGCAACTACTGCCTTTGCTTGCTTGCTTAAACCTTGCCGTACATGTCGGTTCAGTCAAATAGAGATAGATGTCTGTCCATAATCAGGAGGACATGTTTGGAATATTTACTGCGCTTTTGCCTAGCAGCTGGCTGGGTTTAAGACGCATGCTTGCATATGCGTGCGTGCCTCCTATTAATATTATGCGGGATGGATGTACACGCATATCATATCTACGTACGTGCACGCACATTCGTAGTTTTATTTAGTTATTATTACTTGCTTGCACATGTATGTACGTACGTATACCCATCCATACATACTCGCTCAGATCACGAGGGATCATGAATACATATTCACGCAGCTACACGCATACACAAACATATGCCACCTGTGTTAATAGCCATGATGAATGATTGCGCCGCCGAAAGGTTACAGCCCCACTGCTGCAGCTTGGCTCCCGTATCGGGGCTGTTCCACGGAATGTCGATACATCCGTTGCTGGCGACGCTGGAGCGGAAATTCCAGTAGGCGTTGGTCCACGTGAAATTCACACCTGCGTGCAGCAGGGCGGCGGATGTATTATGTTATATTTATGCAAGCAGGGCGCGCGGCGCGCGGATGTACACAAATACGTATGCATGCACAGGGCGGGTGCGTACTTCATTCGATAGATAGCAGATCGATATAGGACAACCTGCAGAGCTCACATGCAGCTGGGCGCATCGTCGCTGTATGTACTAATAACGTCATGTATGTCTGTGCATTTCTGGCCATGTAAGCAAGCACAGACGGAGCGCGCCCAGATCTATCTTTCGGTCCTAACCGAATACGCTCGCGTGCGCCGGGCGCGCGGGCCCCTTCCGTCGCTCTTCCGTCAGTCGCCAGCAATCAATCAAAGCGGCGGATAGGTATCGCTCGCTAGCTATATAAATAGCAGCCGATCGAGCTCGCTCAGACGACCTGGCACATACATTCAACGAAGATCCAACGAACCCAGCGGCGCGAGCGAGCTACGTACGTAGGGTGCGTGGTTGCAGCTCACCTGCAACCGTCTGCAAGGTGCGCCGGTTGCTGGCATTATCCTCAACGGCGGCATCTACCGATGATGCCGTAGCGGTCATTATTGCTGTCGTCGTCAGCAGCAGCAGCAAGGTTGCAGCGGCAGCAGCAGCTGATGATGATGACGATGATGAAGCACGGTAAGCAAAGTTGCCTGGACCTCGGGGCGTGCCGCCACCAGCAGCATGCCAGCAGGCCGCCGCACGCATTTCTCACGACTATATGTATGTTTGTCCTCCAAAGCGCAAGATTGCTTGGTCAGCGGATGACGATAGCTGGTGTTCCTCGCTCCCCTGCTGGGAAGGGGGACAGGGCGGGGTTGCTGCGTGATGCCTCGCGCTCCCATGTACACGATACATACGATATGTGTAGATGGCTTACTCACTTGTTGCCAACCGAGCTAACGAAGAAGAAAGGAGCTTGTCTACCCGCGTGCCCCTTCACGCACAAAACGACGGAACATATACATACACCTATATGTGTGCCGGGTGAATGGGAGCGAGTGGCTGCTTATAATGGGGACGGACGCACGACGGATCCAACGGCGGCGGGCGGGTGTTGGAGGATAACGAAGGTTGCTAACTACTCCCATATATATGAGGTTCTTATGGATGGTTATGGTTAAAAGGAGATGATGCCGTGGGTCGGGCGGGGCGTGCGTGCGTGGGACATGGCTCAACCGATCATATCATACCCCAAGGCGTGTTTGTACGCACCGTACGTTCCCCAGTATTTGCTCAAATAGAGAGATCTGCTCAGGCACGGTCATTCAAACCTTGCGCAGTAGGAGTCTATGCTCCTATTCGGTTGCTTGCCGTGGCGACGTGCAAGGTAGCTAGCTAGCTAGCACCTAAGGCCGGCGACGGTTGCACCTCGATTGCATGCATGAGATATCAAAAGGGGTTGATGTTATAACCGAAAGTTGACGGCCCCGAGGCAGGGGTTTATGTTTTCACTCATTGTCGCCTAAGCCACTTTTGCCACTTCGTTACTGTCAGTCACGCACGCCATGGCGCGGCTGGCATGGATATAACCTTGGCATGCACAGCTGGCAACCCATCTGACCGGACACTTCGTGTTATTTTGACTGCGCTGGGCTAATGATGTGAACCATCATCTCGATGATGCATGATGGTGCGGGAGGAGGCGGTGCCCGGTGCCCGGTGCCCGGTGCCCGGTGCCCGGTGCGGGGTGCCCGGTGCCCGGTGCCCGGTGCCCGGTGCCCGGTGCCCGGTGCCCGGTGCCCGGTGCCCGGTGCCCGGTGCCCGGTGCCCGGTGCCCGGTGCCCGGTGCCCGGTGCCCGGTGCCCGGTGCCCGGTGCCCGGTGCCCGGTGCCCGGTGCCCGGTGCCCGGTGCACGGTGCCAGGTGCCCGGTGCCCGGTGCCCGGTGCCCGGTGCCCGGTGCCCGCTGCCCGGTGCCCGGTGCCCGGTGCCCGGTGCCCGGTGCCCGGTGCCCGGTGCCCGGTGCCCGGTGCCCGGTGCCCGGTGCCCGGTGCCCGGTGCCCGGTGCCCGGTGCCCGGTGCCCGGTGCCCGGTGCCCGGCGGGCCAGTGCCCGGTGCCCGGTGCCCGGTGCCCGGCGGGGAAGTGCCCGGTGCCCGGTTGCCCGGTGCCCGGCGGGGCAGTGCCCGGTGCCCGGTGCCCGGTGCCCGGCGGGGCAGTGCCCGGTGCCCGGTGCCCGGTGCCCGGTGCCCGGTGCCCGGTGCCGGTGCCCGGTGCCCGGTGCCCGGTGCGGGCCCGGTGCCCGGTGCCCGGTGCCCGGTGCCCGGTGCCCGGTGCCCGGTGCCCGGTGCCCGGTGCCCGGTGCCCGGTGCCCGGTGCCCGGTGCCCGGTGCCCGGTGCCCGGTGCCCGGTGCCCGGTGCCCGGTGCCCGGTGCCCGGTGCCCGGTGCCCGGTGCCCGGTGCCCGGTGCCCGGTGCCCGGTGCCCGGTGCCCGGTGCCCGGTGCCCGGTGCCCGGTGCCCGGTGCCCGGTGCCCGGTGCCCGGTGCCCGGTGCCCGGTGCCCGGTGCCCGGTGCCCGGTGCCCGGTGCCCGGTGCCCGGTGCCCGGTGCCCGGTGCCCGGTGCCCGGTGCCCGGTGCCCGCTGCCCGGTGCCCGGTGCCCGGTGCCCGGTGCCCGGTGCCCGGTGCCCGGTGCCCGGTGCCCGGTGCCCGGTGCCCGGTGCCCGGTGCCCGGTGCCCGGTGCCCGGTGCCCGGTGCCCGGTGCCCGGTGCCCGGTGCCCGGTGCCGCTAGCCCGGTGCCCGGTGCCCGGTGCCCGGTGCCGGTGCCCGGTGCCCGGTGCCCGGTGCCCGGTGCCCGGTGCCCGGTGCCCGGTGCCGGTGCCCGGTGCCCGGTGCCCGGTGCCCGGTGCCCGGTGCCCGGTGCCCGGTGCCCGGTGCCCGGTGCCCGGTGCCCGGTGCCCGGTGCCCGGTGCCCGGTGCCCGGTGCCCGGTGCCCGGTTCCCGGTGCCCGGTGCCCGGTGCCCGGTGCCCGGTGCCCGGTGCCCGGTGCCCGGTGCCCGGTGCCCGGTGCCCGGTGCCCGGTGCCCGGTGCCCGGTGCCCGGTGCCCGGTGCCCGGTGCCCGGTGCCCGGTGCCCGGTGACCGGTGCCCTGTGCCCGGTGCACCGTGCCCGGTGCCGGTGCCCGGTGCCCGGTGCCCGGTGCCCGGTGCCCGGTGCCCGGTGCCCGGTGCCCGGTGCCCGGTGCCCGGTGCCCGGTGCCGCGGGGCCCGTGCCCGGTGCCCGGTGCCCGGTGCCCGGTGCCGCGGGGCAGTGCCCGGTGCCCGGTGCCGGTGCCCGGTGCCCGGTGCCGGTGCCCGGTGCCCGGTGCCCGGTGCCCGTTGCCCTGTGCCCGGTGCCCGGTGCCCGGTGCCCGGTGCCCGGTGCCCGGTGCCCGGTGCCCGGTGCCCGGTGCCCGGTGCCCGGTGCCCCGGGGCCCGGGCCCGGTGCCCGGTGCCCGGTGCCCGTTGCACCGTGCCCGGTGCCCGGTGCCCGGTGCCCGGTGCCCGGTGCCCGGTGCCCGGTGCCCGGTGCCCGGTGCCCGGTGCCCGGTGCCCGGTGCCCGGTGCCCGGTGCCCGGTGCCCGGTGCCCGGTGCCCGGTGCCCGGTGCCCGGTGCCCGGTGCCCGGTGCCCGGTGCCCGGTGCCCGGTGCCCGGTGCCCGGTGCCCGGTGCCCGGTGCCCGGTGCCCGGTGCCCGGTGCCCGGTGCCCGGTGCCCGGTGCCCGGTGCCCGGTGCCCGGTGCCCGGTGCCCCGTGCCCGGTGCCCGGTGCCCGGTGCCCGGTGCCCGGTGCCCGGTGCCCGGTGCCCGGTGCCCGGTGCCCGGTGCCCGGTGCCCGGTGCCCGGTGCCCGGTGCCCGGTGCCCGGTGCCCGGTGCCCGGTGCCCGGTGCCGGGCCCGGTGCCCGGTGCCCGGTGCCCGGTGCCCGGTGCCCGGTGCCCGGTGCCCGTGCCCGGGGCAGTGCCCGGTGCCCGGTGCCCGGTGCCCGGTGCCGCGGGGCAGTGCCCGGTGCCCGGTGCCCGGTGCCCGGTGCCCGGGCGTGCCCGGTGCCCGGTGCCCGGTGCCCGGTGCCCGGTGCCCGGTGCCCGGTGCCCGGTGCCCGGTTCCCCGGTGCCCGGTGCCCGGTGCCCGGTGCCCGGTGCCCGGTGCCCGGTGCCCGGTGCCCGGTGCCCGGTGCCCGGTGCCCGGTGCCCGGTGCCCGGTGCCCGGTGACCGGTGCGCGGTCCCGGTGCCCGGTGCCCGGTGCCCGGTGCCCGGTGCCCGGTGCCCGGTGCCCGGTGCCCGGTGCCCGGTGCCCGGTGCCCGGTGGGCGGTGCCCGGTGCCCGGTGCCAGGTGCCAGGGTGCCCGGTGCCCGGTGCCCGGTGCCCGGTGCCCGGTGCCCGGTGCCCGGTGCCCGGTGCCCGGTGGCCCGGTGCCCGGTGCCCGGTGCCCGGTGCCCGGTGCCCGGTGCCCGGTGCCCGGTGCCCGGTGCCCGGTGCAGGTGCCCGGTGCCCGGTGCCCGGTCCCCGGCGCGAGGTGCCCGGTGCCCGGTGCCCGGTGCCCGGTGCCCGGTGCCCGGTGCCCGGTGCCCGGTGCCCGGTGCCCGGTGCCCGGTGCCCGGTGCCCGGTGCCCGGTGCCCGGTGCCCGGTGCCCGGTGCCCGGTGCCCGGTGCCCGGTGCCCGGTGCCCGGTGCCCGGTGCCCGGTGCCCGGTGCCCGGTGCCCGGTGCCCGGTGCCCGGTGCCCGGTGCCCGGTGCCCGGTGCCCGGTGCCCGGTGCCCGGTGCCCGGTGCCCGGTGCCCGGTGCCCGGTGCCCGGTGCCCGGTGCCCGGTGCCCGGTGCCCGGTGCCCGGTGCCCGGTGCCCGGTGCCCGGTGCCCGGTGCCCGGTGCCCGGTGCCCGGTGCCCGGTGCCGGTGCCCGGTGCCCGGTGCCCGGTGCCCGGTGCCCGGTGCCCGGTGCCCGGTGCCCGGTGCCCGGTGCCCGGTGCCCGGTGCCCGGGTCCAGTTGCCCGGTGCCCGGTGCCCGGTGCCCGGTGCCCGGTGCCCGGTGCCCGGTGCCCGGTGCCGGTGCCCGGTGCCCGGTGCCCGGTGCCCGGTGCCCGGTGCCCGGTGCCCGGTGCCCGGTGCCCGGTGCCCGCGGGCAGTGCCCGGTGCCCGGTGCCGGTGCCCGGTGCCCCGAGCCCGGTGCCCGGTGCCCGGTGCCCGGTGCCCGGTGCCCGGTGCCCGGTGCCCGGTGCCCGGTGCCCGGTGCCCGGTGCCCGGTGCCCGGTGCCCGGTGCCCGGTGCCCGGTGCCCGGTGCCCGGTGCCCGGTGCCCGGTGCCCGGTGCCCGGTGCCCGGTGCCCGGTGCCCGGTGCCCGGTGCCCGGTGCCCGGTGCCCGGTGCCCGGTGCCCGGTGCCCGGTGCCCGGTGCCCGGTGCCCGGTGCCCGGTGCCCGGTGCCCGGTGCCCGGTGCCCGGTGCCCGGTGCCCGGTGCCCGGTGCCCGGTGCCCGGTGCCCGGTGCCCGGTGCCCGCGGGGCAGTGCCCGGTGCCCGGTGCCCGGTGC
Organism: Pleodorina starrii; assembly: GCA_030267565.1. NCBI lineage: Eukaryota > Viridiplantae > Chlorophyta > Chlorophyceae > Chlamydomonadales > Volvocaceae > Pleodorina > Pleodorina starrii. The sequence continues at coordinate 1,479,388 of BRXU01000023.1, read as the reverse complement.
CCGGTGCCCGGTGCCCGGTGCCCGGTGCCCGGTGCCCGGTGCCCGGTGCCCGGTGCCCGGTGCCCGGTGCCCGGGCCCGGTGCCCGGTGCCCGGTGCCCGGTGCCCGGTGCCCGGTGCCCGGTGCCCGGTGCCCGGTGCCGGTTGCCCGGTGCCCGGTGCCCGGTGCCCGGTGCCCGTGCCCGGTGCCGCGTGCCCGGTGGCCGGTGCCCGGTGCCCGGGGCCCGGTGCCCGGTGCCCGGTGCCCGGTGCCCGGTGCCCGGTGCCCGGTGCCCGGTGCCCGGTGCCCGGTGCCCGGTGCCCGTGCCCGGTGCCCGGGTGCCCGGTGCCGGTGCCCGGTTCCCGGTGCCCGGTGCCCGGTGCCCGGTGCCCGGTGCCCGGTGCCCGGTGCCCGGTGCCCGGTGCCCGGTGCCCGGTGCCCGGTGCCCGGTGCCCGGTGCCCGGTGCCCGGTGCCCGGTGCCCGGTGCCCGGTGCCCGGTGCCCGGTGCCCGGTGCCCGGTGCCCGGTGCCCGGTGCCCGGTGCCCGGTGCCGGTGCCCGGTGCCCGGTGCCCGGTGCCCGGTGCCCGGTGCCCGGTGCCCGGTGCCCGGTGCCCGGTGCCCGGTGCCCGGTGCCCGGTGCCCGGTGCCCGGTGCCCGTGCCCGGTGCCGGTGCCCGGTGCCCGGTGCCCGGTGCCCGGTGCCCGGTGCCCGGTGCCCGGTGCCCGGTGCCCGGTGCCCGGTGCCCGGTGCCCGGTGCCCGGTGCCCGGTGCCCGGTGCCCGGTGCCCGGTGCCCGGTGCCCGGTGCCCGGTGCCCGGTGCCCGGTGCCCGGTGCCCGGTGCCCGGTGCCCGGTGCCCGGTGCCCGGTGCCCGGTGCCCGGTGCCCGGTGCCCGGTGCCCGGTGCCCGGTGCCCGGTGCCCGGTGCCCGGTGCCCGGTGCCCGGTGCCCGGTGCCCGGTGCCCGGTGGCCCGTGCCCGGTGCCCGGTGCCCGGTGCCCGGTGCCCGGTGCCCGGTGCCCGGTGCCCGGTGCCCGGTGCCGGTGCCCGGTGCCCGGTGCCCGGTGCCCCGGTGCCCGGTGCCCGGTGCCCGGTGCCCGGTGCCCGGGGCCCGGTGCCTGGTGCCCGGTGCCCGGTGCCCGGTGCCCGGTGCCCGGTGCCCGGTGGCCCGGTGCCCGGTGCCCGGTGCCCGGTGCCCGGTGCCCGTGCCCGGTGCCCGGTGCCCGGTGCCCGGTGCCCGGTGCCCGGTGCCCGGTGCCCGGTGCCCGGTGCCCGGTGCCCGGTGCCCGGTGCCCGGTGCCGGTGCCCGGTGCCCGGTGCCCGGTGCCCGGTGCCCGGTGCCCGGTGCCCGGTGCCCGGTGCCCGGTGCCCGGTGCCCGGTGCCCGGTGCCGGTGCCCGGTGCCCGGTGCCCGGTGCCCGGTGCCCGGTGTGCCCGGTGCCCGGTGCCCGGTGCCCGGTGCCCGGTGTGCCCGGTGCCGGTGCCCGGTGCCCGGTGCCCGGTGCCCGGTGCCGGTGCCCGGTGCCCGGTGCCCGGTGCCCGGTGCCCGGTGCCCGGTGCCCGGTGCCCGGTGCCCGGTGCCCGGTGCCCGGTGCCCGGTGCCCGGTGCCCGGTGCCCGGTGCCCGGTGCCCGGTGCCCGGTGACCTGTGCCGGTGCCCGGTGCCCGGTGCCCGGTGCCCGGTGCCCGGTGCCCGGTGCCCGGTGCCCGGTGCCCGGTGCCCGGTGCCCGGTGCCCGGTGCCCGGTGCCCGGTGCCCGGTGCCCGGTGCCCGGTGCCCGGTGCCGGGGGGCCGGTGCGCGGTGCCCGGTGCCCGGTGCCCGGTGCCCGGTGCCCGGTGCCCGGTGCCCGGTGCCCGGTGCCCGGTGCCCGGTGCCCGGTGCCCGGTGCCCGGTGCCCGGTGCCCGGTGTGCCCGGTGCCCGGTGCCCGGTGCCCGGTGCCCGGTGCCCGGTGCCCGGTGCCCGGTGCCCGGTGCCCGGTGCCCGGTGCCCGGTGCCCGGTGCCCGGTGCCCGGTGCCCGGTGCCCGGTGCCCGGTGCCGGTGCCCGGTGCCCGGTGCCCGGTGCCCGGTGCCGGTGCCCGGTGCCCGGTGCCCGGTGCCCGGTGCCCGGTGCCCGGTGCCCGGTGCCCGGTGCCCGGTGCCCGGTGCCCGGTGCCCGGTGCCCGGTGCCCGGTGCCCGGTGCCCGGTGCCCGGTGCCCGCTTGCCGGTGCCCTGTGCCCGGTGCCCGGTGCCCGGTGCCCGGTGCCCGGTGCCCGGTGCCCGGTGCCGGTGCCCGGTGCCCGGTGCCCGGTGCCCGGTGCCCGGTGCCCGGTGCCCGGTGCCCGGTGCCCGGTGCCCGGTGCCCGGTGCCCGGTGCCCGGTGCCCGGTGCCCGGTGCCCGGTGCCCGGTGCCCGGTGCCCGGTGCCCGGTGCCCGGTGCCCGGTGCCCGGTGCCGGTGCCCGGTGCCCGGTGCCCGGTGCCCGGTGCCCGGTTCCCGGTGCCCGGTGCCCGGTGCCCGGTGCCCGGTGCCCGGGTGCCCGGTGCCCGGTGCCCGGTGCCCGGTGCCCGGTGCCCGGTGCCCGGTGCCCGGTGCCCGGTGCCCGGTGCCCGGTGCCCGGTGCCCGGTGCCCGGTGCGCGGTGCCCGGGGCCCGGTGCCCGGGTGCCCGGTGCCCGGTGCCCGGTGTGCCCGGTGCCCGGTGTGCCCGGTGCCCGGTGCCCGGTGGTGCCCGGTGCCCGGTGCCCGGTGCCCGGTGCCGGTGCCCGGTGTGCCCGGTGCCCGGTGTGCCCGGTGCCCGGTGCCCTGTGCCGGTGCCCGGTGCCCGGTGCCCGGTGCCCGGTGCCCGGTGCCCGGTGCCCGGTGCCCGGTGCCCGGTGCCCGGTGCCCGGTGCCCGGTGCCCGGTGCCCGGTGCCCGGTGCCCGGTGCCCGGTGCCCGGTGCCCGGTGCCCGGTGCCCGGTGCCCGGTGCCCGGTGCCCGGTGCCCGGTGCCCGGTGCCCGGTGCCCGGTGCCCGGTGCCCGGTGCCCGGTGCCCGGTGCCCGGTGCCGGTGCCCGGTGCCCGGTGCCCGGTGCCCGGTGCCGGTGCCCGGTGCCCGGTGCCCGGTGCCCGGTGCCCGGTGACCGGTTCCCGGTGCCCGGTGCCCGGTGCCCGGTGCCCGGTGCCCGGTGCCCGGTGCCCGGTGCCCGGTGCCCGGTGCCCGGTACCCGGTGCCCGGTGCCCGGTGCCCGGTGCCGGTGCCCGGTGCCCGGTGCCCGGTGCCCGGTGCCCGGTGCCCGGTGCCCGGTGCCCGGTGCCCGGTGCCCGGTGCCCGGTGCCCGGTGCCCGGTGCCCGGTGCCCGGTGCCCGGTGCCCGGTGCCCGGTGCCCGGTGCCCGGTGCCCGGTGCCCGGTGCCCGGTGCGGGGTGCCCGGTGCCCGGTGCCCGGTGCCCGGTGCCCGGTGCCCGGTGCCCGGTGCCCGGGTGCCCGGTGCCCGGTGCCCGGTGCCCGGTGCCCGGTGCCCGGTGCCCGGTGCCCGGTGCCCGGTGCCCGGTGCCCGGTGCCCGGTGCCCGGTGCCCGGTGCCCGGTGCCCGGTGCCCGGTGCCCGTGCCCGGTGCCCGGTGCCCGGTGCCCGGGTGCCCGGGTGCCCGGTGCCCGGTGCCCGGTGCCCGGTGCCCGGTGCCCGGTGCCCGGTGCCCGGTGCCCGGTGCCCGGTGCCCGGTGCCCGGTGCCCGGTGCCCGGTGCCCGGTGCCCGGTGCCCGGTGCCCGGTGCCCGGTGCCCGGTGCCCGGTGCCCGGTGCCCGGTGCCCGGTGCCCGGTGCCCGGTGCCCGGTGCCGGTGCCCGGTGCCCGGTGCCCGGTGCCCGGTGCCCGGTGCCCGGTGCCCGGTGCCCGGTGCCCGGTGCCCGGTGCCCGGTGCCCGGTGCCCGGTGTGCCGGTGCCCGGTGCCCGGTGCCCGGTGCCCGGTGCCCGGTGCCGGTGCCCGGCGCCCGGTGCCCGGTGCCCGGTGCCCGGTGCCCGGTGCCCGGTGCCCGGTGCCCGGTGCCCGGTGCCCGGTGCCCGGTGCCCGGTGCCCGGTGCCCGGTGCCCGGTGCCCGGTGCCCGGTGCCCGGTGCCCGGTGCCCGGTGCCCGGTGCCCGGTGCCCGGTGCCCGGTGCCCGGTGCCCGGTGCCCGGTGCCCGGTGCCCGGTGCCCGGTGCCCGGTGCCCGGTGCCCGGTGCCCGGTGCCCGGTGCCGGTGCCCGGTGCCCGGTGCCCGGTGCCCGGTGCCCGGTGCCCGGTGCCCGGTGCCCGGTGCCCGGTGCCCGGTGCCCGGTGCCCGGTGCCCGGTGCCCGGTGCCCGGTGCCCGTGCCCGGTGCCCGGTGCCCGGTGCCGGTGCCCGGTGCCGGTGCCCGGTGCCCGGTGCCCGTGCCCGGTGCCCGGTGCCCGGTGCCCGTGCCCGGTGCCCGGTGCCCGGTGCCCGGTGCCCGGTGCCCGGTGCCGGTGCCCGGTGCCCGGTGCCCGGTGCCCGGTGCCCGGTGCCCGGTGCCCGGTGCCCGGTGCCCGGTGCCCGGTGCCCGGTGCCCGGTGCCCGGTGCCCGGTGCCCGGTGCCCGGTGCCCGGTGCCCGGTGCCCGGTGCCCGGTGCCCGGTGCCCGGTGCCCGGTGGCCCGGTGCCCGGTGCCCGGTGCCCGGTGCCCGGTGCCCGGTGCCCGGTTGCCCGGTGCCGGTGCCCGGTGTGCCCGGTGCCCGGTGCCCGGTGCCCGGTGCCCGGTGCCCGGTCTTTCGGGTGCCCGGTGCCCGGTGCCCGGTGCCCGGTGCCCGGTGCCCGGTGCCCGGTGCCCGGTGCCCGGTGCCCGGTGCCCGGTGCCCGGTGCCCGGTGCCCGGTGCCCGGTGCCCGGTGCCCGGTGCCCGGTGCCCGGTGCCCGGTGCCCGGTGCCCGGTGCCGGTGCCCGGTGCCCGGTGCCCGGTGCCCGGTGCCCGGTGCCCGGTGCCCGGTGCCCGGTGCCCGGTGCCCGGTGCCCGGTGCCCGGTGCCCGGTGCCCGGTGCCCGGTGCCGTGTGCCCGGTGCCCGGTGACCGGTGCCCGGTGCCTGGGTGCCCGGTGCCCGGTGCCCGGTGCCCGGTGCCCGGTGCCCGGTGCCCGGTGCCCGGTGCCCGGTGCCCGGTTGCCGGTGCCGGTGCCCGGTGCCCGGTGCCCGGTGCCCGGTGCCCGGTGCCCGGTGCCCGGTTCCCGGTGCCCGGTGCCCGGTGCCCGGTGCCCGGTGCCCGGTGCCCGGTGCCCGGTGCCCGGTGCCCGGTGCCCGGTGCCCGGGCACCGGTGCCCGGTGCCCGTGCCCGGTGCCCGGTGCCCGGTGCCCGGTGCCCGGTGCCAGGTGCCCGTGCCCGGTGCCCGGTGCCCGTGCCCGGTGCCCCGGTGCCCGGTGCCCGGTGCCCGGTGCCCGGTGCCCGGTGCACGGTGCCCGGTGCCCGGTGCCCGGTGCCCGGTGCCCGGTGCCCGGTGCCCGGTGCCCGGTGCCCGGTTGCCCGGTGCCCGGTGCCGGTGCCCGGTGCCCGGTGGCCCGGTGCCCGGTGCCGGTGCCCGGTGCCCGGTGCCCGGTGCCCGGTGCCCGGTGCCCGGTGCCCGGTGCCCGGTGCCCGGTGCCCGGTGCCGGTGCCCGGTGCCCGGTGCCCGGTGCCCGGTGCCCGGTGCCCGGTGCCGGTGCCCGTGCCCAGTGCCCGGTGCCCGGTGCCCGGTGCCCGGTGCCCGGTGCCCGGTGCCCGGTGCCCGGTGCCCGGTGCCCGGTGCCCGGTGCCCGGTGCCCGGTGCCCGGTGCCCGATGCCCGGTGCCGGTGCCCGGTGGGCCCGGTGCCCGGTGCCCGGTGCCCGGTGCCCGGTGCCCGGTGCCCGGTGCCCGTGGGCCGGTGCCCGGTGCCCGGTGCCCGGTGCCCGGTGCCCGGTGCCCGGTGCCCGTTGCCCGGTGCCGGTGCCCGGTGCCCGGTGCCCGGTGCCCGGTTGCCCGGTGCCCGGTGCCGGTGCCCGGTGCCCGGTGCCCGGTGCCCGGTGCCGGGCCGGTGCCGGTGCCCGGTGCCGGTGCCCGGTGCCCGGTGCCCGGTGCCCGGTGTGCCGGTGCCCGGTGCCCGGTGCCCGGTGCCCGGTGGCCCGGTGTGCCCGGTGCCCGGTGCCCGGTGCCCGTGTGGCCCCGGGGGCCGGTGCCCGGGGCCCGGTGTGCCCGGTGCCCGGTTGTGCCGGTGCCCGGGGTGCCCGGTGCCCGGTGCCCGGTGTGCCCGGTGCCGGTGTGCCCGGTGCCCGGATGCCCGGTGTGCCCGGTGGCCCGGTGCCCGGTTGCACGGTGCCCGGTGCCCGGTGCCCGTGTGCCGGTGCCCGGTGCCCGTGTGCCCGGTGCCCGGTGCCCGGTGCCCGGTGCCCGGTGCCCGGTGCCCGGTGCCCGGTGCCCGGTGCCCGGTGCCCGGTGCCCGGTGCCCGGTGCCCGGTGCCCGGTGCCCGGTGCCCGGTGCCCGGTGCCCGGTGCCCGGTGCCCGGTGCCCGGTGCCCGGTGCCCGGTGCCCGGTGCCCGGTGCCCGGTGCCCGGTGCCCGGTGCCCGGTGCCCGGTGCCCGGTGCCCGGTGCCCGGTGCCCGGTGCCCGGTGCCCGGTGCCCGGTGCCCGGTGCCCGGTGCCCGGTGCCCGGTGCCCGGTGCCCGGTGCCCGGTGCCCGGTGCCCGGTGCCCGGTGCCCGGTGCCCGGTGCCCGGTGCCCGGTGCCCGGTGCCCGGTGCCCGGTGCCCGGTGCCCGGTGCCCGGTGCCCGGTGCCCGGTGCCCGGTGCCCGGTGCCCGGTGCCCGGTGCCCGGTGCCCGGTGCCCGGTGCCCGGTGCCCGGTGCCCGGTGCCCGGTGCCCGGTGCCCGGTGCCCGGTGCCCGGTGCCCGGTGCCCGGTGCCCGGTGCCCGGTGCCCGGTGCCCGGTGCCCGGTGCCCGGTGCCCGGTGCCCGGTGCCCGGTGCCCGGTGCCCGGTGCCCGGTGCCCGGTGCCCGGTGCCCGGTGCCCGGTGCCCGGTGCCCGGTGCCCGGTGCCCGGTGCCCGGTGCCCGGTGCCCGGTGCCCGGTGCCCGGTGCCCGGTGCCCGGTGCCCGGTGCCCGGTGCCCGGTGCCCGGTGCCCGGTGCCCGGTGCCCGGTGCCCGGTGCCGGTGCCCGGTGCCCGGTGCCCGGTGCCCGGTGCCCGGTGCCCGGTGCCCGGTGCCCGGTGCCCGGTGCCCGGTGCCCGGTGCCCGGTGCCCGGTGCCCGGTGCCCGGTGCCCGGTGCCCGGTGCCCGGTGCCCGGTGCCCGGTGCCCGGTGCCCGGTGCCCGGTGCCCGGTGCCCGGTGCCCGGTGCCCGGTGCCCGGTGCCCGGTGCCCGGTGCCCGGTGCCCGGTGCCCGGTGCCCGGTGCCCGGTGCCCGGTGCCCGGTGCCCGGTGCCCGGTGCCCGGTGCCCGGTGCCCGGTGCCCGGTGCCCGGTGCCCGGTGCCCGGTGCCCGGTGCCCGGTGCCCGGTGCCCGGTGCCCGGTGCCCGGTGCCCGGTGCCCGGTGCCCGGTGCCCGGTGCCCGGTGCCCGGTGCCCGGTGCCCGGTGCCCGGTGCCCGGTGCCCGGTGCCCGGTGCCCGGTGCCCGGTGCCCGGTGCCCGGTGCCCGGTGCCCGGTGCCCGGTGCCCGGGTGCCCCGGGTGCCCGGTGCCCGGTGCCCCGGGTGCCTTGGGTGCCTCGGGTGCCCTGGGTGCCTCGGGTGCCCGGTGCCCGGTGCCCGGTGCCCGGTGCCCGGTGCCCGGTGCCCGGTGCCCGGTGCCCGGTGCCCGGTGCCCGGTGCCCGGTGCCCGGTGCCCGGTGCCCGGTGCCCGGTGCCCGGTGCCCGGTGCCCGGTGCCCGGTGCCCGGTGCCCGGTGCCCGGTGCCCGGGTGCCCGGTGCCCGGGGTGCCCGGTGCCCGGTGTGCCCGGTGCCCGGTGTGCCCGGTGCCCGGTGTGCCCGGTGCCCGGTGTGCCCGGTGCCCGGTGTGCCCGGTGCCCGGTGTGCCCGGTGCCCGGTGTGCCCGGTGCCCGGTGTGCCCGGTGCCCGGTGCCCGGTGCCCGGTGTGCCCGGTGCCCGGTGCCCGGTGCCCGGTGCCCGGTGCCCGGTGCCCGGTGCCCGGTGCCCGGTGCCCGGTGCCCGGTGCCCGGTGCCCGGTGCCCGGTGCCCGGTGCCCGGTGCCCGGTGCCCGGTGCCCGGTGCCCGGTGCCCGGTGCCCGGTGCCCGGTGCCCGGTGCCCGGTGCCCGGTGCCCGGTGCCCGGTGCCCGGTGCCCGGTGCCCGGTGCCCGGTGCCCGGTGCCCGGTGCCCGGTGCCCGGTGCCCGGTGCCCGGTGCCCGGTGCCCGGTGCCCGGTGCCCGGTGCCCGGTGCCCGGTGCCCGGTGCCCGGTGCCCGGTGCCCGGTGCCCGGTGCCCGGTGCCCGGTGCCCGGTGCCCGGTGCCCGGTGCCCGGTGCCCGGTGCCCGGTGCCCGGTGCCCGGTGCCCGGTGTGCCCGGTGCCCGGTGCCCGGGGCGCGGTCCCCGGTGCCCGGTGCCCGGTGCCCGGTGCCCGGTGCCCGGTGCCCGGTGCCCGGTGCCCGGTGCCCGGTGCCCGGTGCCCGGTGCCCGGTGCCCGGTGCCCGGTGCCCGGTGCCCGGTGCCCGGTGCCCGGTGCCCGGTGCCCGGTGCCCGGTGCCCGGTGCCCGGTGCCCGGTGCCCGGTGCCCGGTGCCCGGTGCCCGGTGCCCGGTGCCCGGTGCCCGGTGCCCGGTGCCCGGTGCCCGGTGCCCGGTGCCCGGTGCCCGGTGCCCGGTGCCCGGTGCCCGGTGCCCGGTGCCCGGTGCCCGGTGCCCGGTGCCCGGTGCCCGGTGCCCGGTGCCCGGTGCCCGGTGCCCGGTGCCCGGTGCCCGGTGCCCGGTGCCCGGTGCCCGGTGCCCGGTGCCCGGTGCCCGGTGCCCGGTGCCCGGTGCCCGGTGCCCGGTGCCCGGTGCCCGGTGCCCGGTGCCCGGTGCCCGGTGCCCGGTGCCCGGTGCCCGGTGCCCGGTGCCCGGTGCCCGGTGCCCGGTGCCCGGTGCCCGGTGCCCGGTGCCCGGTGCCCGGTGCCCGGTGCCCGGTGCCCGGTGCCCGGTGCCCGGTGCCCGGTGCCCGGTGCCCGGTGCCCGGTGCCCGGTGCCCGGTGCCCGGTGCCCGGTGTGCCCGGTGCCCGGTGTGCCCGGTGCCCGGTGTGCCCGGTGCCCGGTGTGCCCGGTGCCCGGTGTGCCGTGTGCCCGGTGCCCGGTGCCCGGTGTGCCCGGTGTGCCCGGTGTGCCCGGTGCCCGGTGCCCGGTGCCCGGTGCCCGGTGCCCGGTGCCCGGTGCCCGGTGCCCGGTGCCCGGTGTGCCCGGTGCCCGGTGCCCGGTGCCCGGTGTGCCCGGTGCCCGGTGCCCGGTGCCCGGTGTGCCCGGGGCCCGGTGCCCGGTGCCCGGTGCCCGGTGCCCGGTGCCCGGTGCCCGGTGCCCGGTGCCCGGTGCCCGGTGCCCGGTGCCCGGTGCCCGGTGCCCGGTGCCCGGTGCCCGGTGCCCGGTGTGCCCGGTGCCCGGTGTGCCCGGTGCCCGGTGCCCGGTGTGCCCGGTGCCCGGTGCCCGGTGCCCGGTGCCCGGTGCCCGGTGCCCGGTGCCCGGTGCCCGGTGCCCGGTGCCCGGTGCCCGGTGCCCGGTGCCCGGTGCCCGGTGCCCGGTGCCCGGTGCCCGGTGCCCGGTGCCCGGTGCCCGGTGCCCGGTGCCCGGTGCCCGGTGCCCGGTGCCCGGTGCCCGGTGCCCGGTGCCCGGTGCCCGGTGCCCGGTGCCCGGTGCCCGGTGCCCGGTGCCCGGTGCCCGGTGCCCGGTGCCCGGTGCCCGGTGCCCGGTGCCCGGTGCCCGGTGCCCGGTGCCCGGTGCCCGGTGCCCGGTGCCCGGTGCCCGGTGCCCGGTGCCCGGTGCCCGGTGCCCGGTGCCCGGTGCCCGGTGCCCGGTGCCCGGTGCCCGGTGCCCGGTGCCCGGTGCCCGGTGCCCGGTGCCCGGTGCCCGGTGCCCGGTGCCCGGTGCCCGGTGCCCGGTGCCCGGTGCCCGGTGCCCGGTGCCCGGTGCCCGGTGCCCGGTGCCCGGTGCCCGGTGCCCGGTGCCCGGTGCCCGGTGCCCGGTGCCCGGTGCCCGGTGCCCGGTGCCCGGTGCCCGGTGCCCGGTGCCCGGTGTGCCCGGTGCCCGGTGCCCGGTGCCCGGTGCCCGGTGTGCCCGGTGCCCGGTGTGCGGTGTGCCCGGTGCCCGGTGCCCGGTGCCCGGTGCCCGGTGCCCGGTGTGCCCGGTGCCCGGTGCCCGGTGCCCGGTGCCCGGTGTGCCCGGTGCCCGGTGCCCGGTGCCCGGTGCCCGGTGCCCGGTGCCCGGTGCCCGGTGCCCGGTGCCCGGTGTGCCCGGTGCCCGGTGCCCGGGGCCCGGTGTGCCCGGTGCCCGGTGTGCCCGGTGCCCGGGGCCCGGTGTGCCCGGTGCCCGGTGTGCCCGGTGCCCGGTGCCCGGTGCCCGGTGTGCCCGGTGCCCGGTGCCCGGTGCCCGGTGCCCGGTGTGCCCGGTGCCCGGTGTGCCCGGTGCCCGGTGCCCGGTGCCCGGTGCCCGGTGCCCGGTGCCCGGTGCCCGGTGCCCGGTGCCCGGTGCCCGGTGCCCGGTGCCCGGTGCCCGGTGCCCGGTGCCCGGTGCCCGGTGCCCGGTGCCCGGTGCCCGGTGCCCGGTGCCCGGTGCCCGGTGCCCGGTGCCCGGTGCCCGGTGCCCGGTGCCCGGTGCCCGGTGCCCGGTGCCCGGTGCCCGGTGCCCGGTGCCCGGTGCCCGGTGCCCGGTGCCCGGTGCCCGGTGCCCGGTGCCCGGTGCCCGGTGCCCGGTGCCCGGTGCCCGGTGCCCGGTGCCCGGTGCCCGGTGCCCGGTGCCCGGTGCCCGGTGCCCGGTGCCCGGTGCCCGGTGCCCGGTGCCCGGTGCCCGGTGCCCGGTGCCCGGTGCCCGGTGCCCGGTGCCCGGTGCCGGGTGCCCGGTGCCCGGTGCCCGGTGCCCGGTGCCCGGTGCCCGGTGCCCGGTGCCCGGTGCCCGGTGCCCGGTGCCCGGTGCCCGGTGCCCGGTGCCCGGTGCCCGGTGCCCGGTGCCCGGTGCCCGGTGCCCGGTGCCCGGTGCCCGGTGCCCGGTGCCCGGTGCCCGGTGCCCGGTGCCCGGTGCCCGGTGCCCGGTGCCCGGTGCCCGGTGCCCGGTGCCCGGTGCCCGGTGCCCGGTGCCCGGTGCCCGGTGCCCGGTGCCCGGTGCCCGGTGCCCGGTGCCCGGTGCCCGGTGCCCGGTGCCCGGTGCCCGGTGCCCGGTGTGCCCGGTGCCCGGTGCCCGGTGCCCGGTGTGCCCGGTGCCCGGTGCCCGGTGCCCGGTGTGCCCGGGGCCCGGTGCCCGGGGCCCGGTGTGCCCGGTGCCCGGTGTGCCCGGTGCCCGGTGCCCGGTGTGCCCGGTGCCCGGTGTGCCCGGTGCCCGGTGCCCGGTGTGCCCGGTGCCCGGTGCCCGGTGCCCGGTGCCCGGTGCCCGGTGCCCGGTGCCCGGTGTGCCCGGTGCCCGGTGCCCGGTGTGCCCGGTGCCCGGTGTGCCCGGTGCCCGGTGTGCCCGGTGCCCGGTGCCCGGTGTGCCCGGTGCCCGGTGTGCCCGGTGCCCGGTGCCCGGTGTGCCCGGTGCCCGGTGCCCGGTGCCCGGTGCCCGGTGTGCCCGGTGCCCGGTGTGCCCGGTGCCCGGGGCCCGGTGTGCCCGGTGCCCGGTGTGCCCGGTGCCCGGTGCCCGGTGTGCCCGGTGCCCGGTGCCCGGTGCCCGGTGCCCGGTGTGCCCGGTGCCCGGTGTGCCCGGTGCCCGGTGCCCGGTGCCCGGTGCCCGGTGCCCGGTGCCCGGTGCCCGGTGCCCGGTGCCCGGTGCCCGGTGCCCGGTGCCCGGTGCCCGGTGCCCGGTGCCCGGTGCCCGGTGCCCGGTGCCCGGTGCCCGGTGCCCGGTGCCCGGTGCCCGGTGCCCGGTGCCCGGTGCCCGGTGCCCGGTGCCCGGTGCCCGGTGCCCGGTGCCCGGTGCCCGGTGCCCGGTGCCCGGTGCCCGGTGCCCGGTGCCCGGTGCCCGGTGCCCGGTGCCCGGTGCCCGGTGCCCGGTGCCCGGTGCCCGGTGCCCGGTGCCCGGTGCCCGGTGCCCGGTGCCCGGTGCCCGGTGCCCGGTGCCCGGTGCCCGGTGCCCGGTGCCCGGTGCCCGGTGCCCGGTGCCCGGTGCCCGGTGCCCGGTGCCCGGTGCCCGGTGCCCGGTGCCCGGTGCCCGGTGCCCGGTGCCCGGTGCCCGGTGCCCGGTGCCCGGTGCCCGGTGCCCGGTGCCCGGTGCCCGGTGCCCGGTGCCCGGTGCCCGGTGCCCGGTGCCCGGTGCCCGATGCCCGGTGCCCGGTGCCCGGTGCCCGGTGCCCGGTGCCCGGTGCCCGGTGCCCGGTGCCCGGTGCCCGGTGCCCGGTGCCCGGTGCCCGGTGCCCGGTGCCCGGTGCCCGGTGCCCGGTGCCCGGTGCCCGGTGCCCGGTGCCCGGTGCCCGGTGCCCGGTGCCCGGTGCCCGGTGCCCGGTGCCCGGTGCCCGGTGCCCGGTGCCCGGTGTGCCCGGTGCCCGGTGCCCGGTGCCCGGTGTGCCCGGGGCCCGGTGCCCGGGGCCCGGTGTGCCCGGTGCCCGGTGTGCCCGGTGCCCGGTGCCCGGTGTGCCCGGTGCCCGGTGTGCCCGGTGCCCGGTGCCCGGTGTGCCCGGTGCCCGGTGCCCGGTGCCCGGTGCCCGGTGCCCGGTGCCCGGTGCCCGGTGTGCCCGGTGCCCGGTGCCCGGTGTGCCCGGTGCCCGGTGTGCCCGGTGCCCGGTGCCCGGTGTGCCCGGTGCCCGGTGTGCCCGGTGCCCGGTGCCCGGTGTGCCCGGTGCCCGGTGCCCGGTGCCCGGTGCCCGGTGCCCGGTGCCCGGTGCCCGGTGCCCGGTGCCCGGTGCCCGGTGCCCGGTGCCCGGTGCCCGGTGCCCGGTGCCCGGTGCCCGGTGCCCGGTGCCCGGTGCCCGGTGCCCGGTGCCCGGTGCCCGGTGCCCGGTGCCCGGTGCCCGGTGCCCGGTGCCCGGTGCCCGGTGCCCGGTGCCCGGTGCCCGGTGCCCGGTGCCCGGTGCCCGGTGCCCGGTGCCCGGTGCCCGGTGCCCGGTGCCCGGTGCCCGGTGCCCGGTGCCCGGTGCCCGGTGCCCGGTGCCCGGTGCCCGGTGCCCGGTGCCCGGTGCCCGGTGCCCGGTGCCCGGTGCCCGGTGCCCGGTGCCCGGTGCCCGGTGCCCGGTGCCCGGTGCCCGGTGCCCGGTGCCCGGTGCCCGGTGCCCGGTGCCCGGTGCCCGGTGCCCGGTGCCCGGTGCCCGGTGCCCGGTGCCCGGTGCCCGGTGCCCGGTGCCCGGTGCCCGGTGCCCGGTGCCCGGTGCCCGGTGCCCGGTGCCCGGTGCCCGGTGCCCGGTGCCCGGTGCCCGGTGTGCCCGGTGCCCGGTGCCCGGTGCCCGGTGCCCGGTGTGCCCGGTGCCCGGTGCCCGGTGCCCGGTGCCCGGTGCCCGGTGCCCGGTGTGCCCGGTGCCCGGTGCGCCCGGTGCCCGGTGCCCGGTGCCCGGTGCCCGGTGCCCGGTGCCCGGTGCCCGGTGCCCGGTGCCCGGTGCCCGGTGCCCGGTGCCCGGTGCCCGGTGCCCGGTGCCCGGTGCCCGGTGCCCGGTGCCCGGTGCCCGGTGCCCGGTGCCCGGTGCCCGGTGCCCGGTGCCCGGTGCCCGGTGCCCGGTGCCCGGTGCCCGGTGCCCGGTGCCCGGTGCCCGGTGCCCGGTGCCCGGTGCCCGGTGCCCGGTGCCCGGTGCCCGGTGCCCGGTGCCCGGTGCCCGGTGCCCGGTGCCCGGTGCCCGGTGCCCGGTGCCCGGTGCCCGGTGCCCGGTGCCCGGTGCCCGGTGCCCGGTGCCCGGTGCCCGGTGCCCGGTGCCCGGTGTGCCCGGGGCCCGGTGCCCGGGGCCCGGTGTGCCCGGTGCCCGGTGTGCCCGGTGCCCGGGGCCCGGTGTGCCCGGTGCCCGGTGTGCCCGGTGCCCGGTGCCCGGTGTGCCCGGTGCCCGGTGCCCGGTGCCCGGTGCCCGGTGTGCCCGGTGCCCGGTGTGCCCGGTGCCCGGTGCCCGGTGTGCCCGGTGCCCGGTGTGCCCGGTGCCCGGTGCCCGGTGTGCCCGGTGCCCGGTGCCCGGTGCCCGGTGCCCGGTGCCCGGTGCCCGGTGCCCGGGGTGCCCGGTGCCCGGGGTGCCCGGTGCCCGGGGTGCCCGGTGCCCGGGGTGCCCGGTGCCCGGGGTGCCCGGTGCCCGGGGTGCCCGGTGCCCGGGGTGCCCGGTGCCCGGGGTGCCCGGTGCCCGGGGTGCCCGGTGCCCGGGGTGCCCGGTGCCCGGGGTGCCCGGTGCCCGGGGTGCCCGGTGCCCGGGGTGCCCGGTGCCCGGTGCCCGGTGCCCGGTGCCCGGTGCCCGGTGCCCGGTGCCCGGTGCCCGGTGCCCGGTGCCCGGTGCCCGGTGCCCGGTGCCCGGTGCCCGGTGCCCGGTGCCCGGTGCCCGGTGCCCGGTGCCCGGTGCCCGGTGCCCGGTGCCCGGTGCCCGGTGCCCGGTGCCCGGTGCCCGGTGCCCGGTGCCCGGTGCCCGGTGCCCGGTGCCCGGTGCCCGGTGCCCGGTGCCCGGTGCCCGGTGCCCGGTGCCCGGTGCCCGGTGCCCGGTGCCCGGTGCCCGGTGCCCGGTGCCCGGTGCCCGGTGCCCGGTGCCCGGTGCCCGGTGCCCGGTGCCCGGTGCCCGGTGCCCGGTGCCCGGTGCCCGGTGTGCCCGGTGCCCGGTGCCCGGTGCCCGGTGTGCCCGGTGCCCGGTGTGCCCGGTGCCCGGTGTGCCCGGTGCCCGGTGCCCGGTGTGCCCGGTGCCCGGTGTGCCCGGTGCCCGGTGCCCGGTGTGCCCGGTGCCCGGTGCCCGGTGCCCGGTGCCCGGTGTGCCCGGTGCCCGGTGTGCCCGGTGCCCGGTGCCCGGTGTGCCCGGTGCCCGGTGTGCCCGGTGCCCGGTGCCCGGTGTGCCCGGTGCCCGGTGTGCCCGGTGCCCGGTGCCCGGTGCCCGGTGCCCGGTGCCCGGTGCCCGGTGCCCGGTGCCCGGTGCCCGGTGCCCGGTGCCCGGTGCCCGGTGCCCGGTGCCCGGTGCCCGGTGCCCGGTGCCCGGTGCCCGGTGCCCGGTGCCCGGTGCCCGGTGCCCGGTGCCCGGTGCCCGGTGCCCGGTGCCCGGTGCCCGGTGCCCGGTGCCCGGTGCCCGGTGCCCGGTGCCCGGTGCCCGGTGCCCGGTGCCCGGTGCCCGGTGCCCGGTGCCCGGTGCCCGGTGCCCGGTGCCCGGTGCCCGGTGCCCGGTGCCCGGTGCCCGGTGCCCGGTGCCCGGTGCCCGGTGCCCGGTGCCCGGTGCCCGGTGCCCGGTGCCCGGTGCCCGGTGCCCGGTGCCCGGTGCCCGGTGCCCGGTGCCCGGTGCCCGGTGCCCGGTGCCCGGTGCCCGGTGCCCGGTGCCCGGTGCCCGGTGCCCGGTGCCCGGTGCCCGGTGCCCGGTGCCCGGTGCCCGGTGCCCGGTGCCCGGTGCCCGGTGCCCGGTGCCCGGTGCCCGGTGCCCGGTGCCCGGTGCCCGGTGCCCGGTGCCCGGTGCCCGGTGCCCGGTGCCCGGTGCCCGGTGCCCGGTGCCCGGTGCCCGGTGCCCGGTGCCCGGTGCCCGGTGCCCGGTGCCCGGTGCCCGGTGCCCGGTGCCCGGTGCCCGGTGCCCGGTGCCCGGTGCCCGGTGCCCGGTGCCCGGTGCCCGGTCCCCGGTGCCCGGGGCCCGGTGCCCGCGGTGCCCGGTGCCCGGTGCCCGGTGCCCGGTGTGCCCGGTGCCCGGTGTGCCCGGTGCCCGGTGCCCGGTGTGCCCGGTGCCCGGTGTGCCCGGTGCCCGGGGCCCGGTGTGCCCGGTGCCCGGTGCCCGGTGCCCGGTGCCCGGTGCCCGGTGCCCGGTGCCCGGTGCCCGGTGCCCGGTGCCCGGTGCCCGGTGCCCGGTGCCCGGGGCCCGGTGCCCGGTGCCCGGTGCCCGGTGCCCGGTGCCCGGTGCCCGGTGCCCGGTGCCCGGTGCCCGGTGCCCGGTGCCCGGTGCCCGGTGCCCGGTGCCCGGTGCCCGGTGCCCGGTGCCCGGTGCCCGGTGCCCGGGGCCCGGGGCCCGGGGCCCGGTGCCCGGGGCCCGGGGCCCGGTGCCCGGTGCCCGGTGCCCGGTGCCCGGTGCCCGGTGCCCGGGGCCCGGGGCCCGGTGCCCGGGGCCCGGGGCCCGGTGCCCGGTGCCCGGTGCCCGGTGCCCGGTGCCCGGTGCCCGGTGCCCGGTGCCCGGTGCCCGGTGCCCGGTGCCCGGTGCCCGGTGCCCGGTGCCCGGTGCCCGGTGCCCGGTGCCCGGTGCCCGGTGCCCGGTGCCCGGTGCCCGGTGCCCGGTGCCCGGTGCCCGGTGCCCGGTGCCCGGTGCCCGGTGCCCGGTGCCCGGTGCCCGGTGCCCGGTGCCCGGTGCCCGGTGCCCGGTGCCCGGTGCCCGGTGCCCGGTGCCCGGTGCCCGGTGCCCGGTGCCCGGTGCCCGGTGCCCGGTGCCCGGTGCCCGGTGCCCGGTGCCCGGTGCCCGGTGCCCGGTGCCCGGTGCCCGGTGCCCGGTGCCCGGTGCCCGGTGCCCGGTGCCCGGTGCCCGGTGCCCGGTGCCCGGTGCCCGGTGCCCGGTGCCCGGTGCCCGGTGCCCGGTGCCCGGTGCCCGGTGCCCGGTGCCCGGTGCCCGGTGCCCGGTGCCCGGTGCCCGGTGCCCGGTGCCCGGTGCCCGGTGCCCGGTGCCCGGTGCCCGGTGCCCGGTGCCCGGTGCCCGGTGCCCGGTGCCCGGTGCCCGGTGCCCGGTGCCCGGTGCCCGGTGCCCGGTGCCCGGTGCCCGGTGCCCGGTGCCCGGTGCCCGGTGCCCGGGGCCCGGTGCCCGGGGCCCGGGGCCCGGGGCCCGGTGCCCGGTGCCCGGGGCCCGGTGCCCGCGGTGCCCGGTGCCCGGTGCCCGGGGCCCGGGGCCCGGGGCCCGGTCCCCGGTGCCCGGGGCCCGGTGCCCGGGGCCCGGGGCCCGGGGCCCGGGGCCCGGTGCCCGGGGCCCGGTGCCCGGGGCCCGGGGCCCGGTGCCCGGTGCCCGGTGCCCGGTGCCCGGTGCCCGGTGCCCGGTGCCCGGTGCCCGGTGCCCGGTGCCCGGTGCCCGGTGCCCGGGGCCCGGGGCCCGGGGCCCGGGGCCCGGGGCCCGGGGCCCGGGGCCCGGGGCCCGGGGCCCGGTGCCCGGGGCCCGGTGCCCGGGGCCCGGGGCCCGGTGCCCGGGGCCCGGTGCCCGGTGCCCGGGGCCCGGTGCCCGGGGCCCGGTGCCCGGTGCCCGGTGCCCGGTGCCCGGTGCCCGGTGCCCGGTGCCCGGTGCCCGGTGCCCGGTGCCCGGTGCCCGGTGCCCGGTGCCCGGTGCCCGGTGCCCGGTGCCCGGTGCCCGGTGCCCGGTGCCCGGTGCCCGGTGCCCGGTGCCCGGTGCCCGGTGCCCGGTGCCCGGTGCCCGGTGCCCGGTGCCCGGTGCCCGGTGCCCGGTGCCCGGGGCCCGGTGCCCGGTGCCCGGTGCCCGGTGCCCGGTGCCCGGTGCCCGGTGCCCGGTGCCCGGTGCCCGGTGCCCGGTGCCCGGTGCCCGGTGCCCGGTGCCCGGGGCCCGGGGCCCGGGGCCCGGGGCCCGGGGCCCGGGGCCCGGTGCCCGGGGCCCGGTGCCCGGTGCCCGGGGCCCGGGGCCCGGGGCCCGGTGCCCGGTGCCCGGTGCCCGGGGCCCGGGGCCCGGGGCCCGGGGCCCGGGGCCCGGTGCCCGGTGCCCGGTGCCCGGTGCCCGGTGCCCGGTGCCCGGTGCCCGGTGCCCGGTGCCCGGTGCCCGGTGCCCGGTGCCCGGGGCCCGGGGCCCGGGGCCCGGGGCCCGGGGCCCGGGGCCCGGTGCCCGGGGCCCGGTGCCCGGTGCCCGGGGCCCGGGGCCCGGGGCCCGGGGCCCGGGGCCCGGTGCCCGGTGCCCGGTGCCCGGTGCCCGGTGCCCGGTGCCCGGTGCCCGGTGCCCGGTGCCCGGTGCCCGGTGCCCGGTGCCCGGTGCCCGGTGCCCGGTGCCCGGTGCCCGGTGCCCGGTGCCCGGTGCCCGGTGCCCGGTGCCCGGTGCCCGGTGCCCGGTGCCCGGTGCCCGGTGCCCGGTGCCCGGTGCCCGGTGCCCGGTGCCCGGTGCCCGGTGCCCGGTGCCCGGTGCCCGGTGCCCGGTGCCCGGTGCCCGGTGCCCGGTGCCCGGTGCCCGGTGCCCGGTGCCCGGTGCCCGGTGCCCGGTGCCCGGTGCCCGGGGCCCGGGGCCCGGGGCCCGGTGCCCGGTGCCCGGGGCCCGGGGCCCGGTGCCCGGGGCCCGGTGCCCGGTGCCCGGTGCCCGGGGCCCGGTGCCCGGGGCCCGGTGCCCGGGGCCCGGGGCCCGGGGCCCGGGGCCCGGTCCCCGGTGCCCGGGGCCCGGGGCCCGGGGCCCGGGGCCCGGGGCCCGGGGCCCGGTGCCCGGGGCCCGGTGCCCGGGGCCCGGGGCCCGGGGCCCGGGGCCCGGGGCCCGGGGCCCGGGGCCCGGGGCCCGGTGCCCGGTGCCCGGTGCCCGGTGCCCGGTGCCCGGTGCCCGGTGCCCGGTGCCCGGTGCCCGGTGCCCGGTGCCCGGTGCCCGGTGCCCGGTGCCCGGTGCCCGGTGCCCGGTGCCCGGTGCCCGGTGCCCGGTGCCCGGTGCCCGGTGCCCGGTGCCCGGTGCCCGGTGCCCGGTGCCCGGTGCCCGGGGCCCGGTGCCCGGGGCCCGGGGCCCGGATCATGAGGCCCCCGACGGTTCCCGGAGGCCCCTGGTAGCACCCGAAGGCCCCCGCAGGCCCCCGAAGGCCCCCGGGAGGCCCCTGGAGGCCCCCGAAGGACCCTGCAGGCCCCCGAAGGCCCCCGGAGGCCCCCGGAGACCCCCGTCGGTCCCCGAAGGCCCCCGGAGGCCCCCGGAGGCCCCCGGAGGCCCCCAAAGGCCCCCGGAGGCCCCCAAAGGCCCCCGGAGGCCCCCAAAGGCCCCCGGAGGCCCCCGAAGGTTCCCGGAGGCCTTCGGAGGCCCCCGATGGCCCCCGAAGGCCCCCAAAGGCCCCCGACGGTTCCCGGAGGCCCCTGGTAGCCCCTGAAGGCCCCCGGAGGCCCCCGGAGGCCCCCGGAGGCCCCCCGAGGCCCCCGAAGGCGCCGGAGGCCCCCGAAGGCCCCCCGAGGCCCCCGAAGGCCCCCGTCGGTCCCCGAAGGCCCCCGGAGGCCCCCGGAGGCCCCCGTCGGTCCCCGAAGGCCCCCGGAGGCCCCCGGAGGCCCCCGTCGGTCCCCGAAGGCCCCCGGAGGCCCCCGAGGCCCCCTAAGGCCCCCGCAGGCCCCCGAAGGCCCCTGGAGGCCCCCGGAGGCCCCGGAGGCCCCCGGAGGCCCCCGGAGGCCCCCGGAGGCCCCCGGAGGCCCCCAAAGGCCCCCGGAGGCCCCCAAAGGCCCCCGGAGGCCCCCAAAGGCCCCCGGATGCCCCCGACGGTTCCCGGAGGCCCCTGGTAGCCCCTGAAGGCCCCCGGAGGCCCCCGGAGGCCCCCGGAGGCCCCCCGAGGCCCCCGAAGGCGCCGGAGGCCCCCGAAGGCCCCCCGAGGCCCCCGGAGGCCCCCGTCGGTCCCCGAAGGCCCCCGGAGGCCCCCGGAGGCCCCCGGAGGCCCCCGTCGGTCCCCGAAGGCCCCCGGAGGCCCCCGGAGGCCCCCGTCGGTCCCCGAAGGCCCCCGGAGGCCCTTGAGGCCCCCTAAGGCCCCCGCAGGCCCCCGAAGGCCCCTGGAGGCCCCCGGAGGCCCCGGAGGCCCCCGGAGGCCCCCGGAGGCCCCCGGATGCCCCCGAAGGCTCCCGGAGGCCTTCGGAGGCCCCCGATGGCCCCCGAAGGCCCCCGGAGGCCCCCGAAGGCCTTCGAAGGTCCCCGCAGGCCCCCGGAGGCCCCCGGAGGCCCCCAAAGGCCCCCGGAGGCCCCCGATCGCATCATACGGCCCCCGACGTTTCCCGGAGGCCCCTGGTAGTCCCCGAAGGCCCCCGCAGGCCCCCGGAGGCCCCGAAAGGCCCCCGATGGCATCATAAGGCCCCCGACGGTTCCTGGAGGCCCCTGGTAGCCCCTGAAGGCCCCCGAAGGCCCCCGGAGGCCCCAAAAGGCCCCCAGAGGCCCCCGGAGGCCCGCGGAGGCCCCCGGAGGCCCCCGGCGGTCCCCGAAGGCCCCCGGAGGCCCCCGGATGCCCCCGAAGGCCCCCAAAGGCCCCCGGAGGCCCCCGGAGGCCCCCGGAGGCCTCCGAGGCCCCCGCAGGCCCCCGCAGGCCCCCGAAGGCCCCCAGGAGGCCCCGGCGGCCCCCGGAGGCCACCGGAGGCCCCCGGAGGCCCCCGGAGGCCCCCGGAGGCCCCCGGAGGCCCCCGGAGGCCCCCGGAGGCCCCCGGAGGCCCCCGGAGGCCCCCGGAGGCCCCCGAAGGCCCCCGGAGGCCCCCGGAGGCCCCCGAAGGCCCCCGGAGGCCCCGGAGGCCCCCGGAGGCCCCCGGAGGCCCCCGGAGGCCCCCGGAGGCCCCCGGAGGCCCCCGGAGGCCCCCGGAGGCCCCCGGAGGCCCCCGGAGGCTGGCCCGTGGGTCTACGGGTCTGGCATGTGGGTCTATGGGGCTGAGCCATGGGTCTACGGGTCAAGCATGTAAGTTAACGGGGCTGGCCCGTGGGCCTCCGGGGGCCTCCGGGGGCCTCCGGTGGCCTCCGGGGGCCGCCGGGGCCTCCTGGGGGCCTTCGGGGGCCTGCGGGGGCCTGCGGGGGCCTCGGGGGCCTCCGGGGGCCTCCGGGGGCCTCCGGGGGCCTTTGGGGGCCTTCGGGGGCATCCGGGGGCCTCCGGGGGCCTTCGGGGACCGCCGGGGGCCTCCGGGGGCCTCCGCGGGCCTCCGGGGGCCTCTGGGGGCCTTTTGGGGCCTCCGGGGGCCTTCGGGGGCCTTCAGGGGCTACCAGGGGCCTCCAGGAACCGTCGGGGGCCTTATGATGCCATCGGGGGCCTTTCGGGGCCTCCGGGGGCCTGCGGGGCTGGCACGAGGGTCTAGGGGGCTGAGCCCCCGGAGGCCCCCAAAGGCCCCCGGAGGCCCCCAAAGGCCCCCGGAGGCCCCCAAAGGCCCCCGGATGCCCCCGAAGGTTCCCGGAGGCCTTCGGAGGCCCCCGATGGCCCCCGAAGGCCCCCAAAGGCCCCCGACGGTTCCCGGAGGCCCCTGGTAGCCCCTGAAGGCCCCCGGAGGCCCCCGGAGGCCCCCGGAGGCCCCCGGAGGCCCCCGGAGGCCCCCCGAGGCCCCCGAAGGCGCCGGAGGCCCCCGAAGGCCCCCCGAGGCCCCCGGAGGCCCCCGTCGGTCCCCGAAGGCCCCCGGAGGCCCCCGGAGGCCCCCGGAGGCCCCCGTCGGTCCCCGAAGGCCCCCGGAGGCCCCCGGAGGCCCCCGTCGGTCCCCGAAGGCCCCCGCAGGCCCCCGAAGGCCCCTGGAGGCCCCCGGAGGCCCCCGAAGGCCCCCAGGAGGCCCCGGAGGCCCCCGGAGGCCCCCGGAGGCCCCCGGAGGCCCCCGGAGGCCCCCGGAGGCCCCCGGAGGCTGGCCCGTGGGTCTACGGGTCTGGCATGTGGGTCTATGGGGCAGAGCCATGGGTCTACGGGTCAAGCATGTAAGTTAACGGGGCTGGCCCGTGGGTCTACGGGTCTGGCCCCTGGGTCTACGGGGCTGGCCCTTGGGTCTACGGGTCTGGCACGTAGGTCTATGGGGCTGGCCTGTCGGTCTACGGGGCTGGCCCGTGGGTCTACGGGACGGGCACGCGGGTCTACGGGGCTAGCTGGCACGTGGGTCTACGGGGCTGGCCCGTGGGTCTACGGGGCTGGCCCGTGGGTCTACACGGCTGAGCCATGGGTCTACGGGTCTGGCACGTGGGTCTACGGGTCTGGCACGTGGATCTACGGGGCTGGCCTGTCGGTCTACGGGGCTGGCCCTTGGGTCTACGGGGCTGGCACGAGGGTCTAGGGGGCTGAGCCCCCGGAGGCCCCCAAAGGCCCCCGGAGGCCCCCAAAGGCCCCCGGAGGCCCCCAAAGGCCCCCGGATGCCCCCGAAGGTTCCCGGAGGCCTTCGGAGGCCCCCGATGGCCCCCGAAGGCCCCCAAAGGCCCCCGACGGTTCCCGGAGGCCCCTGGTAGCCCCTGAAGGCCCCCGGAGGCCCCCGGAGGCCCCCGGAGGCCCCCGGAGGCCCCCCGAGGCCCCCCGAGGCCCCCGAAGGCGCCGGAGGCCCCCGAAGGCCCCCCGAGGCCCCCGGAGGCCCCCGTCGGTCCCCGAAGGCCCCCGGAGGCCCCCGGAGGCCCCCGGAGGCCCCCGTCGGTCCCCGAAGGCCCCCGGAGGCCCCCGAGGCCCCCTAAGGCCCCCGCAGGCCCCCGAAGGCCCCTGGAGGCCCCCGGAGGCCCCGGAGGCCCCCGGAGGCCCCCGGAGGCCCCCGGAGGCCCCCGGAGGCCCCCAAAGGCCCCCGGAGGCCCCCAAAGGCCCCCGGAGGCCCCCAAAGGCCCCCGGATGCCCCCGAAGGTTCCCGGAGGCCTTCGGAGGCCCCCGATGGCCCCCGAAGGCCCCCAAAGGCCCCCGACGGTTCCCGGAGGCCCCTGGTAGCCCCTGAAGGCCCCCGGAGGCCCCCGGAGGCCCCCGGAGGCCCCCCGAGGCCCCCGAAGGCGCCGGAGGCCCCCGAAGGCCCCCCGAGGCCCCCGGAGGCCCCCGTCGGTCCCCGAAGGCCCCCGGAGGCCCCCGGAGGCCCCCGGAGGCCCCCGTCGGTCCCCGAAGGCCCCCGGAGGCCCCCGGAGGCCCCCGTCGGTCCCCGAAGGCCCCCGGAGGCCCCCGAGGCCCCCTAAGGCCCCCGCAGGCCCCCGAAGGCCCCCAGGAGGCCCCGGCGGCCCCCGGAGGCCCCCGGAGGCCCCCGGAGGCCCCCGGAGGCCCCCGGAGGCCCCCGGAGGCCCCCGGAGGCCCCCGGAGGCCCCCGAAGGCCCCCGGAGGCCCCCGGAGGCCCCCGAAGGCCCCCAGGAGGCCCCGGAGGCCCCCGGAGGCCCCCGGAGGCTGGCCCGTGGGTCTACGGGTCTGGCATGTGGGTCTATGGGGCTGAGCCATGGGTCTACGGGTCAAGCATGTAAGTTAACGGGGCTGGCCCGTGGGTCTACGGGTCTGGCCCCTGGGTCTACGGGGCTGGCCCTTGGGTCTACGGGTCTGGCACGTAGGTCTATGGGGCTGGCCTGTCGGTCTACGGGGCTGGCCCGTGGGTCTACGGGACGGGCACGCGGGTCTACGGGGCTGGCACGTGGGTCTACGGGGCTGGCCCGTGGGTCTACGGGGCTGGCCCGTGGGTCTACACGGCTGAGCCATGGGTCTACGGGTCTGGCACGTGGGTCTACGGGGCTGGCCCGTGGGTCTACGGGGCTGGCCCGTGGGTCTACACGGCTGAGCCATGGGTCTACGGGTCTGGCACGTGGGTCTACGGGTCTGGCACGTGGATCTACGGGGCTGGCCTGTCGGTCTACGGGGCTGGCCCTTGGGTCTACGGGGCTGGCACGAGGGTCTAGGGGGCTGAGCCCCCGGAGGCCCCCAAAGGCCCCCGGAGGCCCCCAAAGGCCCCCGGAGGCCCCCAAAGGCCCCCGGATGCCCCCGAAGGTTCCCGGAGGCCTTCGGAGGCCCCCGATGGCCCCCGAAGGCCCCCAAAGGCCCCCGACGGTTCCCGGAGGCCCCTGGTAGCCCCTGAAGGCCCCCGGAGGCCCCCGGAGGCCCCCGGAGGCCCCCGGAGGCCCCCCGAGGCCCCCGAAGGCGCCGGAGGCCCCCGAAGGCCCCCCGAGGCCCCCGGAGGCCCCCGTCGGTCCCCGAAGGCCCCCGGAGGCCCCCGGAGGCCCCCGGAGGCCCCCGTCGGTCCCCGAAGGCCCCCGGAGGCCCCCGAGGCCCCCTAAGGCCCCCGCAGGCCCCCGAAGGCCCCTGGAGGCCCCCGGAGGCCCCGGAGGCCCCCGGAGGCCCCCGGAGGCCCCCGGAGGCCCCCGGAGGCCCCCAAAGGCCCCCGGAGGCCCCCAAAGGCCCCCGGAGGCCCCCAAAGGCCCCCGGATGCCCCCGAAGGTTCCCGGAGGCCTTCGGAGGCCCCCGATGGCCCCCGAAGGCCCCCAAAGGCCCCCGACGGTTCCCGGAGGCCCCTGGTAGCCCCTGAAGGCCCCCGGAGGCCCCCGGAGGCCCCCGGAGGCCCCCCGAGGCCCCCGAAGGCGCCGGAGGCCCCCGAAGGCCCCCCGAGGCCCCCGGAGGCCCCCGTCGGTCCCCGAAGGCCCCCGGAGGCCCCCGGAGGCCCCCGGAGGCCCCCGTCGGTCCCCGAAGGCCCCCGGAGGCCCCCGGAGGCCCCCGTCGGTCCCCGAAGGCCCCCGGAGGCCCCCGAGGCCCCCTAAGGCCCCCGCAGGCCCCCGAAGGCCCCCAGGAGGCCCCGGCGGCCCCCGGAGGCCCCCGGAGGCCCCCGGAGGCCCCCGGAGGCCCCCGGAGGCCCCCGGAGGCCCCCGGAGGCCCCCGGAGGCCCCCGAAGGCCCCCGGAGGCCCCCGGAGGCCCCCGAAGGCCCCCAGGAGGCCCCGGAGGCCCCCGGAGGCCCCCGGAGGCTGGCCCGTGGGTCTACGGGTCTGGCATGTGGGTCTATGGGGCTGAGCCATGGGTCTACGGGTCAAGCATGTAAGTTAACGGGGCTGGCCCGTGGGTCTACGGGTCTGGCCCCTGGGTCTACGGGGCTGGCCCTTGGGTCTACGGGTCTGGCACGTAGGTCTATGGGGCTGGCCTGTCGGTCTACGGGGCTGGCCCGTGGGTCTACGGGACGGGCACGCGGGTCTACGGGGCTGGCACGTGGGTCTACGGGGCTGGCCCGTGGGTCTACGGGGCTGGCCCGTGGGTCTACACGGCTGAGCCATGGGTCTACGGGTCTGGCACGTGGGTCTACGGGTCTGGCACGTGGATCTACGGGGCTGGCCTGTCGGTCTACGGGGCTGGCCCTTGGGTCTACGGGGCTGGCACGAGGGTCTAGGGGGCTGAGCCCCCGGAGGCACCCGGAGGCTCCCGGGGCTGAGCCATGGGGCTACGGGGCTGGCCCGTTGGTCTACGGGGCTGAGCCGTGGGTCTACGGGGCTGGCCCGTCGGTCTACGGGTCTGGCATGTGGTTCAACGGGGCTGAGCCATGGGTCTACGGGTCTGGCACGTGGGTCTACGGGTCTTGCACGTGGGTCTACGGGGCTAGCCCGTGGGTCTACGAGGCTGAGCCATGGGTCTACGGGTCTGGCCCGTGCGTCTACGGGGCTGGCCCGTGGGTCTACGGGGCTGGCCCGTGGGTCTACGGGGCTGAGCGATGGGTCTACACGGCTGAGCCATGGGTCTACGGGTCTGGCACGTGGGTCTACGGGGCTGGCCTGTCGGTCTACGGGGCTGGCCCGTGGGTCTACGGGTCGGGCACGTGGGTCTACTAGGCTGAGCCATGGGTCTACGGGGCTGTTCTGTGGGTCTACGGGTCTGGCCCGTGGGTCTACGGGTCTGGCCTGCGGCTCTACGGGGCTGGCCTGTGGGTCTACGGGTCTGGCCTGCGGCTCTACGGGGCTGGCCCGTGGGTCTACGGGGCTGAGCCATGGGTGTACGGGTCTGGCACGCTGGTCTACGGGTCTGGCACGTGGGTCTACGGGGCTTGCCCGTGTGTCTACGAGGCTGAGCCATGGGTCTACGGGTCTGGCCCGTGCGTCTACGGGGCTGGCACGTGGGTCTACGCGGCTGGCCCATGGGTCTACGGGGCAGAGCCATGGGTCTACGGGTCTGGCACGTGGGTCTACGGGTCTGGCACGTGGGTCTACGTGGCTGAACTGTCGGTCTACGGGGCTGGCCCGTGGGTCTTCTGGCACGTGGGTCTACGTGGCTGTGCCATGGGTCTACGGGGCTGTTCTGTGGTTCTACGGGTCTGGCCCGTGGGTCTACGGGGCTGGTCTGTGGGTCTACGGGTCTGGCCTGCAGGTCTACGGGTCTGGCCTGCGGGTCTACGAGGCTGAGCCATGGGTCTACGGGTCTTGCACGTGGGTCTACGGGGCTGAGCCATCGGTCTACGGGTCTTGCCCGTGCATCTACGGGGCTGGCTCGTGGGTCTACGGGGCTGGCCCGTGGGTCTACGGGTCTGGCACGTGGGTCTACGGGTTTAACCCGTGGGTCTACGGGGCTGGCCTGTCGTTATACGGGGCTGGCACGTGGGTCTACGGGGCTGAGCCATGGGTCTACGGGGCTGAGCCATGGGTCTACGGGTCTGGCCCCCCTGGGTCTACGGGTCTGGCACGTGGGTCTACGGTGCTGATTTATGGGTCGACGGGTCTGGCACGTGGGTCTACGGGTCTGGCACGTGGATCTACGGGGCTGGCCTGTCGGTCTACGGGGCTGGCCCTTGGGTCTACGGGGCTGGCACGAGGGTCTACGGGGCTGAGCCATCGGTCTACGGGTCTGACACGTGGGTCTGCGGGGCTGAGCCATGGGTCTGTCACGACACACTGCGTCTCTGGCACGTCTCTTCCGGTTTGTCGCGGGGAACACCTCACCAGTGGCCGGCCGTGTGATTCGAACCCACGCCGCGTACCGCTAGACGGGGTTCTCGCAACTCCCCCCATATATGACTGAATCTAGCGGCCAAGGACATCTGCAATCGTACTGCAGACTGGTAAAGGTGACTCGAGCTTGTTGGGCAGGCCTGACCGGGCCTTTCTATCATAGCCGGGCTTAGGGATCCTGCCGTACTTGGATCATGAGCGGCACTCAGCTCCCGCTCAGGCAGTGATCGCCGGAGTGACGGCACTCAGATCCCGTCTTCCGGAGTAGATTCCGCGGCATTTCCCCCTCCTTGACCGAGGAGGGTTTTCCTGGTGTAGACCGTACAATCCAGGCTTTTGACACGCTGTGTCAATTACGCAGTGTGTCGTGACAGCTGTCACGACACACTGCGTCTCTGGCACATCGGGTAGAGCTCCGCGCCCAACCCCCCCACACCAGAAACCCCGAACTGGGTTTTTCGTCGGGAACACCTCACCAGTGGCCGGCCGTGTGATTCGAACCCACGCCGCGTACCGCTAGACGGGGTTCTCGCAACTCCCCCCATATATGACTGAATCTAGCGGCCAAGGACATCTGCAATCGTACTGCAGACTGGTAAAGGTGACTCGAGCTTGTTGGGCAGGCCTGACCGGGCCTTTCTATCATAGCCGGGCTTAGGGATCCTGCCGTACTTGGATCATGAGCGGCACTCAGCTCCCGCTCAGGCAGTGATCGCCGGAGTGACGGCACTCAGATCCCGTCTTCCGGAGTAGATTCCGCGGCGTTCCCCCATCCTTGACCGAGGAGGGTTTTCCTGGTGTAGACCGTACAATCCAGGCTTTTGACACGCTGTGTCAATTACGCAGTGTGTCGTGACAGCTGTCACGACACACTGCGTCTCTGGCACATCGGGTAGAGCTCCGCGCCCAACCCCCCCACACCAGAAACCCCGAACTGGGTTTTTCGTGGGGAACACCTCACCAGTGGCCGGCCGTGTGATTCGAACCCACGCCGCGTACCGCTAGACGGGGTTCTCGCAACTCCCCCCATATATGACTGAATCTAGCGGCCAAGGACATCTGCAATCGTACTGCAGACTGGTAAAGGTGACTCGAGCTTGTTGGGCAGGCCTGACCGGGCCTTTCTATCATAGCCGGGCTTAGGGATCCTGCCGTACTTGGATCATGAGCGGCACTCAGCTCCCGCTCAGGCAGTGATCGCCGGAGTGACGGCACTCAGATCCCGTCTTCCGGAGTAGATTCCGCGGCATTCCCCCCTCCTTGACCGAGGAGGGGTTTCCTGGTGTAGACCGTACAATCCAGGCTTTTGACACGCTGTGTCAATTACGCTGTGTGTCGTGACAGCTGTCACGACACACTGCGTCTCTGGCACATCGGGTAGTGCTCCGCGCCCAACCCCCCCACACCAGAAACCCCGAACTGGGTTTTTCGCGGGGAACTCCTCACCAGTGGCCGGCCGTGTGATTCGAACCCACGCCGCGTACCGCTAGACGGGGTTCCCGCAACTCCCCCCATATATGACTGAATCTAGCGGCCAAGGACATCTGCAATCGTACTGCAGACTGGTAAAGGTGACTCGAGCTTGTTGGGCAGGCCTGACCGGGCCTTTCTATCATAGCCGGGCTTAGGGATCCTGCCGTACTTGGATCATGAGCGGCACTCAGCTCCCGCTCAGGCAGTGATCGCCGGAGTGACGGCACTCAGATCCCGTCTTCCGGAGTAGATTCCGCGGCGTTCCCCCATCCTTGACCGAGGAGGGGTTTCCTGGTGTAGATCATACAATCCAGGCTTTTGACACGCTGTGTCAATTACGCTGTGTGTCGTGACAGCTGTCACGACACACTGCGTCTCTGGCACATCGGGTAGTGCTCCGCGCCCAACCCCCCCACACCAGAAACCCCGAACTGGGTTTTTCGTGGGGAACACCTCACCAGTGGCCGGCCGTGTGATTCGAACCCACGCCGCGTACCGCTAGACGGGGTTCTCGCAACTCCCCCCATATATGACTGAATCTAGCGGCCAAGGACATCTGCAATCGTACTGCAGACTGGTAAAGGTGACTCGAGCTTGTTGGGCAGGCCTGACCGGGCCTTTCTATCATAGCCGGGCTTAGGGATCCTGCCGTACTTGGATCATGAGCGGCACTCAGCTCCCGCTCAGGCAGTGATCGCCGGAGTGACGGCACTCAGATCCCGTCTTCCGGAGTAGATTCCGCGGCATTCCCCCCTCCTTGACCGAGGAGGGGTTTCCTGGTGTAGACCGTACAATCCAGGCTTTCGACACGCTGTGTCAATTACGCTGT
Organism: Pleodorina starrii; assembly: GCA_030267565.1. NCBI lineage: Eukaryota > Viridiplantae > Chlorophyta > Chlorophyceae > Chlamydomonadales > Volvocaceae > Pleodorina > Pleodorina starrii. The sequence continues at coordinate 1,450,471 of BRXU01000023.1, read as the reverse complement.
GTGTCGTGACAGCTGTCACGACACACTGCGTCTCTGGCACATCGGGTAGTGCTCCGCGCCCAACCCCCCCACACCAGAAACCCCGAACTGGGTTTTTCGCGGGGAACACCTCACCAGTGGCCGGCCGTGTGATTCGAACCCACGCCGCGTACCGCTAGACGGGGTTCCCGCAACTCCCCCCATATATGACTGAATCTAGCGGCCAAGGACATCTGCAATCGTACTGCAGACTGGTAAAGGTGACTCGAGCTTGTTGGGCAGGCCTGACCGGGCCTTTCTATCATAGCCGGGCTTAGGGATCCTGCCGTACTTGGATCATGAGCGGCACTCAGCTCCCGCTCAGGCAGTGATCGCCGGAGTGACGGCACTCAGATCCCGTCTTCCGGAGTAGATTCCGCGGCGTTCCCCCATCCTTGACCGAGGAGGGGTTTCCTGGTGTAGATCATACAATCCAGGCTTTTGACACGCTGTGTCAATTACGCTGTGTGTCGTGACAGCTGTCACGACACACTGCGTCTCTGGCACATCGGGTAGTGCTCCGCGCCCAACCCCCCCACACCAGAAACCCCGAACTGGGTTTTTCGTGGGGAACACCTCACCAGTGGCCGGCCGTGTGATTCGAACCCACGCCGCGTACCGCTAGACGGGGTTCCCGCAACTCCCCCCATACATGACTGAATCTAGCGGCCAAGGAAATCTGCAATCGTACTGCAGACTGGTAAAGGTGACTCGAGCTTGTTGGGCAGGCCTGACCGGGCCTTTCTATCGTAGCCGGGCTTAGGGATCCTGCCGTACTTGGATCATGAGCGGCACTCAGCTCCCGCTCAGGCAGTGATCGCCGGAGTGACGGCACTCAGATCCCGTCTTCCGGAGTAGATTCCGCGGCATTCCCCCCTCCTTGACCGAGGAGGGGTTTCCTGGTGTAGACCGTACAATCCAGGCTTTTGACACGCTGTGTCAATTACGCTGTGTGTCGTGACAGGTCTACGGGGCTGAGCCATCGGTCTACGGGCCTGGCCCCTGTGTCTACGGGGCTGGCCCGTGGGTCTACGGGGCTGGCCGGTGGGTCTACGGGGCTGGCACGAGGGTCTACGGGGCTGAGCCATGGGTCTACGGGTCTGACACGTGGGTCTACGGGGCTGGCCCGTGGGTCTGCGGGTCTGGCCCGTGGGTCTACGGGGCTGGCCCGTGGGTCTACGGGGCGGGCCTGCAGGTCTACGGGTCTGGCCTGCGGGTCTACGGGGCTGGCCCTAGGGTCTACGGGGCTGGCCCGTGGGTCTACGGGGCTGGCCCGTGGGTCTACGGGGCTGGCCCGTGGGTCTGCGGGGCATGTCTGTGAGTCTACGGGGCTGAGCCATGGGTCTACGGGTCTGGCCCGTTGGTCTACGGGTCTGGCATGTGGGTCCACGGGGCTGAGCCATAGGTCTACGGGGCTGAGCCATGGGTCTACGGGTCTGGCACGTGGGTCTACGGGGCTGGCCCGTGGGTCTACGGGGCTGTTCTGTGGGCCTACGGGTCTGGCCCGCAGGTCTACGGGTCTGGCCCGTGGGTCTACGGGGCTTGCCCGTGGGTCTACGGGTCTGGCACGTGGGTCTACGGGGCTGAGCCATCGGTCTACGGGTCTTGCCCGTGCATCTACGGGGCTGGCTCGTGGGTCTACGGGGCTGGCCCGTGGGTCTACGGGTCTGGCACGTGGGTCTACGGGTTTAACCCGTGGGTCTACGGGGCTGGCCTGTCGTTATACGGGGCTGGCACGTGGGTCTACGGGGCTGAGCCATGGGTCTACGGGGCTGAGCCATGGGTCTACGGGTCTGGCCCCCCTGGGTCTACGGGTCTGGCACGTGGGTCTACGGTGCTGATTTATGGGTCGACGGGTCTGGCACGTGGGTCTACGGGTCTGGCACGTGGATCTACGGGGCTGGCCTGTCGGTCTACGGGGCTGGCCCTTGGGTCTACGGGGCTGGCACGAGGGTCTACGGGGCTGAGCCATCGGTCTACGGGTCTGACACGTGGGTCTGCGGGGCTGAGCCATGGGTCTACGGGGCTGAGCCATCGGTCTACGGGCCTGGCCCCTGTGTCTACGGGGCTGGCCCGTGGGTCTACGGGGCTGGCCGGTGGGTCTACGGGGCTGGCACGAGGGTCTACGGGGCTGAGCCATGGGTCTACGGGTCTGACACGTGGGTCTACGGGGCTGGCCCGTGGGTCTGCGGGTCTGGCCCGTGGGTCTACGGGGCTGGCCCGTGGGTCTACGGGGCGGGCCTGCAGGTCTACGGGTCTGGCCTGCGGGTCTACGGGGCTGGCCCTAGGGTCTACGGGGCTGGCCCGTGGGTCTACGGGGCTGGCCCGTGGGTCTACGGGGCTGGCCCGTGGGTCTGCGGGGCATGTCTGTGAGTCTACGGGGCTGAGCCATGGGTCTACGGGTCTGGCCCGTTGGTCTACGGGTCTGGCATGTGGGTCCACGGGGCTGAGCCATAGGTCTACGGGGCTGAGCCATGGGCCTACGGGTCTGGCCCGCAGGTCTACGGGGCTGGCCCGTGGGTCTACGGGGCTTGCCCGTGGGTCTACGGGTCTGGCACGTGGGTCTACGGGGCTGAGCCATCGGTCTACGGGTCTTGCCCGTGCATCTACGGGGCTGGCTCGTGGGTCTACGGGGCTGGCCCGTGGGTCTACGGGTCTGGCACGTGGGTCTACGGGTTTAACCCGTGGGTCTACGGGGCTGGCCTGTCGTTATACGGGGCTGGCACGTGGGTCTACGGGGCTGAGCCATGGGTCTACGGGGCTGAGCCATGGGTCTACGGGTCTGGCCCCCCTGGGTCTACGGGTCTGGCACGTGGGTCTACGGTGCTGATTTATGGGTCGACGGGTCTGGCACGTGGGTCTACGGGTCTGGCACGTGGATCTACGGGGCTGGCCTGTCGGTCTACGGGGCTGGCCCTTGGGTCTACGGGGCTGGCACGAGGGTCTACGGGGCTGAGCCATCGGTCTACGGGTCTGACACGTGGGTCTGCGGGGCTGAGCCATGGGTCTACGGGGCTGAGCCATCGGTCTACGGGCCTGGCCCCTGTGTCTACGGGGCTGGCCCGTGGGTCTACGGGGCTGGCCGGTGGGTCTACGGGGCTGGCACGAGGGTCTACGGGGCTGAGCCATGGGTCTACGGGTCTGACACGTGGGTCTACGGGGCTGGCCCGTGGGTCTGCGGGTCTGGCCCGTGGGTCTACGGGGCTGGCCCGTGGGTCTACGGGGCGGGCCTGCAGGTCTACGGGTCTGGCCTGCGGGTCTACGGGGCTGGCCCTAGGGTCTACGGGGCTGGCCCGTGGGTCTACGGGGCTGGCCCGTGGGTCTACGGGGCTGGCCCGTGGGTCTGCGGGGCATGTCTGTGAGTCTACGGGGCTGAGCCATGGGTCTACGGGTCTGGCCCGTTGGTCTACGGGTCTGGCATGTGGGTCCACGGGGCTGAGCCATAGGTCTACGGGGCTGAGCCATGGGTCTACGGGTCTGGCACGTGGGTCTACGGGGCTGGCCCGTGGGTCTACGGGGCTGTTCTGTGGGCCTACGGGTCTGGCCCGCAGGTCTACGGGTCTGGCCCGTGGGTCTACGGGGCTTGCCCGTGGGTCTACGGGTCTGGCACGTGGGTCTACGGGGCTGAGCCATGGTCTACGGGGCTGAGCCATGGGTCTACGGGTCTGGTCCCTGGGATTACGGGGCTGGCCCGTGGGTCTACGGGACTGGCCCGTGGGTCTACGGGGCTGAGCCATGGGTCTACGGGTCTGGCACGTGGGTCTACGGGTCTGGCTCGTGGGTCTACGGGGCTGGCCCGTGGGTCTACGGGGCTGGCCCGTGGGTCTACACGGCTGAGCCATGGGTGTACGGTGCTGAGCCATGGGTCTACGGGGCTGTTCTGTGGGTCTACGGGTCTGGCCCGTGGGTCTACGGGTCTGGCATGTGGGTCTACGGGGCTGAGCCATGGGTCTACGGGTCTGGCCCATGCGTCTACGGGGCTGGCCCGTGGGTCTACGGGGCTGGCCCGTGGGTCTACGGGGCTGGCCCGTGGGTCTACGGGGCTTGTCTGTGGGTATACGGGGCTGATCCATGGGTCTACGGGTCTGGCACGTGGGTCTACGGGTCTGGCTCGTGCGTCTACAGGGCTGGCCCGTGGGTCTACGGGTCTGGCACGTGGGTCTACGAGGCTGAGCCATGGGTCTACGGGGCTGTTCTGTGGGTGTACGGGTCTGACCCATGGGTCTACGGGGCTGGTCTGTGGGTCTACTGGTCTGGCCTGCAGGTCTACGGGTCTGGCATCCGGGTCTACGGGGCTGGCCCGAGGGTCTACGGGGCTGGCCCGTGGGTCTACGGGGCTGGCCCGTGGGTCTACGGGTCTGGCCCGTTGGTCTACGGGTCTGGCATGTGGGTCTACGGGGCTGAGCCATGGGTCTACGGGTCTGGCACGTGGGTCTACGGGGCTGGCCCGTGCGTCTACGGGGCTGGCACGTGGGTCTACACGGCTGAGCCATGGGTCTACGGGTCTGGCACGTGGGTCTACGGGGCTGGCCTGTCGGTCTACGGGGCTGGCCCGTGGGTCTACGGGGCTTGTCTGTGGGTCTACGGGTCTGGCATGTGGGTCTACGGGGCTGAGCCATGGGTCTACGGGTCTGGCCCATGCGTCTATGGGGCTGGCCCGTGTGTCTACGGGGCTGGCCCGTGGGTCTACGGGGCTTGTCTGTGGGTCTACGGGGCTGAGCCATGGGTCTACGGGTCTGGCACGTGGGTCTACGGGTCTGGCTCGTGGGTCTACGGGTCTGGCACGTGGGTCTACGGGTCTGGCACGTGGATCTACGGGGCTGGCCTGTCGGTCTACGGGGCTGGCCCTTGGGTCTACGGGGCTGGCACGAGGGTCTACGGGGCTGAGCCATCGGTCTACGGGTCTGACACGTGGGTCTGCGGGGCTGAGCCATGGGTCTACGGGGCTGAGCCATCGGTCTACGGGCCTGGCCCCTGTGTCTACGGGGCTGGCCCGTGGGTCTACGGGGCTGGCCGGTGGGTCTACGGGGCTGGCACGAGGGTCTACGGGGCTGAGCCATGGGTCTACGGGTCTGACACGTGGGTCTACGGGGCTGGCCCGTGGGTCTGCGGGTCTGGCCCGTGGGTCTACGGGGCTGGCCCGTGGGTCTACGGGGCGGGCCTGCAGGTCTACGGGTCTGGCCTGCGGGTCTACGGGGCTGGCCCTAGGGTCTACGGGGCTGGCCCGTGGGTCTACGGGGCTGGCCCGTGGGTCTACGGGGCTGGCCCGTGGGTCTGCGGGGCATGTCTGTGAGTCTACGGGGCTGAGCCATGGGTCTACGGGTCTGGCCCGTTGGTCTACGGGTCTGGCATGTGGGTCCACGGGGCTGAGCCATAGGTCTACGGGGCTGAGCCATGGGTCTACGGGTCTGGCACGTGGGTCTACGGGGCTGGCCCGTGGGTCTACGGGGCTGTTCTGTGGGCCTACGGGTCTGGCCCGCAGGTCTACGGGTCTGGCCCGTGGGTCTACGGGGCTTGCCCGTGGGTCTACGGGTCTGGCACGTGGGTCTACGGGGCTGAGCCATGGTCTACGGGGCTGAGCCATGGGTCTACGGGTCTGGTCCCTGGGATTACGGGGCTGGCCCGTGGGTCTACGGGACTGGCCCGTGGGTCTACGGGGCTGAGCCATGGGTCTACGGGTCTGGCACGTGGGTCTACGGGTCTGGCTCGTGGGTCTACGGGGCTGGCCCGTGGGTCTACGGGGCTGGCCCGTGGGTCTACACGGCTGAGCCATGGGTGTACGGTGCTGAGCCATGGGTCTACGGGGCTGTTCTGTGGGTCTACGGGTCTGGCCCGTGGGTCTACGGGTCTGGCATGTGGGTCTACGGGGCTGAGCCATGGGTCTACGGGTCTGGCCCATGCGTCTACGGGGCTGGCCCGTGGGTCTACGGGGCTGGCCCGTGGGTCTACGGGGCTGGCCCGTGGGTCTACGGGGCTTGTCTGTGGGTATACGGGGCTGATCCATGGGTCTACGGGTCTGGCACGTGGGTCTACGGGTCTGGCTCGTGCGTCTACAGGGCTGGCCCGTGGGTCTACGGGTCTGGCACGTGGGTCTACGAGGCTGAGCCATGGGTCTACGGGGCTGTTCTGTGGGTGTACGGGTCTGACCCATGGGTCTACGGGGCTGGTCTGTGGGTCTACTGGTCTGGCCTGCAGGTCTACGGGTCTGGCATCCGGGTCTACGGGGCTGGCCCGAGGGTCTACGGGGCTGGCCCGTGGGTCTACGGGGCTGGCCCGTGGGTCTACGGGTCTGGCCCGTTGGTCTACGGGTCTGGCATGTGGGTCTACGGGGCTGAGCCATGGGTCTACGGGTCTGGCACGTGGGTCTACGGGGCTGGCCCGTGCGTCTACGGGGCTGGCACGTGGGTCTACACGGCTGAGCCATGGGTCTACGGGTCTGGCACGTGGGTCTACGGGGCTGGCCTGTCGGTCTACGGGGCTGGCCCGTGGGTCTACGGGGCTTGTCTGTGGGTCTACGGGTCTGGCATGTGGGTCTACGGGGCTGAGCCATGGGTCTACGGGTCTGGCCCATGCGTCTATGGGGCTGGCCCGTGTGTCTACGGGGCTGGCCCGTGGGTCTACGGGGCTTGTCTGTGGGTCTACGGGGCTGAGCCATGGGTCTACGGGTCTGGCACGTGGGTCTACGGGTCTGGCTCGTGGGTCTACGGGGCTTGTCTGTGGGTCTACGGGTCTCGCACGTGGGTCTATGAGGCTGGCCTGTCGGTCTACGGGGCTGGCCCGTGGGTCTACGGGTTTGGCACGTGGGTCTACAAGGCTGAGCCATGGGTCTACGGGTCTGGCCCGTGGGTCTACGGGTCTGGCATGTGGGTCTACGGGGCTGGCCTGCAGGTCTACGGGTCTGGCCTGCGGGTCTACGGGGCTGGCTCTAGGGTCTACGGGGCTGGCCCGTGGGTCTGCGGGGCATGTCTGTGGGTCTACGGGGCTGAGCCATGGGTCTACGGGTCTGGCCCGTTGGTCTACGGGTCTGGCATGTGGGTCTACGGGGCTGAGCCATGGGTCTAGGGGCTGAGCCATGGGTCTACGGGGCTGAGCCATGGGTCTACGGGTCTGGCACGTGGGTCTACGGGTCTGGCTCGTGGGTCTACGGGGCTGGCCCGTGGGTCTACGGGGCTGGCCCGTGGGTCTACGGGTCTACGGGTCTGCCTGCAGGTCTACGGGTCTGGCCTGCGGGTCTACAGGGCTGGCCCGAGGGTCTACGGGGCTTGCCCGTGGGTCTGCGGGGCTGGCCCGTGGGTCTACGGGGCTGAGCCATGGTCTACGGGGCTGAGCCATGGGTCTACGGGTCTGGTCCCTGGGATTACGGGGCTGGCCCGTGGGTCTACGGGACTGGCCCGTGGGTCTACGGGGCTGAGCCATGGGTCTACGGGTCTGGCACGTGGGTCTACGGGTCTGGCTCGTGGGTCTACGGGGCTGGCCCGTGGGTCTACGGGTGTAGTGCTTGGGCGGAGCAAAGGCTACTCGAGATGCTGTGCGACGCCTTTCGTAGGCTTTATGCTAGCCGACTGTACGGCACCTATGACCTCGGCGTTACATTCCCCCCCCTCTGAAGGGAACGTCCTCGGTCCTCACTGCGTCCTCGCAGTGTCTGTGCACAGTCCACTCCGCCTTTCACCACCTTTGCATGCCTGGGGTCTTAGCCAGGTCTTCGGCATTGGGGTGGACAACTTCCCAAGTCAGGTCATGCCGCGGCATGCATGCCTCTAGCCTTAATTTGCAAGGTTTTCTGGAGTGGAAGCCTTTCCGCGAGTACCAGGGATCGAACTGACGACCTCTGAGAGACTGTACGACAGTACTGGTCTCGATATCAATGTAGTGCTTGGGCGGAGCAAAGGCTACTCGAGATGCTGTGCGACGCCTTTCTTAGGCTTTATGCTAGCCGACTGTACGGCACCTATGACCTCGGCGTTACAACGGGGCTGGCCCGTGGGTCTACACGGCTGAGCCATGGGTGTACGGTGCTGAGCCATGGGTCTACGGGGCTGTTCTGTGGGTCTACGGGTCTGGCCCGTGGGTCTACGGGTCTGGCATGTGGGTCTACGGGGCTGAGCCATGGGTCTACGGGTCTGGCCCATGCGTCTACGGGGCTGGCCCGTTGGTCTACGGGGCTGGCCCGTGGGTCTACGGGGCTGGCCCGTGGGTCTACGGGGCTTGTCTGTGGGTATACGGGGCTGAGCCATGGGTCTACGGGTCTGGCCCGTTGGTCTACGGGTCTGGCATGTGGGTCTACGGGGCTGGCCCGTGGGTCTACGGGGCTGGCCCGTGGGTCTACGGGGCTTGTCTGTGGGTCTGCGGGGCTGGCCCGTGGGTCTACGGGGCTTGTCTGTGGGTCTACGGGGCTGAGCCATGGGTCTACGGGTCTGGCCCGTTGGTCTACGGGTCTGGCATGTGGGTCTACGGGGCTGGCCTGCAGGTCTACGGGTCTGGCCTGCGGGTCTACGGGGCTGGCCCTAGGGTCTACGGGGCTGGCCCGTGGGTCTGCGGGGCATGTCTGTGGGTCTACGGGGCTGAGCCATGGGTCTACGGGTCTGGCCCGTTGGTCTACGGGTCTGGCATGTGGGTCTACGGGGCTGAGCCATGGGTCTAGGGGCTGAGCCATGGGTCTACGGGGCTGAGCCATGGGTCTACGGGTCTGGCACGTGGGTCTACGGGTCTGGCTCGTGGGTCTACGGGGCTGGCCCGTGGGTCTACGGGGCTGGCCCGTGGGTCTACGGGTCTACGGGTCTGCCTGCAGGTCTACGGGTCTGGCCTGCGGGTCTACAGGGCTGGCCCGAGGGTCTACGGGGCTTGCCCGTGGGTCTGCGGGGCTGGCCCGTGGGTCTACGGGGCTGAGCCATGGTCTACGGGGCTGAGCCATGGGTCTACGGGTCTGGTCCCTGGGATTACGGGGCTGGCCCGTGGGTCTACGGGACTGGCCCGTGGGTCTACGGGGCTGAGCCATGGGTCTACGGGTCTGGCACGTGGGTCTACGGGTCTGGCTCGTGGGTCTACGGGGCTGGCCCGTGGGTCTACGGGTGTAGTGCTTGGGCGGAGCAAAGGCTACTCGAGATGCTGTGCGACGCCTTTCTTAGGCTTTATGCTAGCCGACTGTACGGCACCTATGACCTCGGCGTTACATTCCCCCCCCTCTGAAGGGAACGTCCTCGGTCCTCACTGCGTCCTCGCAGTGTCTGTGCACAGTCCACTCCGCCTTTCACCACCTTTGCATGCCTGGGGTCTTAGCCAGGTCTTCGGCATTGGGGTGGACAACTTCCCAAGTCAGGTCATGCCGCGGCATGCATGCCTCTAGCCTTAATTTGCAAGGTTTTCTGGAGTGGAAGCCTTTCCGCGAGTACCAGGGATCGAACTGACGACCTCTGAGAGACTGTACGACAGTACTGGTCTCGATATCAATGTAGTGCTTGGGCGGAGCAAAGGCTACTCGAGATGCTGTGCGACGCCTTTCTTAGGCTTTATGCTAGCCGACTGTACGGCACCTATGACCTCGGCGTTACAACGGGGCTGGCCCGTGGGTCTACACGGCTGAGCCATGGGTGTACGGTGCTGAGCCATGGGTCTACGGGGCTGTTCTGTGGGTCTACGGGTCTGGCCCGTGGGTCTACGGGTCTGGCATGTGGGTCTACGGGGCTGAGCCATGGGTCTACGGGTCTGGCCCATGCGTCTACGGGGCTGGCCCGTTGGTCTACGGGGCTGGCCCGTGGGTCTACGGGGCTGGCCCGTGGGTCTACGGGGCTTGTCTGTGGGTATACGGGGCTGAGCCATGGGTCTACGGGTCTGGCCCGTTGGTCTACGGGTCTGGCATGTGGGTCTACGGGGCTGGCCCGTGGGTCTACGGGGCTGGCCCGTGGGTCTACGGGGCTTGTCTGTGGGTCTGCGGGGCTGGCCCGTGGGTCTACGGGGCTTGTCTGTGGGTCTACGGGGCTGAGCCATGGGTCTACGGGTCTGGCCCGTTGGTCTACGGGTCTGGCATGTGGGTCTACGGGGCTGAGCCATGGGTCTACGGGGCTGAGCCATCGGTCTACGGGCCTGGCCCCTGTGTCTACGGGGCTGGCCCGTGGGTCTACGGGGCTGGCCGGTGGGTCTACGGGGCTGGCACGAGGGTCTACGGGGCTGAGCCATGGGTCTACGGGTCTGACACGTGGGTCTACGGGGCTGGCCCGTGGGTCTGCGGGTCTGGCCCGTGGGTCTACGGGGCTGGCCCGTGGGTCTACGGGGCGGGCCTGCAGGTCTACGGGTCTGGCCTGCGGTTCTACGGGGCTGGCCCTAGGGTCTACGGGGCTGGCCCGTGGGTCTACGGGGCTGGCCCGTGGGTCTACGGGGCTGGCCCGTGGGTCTGCGGGGCATGTCTGTGAGTCTACGGGGCTGAGCCATGGGTCTACGGGTCTGGCCCGTTGGTCTACGGGTCTGGCATGTGGGTCCACGGGGCTGAGCCATAGGTCTACGGGGCTGAGCCATGGGTCTACGGGTCTGGCACGTGGGTCTACGGGGCTGGCCCGTGGGTCTACGGGGCTGTTCTGTGGGCCTACGGGTCTGGCCCGCAGGTCTACGGGTCTGGCCCGTGGGTCTACGGGGCTTGCCCGTGGGTCTACGGGTCTGGCACGTGGGTCTACGGGGCTGAGCCATGGTCTACGGGGCTGAGCCATGGGTCTACGGGTCTGGTCCCTGGGATTACGGGGCTGGCCCGTGGGTCTACGGGACTGGCCCGTGGGTCTACGGGGCTGAGCCATGGGTCTACGGGTCTGGCACGTGGGTCTACGGGTCTGGCTCGTGGGTCTACGGGGCTGGCCCGTGGGTCTACGGGGCTGGCCCGTGGGTCTACACGGCTGAGCCATGGGTGTACGGTGCTGAGCCATGGGTCTACGGGGCTGTTCTGTGGGTCTACGGGTCTGGCCCGTGGGTCTACGGGTCTGGCATGTGGGTCTACGGGGCTGAGCCATGGGTCTACGGGTCTGGCCCATGCGTCTACGGGGCTGGCCCGTGGGTCTACGGGGCTGGCCCGTGGGTCTACGGGGCTGGCCCGTGGGTCTACGGGGCTTGTCTGTGGGTATACGGGGCTGATCCATGGGTCTACGGGTCTGGCACGTGGGTCTACGGGTCTGGCTCGTGCGTCTACAGGGCTGGCCCGTGGGTCTACGGGTCTGGCACGTGGGTCTACGAGGCTGAGCCATGGGTCTACGGGGCTGTTCTGTGGGTGTACGGGTCTGACCCATGGGTCTACGGGGCTGGTCTGTGGGTCTACAGGTCTGGCCTGCAGGTCTACGGGTCTGGCATCCGGGTCTACGGGGCTGGCCCGAGGGTCTACGGGGCTGGCCCGTGGGTCTACGGGGCTGGCCCGTGGGTCTACGGGTCTGGCCCGTTGGTCTACGGGTCTGGCATGTGGGTCTACGGGGCTGAGCCATGGGTCTACGGGTCTGGCACGTGGGTCTACGGGGCTGGCCCGTGCGTCTACGGGGCTGGCACGTGGGTCTACACGGCTGAGCCATGGGTCTACGGGTCTGGCACGTGGGTCTACGGGGCTGGCCTGTCGGTCTACGGGGCTGGCCCGTGGGTCTACGGGGCTTGTCTGTGGGTCTACGGGTCTGGCATGTGGGTCTACGGGGCTGAGCCATGGGTCTACGGGTCTGGCCCATGCGTCTATGGGGCTGGCCCGTGTGTCTACGGGGCTGGCCCGTGGGTCTACGGGGCTTGTCTGTGGGTCTACGGGGCTGAGCCATGGGTCTACGGGTCTGGCACGTGGGTCTACGGGTCTGGCTCGTGGGTCTACGGGGCTTGTCTGTGGGTCTACGGGTCTCGCACGTGGGTCTATGAGGCTGGCCTGTCGGTCTACGGGGCTGGCCCGTGGGTCTACGGGTTTGGCACGTGGGTCTACAAGGCTGAGCCATGGGTCTACGGGTCTGGCCCGTGGGTCTACGGGTCTGGCATGTGGGTCTACGGGGCTGGCCTGCAGGTCTACGGGTCTGGCCTGCGGGTCTACGGGGCTGGCCCTAGGGTCTACGGGGCTGGCCCGTGGGTCTGCGGGGCATGTCTGTGGGTCTACGGGGCTGAGCCATGGGTCTACGGGTCTGGCCCGTTGGTCTACGGGTCTGGCATGTGGGTCTACGGGGCTGAGCCATGGGTCTAGGGGCTGAGCCATGGGTCTACGGGGCTGAGCCATGGGTCTACGGGTCTGGCACGTGGGTCTACGGGTCTGGCTCGTGGGTCTACGGGGCTGGCCCGTGGGTCTACGGGGCTGGCCCGTGGGTCTACGGGTCTACGGGTCTGCCTGCAGGTCTACGGGTCTGGCCTGCGGGTCTACAGGGCTGGCCCGAGGGTCTACGGGGCTTGCCCGTGGGTCTGCGGGGCTGGCCCGTGGGTCTACGGGGCTGAGCCATGGTCTACGGGGCTGAGCCATGGGTCTACGGGTATGGTCCCTGGGATTACGGGGCTGGCCCGTGGGTCTACGGGACTGGCCCGTGGGTCTACGGGGCTGAGCCATGGGTCTACGGGTCTGGCACGTGGGTCTACGGGTCTGGCTCGTGGGTCTACGGGGCTGGCCCGTGGGTCTACGGGGCTGGCCCGTGGGTCTACACGGCTGAGCCATGGGTGTACGGTGCTGAGCCATGGGTCTACGGGGCTGTTCTGTGGGTCTACGGGTCTGGCCCGTGGGTCTACGGGTCTGGCATGTGGGTCTACGGGGCTGAGCCATGGGTCTACGGGTCTGGCCCATGCGTCTACGGGGCTGGCCCGTTGGTCTACGGGGCTGGCCCGTGGGTCTACGGGGCTGGCCCGTGGGTCTACGGGGCTTGTCTGTGGGTATACGGGGCTGAGCCATGGGTCTACGGGTCTGGCCCGTTGGTCTACGGGTCTGGCATGTGGGTCTACGGGGCTGGCCCGTGGGTCTACGGGGCTGGCCCGTGGGTCTACGGGGCTTGTCTGTGGGTCTGCGGGGCTGGCCCGTGGGTCTACGGGGCTTGTCTGTGGGTCTACGGGGCTGAGCCATGGGTCTACGGGTCTGGCCCGTTGGTCTACGGGTCTGGCATGTGGGTCTACGGGGCTGAGCCATGGGTCTACGGGTCTGGCCCATGCGTCTACGGGGCTGGCCCGTGGGTCTACGGGGCTGGCCCGTGGGTCTACGGGGCTGGCCCGTGGGTCTACGGGGCTTGTCTGTGGGTATACGGGGCTGAGCCATGGGTCTACGGATCTGGCACGTGGGTCTACGGATCTGGCTCGTGGGTCTACGGGGCTGGCCCGTGGGTCTACGGGTCTGGCACGTGGGTCTACGAGGCTGAGCCATGGGTCTACGGGGCTGTTCTGTGGGTGTACGGGTCTGACCCATGGGTCTACGGGGCTGGTCTGTGGGTCTACAGGTCTGGCCTGCAGGTCTACGGGTCTGGCATCCGGGTCTACGGGGCTGGCCCGAGGGTCTACGGGGCTGGCCCGTGGGTCTACGGGGCTGGCCCGTGGGTCTACGGGTCTGGCCCGTTGGTCTACGGGTCTGGCATGTGGGTCTACGGGGCTGAGCCATGGGTCTACGGGTCTGGCACGTGGGTCTACGGGGCTGGCCCGTGCGTCTACGGGGCTGGCACGTGGGTCTACACGGCTGAGCCATGGGTCTACGGGTCTGGCACGTGGGTCTACGGGGCTGGCCTGTCGGTCTACGGGGCTGGCCCGTGGGTCTACGGGGCTTGTCTGTGGGTCTACGGGTCTGGCATGTGGGTCTACGGGGCTGAGCCATGGGTCTACGGGTCTGGCCCATGCGTCTATGGGGCTGGCCCGTGTGTCTACGGGGCTGGCCCGTGGGTCTACGGGGCTTGTCTGTGGGTCTACGGGGCTGAGCCATGGGTCTACGGGTCTGGCACGTGGGTCTACGGGTCTGGCTCGTGGGTCTACGGGGCTTGTCTGTGGGTCTACGGGTCTCGCACGTGGGTCTATGAGGCTGGCCTGTCGGTCTACGGGGCTGGCCCGTGGGTCTACGGGTTTGGCACGTGGGTCTACAAGGCTGAGCCATGGGTCTACGGGTCTGGCCCGTGGGTCTACGGGTCTGGCATGTGGGTCTACGGGGCTGGCCTGCAGGTCTACGGGTCTGGCCTGCGGGTCTACGGGGCTGGCCCTAGGGTCTACGGGGCTGGCCCGTGGGTCTGCGGGGCATGTCTGTGGGTCTACGGGGCTGAGCCATGGGTCTACGGGTCTGGCCCGTTGGTCTACGGGTCTGGCATGTGGGTCTACGGGGCTGAGCCATGGGTCTAGGGGCTGAGCCATGGGTCTACGGGGCTGAGCCATGGGTCTACGGGTCTGGCACGTGGGTCTACGGGTCTGGCTCGTGGGTCTACGGGGCTGGCCCGTGGGTCTACGGGGCTGGCCCGTGGGTCTACGGGTCTACGGGTCTGCCTGCAGGTCTACGGGTCTGGCCTGCGGGTCTACAGGGCTGGCCCGAGGGTCTACGGGGCTTGCCCGTGGGTCTGCGGGGCTGGCCCGTGGGTCTACGGGGCTGAGCCATGGTCTACGGGGCTGAGCCATGGGTCTACGGGTCTGGTCCCTGGGATTACGGGGCTGGCCCGTGGGTCTACGGGACTGGCCCGTGGGTCTACGGGGCTGAGCCATGGGTCTACGGGTCTGGCACGTGGGTCTACGGGTCTGGCTCGTGGGTCTACGGGGCTGGCCCGTGGGTCTACGGGGCTGGCCCGTGGGTCTACACGGCTGAGCCATGGGTGTACGGTGCTGAGCCATGGGTCTACGGGGCTGTTCTGTGGGTCTACGGGTCTGGCCCGTGGGTCTACGGGTCTGGCATGTGGGTCTACGGGGCTGAGCCATGGGTCTACGGGTCTGGCCCATGCGTCTACGGGGCTGGCCCGTTGGTCTACGGGGCTGGCCCGTGGGTCTACGGGGCTGGCCCGTGGGTCTACGGGGCTTGTCTGTGGGTATACGGGGCTGAGCCATGGGTCTACGGGTCTGGCCCGTTGGTCTACGGGTCTGGCATGTGGGTCTACGGGGCTGGCCCGTGGGTCTACGGGGCTGGCCCGTGGGTCTACGGGGCTTGTCTGTGGGTCTGCGGGGCTGGCCCGTGGGTCTACGGGGCTTGTCTGTGGGTCTACGGGGCTGAGCCATGGGTCTACGGGTCTGGCCCGTTGGTCTACGGGTCTGGCATGTGGGTCTACGGGGCTGAGCCATGGGTCTACGGGTCTGGCCCATGCGTCTACGGGGCTGGCCCGTGGGTCTACGGGGCTGGCCCGTGGGTCTACGGGGCTGGCCCGTGGGTCTACGGGGCTTGTCTGTGGGTATACGGGGCTGAGCCATGGGTCTACGGATCTGGCACGTGGGTCTACGGATCTGGCTCGTGGGTCTACGGGGCTGGCCCGTGGGTCTACGGGTCTGGCACGTGGGTCTACGAGGCTGAGCCATGGGTCTACGGGGCTGTTCTGTGGGTGTACGGGTCTGGCCCGTGGGTCTACGGGTCTGGCATGTGGGTCTACGGGGCTGAGCCATGGGTCTACGGGTCTGGCACGTGGGTCTACGGGTCTGGCACGTGGGTCTACGGGGCTGGCCCGTGGGTCTACGGGGCTGGCACGTGGGTTTACACGGCTGAGCCATGGGTCTACGGGTCTGGCACGTGGGTCTACGGGGCTGGCCTGTCGGTCTACGGGGCTGGCCCGTGGGTCTACGGGGCTGGCCCGTGGGTCAACGGGGCTGGCCCGTGGGTCTACGGGGCTTGTCTGTGGGTCTACGGGGCTGAGCCATGGGTCTACGGGTCTGGCCCGTTGGTCTACGGGTCTGGCATGTGGGTCTACGGGGCTGAGCCATGGGTCTACGGGTCTGGCCCATGCATCTACGGGGCTGGCCCGTGGGTCTACGGGGCTGGCCCGTGGGTCTACGGGGCTGGCCCGTGGGTCTACGGGGCTTGTCTGTGGGTATACGGGGCTGAGCCATGGGTCTACGGGTCTGGCACGTGGGTCTACGGGTCTGGCTCGTGGGTCTACGGGGCTGGCCCGTGGGTCTACGGGTCTGGCACGTGGGTCTACGGGGCTGAGCCATGGGTCTACGGGGCTGTTCTGTGGGTGTACGGGTCTGGCCCATGGGTCTACGGGGCTGGTCTGTGGGTCTATTGGTCTGGCCTGCAGGTCTACGGGTCTGGCATCCGGGTCTACGGGGCTGGCCCGAGGGTGTACGGGGCTGGCCCGTGGGTCTACGGGTCTGGCCCGTGGGTCTACGGGTCTGGCCCGTTCGTCTACGGGTCTGGCATGTGGGTCTACGGGCCTGAGCCATGGGTCTACGGGTCTGGCACGTGGGTCTACGGGTCTGGCACGTGGGTCTACGGGGCTGGCCCGTGCGTCTACGGGGCTGGCACGTGGGTCTACACGGCTGAGCCATGGGTCTACGGGTCTGGCACGTGGGTCTACGGGGCTGGCCTGTCGGTCTACGGGGCTGGCCCGTGGGTCTACGGGGCTTGTCTGTGGGTCTACGGGGCTGAGCCATGGGTCTACGGGTCTGGCCCATGCGTCTACGGGGCTGGCCCGTGGGTCTACGGGGCTGGCCCGTGGGTTTACGGGGCTGGCCCGTGGGTCTACGGGGCTTGTCTGTGGGTCTACGGGGCTGAGCCATGGGTCTACGGGTCTGGCACGTGGGTCTACGGGTCTGGCATGTGGGTCTACGGGGCTGAGCCATGGGTCTACGGGTCTGGCCCATGCGTCTACATACGGGGCTGGCCCGTGGGTCTACGGGGCTGGCCCGTGGGTCTACGGGGCTTGGCTGTGGGTCTACGGGGCTGAGCCATGGGTCTACGGGTCTGGCCCATGCGTCTACGGGGCTGGCCCGTGGGTCTACGGGGCTGGCCCGTGGGTTTACGGGGCTGGCCCGTGGGTCTAGGCTTGTCTGTGGGTCTACGGGGCTGAGCCATGGGTCTACGGGTCTGGCACGTGGGTCTACGGGTCTGGCATGTGGGTCTACGGGGCTGAGCCATGGCTCTACGGGTCTGGCCCATGCGTCTACATACGGGGCTGGCCCGTGGGTCTACGGGGCTGGCCCGTGGGTCTACGGGGCTTGTCTGTGGGTCTACGGGGCTGAGCCATGGGTCTACGGGTCTGGCTCGTGGGTCTACGGGTCTGGCATGTGGGTCTACGGGGCTGAGCCATGGGTCTACGTGTCTGGCCCATGCGTCTACGGGGCTGGCCCGTGGGTCTACGGGGCTGGCCCGTGGGTCTACGGGGCTGGCCCGTGGGTCTACGGGGCTTGTCTGTGGGTCTACGGGGCTGAGCCATGGGTCTACGGGTCTGGCACGTGGGTCTACGGGTCTGGCATGTGGGTCTACGGGGCTGAGCCATGGGTCTACGGGTCTGGCCCATGCGTCTACGGGGCTGGCCCGTGGGTCTACGGGGCTGGCCCGTGGGTCTACGGGGCTTGTCTGTGGGTCTACGGGGCTGAGCCATGGGTCTACGGGTCTGGCACGTGGGTCTACGGGTCTGGCTCGTGGGTCTACGGGGCTTGTCTGTGGGTCTACGGGTCTCGCACGTGGGTCTACGAGGCTGGCCTGTCGGTCTACGGGGCTGGCCCGTGGGTCTACGGGTCTGGCACGTGGGTCTACGAGGCTGAGCCATGGGTCTACGGGTCTGGCCCGTGGGTCTACGGGTCTGGCATGTGGGTCTACGGGGCTGGCCTGCAGGTCTACGGGTCTGGCCTGCGGGTCTACGGGGCTGGCCCTAGGGTCTACGGGGCTGGCCCGTGGGTCTACGGGGCTGGCCCGTGGGTCTGCGGGGCATGTCTGTGGGTATACGGGGCTGAGCCATGGGTCTACGGGTCTGGCCCGTTGGTCTACGGGTCTGGCATGTGGGTCTACGGGGCTGAGCCATGGGTCTACGGGGCTGAGCCATGGGTCTACGGGTCTGGCTCGTGGGTCTACGGGGCTGGCCCGTGGGTCTACGGGGCTGTTCTGTGGGTGTACGGGTCTGGCCCGCAGGTCTACGGGTCTGGCCCGTGGGTCTACGGGGCTGGCCCGTGGGTCTACGGGGCTGGCACGTGGGTCTACGGGGCTGAGCCATGGTCTACGGGGCTGAGCCATGGTTCTACGGGTCTGGTCCCTGGGTTTACGGGGCTTGCCCGTGGGTCTACGGGACTGGCCCGTGGGTGTACGGGGCTGAGCCATGGGTCTACGGGTCTGGCACGTGGGTCTACGGGTCTGGCACGTGGGTCTACGGGACTGGCCCGTGCGTCTACGGGGCTGGCACGTGGGTCTACACGGCTGAGCCATGGGTCTACGGGTCTGGCACGTGGGTCTACGGGGCTGGCCTGTCGGTCTACGGGGCTGGCCCCTGGGTCTACGGGGCTGGCCCGTGGGTCTACGGGGCTTGTCTGTGGGTCTACGGGGCTGAGCCATGGGTCTACGGGTCAGGCCCGTTGGTCTACGGGTCTGGCATGTGGGTCTACGGGGCTGAGCCATGGGTCTACGGGTCTGGCCCATGCGTCTACGGGGCTGGCCCGTGGGTCTACGGGGCTGGCCCGTGGGTTTACGGGGCTGGCCCGTGGGTCTACGGGGCTTGTCTGTGGGTCTACGGGGCTGAGCCATGGGTCTACGGGTCTGGCACGTGGGTCTACGTGTCTGGCATGTGGGTCTACGGGGCTGAGCCATGGGTCTACGGGTCTGGCCCATGCGTCTACGGGGCTGGCCCGTGGGTCTACGGGGCTGGCCCGTGGGTCTACGGGGCTTGTCTGTGGGTCTACGGGGCTGAGCCATGGGTCTACGGGTCTGGCACGTGGGTCTACGGGTCTGGCATGTGGGTCTACGGGGCTGAGCCATGGGTCTACGTGTCTGGCCCATGCGTCTACGGGGCTGGCCCGTGGGTCTACGGGGCTGGCCCGTGGGTCTACGGGGCTTGTCTGTGGGTCTACGGGGCTGAGCCATGGGTCTACGGGTCTGGCACGTATGTCTACGGGTCTGGCATGTGGGTCTACGGGGCTGAGCCATGGGTCTACGGGTCTGGCCCATGCGTCTACGGGGCTGGCCCGTGGGTCTACGGGGCTGGCCCGTGGGTCTACGGGGCTTGTCTGTGGGTCTACGGGGCTGAGCCATGGGTCTACGGGTCTGGCACGTGGGTCTACGGGTCTGGCTCGTGGGTCTACGGGGCTTGTCTGTGGGTCTACGGGTCTCGCACGTGGGTCTACGAGGCTGGCCTGTCGGTCTACGGGGCTGGCCCGTGGGTCTACGGGTCTGGCACGTGGGTCTACGAGGCTGAGCCATGGGTCTACGGGTCTGGCCCGTGGGTCTACGGGTCTGGCATGTGGGTCTACGGGGCTGGCCTGCAGGTCTACGGGTCTGGCCTGCGGGTCTACGGGGCTGGCCCTAGGGTCTACGGGGCTGGCCCGTGGGTCTACGGGGCTGGCCCGTGGGTCTGCGGGGCATGTCTGTGGGTATACGGGGCTGAGCCATGGGTCTACGGGTCTGGCCCGTTGGTCTACGGGTCTGGCATGTGGGTCTACGGGGCTGAGCCATGGGTCTACGGGGCTGAGCCATAGGTCTACGGGTCTGGCTCGTGGGTCTACGGGGCTGGCCCGTGGGTCTACGGGGCTGTTCTGTGGGTGTACGGGTCTGGCCCGCAGGTCAACGGGTCTGGCCCGTGGGTCTACGGGGCTGGCCCGTGGGTCTACGGGTCTGGCACGTGGGTCTACGGGGCTGAGCCATGGTCTACGGGGCTGAGCCATGGGTCTACGGGTCTGGCACGTGGGTCTACGGGTCTGGCATGTGGGTCTACGGGGCTGAGCCATGGGTCTACGTGTCTGGCCCATGCGTCTACGGGGCTGGCCCGTGGGTCTACGGGGCTGGCCCGTGGGTCTACGGGGCTGGCCCATGCGTCTACGGGGCTGGCCCGTGGGTCTACGGGGCTGGCCCGTGGGTCTACGGGGCTTGTCTGTGGGTCTACGGGGCTGAGCCATGGGTCTACGGGTCTGGCACGTGGGTCTACGGGTCTGGCTCGTGGGTCTACGGGGCTTGTCTGTGGGTCTACGGGTCTCGCACGTGGGTCTACGAGGCTGGCCTGTCGGTCTACGGGGCTGGCCCGTGGGTCTACGGGTCTGGCACGTGGGTCTACGAGGCTGAGCCATGGGTCTACGGGTCTGGCCCGTGGGTCTACGGGTCTGGCATGTGGGTCTACGGGGCTGGCCTGCAGGTCTACGGGTCTGGCCTGCGGGTCTACGGGGCTGGCCCTAGGGTCTACGGGGCTGGCCCGTGGGTCTACGGGGCTGGCCCGTGGGTCTGCGGGGCATGTCTGTGGGTATACGGGGCTGAGCCATGGGTCTACGGGTCTGGCCCGTTGGTCTACGGGTCTGGCATGTGGGTCTACGGGGCTGAGCCATGGGTCTACGGGGCTGAGCCATAGGTCTACGGGTCTGGCTCGTGGGTCTACGGGGCTGGCCCGTGGGTCTACGGGGCTGTTCTGTGGGTGTACGGGTCTGGCCCGCAGGTCAACGGGTCTGGCCCGTGGGTCTACGGGGCTGGCCCGTGGGTCTACGGGTCTGGCACGTGGGTCTACGGGGCTGAGCCATGGTCTACGGGGCTGAGCCATGGGTCTACGGGTCTGGCACGTGGGTCTACGGGTCTGGCATGTGGGTCTACGGGGCTGAGCCATGGGTCTACGTGTCTGGCCCATGCGTCTACGGGGCTGGCCCGTGGGTCTACGGGGCTGGCCCGTGGGTCTACGGGGCTTGTCTGTGGGTCTACGGGGCTGAGCCATGGGTCTACGGGTCTGGCACGTATGTCTACGGGTCTGGCAATTGGGTCTACGGGGCTGAGCCATGGGTCTACGGGTCTGGCCCATGCGTCTACGGGGCTGGCCCGTGGGTCTACGGGGCTGGCCCGTGGGTCTACGGGGCTGGCCCGTGGGTCTACGGGGCTGGCCCGTGGGTCTGCGGGGCATGTCTGTGGGTATACGGGGCTGAGCCATGGGTCTACGGGTCTGGCCCGTTGGTCTACGGGTCTGGCATGTGGGTCTACGGGGCTGGCATGCAGGTCTACGGGTCTGGCGTGCGGGTCTACGGGGCTGGCCCTAGGGTCTACGGGGCTGGCCCGTGGGTCTACGGGGCTGGCCCGTGGGTCTACGGGGCTTGTCTGTGGGTCTACGGGTCTCGCACGTGGGTCTACGAGGCTGGCCTGTCGGTCTACGGGGCTGGCCCGTGGGTCTACGGGTCTGGCACGTGGGTCTACGAGGCTGAGCCATGGGTCTACGGGTCTGGCCCGTGGGTCTACGGGTCTGGCATGTGGGTCTACGGGGCTGGCCTGCAGGTCTACGGGTCTGGCCTGCGGGTCTACGGGGCTGGCCCTAGGGTCTACGGGGCTGGCCCGTGGGTCTACGGGGCTGGCCCGTGGGTCTGCGGGGCATGTCTGTGGGTATACGGGGCTGAGCCATGGGTCTACGGGTCTGGCCCGTTGGTCTACGGGTCTGGCATGTGGGTCTACGGGGCTGAGCCATGGGTCTACGGGGCTGAGCCATAGGTCTACGGGTCTGGCTCGTGGGTCTACGGGGCTGGCCCGTGGGTCTACGGGGCTGTTCTGTGGGTGTACGGGTCTGGCCCGCAGGTCAACGGGTCTGGCCCGTGGGTCCACGGGGCTGGCCCGTGGGTCTACGGGTCTGGCACGTGGGTCTACGGGGCTGAGCCATGGTCTACGGGGCTGAGCCATGGGTCTACGGGTCTGGTCCCTGGGTTTACGGGGCTGGCCCGTGGGTCTACGGGACTGGCCCGTGGGTGTACGGGGCTGAGCCATGGGTCTACGGGTCTGGCCCGTGGGTCTACGGGTCTGGCTCGTGGGTCTACGGGTCTGGCTCGTGGGTCTACGGGGCTGGCCCGTGGGTCTACGGGTCTGGCACGTGGGTCTACGAGGCTGAGCCATGGGTCTACGGGGCTGTTCTGTGGGTGTACGGGTCTGGCCCGTGGGTCTACGGGGCTGGTCTGTGGGTCTACTGGTCTGGCCTGCAGGTCTACGGGTCTGGCCTGCGGGTCTACGGGGCTGGCCCGAGGGTCTACGGGACCGGCCCGTGGGTCTAGGGGGCTGGCCCGTGGGTCTACGGGTTTGGCCCGTTGGTCTACGGGTCTGGCACGTGGGTCTACGGGGCTGAGCCATGGGTCTACGAGGCTGAGCCATGGGTCTACGGGTCTGGCCCGTGGGTCTTCGGTGCTGGCCCGTGGGTCTACGGGTCTGGCACGTGGGTCTACGGGTCTGGCACGTGGGTCTACGGGGCTGGCCTGTCGGTATACGGGGCTTGCCCGTGGGTCTACGGGGCTGAGCCATGGGTCTACGGGGCTGAGCCATGGGTCTACGGGTCTGGCCCCCCTGGGTCTACGGGTCTGGCACGTGGGTCTACGGTGCCGAGCCATGGGTCTACGGGTCTGGCACGTGGGTCTACGGGTCTGGCACGTGGGTCTACGGGGCTGGCCTGTGGGTCTACGGGGCTGCCCCGTGGGTCTACGGGTCTGGCACGAGGGCCTACGGGGCTGAGCCATGGGTCTACGGCTCTGACACGTGGGTCTACGGGGCTGAGCCATGGGTCTACGGGGCTGAGCCATCGGTCTACGGGTCTGGCACGTGGGTCTACGGGGCTGGCCCGTGGGTCTACGGGGCTGGCCCGTGGGTCTACGGGGCTGGCACGTGGGTCTACGGGGCTGAGCCATGGGTCTACGGGGCTGAGCCATGGGGCTACGGGGCTGGCCCGTGGGTCTACGGGACTGGCCCGTGGGTGTACGGGGCTGAGCCATGGGTCTACGGGTCTGGCCCGTGGGTCTACGGGTCTGGCTCGTGGGTCTACGGGTCTGGCTCGTGGGTCTACGAGGCTGAGCCATGGGTCTACGGGTCTGGCCCGTGGGTCTACGGGTCTGGCATGTGGGTCTACGGGGCTGGCCTGCAGGTCTACGGGTCTGGCCTGCGGGTCTACGGGGCTGGCCTGCGGGTCTACGGGGCTGGCCCTAGGGTCTACGGGGCTGGCCCGTGGGTCTACGGGGCTGGCCCGTGGGTCTGCGGGGCATGTCTGTGGGTATACGGGGCTGAGCCATGGGTCTACGGGTCTGGCCCGTTGGTCTACGGGTCTGGCATGTGGGTCAACGGGGCTGAGCCATGGGTCTACGGGGCTGAGCCATAGGTCTACGGGTCTGGCTCGTGGGTCTACGGGGCTGGCCCGTGGGTCTACGGGGCTGTTCTGTGGGTGTACGGGTCTGGCCCGCAGGTCAACGGGTCTGGCCCGTGGGTCTACGGGGCTGGCCCGTGGGTCTACGGGTCTGGCACGTGGGTCTACGGGGCTGAGCCATGGTCTACGGGGCTGAGCCATGGGTCTACGGGTCTGGTCCCTGGGTTTACGGGGCTTGCCCGTGGGTCTACGGGACTGGCCCGTGGGTGTACGGGGCTGAGCCATGGGTCTACGGGTCTGGCCCGTGGGTCTACGGGTCTGGCTCGTGGGTCTACGGGTCTGGCTCGTGGGTCTACGGGGCTGGCCCGTGGGTCTAGGGGTCTGGCACGTGGGTCTACGAGGCTGAGCCATGGGTCTACGGGGCTGTTCTGTGGGTGTACGGGTCTGGCCCGTGGGTCTACGGGGCTGGTCTGTGGGTCTACTGGTCTGGCCTGCAGGTCTACGGGTCTGGCCTGCGGGTCTACGGGGCTGGCCCGAGGGTCTACGGGACCGGCCCGTGGGTCTAGGGGGCTGGCCCGTGGGTCTACGGGTTTGGCCCGTTGGTCTACGGGTCTGGCACGTGGGTCTACGGGGCTGAGCCATGGGTCTACGAGGCTGAGCCATGGGTCTACGGGTCTGGCCCGTGGGTCTTCGGTGCTGGCCCGTGGGTCTACGGGTCTGGCACGTGGGTCTACGGGTCTGGCACGTGGGTCTACGGGGCTGGCCTGTCGGTATACGGGGCTTGCCCCTGGGTCTACGGGGCTGAGCCATGGGTCTACGGGGCTGAGCCATGGGTCTACGGGTCTGGCCCCCCTGGGTCTACGGGTCTGGCACGTGGGTCTACGGTGCTGAGCCATGGGTCTACGGGTCTGGCACGTGGGTCTACGGGTCTGGCACGTGGATCTACGGGGCTGGCCTGTTGGTCGACGGGGCTGGCCCTTGGGTCTACGGGGCTGGCACGAGGGTCTACGGGGCTGAGCCATCGGTCTACGGGTCTGACACGTGGGTCTGCGGGGCTGAGCCATGGGTCTACGGGGCTGAGCCATCGGCCTACGGGTCTGGCCCGTGGGTCTACGGGGCTGGCCCGTGGGTCTACGGGGCTGGCCGGTGGGTCTACGGGGCTGGCACGAGGGTCTACGGGGCTGAGCCATGGGTCTACGAGGCTGAGCCATGGGGCTACGGGGCTGGCCCGTGGGTCTACGGGTCTGGCCGTTGGGTCTACGGGGCTTGTCTGTGGGTCTACGGGTTTCGCACGTGGGTCTACGGGGCTGAGCCATGGGTCTACGGGGCTGGCTTGTTGGTCTACGGTTCTGGGACGTGGGTCTACGGGACTGAGCCATGGGTCTACGAGGCTGAGCCATGGGTCTATGGGGCTGTTCTGTGCGTCTACGTGTCTGGCCCGTGGGTCTACGGGGCTGGTCTGTGGGTTTACGGGTCTGGCCTGCAGGTCTACGGGTCTGGCCTGCGGGTCTTCGGGGCTGGCCCGAGGGTCTACGGGGCTGGCCCTTTGGTCTACGGGGCTGGCCCGTGGGTCTGCGGGGCTTGTCTGTGGGTCTACGGGGCTGAGCCATGGGTCTACGGGTCTGGCCCGTTGGTGTACGGGTCTGGCATGTGGGTCTACGGGGCTGAGCCTTGGGTCTACGGGTCTGGCCCTTGCATCTACGGGGCTGGCCCGTGGGTCTACGGGGCTGGCCCTAGGGTCTACGGGGCTGGCCCGTGGGTCTACGGGGTTGGCCCGTGGGTCTACGGGGCTTGTCTGTGGGTCTACGGGGCTGAGCCATGGGTCTACGGGTCTGGCACGTGGGTCTACGGGTCTGGCTCGTGGGTCTACGGGGCTTGCCCGTGGGTCTACGGGTCTGGCACGTGGGTCTACGAGGCTGAGCCATGGGTCTACGGGGCTGGTCTGTGGGTCTACGGGTCTGGCCTGCAGGTCTACGGGTCTGGCCTGCGGGTCTACGGGGCTGGCCCGAGGGTCTACGGGGCTGGCCCGTGGGTCTACGGGGCTGAGCCATGGGTCTACGGGGCTGGCCCGTGGGTCTACGGGGGTGAGCCATGGGTCTACGGGGCTGGCCCGTAGGTCTACCACCATTGCTCAGCTCCATAGACCCATGTGCCAGACCCGTAGACTCACGGGCCAGACCCGTAGACCCACGGGCCAGACCCGTAGACCCAGGGGCCAGACCCCTTAACCCATGGCTCAGCCCCGTAGAGCCATGGCGCAGGCCCGTAGACCCATGGCTCAGCCCCGTAGACCATGGCTCAGCCACGTAGACCCATGGGCCAGACCCGTAGACCCACGGACCAACCCCGTAGACCCACGTGCCAGACCCGTAGACCCACGGGCCAGCCCCGTTGACCCACGGGCCAGCCCCGTAGATGCACGGGCCAGACCCGTAGACCGATGGCTCAGCCCCGAAGACCCATGTGCCAGACCCGTAGACCCACGGGCCAGCACCGTAGACCGACAGGCCAGCCCCGTAGACGCACGGGCCAGACCCGTAGATCCTCGTGCCAGACCCGTAGACCTACGGCCCAGCCCCGTAGACCCACGTGCCAGACCCGAAGATCCACGGGCCAGCCCTGTAGACCCACGGGCCAGACCCGTAGACCCTTGTGCCAGACCCGTAGACCCATGGCTCAGCCACGTAGACCCACGGGCCAGACCCGTAGACCCACGGACCAGCCCCGTAGACCCACGTGCCAGACCCGTAGACCCACGGGCCAGCCCCGTTGACCCACGGGCCAGACCCGTAGACCCTTGTGCCAGACCCGTAGACCCATGGCTCAGCCTCGTAGACCCACGGGCCAGACCCGTAGACCCACGGGCCAGCCCCGTAGACCCACGGGCCAGACCAGTAGACCCACGGGCCAGCACCGTAGACCGACAGGCCAGCCCCGTAGACGCACGGGCCAGATCTGTAGACCCGGTCGGGCTCGGCTCGGGCTCGCCTTGGTCTCAGCTCGAGCTCGGCTCGGGCTTGGCTCGGGCTCGGCTCGGGCTCGGCTCGGGCTCGGCTTGGGCTCGGCTTGGGCTTGGCTCGGGCTCGGCTCGGGCTCGGCTCGGGCTCGGGTCTACAGGTCTGGCCCGTGGGTCTACGGGGCTGGCCCGTGGGTCTACGGATCTGGCACGTGGGTCTAAGGGTCTGGCACGTGGGTCTACGGGTCTGGCCCGTGGATCTACGGGGCTGGTCTACGGGTCTACGGGTCTGGCACGTGGGTCTACACGGCTGGGCCGTGGGTCTACGGGTCTGGCCCGTGGGTCTACGGGTCTGGCTCGTGGGTCTACGTGGCTGAGCCATGGGTCTACGGGTCTGGCACAAGGGTCTACGGGTCTGTCCCGTGGGTCTACGGGGCTGAGCCATGGGTCTACGGGTGTGGCCCGTGAGTCTACGGGTCTGGCACATGGGTCTACGGGGCTGAGCCATGGTCTATGCGTCTGAGCCATACGGGTCTGGCACGTGGGTCAACGCGGCTGGACTGTCGGTCTACGGGGCTGGCCCGTGGGTCTTCTGGCACGTGGGTCTACGAGGCTGTGCCATGGGTCTACGGGGCTGTTCTGTGGGTCTACGGGGATAGCCCGTGGGTCTACGGGGCTGGTCTGTGGGTCTACGGGTCTGGCCTGCAGGTTCACGGGTCTGGCCTGCGGGTCTTCGGGGCTGTCTCGTGGGTCTACGGGTCTGGCACGTGGGTCTACGGGGCCGAGCCATGGGTCTACGTGGCTGAGCCATGGGTCTACGGGTCTTACACGTGGTTCTACGGGGCTGAGCCATCGGTCTATGGGTCTGGCCCGTGCATCTACGGGGCTGGCTCGTGGGTCTACGGGGCTGGCCCGTGGGTCTACGGGTCTGGCACGTGGGTCTACGGGTTTGGCCCGTGGGTCTACGGGGCTGGCCTGTCGGTGTACGGGGCTGGCCCGTGGGTCAACGGGGCTGAGCCATGGGTCTACGGGGCTGAGCCATGGGTCTACGGGTCTGATCCCCCTGGGTCTACGGGTCTGGCACGTGGGTCTACGGTGCTGAGCAATGGGTCTACGGGTCTGGCACGTGGGTCTACGGGTCTGGCACGTGGATCTACGGGGCTGGCCTGTCGGTCTACGGGGCTGGCCCTTGGGTCTACGGGGCTGGCACGAGGGTCTACGGGGCTGAGCCCCCAGAGGCACCCGGAGGCTCCCGGGGCTGAGCCATGGTCTACGGGGCTGAGCCATGGGTCTACGGGGCTGAGCCATGGGTTTACGGGGCTGGCCCGTGGGTCTACGGGACTGGCCCGTGGGTCTACGGGGCTGAGCCATGGGTCTACGGGTCTGGCACGTGGGTCTTCGGGTCTGGCACGTGGGTCTACGGGGCTGGCCCGTGGGTCTACGGGGCTGGCCCGTGGGTCTACGGGGCTGGCCCGTGGGTCTACGGGGCTGGCCCGTGGGTCTACACGGCTGAGCCATGGGTGTACGGTGCTGAGCCATGGGTCTACGGGGCTGGCCTGTCGGTCTACGGGGCTGGCCCGTGGGTCTACGGGTCTGGCACGTGGGTCTACGGGGCTGTTCTGTGGGTCTACGGGTCTGGCCCGTGGGTCTACGGGTCAGGTCTACGGGGCTGGCCTGTGGGTCTACGGGTCTGGCACGTGGGTCTACGGGGCTGAGCCATGGGTCTATGAGGCTGAGCCATGGGTCTACGGGGCTGTTCTGTGCGTCTACGTGTCTGGCCCGTGGGTCTACGCGGCTGGTCTGTGGGTCTACGGGTCTGGCCTGCAGGTCTACGGGTCTGGCCTGCGGGTCTACGGGGCTGGCCCGAGGGTCTACGGGGCTGGCCCGTGGGTCTACGGGGCTGGCCCGTGGGTCTACGGGGCTTGTCTGTGGGTCTACGTGGCTGAGCCATGGGTCTACGGGTCTGGCCCGTTGGTCTACGGGTTTGGCCCGTGGGTCTACGGGGCTGGCCTGTCGGTATACGGGGCTGGCACGTGGGTCTATGGGGCTGAGCCATGGGTCTACGGGGCTGAGCCATGGGTCTACGGGTCAAGCCCCCCTGGGTCTACGGGTCTGGCACGTGGGTCTACGGTGCTGAGCCATGGGTCGACGGGTCTGGCACGTGGGTCTACGGGTCTGGCACGTGGATCTACGGGGCTGGCCTGTCGGTCTACGGGGCTGAGCCATCGGTCTACGGGTCTGACACGTGGGTCTGCGGGGCTGAGCCATGGGTCTACGGGGCTGAGCCATGGGTCTACGGGTCTGGCCCGTGTGTCTACGGGGCTGGCCCGTGGGTCTACGGGGCTGGCCCGTGGGTCTACGGGTCTGGCACGTGGGTCTACGGGGCTGGCCCGTGGGTCTACGGGTCTGGCACGTGGGTCTACACGGCTGAGCCATGGGTCTACGGGCCTTGCACGTGGGTCTACGGGGCTGGCTGGTGGGTCTACGGGGCTGGCACGAGGGTCTACGGGGCTGAGCCATGGGTCTACGGGTCTGACACGTGGGTCTACGGGGCTGGCCCGTGGGTCTACGGGGCTGGCCCGTGGGTCTACGGGTCTGGCACGTGGGTTTACGGGGCTGGCCCGTGGGTCTACGGGGCTGGCACGTGGGTCTTCACGGCTGAGCCATGGGTCTACGGGTCTCGCACGTGGGTCTACGGGGCTGGACTGTCGGTCTACGGGGCTGGCCCGTGGGTCTTCTGGCACGTGGGTCTACAAGGCTGTGCCATGGGTCTATGGGTCTGGCCTGCGGGTCTACGGGGCTGGCTCGTGGGTCTACGGGGCTTGTCTGTGGGTCTACGGGGCTGAGCCATGGGTCTACGAGGCTGAGCCATGGGTCTACGGGTCTTGCACGTGGGTCTACGGGGCTGAGCCATCGGTCTACGGGTCTGGCCCGTGCATCTACGGGGCTGGCTCGTGGGTCTACGGGGCTGGCCCGTGGGTGTACGGGTCTGGCACGTGGGTCTACGGGTTTGGCCCGTGGGTCTACGGGGCTGGCCTGTCGGTATACGGGGCTGGCCCGTGGGTCAACGGGGCTGAGCCATGGGTCTACGCGGCTGAGCCATGGGTCTACGGGGCTGAGCCATGGGTCTACGGGTCTGATCCCCCTGGGTCTACGGGTCTGGCACGTGGGTCTTCGGTGCTGAGCAATGGTTCTACGGGTCTGGCACGTGGGTCTACGGGTCTGGCACGTGGATCTACGGGGCTGGCCTGTCGGTCTACGGGGCTGGCCCTTGGGTCTACGGGGCTGGCACGAGGGTCTTCGGAGCTGAGCCCCCGGAGGCACCCGGAGGCCCCCGGGGCTGAGCCATGGTCTACGGGGCTGAGCCATGGGTCTACGGGTCTGGTCCCTGGGTTTACGGGGCTGGCCCGTGGGTCTACGGGACTGGCCCGTGGGTCTACGGGGCTGAGCCATGGGTCTACGGGTCTGGCACGTGGGTCTACGGGTCTGTCACGTGGGTCTACGGGGCTGGCCCGTGGGTCTACGGGGCTGGCCCGTGGGTCTACACGGCTGAGCCATGGGTGTACGGTGCTGAACCATGGGTCTACGGGGCTGGCCTGTCGGTCTACGGGGCTTGCCCGTG
Source organism: Pleodorina starrii (assembly GCA_030267565.1). Lineage (NCBI taxonomy): Eukaryota > Viridiplantae > Chlorophyta > Chlorophyceae > Chlamydomonadales > Volvocaceae > Pleodorina > Pleodorina starrii. Next base: position 1,420,743 of record BRXU01000023.1, on the reverse strand, counting down.
GGTCTACGTGTCTGGCACGTGGGTCTACGGGGCTGTTCTGTGGGTCTACGGGTCTGGCCCGTGGGTCTACGGGTCTGGCCTGCAGGTCTACGGGTCTGGCCTGCGGGTCTACGGGGCTGGCCTGTGGGTCTACGGGTCTGGGACGTGGGTCTACGGGGCTGAGCCATGGGTCTACGAGGCTGAGCCATGGGTCTACGGGGCTGTTCTGTGCGTCTACGTGTCTGGCCCGTGGGTCTACGGGGCTGGTCTGTGGGTCTACGGGTCTGGCCTGCAGGTCTACGGGTCTGGCCTGCGGGTCTACGGGGCTGGCCCGAGGGTCTACGGGGCTGGCCCGTGGGTCTACGGGGCTGGCCCGTGGGTCTACGGGGCTTGCCCGTGGGTCTACGGGGCTTGTCTGTGGGTCTACGGGGCTGAGCCATGGGTCTACGGGTCTGGCATGTGGGTCTACGGGGCTGAGCCATGGGTCTACGGGTCTGGCCCGTGCGTCTACGGGGCTGGCCCGTGGGTCTACGGGGCTGGCCCGTGGGTCTACGGGGCTGGCCCGTGGGTCTACGGGGCTGGCCCGTGGGTCTACGGGGCTTGTCTGTGGGTCTACGGGGCTGAGCCATGGGTCTACGGGTCTGGCACGTGGGTCTACGGGTCTGGCTCGTGGGTCTACGGGGCTGGCCCGTGGGTCTACGGGTCTGGCACGTGGGTCTACGAGGCTGAGCCATGGGTCTACGGGGCTGTTCTGTGGGTGTACGGGTCTGGCCCGTGGGTCTACGGGGCTGGTCTGTGGGTCTACGGGTCTGGCCTGCAGGTCTACGGGTCTGGCCTGCGGGTCTACGGGGCTGGGCCGAGGGTCTACGGGGCTGGCCCGTGGGTCTACGGGGCTGGCCCGTGGGTCTACGGGGCTTGTCTGTGGGTCTACGGGGCTCGGCTCGGGCTCGGCTCGGGCTCGGCTCGGGCTCGGCTCTGGCTCGGCTCGGGCTCGGCTTGGGCTCGGCTTGGGCTTGGCTCGGGCTCGGCTCGGGCTCGGCTCGGGCTCGGCTCGGGCTCGGGTCTACGGGTCTGGCCCGTGGGTCTACGGGGCTGGCCCGTGGGTCTACGGATCTGGCACGTGGGTCTACGGGTCTGGCACGTGGGTCTACGGGTCTGGCCCGTGGATCTACGGGGCTGGTCTGTGGGTCTACGGGTCTGGCACGTGGGTCTAAACCCGTGGGGCAGCGGAAGCGGGGGATGCAGCGGACGCGCAGGCGGCAGATCCAGACTTCGCGCCTGAGGAGGAGGACAGGGACATGGCTCCCAACCCGCTTCCTAGGCCAGGACTAGAGAGCCGCCACAGGCGTCTGGCGGCATGCAGGGCGTTGCGCACGGTGGGTGACCTAATGAGGGTGACGCAGGCCGCCGCATCCGCCCCGCGAGCAGCTGGCGAGTGGGAGGCCTGGGTAACAGCCAACCTTGACCCCAGCGACCCGACAGGCTTCAGGCGGACGACGACCATCGACGCCATCAACCGCCTCACGGCGGATATTAGCCCGGAATGGCGTGCAGCAGCAGCGACGGTGCTGGCGCACCCGGAACGCGCGACAGGGCTGGATACGGAGGAGACGATACGAGCTCGGTTCGTGAGGCGGGTGGGCTGGCGGTTTGGGGGGTCACTCAGCATCAAGCTGCGCGACCTCTCCGTCCGCCAAGCCACTCAACTGCAGATGCAGCCAGTAACGGAGCGCCGAGCCCGCCTGCACGCAGCCTACGAGCGGGAAGCCCGGGAGCAACCCGCAGCGGCAGCAGCAACAGCAGGAGCCCACCCGCCGGGACATCAGCCAGCCGCCGCCGAAGTGGCGCCAGCAGCAGGCGTACTGGCAATGCTCCGGCGAATGTGGCCCATCAAATGGGAGCGCGAACACTTTGAGACGCTCTGGCGGTTGGCACAGGACGGCGTGCCGCTCCCCGGCAACAGCCACATCAGGGGAGCGGCACCAGAACAATGCAAGTGCGGCGCGTACGGGGGAGCCGGCCCACACGCATGCTCGCCGCGTGTACACCACTTCTGGGAGTGCCCGGTGGCGCAAGCGGTGGTGCAGCAGATCGCCGCCCACGTGCCCGGGCCCATCACCCGGGCAAACGTGTGGCTGGCGGAGCCACCGCCAGGCGTGCAGCAGTGCGTGTGGGACGTGATCTGCCTGGCGGCACTCACGGCCATGGAACGGGCGCGCGTGGGGCTGTGGGCAGTCAGGAACTCGCCTACCGCCCCGGATGCCCCAGACCCAGTCGAGGTGGCCAAGGCGCGCGCAGCGCTAGATTTTTGGCAGCGTGTGCGGGGGTTTGCGGAGCTAGACGTGCCAAGGCGGGGATGGGAGGGGGTAGGGCCTGACCATCCCATCCTGGCGGTGGTCAACGGCCACTTTCAGTGTGTGCAGCACGCAGGGATGGGTATGGAGGGAGAGGGAGGGGTCGTGGAGTGAGGGGATGAAGGGGCTTTAGGGGTGAGGGAGGGAACTTAGGGCGTCGAGGCAGGGAGGCGTGAGAGGAGGGGAGGTGGGGGGGCTCCTTTGGGTCCGAGAGGACTTAGGGTGCAGAGACCGCCGCGGGCTGCCTTTTGTAGGCGAGGGAGGCTTTAGGGAGCGGGTATAGCGAGAGTGAGGCGAGTTGGCGAGGTGCCGCCTAGTGCGAACTATAGCTCCGTCACCTAGCCCGCTGCCGCAAGGCCCGCTCCCGACCTCCTGCCGCGTCGAGGCCAAGCGGCGCTCTGGAGCTCGGCCTCTAGGGGCCACCCCCCGGCCTCTCCGGGGCCGTCGTAGTAGGAGTAGTAGTAGGGGTAGGGCGCGCGCTGTCTTGGGTTCTCCTTTGGTGCTGACCGCCCACGAGCCGGACCAAGCTCGGGGCAGGTTCTCAGCTCTTTGTTTTCGCGCCTAGAGGAGCACCGCCAGCCGGTAGCAGGCCGGCCGGGCGCCCCGGCGCTGCAAGGACTTCAGGGCGGGCAGGACAGCGCGGGCGCCGCGTAGTGCGCCGGCGCGACTGCTGTTTGTGCGGACGAAGGGCCCAGCTGCCGTATAAGGCAGGCTGTGAGCTCAAGCTTTTGGGGAGCCGCTGCGCCGTACACCCGTATATGGGGTATACGACGCAGCCAGCTCTGCGTCGAGCAGGAGGGGGTAGCGGCCCCTCACGCCCTTCTCCCACCGCAAGGGGGAGAGTGCTTAGGCGGTCTTTCCGTCGGGGCTGGGTTAGCAGCCCCTGGCCAGCGTCAGGGCCCGGTCAGATACTGTAACGACACACACACACAACCGGCGTAGCTCAAGTTGGTAGAGCACCGGGTTAGTAACCGGCGGGTCTGGAGTTCGATCCCCATAGTCGGCACTAACTTACCCGGAAGACGTGGGATCGTACCCCACCGCTGGTCCCCCGGGTGAAAGAGATCGGGGTGTCGAAGGCTGGAGACAATGGTGTCCTCTGGTGCGCGGGGCGGCTGGAGTGGGATGCCTTCAAGAAGACTACAACGCTGCCGCAGAGCAGTGGTGGAGGAATGAGTCTGCATAGGGCCTGGACCAGACTGCATAGCAGGTGGTGGTTGGATAACTAAGATCGGGCGGCGGCAGGCTTCCGAAGGATATAGGAGGTGGTAATGGCACCGGTGTGAGTGCCCTGGTTGATTACGCAGCTGTAGAGCATGCGTTCGGTGGACTGAGGACAGTAGGCGCCTGGGGCTAGCTTAGCTGGCACATGGACAATCAGGTGGACGCTGTCCTGTGACGATTACGGCGCAGCGGTTAGCACTTCCCGGTGCAGTGTGCGGACAAGGTGGTACGCCCCTCCTCAACAGAGGAGTGCTTCGGCGGTCTCCCGTATGTGGGCGGGTTAGCGCCCCCGGCCAGTGTCGGCCCGGCAGATATGTAACAGTTACACACACACTCACACACACACACACACACACACACACACACTTACTTACTTACTTACTTACTTACTTACTTACTTACTTACTTACTTACTTACTTACTTAACCTCGCACCAACACCAGACCAAATGTCCATTTGTCCAGTTGACAAAATTCCTGACCTTTCTTCTCAACGTTGTTTCTTTTTGTCCTTTATTTGCTTGTAATATCCTAGCTCTTCTACGGCTCGAAAATGAGCCGGTATCGGGGCTCGAGGAGGACCGTTGACGCGGTCCACGCGGCTACAGCTGCGACTAGCGCGAACCGCGGCGGTGAGGCTTCCAGCTCAACCGACCGCGGCTATGAAACCATAATTTTTGAAGCAGAATTCCCAGCTGGCAGCAACCAGCGGGACTGTGGCGTTTGGTTCCATTATGGAACCCCGGCCATGGCCCTACACAAACGGATCGCCGCAGCGCAGCCTGGCGACGGAAAACGGGTCGCCATTACGAAGGTACTAACGTACCGGAGAAGAATGGACCCAGTCGACGCGGGCCCGGTCGCCGTGAAGATCAAGGTGGCTGCCCCGACCGGCTCCCTGGCCTGCCTCGCGGCCTCATTGGCGCCCGACGGCACCCTGGACCTGGGCCAAATCCCGTTGGAGCCCGGCAGCCTCGAATCGGTCCCCATCAAAGTGCGCGCTCTGGAAGCCAATAAAGTGGCCTTCCAGCAATATTGGATCCACGGAATCCCGGACAGCATCCAGGACCCCGAGGGATGCAAAAAGGTGCTCATGGCCGCATACGGCCGGTCGGTGGACACGATCGTGTGGGTCCGACGCTGTGACCACACACATCGCGTGCTGGCTACCCTGAAAGCGTCGGCAGCACCCCTGCCGGACTCGCTGGACGTCCCCGCCCAGCCCGCACCCAGCCAGCAAGGGGCATACACCCTCAAGGCGCAGCAGCAGTGGTGGCAACGCTTGGACATCACAATTCCGCGCGCGCCACCGCCCAGCACACGCGTATTGGCTGCCGACAGACAGGCGCGCCAGTGGCACGCTGCCCAGGACCTGCACTGGGCGCATCACCTGGTCCGCTTGGAGGCCGAGGCGCGGGCACGTGCCCAACCCACCGGTCGGGCCACAGCACCGCAGGCGGAACACCCCGTGGACCCCCGGCCAGCGGCGGCAGCCCGAGCGGCAGATACGACCGCGCCACAAAGGACGACCCCCGCAGCACCGGCAACCACACAGGTAGCCGGGACCGCCCAACAACTGGGCGCGGATGACGCGGCGACCGCCCTGGCCCGGCGGACCGAGGAGATCCGGGAACAAAACGACCGGGAAACCCGGGCCCAGCAGGCAGCGCTGAAGGAGCAGCTGGGGCTCGAACGGCGGACAGCAGCCGCCGCGGAGCGCGCCGCCGCCGCGGAACGTGCCGCCGCCGCGGAACGTGCCGCAGCCGCGGAGCGCGCCGCCGCCGCGGAGCGTGCCGCCGCCGCGGAGCGTGCCGCCGCCGCGGAGCGTGCCGCCGCCGCGGAGCGTGCAGCCGCCGCAGAGCGTGCCGCCGCCGCGGAGCGCGCCGCCGCCGCGGAGCGCGCCGCCGCCGCGGAGCGCGCCGCCGCCGCGGACGCGACTGCTACGGCCGGCACACCCGAAGGCCCTGCCAACACGGCGGCCCTAGCACACGAGGCCGCAGTCCAGGCAGCCACCACGGCAGGCCCAGCCGACGCGCGGCAACACCAGCAGGAGGAGCAGGCTGCGGCGCCCGCCAATGCGGACTCGGCCGAGGAGCATGCTGCCATCGCAGCGGAACCAGCCGTCGGTCAGCCACAGCAGCCGCCTCAGCAGCGGCAGCCGCAGCAGCAGCAGTTGACGCCGGCGGCACCCCGGAGAACGCCACGGCAAACCCAGCGTACACCTGGGGCAGGAGGCAGCTGCCCTACGGGGCTCGCCGCCACTGAGACGCCGACGGCGATGACGCCTGCTGACCCCAGCGCCAGTGCGCAGAAAGAGCGGGGGCGGCAGCGCTCACCGTGCGAGACGAGCCCAGAGGAGGCCTCAGCCAGGAAACGACCCAGCCAGGGCCGCTGCATCGCGGACCTGACGGACGCGGAGATCCTGGCCAGAGCTGATGCCCGCCAGGCAAAAGGTGGCGGCGGATGGACGCGCAAAGCGGGCGAATCGGACGCAGCAGTCGTGCTCCGGCTGCGGGGTCGGAGTGCCAGGGTGAGAAGCACAGTCGGAGACGCCATGCGCGAAAAATCCGCCAGCACGCGCCGGAAGCCGGCAGTGGACAGAACCCCCGCCTCGGCCGCCCGTCAGGCGCACACATGCAGCCTTAGCCCCTCCCAGCGCAGCAGTGCCAGCACCCCCGCGGCCAGCCTGCGTGCATTCAGCCTGGAGCTACGGCTATCCCAGGCCAGCCAAGACGGCGCCCAGACTGACGCAGACCAACCCCCCCAGGCCCCGGCGGCGGCAACGCCGCTGGCTCCACAGCAATGAGAGCAGCAAGGGGTCAGGGAGGTCGGGCCCAAATAACCCGGCCACTGCGAGTGGCGTCCCATAACATGGGAGGCTTGCGTGTGTGGGAGGCGCGCGCCGCAGCGCGCTTCGAAGCGGCGATGCAGCTTTGGGCCCAGCTCCAGCTCGACGTGGTGTGTCTGCAGGAGACTCACCACACCGGGGACCCGGACCGGAGCGCACTGGAGGCGGCCCTAACGGCCGCCGCCGACCGGCTCCACCAGCCGGGCTGGACCATAGCAGCGCACTCGTACTCAAACAGCCAACACACCGCGGGCGTGGCGATCCTCGTCCGTGCAAACCTCCTTCCCCCCCGCGCCATCGAGGCCCTCCCCGCGCCCGCCGGCGTGCCCGCGGGGTGGCTCACGGAGTGCAGATTTCAGTGGGGCGGACATCATGTGCGGGTCTGCAGCGTTTACTTCCCACAGGCCGGGAGGGATGGCGCCGCGGGCCTGCGGCAACAGCTGTGTCAGGCAGGCCTGGCCCCCGCCGCCTCAGATGCGGCGGCAGATGGCTCGGTACTGCTGTGGTGCGGCGATTTCAACTTTGTGGAGAATCCGGCCCTGGACTGCCCCAGCCCGGACCTGCGCGCAGCAGACGCGGCCCCATCCATGCAGCTGCAGGAGGCGGCGGCGGACGCAGGGATGGTGGACAGCTTTCGCACGCTGCACCCCCAGCGCCGTGAGTTCACGTACCTATACCGGGGACCGCGGCCTGGGGGCTCCCGCCTGGACCGCATCTACCTGCCTGAGGCGGCCTGCCCATACCTCGCGAAAGCGTACATCAACGTCACCTCGCCGTCTGACCATCGGCTCGCCATCGCCCACATCGCAGCCCGCCAACCGCCCCCCAACACCAATCTCCCGCGCCGCATCCGCCTCCACTGCCTAGCGCATGCGGACCTGAAACGCAGCCTGGGCGACTGGCTAGACGAGGAAGTGGGAGCGGCCCCCACCGGCGGTGAGCACCCGCAGCAGGCCGTGCTGGACTGGTGGCCGGCGTTCAAACGCCGGCTCACAGCCCAGGTGGCCCGGCTCAACCGAGAAGCACAAACACGCCGCGTCCGGCCAGCCGCCAGCGTGCAACAGCTAGCGGCGGCAGCACAGGAAGCCGCCAGCGCCCTGGACGCCGACCCCTCCAACGAGGAACGGCTGGCGGCGGCAGTGGAGGCGCAGGTGGCAGTGCAGAAGGGCATGCGGGCCGCGGCCAACGAGGCGGCCCGGGACGCCCGGCGGAACCGGATCAGTGAAGGCGAGCGCCCCTCCCGGGCCCTCACCGCCCTCATCCGGGAACAGAGCGATGGCGGCAACGGGGGCGGCCCCGGCCCCTCCATGCTGCGCGACCCCCGCACGGGCCAGCTGGTCAGCGACGCCAGGCGACTGCCGCAGATCATCGCCAACTTCTGGCAGGACGTCAGCGCCCTGCCATCGGAGGCCGAGCTGCCGGCATCGGTGAAGCAGCAGGCGCAGGCCCAGGTCCTGGAGGCCCTCCGAGACCACCCGCTGCGACTGCCGGCAGACCCGGAAGACCCAGTCGGCCGGGCCCAAGTGGGCAGCACCGAGGTGGCCGCGGCTCTCAAGGCCACGCCGCGTGGAAAAGCGCCGGGGTGGGATGGCCTGCCCGCGGAGCTCTACCGGGCCTTCCAGCGGCAGTTCGCCCCCCTCCTGGCTGACCTATACACCGCCATCGGCACCACAGGCAACATGCCCGCGCGGTTCACCGAGGGCATCATCAAGGTGCTCTATAAAAAGGGCGACCCCACACAGCCAGGCAACTACCGCCCCATCACCCTGCTCAACACGGACTACCGCATCCTCGCCAAAGTCATGGCAAATAGGCTTGGCCCCGCCCTGAATGCCGCGATCTCTGCGGAGCAAACGGCCTTCCTCCCGGGGCGACACATTGGCGCCAGCATCTTCACCCTCCGCTACCTTCCCCACCTCCTCCGACGCCAGGGACGCAACGCGCTGGTCGCCTTCCTCGACTTTGCCAAAGCCTACGATACGGTCCACCGGGACTTTCTAGTGGCAGCGATGGCGGAGCTGGGCGCGTCCGAACAGCTCCGAAAGTGGGTACAGACGCTGCTGGCGGACACGCAGGCCCGGGCGCTGGTGGGGGGGAGGCAGTCAGAGCCGGTCAGCATGGCGGCGGGCGTCCGACAAGGCTGCCCGCTCGCCCCGCTGCTCTACCTCTTCGTCGCGCAAGCGCTGCTGTCATGGCTACAACGCAAGGGACTGGGCATTCGCCTGGACCCAGCCGATGCCGAGCTAACCACGGCGGTGCAGTTTGCGGACGACGGAGAGGTGTTCCTGGAGGGCGACCACACCGTCCAAGCCTTCCTCGACGCCACGGAGACGTTTGCGCAGGCCACCGGACAGCGGCTAAACCGTGACAAAGTGGAGCTCCTGAGAGTTGGCCACCTGCCGGCACAGCCGCAGCAGCCACCCCAGCAGCCCCCACCTCAGCAGCCGCCAGGCCCGCCGGAAGCCGGCGCCCAGCTCCCACCGCCCGCGCCGCCGCCACCAGCACCAGGCCCGCCGCAAGCGCCAGCACCAGCCCATGCGCCCGCAGTGCCAAACATCCAGGGCCTGCGCCTGGTGCCTGCCGCGACTGCGCTCGGAGCTGGCTTCTCAAATAACCCAACAGGCCAGCAATCCAACTGGCACCGCGCCGGGGAGGAGATCCGCAAGCGGATGCACCGCGTCACCAGACTTCGGCTGTCGGTGTTCAGCAGCTGCAACCTCATATCGGCATACGCCTTACAGATCAGGACGTACCACTGGGAGCACGGCGGCCGAGGAGGGGGGGAAGAGGCCCGCCAGGTGGAGAGATGGGCAGCACAGGCAGGCGACCGCAGGGTCAGCCCCATGCAGCCATGTCAGCGCCTCACCGGCCTCCCAGGGCAGCTCATGTGGGGCGCGGCGCGAGACGGTGGATGCGGGCTGCTGCCGCTCACCCTGCACACCCGCGCACGGGAGGCGGTGAAGGCGGCCAAGCTCGCCCGGACCGCCAGCCAGCCAGCAGACAACGCCCACTCGTCGGTACGAACGTTCGCCCAGCTGCTCCGTGGCTACCACCCGCTGCTGAGCCCCGGATCCGTGCTCACCACGGGTGTGGCGCAGGGAGGGATGCCCCACCCAGGAACAGACCCCCTGCCCGCAGACGTCACGACACTCCTCGTCGCCCTCAGCTACCTCCCCCCCGTGCAAGATGTTGACACGACGCCGCTGCCGGCCGCCGGGGACTGGTGCCTTAATATCCCGCTTTGGGGCAACCCCCTTTTGCCGAACGGTGCGCAACCGACCAGCGGGGCAGCGGAAGCGGGGGATGCAGCGGACGCGCAGGCGGCAGATCCAGACTTCGCGCCTGAGGAGGAGGACAGGGACATGGCTCCCAACCCGCTTCCTAGGCCAGGACTAGAGAGCCGCCACAGGCGTCTGGCGGCATGCAGGGCGTTGCGCACGGTGGGTGACCTAATGAGGGTGACGCAGGCCGCCGCATCCACCCCGCGAGCAGCTGGCGAGTGGGAGGCTTGGGTAACAGCCAACCTTGACCCCAGCGACCTGACAGGCTTCAGGCGGACGACGACCATCGACGCCATCAACCGCCTCACGGCGGATATTAGCCCGGAATGGCGTGCAGCAGCAGCGACGGTGCTGGCGCACCCGGAACGCGCGGCAGGGCTGGATACGGAGGAGACGATACGAGCTCGGTTCGTGGGGCGGGTGGGCTGGCGGTTTGGGGGGTCACTCAGCACCAAGCTGCGCGACCTCTCCGTCCGCCAAGCCACCCTACTGCAGATGCAGCCGGTAACGGAGCGCCGGGCCCGCCTGCACGCAGCCTACGAGCGGGAAGCCCGGGAGCAGCCCGCAGCGGCGGCAGCGGCAGCAGGAGCCCACCCGCCGGGACATCAGCCAGCCGCCGCCGAAGTGGCGCCAGCAGCAGGCGTACTGGCAATGCTCCGGCGAATGTGGCCCATCAAATGGGAGCGCGAACACTTTGAGACACTCTGGCGGTTGGCACAGGACGGCGTGCCGCTTCCCGGCAACAGCCACATCAGGGGAGCGGCACCAGAACAATGCAAGTGCGGCGCGTACGGGGGAGCCGGCCCACACGCATGCTCGCCGCGCGCACACCACTTCTGGGAGTGCCCGGTGGCGCAAACGGTGGTGCAGCAGATCGCCGCCCACGTGCCCGGGCCCATCACCCGGGCGAACGTGTGGCTGGCGGAGCCACCGCCAGGCGTGCAGCAGTGCGTGTGGGACGTGATCTGCCTGGCGGCGCTCACGGCCATGGAACGGGCGCGCGTGGGGCTGTGGGCAGTCAGGAACTCGCCCACCGCCCCGGATGCCCCAGACCCAGTCGAGGTGGCCAAGGCGCGCGCAGCGCTAGATTTTTGGCAGCGTGTGCGGGGGTTTGCGGAGCTAGACGTGCCAAGGCGGGGATGGGAGGGGGTAGGGCCTGACCACCCCATCCTGGCGGTGGTCAACGGCCACTTTCAGTGTGTGCAGCACGCAGGGATGGGTATGGAGGGAGGGGGAGGGGAAGTGGAGTGAGGGGATGAAGGGGCTTTAGGGGTGAGGGAGGGAACTTAGGGCGTCGAGGCAGGGAGGCGTGAGAGGAGGGGAGGAGGGGGGGGGTCCTTCGGGTCCGAGAGGACTTAGGGTGCAGAGACCGCCGCGGGCTGCCTTTTGTAGGCGAGGGAGGCTTTAGGGAGCGGATATAGCGAGAGTGAGGCGAGTTGGCGAGGTGCCGCCTAGTGCGAACTATAGCTCCGTCACCTAGCCCGCTGCCGCAAGGCCCGCTCCCGACCTCCTGCCGCGTCGAGGCCAAGCGGCGCTCTGGAGCTCGGCCTCTAGGGGCCAACCCCCGACCATCTCCGGGGCCGTCGTAGTAGGAGTAGTAGCAGGGGTAGGGCGCGCGCTGTCTTGGGTTCTCCTTTGGTGCTGACCGCCCACGAGCCGGACCAAGCTCGAGGCAGGTTCTCAGCGCTTTGTCTTCGCGCCTAGAGGAGCACCGCCAGCCGGTAGCAGGCCGGCCGGGCGCCCCGGCGCTGCAAGGACTTCAGGGCGGGCAGGACAGCGCGGGCGCCGCGTAGTGCGCCGGCGCGACTGCTGTTTGTGCGGACGAAGGGCCCAGCTGCCGTATAAGGCAGGCTGTGAGCTCAAGCTTTTGGGGAGCCGCTGCGCCGTACACCCGTATATGGGGTATACGACGCAGCCAGCTCTGCGTCGAGCAGGAGGGGGTAGCGGCCCCTCACGCCCTTCTCCCACCGCAAGGGGGAGAGTGCTTAGGCGGTCTTTCCGTCGGGGCTGGGTTAGCAGCCCCTGGCCAGCGTCAGGGCCCGGTCAGATACTGTAACGACACACACACACAACCGGCGTAGCTCAAGTTGGTAGAGCACCGGGTTAGTAACCGGCGGGTCTGGAGTTCGATCCCCAGAGTCGGCACTAACTTACCCGGAAGACGTGGGATCGTACCCCACCGCTGGTCCCCCGGTTGAAAGAGATCGGGGTGTCGAAGGCTGGAGACAATGGTGTCCTCTGGTGCGCGGGGCGGCTGGAGTGGGATGCCACCAAGAAGACTTCAACGCTGCCGCAGAGCAGTGGTGGAGGAATGAGTCTGCATAGGGCCTGGACCAGACTGCATAGCAGGTGGTGGTTGGATAACTAAGATCGGGCGGCGGCAGGCTTCCGAAGGATATAGGAGGTGGCAATGGCACCGGTGTGAGTGCCCTGGTAGATTACGCAGCTGTAGAGCATGCGTTCGGTGGACTGAGGGTAGTAGGCGCCTGGGGCTAGCTTAGCTGGCACATGGACAATCAGGTGGACGCTGTCCTGTGACGATTACGGCGCAGCGGTTAGCACTTCCCGGTGCAGTGTGCGGACAAGGTGGTACGCCCCTCCTCAACAGAGGAGTGCTTTGGCGGTCTCCCGTATGTGGGCGGGTTAGCGCCCCCGGCCAGTGTCGGCCCGGCAGATATGTAACAGTTACACACACACACACACACCGGCGTAGCTCAAGTTGGTAGAGCACCGGGTTAGGAACCGGCGGGTCTGGAGTTCGATCCCCAGAGTCGGCACTAACTTAACCGGAAGACGTGGGATCGTACCCCACCGCTGGTCCCCCGGGTGAAAGAGATCGGGGTGTCGAAGGCTGGAGACAATGGTGTCCTCTGGTGCGCGGGGCGGCTGGAGTGGGATGCCACCAAGAAGACTACAACGCTGCCGCAGAGCAGTGGTGGAGGAATGAGTCTGCATAGGGCCTGGACCAGACTGCATAGCAGGTGGTGGTTGGATAACTAAGATCGGGCGGCGGCAGGCTTCCGAAGGACATAGGTGGTAATGGCACCGGTGTGAGTGCCCTGGTAGATTACGCAGCTGTAGAGCATGCGTTCGGTGGACCGAGGACAGTAGGCGCCTGGGGCTAGCTTAGCTGGCACATGGACAATCAGGTGGACGCTGTCCTGTGACGATTACGGCGCAGCGGTTAGCACTTCCCGGTGCAGTGTGCAGACAAGGTGGTACGCCCCTCCTCAACCGAGGAGTGCTTCGGCGGTCTCCCGTATGTGGGCGGGTTAGCGCCCCCGGCCAGTGTCGGCCCGGCAGATATGTAACAGTTACACACACACACACACACACACACACACACACACACACACACACACACGCACGCGAACGCGAACGCGCACGCGCACGAACATGCGCACGCGCACGCACACGCACACGCACACGCACACGCACACGCACACGCACACGCACACGCACACGCACACGCACACGCACACGCACACGCACACGCACACGCACACGCACACGCACACGCACACGCACACGCACACGCACACGCACACGCACACGCACACGCACACGCACACGCACACGCACACGCACACGCACACGCACACGCACACGCACACGCACACGCACACGCACACGCACACGCACACGCACACGCACACGCACACGCACACGCACACGCACACGCACACGCACACGCACACGCACACGCACACGCACACGCACACGCGCACGCGCACGCGCGCGCGCACGCGCACGCGCGCGCGCACGCGCGCACGCGCGCGCGCACGCGCACGCGCACGCGCACGCGCACGCGCACGCGCACGCGCACGCGCACGCGCACGCGCACGCGCACGCGCACGCGCACGCGCACGCGCACGCGCGCACGCGCACGCGCGCGCGCGCACGCGCACGCGCACGCGCACGCGCACGCGCACGCGCACGCGCACGCGCACGCGCACGCACACGCACACGCGCACGCACGCACACGCACGCACAGATATATAGACACACACTCGTCGCGCGCGCCCTTTCTACATGCTCCACCCCGCCCTGCTGTATGTGCCATGCGCAGACCTGCTGCCAGATAGTCTTCGTCCCGAAGTCGCCAGCTTCGACGCCGAGATCGGCGTCGTCACAGGCCTTCCTTCGGCTCCCGGATCACCCGCTGTCGTTGCATCGTGGCTTGCCGCAGATGCTCCCGCCTCAGGCCAGCGTGCTTCTTTGAACTTTGTTGGGGGCTGCTCGCTGTACACTGACGGGGCCACGAGGGCAATCGCATTCAATGGTGTGAACTGCGCAGGGCTCAGCAGTGCCAACCTGTCAAGTAGCTGGGGTACCTCTGCGACCAGCGCCTTCACTGCCGTTGTGATCGGGAGCTTCAACCCAAGCAGCAGCGGCCAACAGATGCTCATGTCGCTTGGCAGGACTAAGCAGTACACTGACCGTCAGCTGTCCTGGACGACGACCTCAACGTACCTCTACTCCTACAAGTCGGGCGGCTTCGCAGTCGATACTGCTGGCTTTGTCCCCCGACCCCCAACCGGGCAATGGACGATGGAGGTCTTGGTACGAGAGGAGGGGACGAACTTTGTATATTACCATCGTTACGGCCGGCCGGGGGCCTCATCCTTTGAGAATTGGGCGCTGTACAGCAAGCCCTGCGAAATTTCACCTGCCTATCTGACGGTCGGCGGCGACCTGCGAGATGGCAACAAGTTCCTGGACGGCAAAATCTCTGTCGTACTGCTGTACAATCGTGCGCTATCAAGGGAGAATCTCCTGCAGCTCGCGGACATCTACACGCCCCGTTTTTCGTGGCCCGTGCCCAGCAGGGGTAAGCATGCATGACTACGCCACTACTGTGCTCGACAGATAGATAGATACCCACGCAGTGCTTAACATTCAGATAAAGCCTAATAAGGAAGCATATGAACTTTATTTTTGCATAAATTAATAATGTTGCGCAACATGCATGCAGCTGCGAGCGAGCGCAATATTAATAATTTATGGCGCGCATGCTGTTCATTCTCGCTGTCGGTTCGTTCGCCTCCCCTGCTGCTGCTCCGCCTTGCGTGTTTGATTACATACATACGCCACGCTTGCTTCGGGTCTTCCTCATTGACTGCTTGGCGACCCCCGCCCCCATCGTCTCGCGGGGTGTTAGCATGAGGCCAGGGTTGTACGGCCTTTCCCGAGCGGCACCCGACCCTACCTCGCCTACCCCCACCCTCGCCGCCCTGCTGCCTGCTGTCACGCGCATTTATTTCCATCCCTACCCCAACCGAAAATGCTCTCTGGCATGTCCGGCGGCGGCGTCCCGACTACAGACACCAAATTGCTGATGAGCATTCAGTTCCCCTGTCAGAGTACAACAAGCCAGCATTTACCGGCTGTGACAAAGGACCCCAGTAGCATCGGTGCCGTCTCGCTCGCTGCCTGGGTACATACTGACTGGCTGACTCCGTCCTTGGCCCGCCCTCGCTCCCCTCGCCCCACCGACCGACCATGTCACATACATTAAATCCAAGCCCGCATCAAATTCATCACATGCACGCAGGCGCCACTGCTTATGTGGGGTGTTACGGAGATAAGTGGTCTCCGCGGGCTTTACCTACACTTGCTATCGACGCCCCCCAAGGCGGCATGACCATTGAGCTATGCGCGCGGGAGGCACGGGCGAGGGGCTCGAGGTATATGGGCCTCCAAAACGCCAACGAGTGCTGGCTGGGCAACGACCTTCCGTCGGCAACGGGGTACGGCACCTCTCAAGACTGCAACATGCCATGCAAAGGCAACACGATGCAGATTTGCGGAGGGACTTATGCAAACTCTGTCTACTGGGTCGAAGGTGAGGTATGGTATGTATGCAATGTAATAAAGAACCGCATTCGTGCAACACGCGCACGTTGTGATGATGGCCGTGGATAGATGCCGCATCGCTCTATCTCCATCTCTCCATTCTTTCCAGATTAACAACCTAGCTACCCGCGGCGGGGAGAGACTTTGCTTGCTGCTTAGGAGACCTTATCAGTTAGTTCCTCCTCCAACCCTCCCCTCCTCCGCCGTCCCTCCGCCAACTAGCCTCCGTCCGCATTATTACATATTCACGTTGTACTTCACGCTCCGCCGAAAGGTTGCTGGCAGAAGTACGTGTGGTATGAATGCATTTTCCTAAAAAAACCGTATTCGTGCAACACGCGCACGCAAGTCGTTGTGATGATGGCCGTGGATAGATGCCGCATCGCTCTATCTCCGTCTCTCCATTCTTTGATGATGCGCCATCAGAGCATTACATTATTAGGCCTGTCCATCCAGTAAACACGTACGACAAAACAGACTTACTCCCCGCCTCTCGCTGCTAACACTACGTACTATCTACGCCGTCTCAATGATCTGTATGTTCTACGTGCTTGCCGGCTGCCATGGAATGCAGTCCTACCCGGGCAAGTCTCTCATTGATGACGGCACCCTGGCATCGCTGGGAGTGATGGAGTACTTTGTTCGACGGGGCGGGCGCAGAGAGGCGGACCTACGAGAACGTCGAGACGGCGGCCTATCCGTGAGGTTCTGAGTTGACTCAGAATGCGCCAGCGCAGGACCCTAGTGGTCCCTCATTGTAACTCTCGCATCCTACAGGACTCGGTCCGACTGCCCAGTCAAGGGCGAGATGGTCAACTGGTGGAACAAGTACTCGGGCAGGTTCGGACGCAGCCAGTACGGCATGTGCGTGCATTTCCTCCGAAGGTGTCGTGAATGATGCCGTGGCCCCACAGCGCCTCGGATGAAAGACTCGGAAGTGAATTTCGGAAGCAGCAGCCTCGCCTTCCCCGCCAGCTATGAGGGAAGTAATAAGGCGTGCATGGCACTGTTGCTGTATGTGGCGTTAGTTTTTCGTGAGTGAAGCTCTTGCTTCGTTTATTTTGGGTTTACACCGCTTTGCAATCACATTAACACGGCGTTAGGCCGATTGCATGAGGCGAATAGAGCTCTTTCACACAGACCCGTTTGCTCGATCGTGCAATCTCGAATAGCAGTGCGTGTTTTCGCAAGAGCTCCTCGATCGAAGCTAGTGCGCGCTGCTGCTGCTCTGCGTGGATGTATCGATGCAGCTCGCAATCCGCATTATTTCATTCGCGTTGGTAATCGATGTTTCAGGGAAACAACCAGTTTCAGCAGGTTTCTGTGACTTTTTCCAAGTTCTTCCTTGGCTGGAATGGCCTAAAGTGCGTCCTGCCTGGCTGGGCTGAAGATGCTAATTTTAGCCGTACGTACGTCGTGAGCTGCCGGATGACACGCACGCATGCAATGATATACATGCATGCCGCGCGCGCGAGCGAGTTATCCAAGTCCCTAACCCCTGTTTCATTCAGCAGCTTTTGATCTGAGCAAGTCCATGCATGTTTATCTGCTGACTGTTGGTCATGTCCAAAAAGTCAGGTAGGAGTCCTAACTCGCAGAGGACGACCACGGACGACCTGGTGTAGACCTAAGAGCGGCGGCGCTTATGTTTTGACTCACTCCACGGTCTGTTTGAGTGTGTGAAGTTGTTATGCAGGCGTGTTGATCTCGAAGTCCATCTTACCAGTTTCCCCCCTTATTACTAAAGTACTTGATTGTATAGTGGTGGGCTCCAGACCCCACAGACGCAGACCCTAAAACGGTGGAGCCATAGGCCCAACCGGCAGCAGAGCGAGCACGTTTCTTGCGTGCGTGTAGCGATGCGCGTCGTTTGGTACTTGTTGTTCTGTTTGTGGGTTCCCGCTTCCCTTTTTGGCTTTCTTGTCAATTACTAGATAGCGTGGACATCTGTATGTCAATCGACGTCGGCAGTCGCTGTCGCACTCGGCTTCGTTGGATGGTTGCTTCAGCAAACACCTTTGCGTTGATTGTGATGGAACAAACATGCGGCATGCATTTGGAGTTGCGGCGCGCGGGCGGGAAAGTCCGCCATGCTTACTTGGGGCGTCCGACATGTCCGACAACCGAGAGTGCAAGATCCTATTCCGCGCCCCACAACCTTCGCAATTTCATCAAGCCATACACAGCAAGGGATGCATGAATTCGACATACATTTAGTGCAAACAATGTCATTATGTATCGGCAACGCCTGCGGTCGTCTTCCAACGTCGCGATGTATCGCCTCGTCGATCTATCGTTTCGCGTAGGACGTTCTCGGAAGTGGCGATGCACGCAAGGCCCTCGCGCGCGGAGCCCCTGGAGCCTTCCAAGATGCTCTCCACCGACCCCGCGCCCATAGGCCCTCTCCCCTTCACAGGCAGGCTACGCAAATACGCATCCACACATATCCCGGACGTTACGTCAGTGCCCACCTGTGGTGCATGCAGTAATAACAGTAATAATACCGACTAGCATTCATTACGTGCGCTGAAGCAAGTCCTGCAATTGCTCAGGGGTACGTAGTGTTAGAGAAGCCCCGTCAGTCAGGAAAGCGACCAGCCAGCAGCTGCACACTCTCGCACTTCCGGCGGATCGGTGACTGGATCGGTGACTGGATCGGCAAAGGCACAAGCAGGGCAAAGGCACAAGTAGGGCCACGCTGCGCCACTCGCTTCCGAGGCGAGGCGTACTTTCGTAGGGACGTGGCTTTGCAGCGACATACCCTGTCCGCAGCAGTTCTCCTTGCGTGTTGTCGCGCAGCACTGCCTGCCGGCTCAAGAGCATCCGCACCCTCTACGTACTGCCTGGAGCCAGCAAGCCCCGCCCACCCTGCCTAGCGTGCTCCGCATTCCGCCCTCTCTCCCACCGCCTTCCGCCGTCGACCCCGTCTGCCGCTACGCTGCTCCGCATCACCGATACGATGAAGGTCCGAGTCCAACCGCGCCTTCAGGTACCGCCCCACCCGCATCACGATTCACGTGTCCCATATCCCATATGCCGTATCATTCATCATGTATCCCGTATTTGGAGTCGATGTGGGTGTCATACATCGTGGCGGTTGTTAGGGAATTGGGATGGATGGTGGGATACCGTAATAAATGAATCGAGGGATGGGTACAGTCCGACCGACGCGACCTCCCGAGCCTCCCGAGGCACCGCAGCTCCTGACACGGCCAGGTGGCCTCTACTGACTTGCCTCGCCTACCGCCTGCCGGCGGCCTGCCTGCCGCCCTGCTTACTTGCCTTACCTCATGCCTGCCTGCCTGCCTGCCTGCCTCACCTGCTGCTTGACCATCCGCCCGTCAACCGCAGGTCGAGAATTGGTCGTTGTACTGGAAGGAGTCGCTGCAGACGCAGACACAGGTACCTAGATCACGCTCACCCCTTCGCCTACACGGCTTTTATACACATGGATAACCCCCCGCGGGGGGAGGGGAGGATGACGTTGGGGGCTTCCATTCAGAGGGGAGGTTTTGGGTGCGTGCGCGACTGTGTTAGCCCTTGGGCTCCCAGCAGGGCCTGCAGAACTGCAGGGCGGCAGCTGCTGCTTGCCTGCCTGCATTCGGAAACCCGCCTGGCTCAAGTGTGGGGAGTTTTGGTGCCGCGAGCGATTCCCGTGTCTCGATTCCCGTGTCTCGATTCCTTGGCGAGCCATGACCCCCATACATACAGGAGATGGTGGCATGGTGCGCCGATCCGCATCAATCTGTGGCACAACTTTTGAGGGAGAAGGAGAGGGGGACGCACATCCTCATTCTCCGCTTGAGGCGCCCCGCGGCTGCCCTTGTTCGCTGCACGCTCCCCTCTCCAATCCTTCACCACCGCAATCATCCGCAGTGCCTGGACCCCATCGAGCTGGAGCTGCCGGAGACCGGTGGCGGCGCCGCCTCCGGGCCCGCCACCGTATCTGACCTGCTGTCCGCCACCGCGGCGGCCCTCCAGTGGGCACCTGCCGACTCGCTGCACCGACTGGACGGTTTCACGGGACCCTGGGAGCGGGTGCTGGCGCGCGGCAGGGAGCTGGTTCCGGAGCTGCCGCTGCGGGACGCGGCGGCGGCGGCGGGCGTGGCGGGCGTGGCGACGGGCGCGGGGGCGGGGGCGGATGTGCCGACGTTCACGGTGGTTCGTGTGGCGCTCAAGGCGGATGGTGGGTGATGGATTTGGATTTGGAATTGGAATTGAAAGTGGAATTGGAATTGAAAGTGGATATAAAATAGGATGTGAATTTGGATATGGGTAGGGATATGGATGTGGGGGCCGCACTGGATCCCCGAGATGCGGCGGCAACCAGGCGGCAACCTCCCTCCAATGAATCCTCCTACAGCGGTCCCGAAATCAGGGTCACCGGTGCAACTGCCGCACCTGCCAGCGGCAGGTCGTGTGTACCCTTCTTCCCTTGATGTGACGCCTCCCTCCGCGCCCTCCGTGCCCCCCACCCAACCTTCCCCTTCTCCCTGCTCGGCACCGCCACTGCTGTGCTCCTGCCGGCAACGGTGCCATGGCGACTGTGACAACCCCCGCGCCCCCGCTGGCGGCTGCTGCTACCGCCGCCGCCGCCGACACCCCGGCTGCTGTAACGATACCATTCAATCCGATCCAACCCAGGCTGGAAGGTGAGGCGCTGGGACGACCCCGGGGGCCGCGAACACGGGCATTTGGAAGTTCATAAGGGAGGTGTGGGGGGGCCTGGGGGCCTCCCTATCCCATCCGCGGAAGGGAAAGGGGGGTTTCATTGGCCGGCATCCGGGTACCCGCACCTGAGAAGCGCTGCCGGTTGGGCGGTAAGGGTGGCTTAGCGGGCACAGGGCGGGCACGGCGGCTCTGCGGGCGCGGGCGTGCACAGGGGGCGGCTGCGTGTGTCACGGCTGTTGGTTTCGGGGCTCGGGGGATCGCGGGGCAGTGGGGTGTATTACATCACGCCCGCATCCGTGCTCTGTCCGGGCAGGCCAGTGCTAGTGTCGCACACAAACCGATGGATATCGAACGTGCCCCGGAGTGATGGGGCTTGGGTTGGGAGGGGTCGTAGGTGCGACCAAAACCTCACCGGGGGGGGGTGCGTGCGTGCATGCGTGCGTGCGTGCGCACCAGGCACCGCGCTCGGCTCGGGTTCCGACCATGTCGCAGAATTAGAATGCGCCGGGACCATTCCCGCGTGCGATGCTTTCCGCGCCGGTGACGCGCCCTCGAGCCAGCACGCAAGGGCCAACCCGCCTCTCATGTCTTGTCCCCAGCATAACCCTGTGCCGTTAAGATTCTCCTCCAGCCAACCTGCCCGTCCGGTAGCTAGGTGGTGGTTACTGACGCATTTCACCCTTGGCGTACATCCTGCCGTACACGTCCGTCGTACAATGCAGATTCGGCAGCCCGACGATTTCCTGACGGATTCCGACGACAGCGATTCCGACGCGGAGTGATGATGGAGAGGGCGATTGATGGAGTGAAGGAGTGTACGACTTCTGCAGCAGCTGCTGCCGCATCAGCAGCAGCTGCTGCTGCCGTGGTTTCGGTTCGGTCCGCGCCTGCAGCGTCGGCGGGCTGACGGAGGGAGGCCTGCCAGCCTGGTGGGGTGTCGGGAAGGGTCGGGGGGGCCCGCGAATGAGGGGCGATGGGATCACAATGTTTATGCCCGGTAGCTGCTGCTGCTGCTTACGGCCGCCGGCACGTTTCGGACTCGGCGTCTGACGCGAGACGTGTGCTCCGCCCTCGCCGCCTCGCCTCGTGGCCTTCACCGTCGAAACTCTTGTGGTACACCCCGGCAAAAGAGGGGTCCTATACTTTTGATCGCCGTTCAGCCGTGTAAAGTTTGCGGCCCAGCACCGGCTTCTGTGTCCGGCTGGGTTGGGCTTTGCTGTCCCGAATCTTCTCATGAAGATGCCGCCTGAGCAGCAGCAGCAGCAGCAGCAGCAGCAGCGACAGCAGCAGCAGACGGCGACACCCACCTAAATGGATCACTTCGCAACTATCCTCGCTAGAAATGTACGGCTTTGGTTACATTGACTACTGTTGTCCGATGCCCCAAAAACCGCCGACAGCAGACAGCGGGCAGCGGCCCATCTTTCAGGCGACCAGGCGATCCGGAACCACCACGACCCGGAACCACCAATCTCTGTTGGTTCCAGGACAACCCTGCAGAAACTGTCTTCCCCCGTGAGGACAGTAATATTAGGTCAGTGGTACCGGTAGAGACAAAGGCAGTCACGATGCACACACGCGCGCACGTACGCCCGGCCAGGCTAGCATCGTCACATCGTGCACCGCAGGCAGGCCGCCGCAGCACCACTACCCAACGACGCAGCCCAAACGCACCTTCTCATGCCCTTCCCCGCAACGCCGCAAGGCGCTGCGGCAAGACGTAATGGGCAGAGGGCCCTCCACCCCCACCCTTCCCCCGCCCCGGCGCCGGTGCAGAACGCACGGCAGTGCGCCTGGTGAGCTTTACGTTACGGTACGTTCCGCACATGTAGATACCGCACACGTGCTGCCACGTGCCACGCTTCCGCACACGTCACGTCACGTCCGCACCAGCAGCAGCCGATAAATGGGCCTCCCGCCTCGCTCCACATACACCTCCCGCTCGGTGGGTATCCCCAGCGGATTGGCATCCAGCCAGGGCAACCCCCGCCAGCCGTCGTCCCCGCCGCCCTCACCCTCGTCCCCGCCGCCCTCACCCTCGACCTCACCCTCGCCCGCCTCCTCCTCACTCCCACCCCATCCCACCTCCCCGCCGCCACCGCTTGCGCCCTCGCCCGCATCAACCCCCTCGCGGCGGCTCCCCTGCGCCCGCTCCCGCCCTCCGAGGCCGTGCCTGTCCAGGAGGAGGCTCTGGTTTCGGAGAAGGCTCCGGCTCCGGTGGTGCTCCGCCACCGCCGCCACCTGCTCCTCATTTAGCCACGGCTCCCGATACGTTGACAAGTCCGCTTGGAGCAGCAGCAACGGCAGCGCCGTCGACGGTCCGCCGCCGCTGCCGCCGCCATCGGCGGCCGCCGCCGCCGCCGCCGCCGCGTCGACAGCTTCTTCAGAGGACGTCGCCGCCGCTGCTTCCGTCGTCGAAGTGTTCGCTGTTGCGGGATGGTCGGACGCCGATGCGGGGCGCGGCGGTGCCGCCGCCGCCGCCGCCTCCGGCGGCGGCGGTGGCAGCAGCCAGTGGCGCGTGCGCGTTGCGGAGGTGGCGGCGGCGTGGCGGGCACTAGGCGCGAAGCCGCCGTGGCGCCAGAAGAGCGCGCGCAGCGATCGGGCGATGTACGGCACGTCCGACTGGATCCAAACCAGCGCTGCAGCGGCGGCGGGCGGGGGCGGGTGCGGGGGTGATACACAGCGAGTTGGTCGATCAGTCGGCGGGCCGCAACAGAATTTACCGCTCACAGCCCACAACCCACCTCGGGGACACCCACCGCCCCTGCACCTCGACTCCACAAGAAAACCCAACCAACCAATCAACCAACCAACCAACCAACCAACCAACCAACCCAACCAAACCCAGCTCCTCTCCCAGTTCCCATCGCCGGGCTGGCGGGCGGGCGGGCGGCTTCACCCGCCTCCTCCCCGCCTGCCTCCAACCCACCTCCCCGCCCCAACCCAACTCCCAACTACCCCAACTCCCAACCAGAAACCGAAACCTACCTCCCGGCTCCAACGCATCCGCCAGCTGGGACACCAGCTCGCTGCCGCCCACCAGCGCCTGTCGCCGTACAGGTGGATCGCTGAACTGCAGGCAAACCAGCGCCACACGGCCAACCCCATCGATCCTGTCGCCGCCACCACCGCTGCTGCTACCGCTGCCACTGCTGCTACCGCTGCCACTGCTGCCACTGCTAGTGCTGCCGCTGCTGCTAGTGCTGTTGACACTGGCGGCCGTGTTTCCTTTGTTAGTCACGCACAGCGGCTCCTGGACAGAGGCTGCAGCCGGAGTGCCCGCGCGGCGCGGCATCGGGCCCTGGACCGGAGTCGGCGTCGTACGACAGCTGCTGCCGTACGACGCCAGCAGCTGCGCGAGGCTGGCGTTTGCATTTGCGCACAGGAAGGTTAGGCGGTGGCTGAGGCCCGCGGTCTGGGACCAGGCGGCGGCGCGGGAGGTCAGCTGCGGCTCAGGCGGGGGCGGGGCGGAGGAGGGCGGACAAGCGGAGGGGATGTGTGCGTGTGTGCGTGTGTGTGTTTTGGTGGGTTATCCACGTATAGGCCGAGGAGCATATACGTGGGGGGAGAGGGGCTGGGGGGGTAGCGGTGGCTCCACGGAGAGGTTTGTACTGTATTGTACTGTACTGTACTGTACTGTATTGTATTGTACTGTATTGTACTGTACTGTACTGTACTGTATTGTACTGTACTGAACTGCCCCCGACCCCCCCCCCCCGACCCCCCTCCCCCGCCCTCCAAGCAACGCCCCCGCCTCTCGCCCGGCCAGTCTCCCGCCCCGCCCCCACCCAGCCGCACGATACGGTGCCTTACCACGGCACTGTACGACACGCCCCGCAGCCCCACCTACCGCCAGCCGCACATCCACGCCCAGAAAATTCGCGCCGTCACCGCCGCCACAGCCGCCGCCGGCAGCCCACGCTTCCGGCGCCTGCCGCTGCCGCTGCTGCCGCTGCTGCTCCTCCCACCCTTCGGACGCCTGCCGCTGCCGCTTCTCCTGCCGCTCATCATTCCACTGCCGCTGCTCCGCTGCTCTGGCTGCCAGCATCATGCAGCGCCCCGCCCCGCAGCCGAGGTCCACCACCAGGGGTCGGTGGGGGTCGGAGAAAAGCGACGACCAGTCGGGAGGGCCGGGCAGCGCCAGGGCCCGGGGGTCGGCCTTGAGGCGGCGCAGCTGACCCACTTGCCGCCGCAGCGCGCGGGTGTAGCCGCCCGCCTGGGTGGGTGGATGGGTGAGTAGGTGGGGAAGGTCGGAAGCGTCTCATACATACATAAAAAAGGGAGAAGAAGGAAAACAGGGGAGACAGAAAGCAGGGCGGGCAAGCTGGCTGGAGGTGTGGGGGAGAAGTGGAGAAGCCCTGCGTGCGCCTAGCAAGGGGCCCGGGGTGGGGATGACGGCCCGGGCGCCCGCCTGCCGCGGCGCATCGATTTGGGCGATAAGTTGACGGCCTTACCTCCTGCTGGTCTGCAAGTCCCAGGCAGTGGAAGGGAGACCCAGGGGAGTCAACAAGCTCCTCGATGATGTTATGGCTGACGCCCCGGCATGGCGATGGACATCGTCCAGGTGCCCTGCCCGTGCACCGTCCCCACGACGGGCCACGCTGTGGCCAGCATCTAAGCCACCCGCGCCAATCACTGGGGTTGTGCAGCTGCTGGGGCCTCTTCGGCGTGGTCGTGTGGGAATGCCAGGTCATTGGGAAGGCAGCAGCCGCTAGGCCGACGTGTCGAGCTCGTGCAACGTTAGCCGTTCATATTGTATGGAACACGATCCAGTACTATGGTCATTTTGTGTATGCAATTCAGGCACGTTGCCCCAAGTCAAATATGGCCTCCCATCAACTCAACGCTTTGCGGCACATACATGTATATGGAAGCATTGATGCCTCAATCGCTGTTACTTAATATATTCAATTGAGGGCCCTGTAACCCTGATACCCTGAATCGCTGAATGCCTGGAACGCGTTTTTCTTTCGTACCATCCCGGCCGTCCGCGAAGCTCAACTTCCAATTGAAATCTAAAAACGGGCAGACGTAAGGAAATAATTTCTTCTGTATTGATTTTAGGATTTGGAAAACGGCCTGAATTGCAGTTTCAAGGATTGAGTCTCCTGTCGGGCCCATGGGTCCAAGCTTCAAACTCATCCAAGGCCGGCTCCAAGGCGGACAGCGATTTGACGTGCAGGCAGTTCGAGAGCACACCCTGATTAATCCTTCGTCCTGAACTCCAAGACGCTGCTGAGTAGAGATCCCCTTGCGACAGCTTTCCACAGAGCCTGCCGAACGAGCCAGCTGCTCTGCCCCCGAGACCTGCCCGACTGGCCTCAGCAGACAGCACCACAACCAAAGCAAGCTCAGGGACAGCACACAACGTCACAACCCCGCCTGGATTCCCGGTTTCCCACCCTCCAATGCGCAACTCCTCACCAGCAGGCGCCGCGCTGCAGCACATGCAGCGGCCCGCCAACGGCGCCATCCTGGCAGCGATTCTCTTCTCTACCGCCCTGGCCGCATTTGCCGTGGGCGCCTGGTCCGGTCAGCGCTGCTCCGCCTTCTCCTCCTCCCACCCAGCACGCAACGACCGCGGCCTCCTAGACCCAGGGCTGCGCTTCGCGTCACCGGCCGCTCCGCCGACGGCGGCCGACGGGGCCGCCGACCCTGAACTCCTCACCGGCGACCCAGCTGGCAGCGGCGCGGCGGCGGCGGAGGCTGCGGCTGCGGCTCTGTCGCTTCCGCTGCCGGAGATCTCCGAGCCGACCCAGTTCGTTCCCGCCTTTCCAGAGAACCGGCCACCCCGGGGTAGTCGTGAGGAGCTGGCGACGCTGCGGGAGGAGGTGCGCTTCCTGCGCCGCCGGGTGCGTGTTGGGCTGGCGGGGTATTGGGATATGGGGTGCCGGCTGGCTGGCGCAGGGACGTAGGTGACGGTCCAAAAAAAAGGCGCGGACGGGGAACGGCGAGCTGGGGAGGGGCGGGCTGGGGAGGGCTGGTGCAGCTGCGGTGCGGGTCATATGGTAGGAGGCTCAGACGTCAGGACAGGGCCCCCTAGATGCCGCACTGTCGTGGGGTTAGTTGTGGTTGCCACCGGAACACTGTCAACCACCGAGTTGTGGGACTTCCTGGGTTGAGGGGAGAAGGGGCTTCCGGCGTTCCGGGTTGAGGGGTGAAGGGATTTCCTGCGTTGAGGGACACTAGTCCTCTGCGGCCCGCATCTTGCTGCAGACTTCGCGACGACCTTCATGGCTCTGCGCCCCGCTGCACTGCATTGTCATGTCTGCAGCAAGGCTCGCTCCATCAGCGCCCCCGCCTCCTTAGTCCTAACAACCCGCCTTTTCTGCGCCTGCCCGCCCGCCTGCATGCCCACCTCCGCCCGCTTGCGCGCCCACACGCCCACACAGGCGCGCGCGTTCCGTCTGCAGTACGGCGAAGTGTACTGCAAGGTGCACGACGTCGGCCCCAACGGCGGCTTCTGCGTTTCGCCCAACGCCAGCACCGCCGCGACCCGCGGGTCGGTCACCGGTACCCTCATGGACACCGAGCTATGTGCGGCGCTGAGCTCCCTGCTTGCTGGCCAGCGCGTCGCGGACCTGGGTGCCGGCCTCGGGCAGTACGGCAAGTGCCTGGAACCTGTCGTACGGCAGTACGTGCCGTACGACGGCGGTGAGGGCGTGGAGGCCGCCACCGGCGGCGTGGTGCACTTCCTGGACTTGGCCGAGCCCACGTGGATCGGTACGTCGTACGACTGGGTCATCTCCCTGGAGGTCGGCGAGCACATTCCGGCAGCGGCTGAGGGTGCCTTTTTAGGCAATGTGCTTCGCCACGCGACGCGTGGTGTGGTGCTGAGCTGGGCGGTGCCGGGCCAGGGAGGGCACCATCATGTGAACGAGCGGACCAACACCTACGTGGCGGGCCGGGTTTCGGAGCTGGGCGGCGGGCGCTTCGCGCTCAACGCCACCGCCAGCGCCGCGCTGCGCGCCGCATCGAGCTTCAGCTGGTTCAAAAACACAATCATGGTGTTTGACGTCGTGTGAAGCGTTCAGCTGGCTGGTGGCAAGTTCAGGTCATACTGTAATTGTGTTTGTGAAATATGAAATGCAATATTTCAGCGGTATTATCAAGTTAAAAAAGTGAATCGATTTGTGGTGTGTACTGTAAGTGGTGCATAGCGCACGTGATGCGGTGTGTTTGCGTGTGTTGTTGTTGTTGTTATTCTACGTCTCCGGACTCCGGGTCTCCTAGGGTTGAAGCAAACGGGCCAGAGCTGGTCAGAGCTGTGACCGTGCGTGTGTGTTACGTGGCTGGCTGGCTGGCGGTGCATGAGCTTGGGGGTGTGCAAGCCCCGGTGCTCCTGGCTGAGGCGACCGCCAGCCGCCTGGTTTGGCTCAAGACCGCGAGGCGCGTGACGGACGGGTCCACTGTACGGCAACTGAAACCCACACGACGTCCCCCCCCGGGTCGCCAATGGCTCAGCACCCAGCTGAGCGAAGGACCGTATGGCGCGATGAAAGTCTTGCTGCTGCGAACCAGCAGCAGGGAGAAAGATGTGTTAAGCTGCGAACAAGCGTCGGAGGTATAGGCGGTGGCATATGCAGAGGGGTGGGGAGGCAACCGTGGCAGGGCTCGTGCGGGCCGTGAAGCGCCCATCAAGGCAATGACCACAAAAAGGAACCCGAAAAAGGAACCCCGCGCTTACCACGGATTTAATTTCATTCAAGAGCGCCGTGCGCTCGGTGCGCCGCCGTTCCGCGGCGCCGCCGGCGTCGCTATGGCTGCTACGCAGCCGATTAGACGCACGCGCCAACGGCCTCTTCCGCCTTCCGCCCTTGATTCCTTCCGGTCCTCCGTTCGCGAAGCTCCTCGCCTGCCCCGGCCCCCACTACGGTATCACCCCGTCTCCACCTACTGCAAAAGCAAAATCCCCACAGCCCTCGACTCTCGAGGCCTCAAGCAAGGCGACAGGCAACGCACAGCAATGCGCAAAGCACAGGCACAAGCACATGTACGGCAATGTTTCTGGTATCTACTGCAACCGCGCCCCTGCATTGCCATGCAACTTTTGTGTCCTGGTACATCTGCACCCAGCCACTGCACGCGCACGGCGACTTTGCCAGCACCGCCCCCCACCTTCGGGGCGTGTATTCAGTGTGGTTTTCGTCGGCGTTTTACCCAACCCACCATGCCCATTCTGTACCAACCCACCCTGCCCACAGCAAGGCGCCAACCTTGCCCCTTGGCGCGGTTCCCACCACCGTCACCGTCACTGCGATACCCCCCGCACACCCAGCGCCTGCTGCCGCATCAGCCACTGTAACCACCGCTATTGCTACTGCCGCTATCGCTACCGCCGCTATCGCTACTGTTGCCGCCGCCGCTACTGTTACTGCCGCCGCCGCTACAGCTGCCGCCACCGCCGCAACATTTACTGCCGGGTGCCGGCGCTGCTACAGTCCTTCCGATGCCGTCCTTCCGTCGCGGAATGGACTCTTCCGTCGCCTCACCCGCGCGAACTCCGCCTCGCAGAACCCCAGACCGAGAGCTCCACCGAGCTGCCCCGGATATCCGCCCACCCTCCGCTGCCAGCAGCTGCCAGCGGACCCTATTGACAGCGGACCCTATTGACAGCGGCCCGTCACGCCGAAACTTCCATATGCTGATATGCACACGCAACCACCCGTCAGCCACACACGGCCTCCATTCACCTGCTCCGCCATCGAGTTCATTCGTTATTTCACTTTGTCCCGCTCGGGATCATTTACAAGCCAGCCAGCCCAAGCCAGCCCAAGCACCCCCGCGCAACCCCACCGCCGCCGCCACAGCAATAGTCACAACAAGTTCCGCGAAAGGGGCATAGGCGTGCGTAAACGCAAAAGCCGCCGGAGGGGAGGGGGTGGCCATGGCCGGTTGTTGGTGATCGTTGGTAGAAAGAGCAGCGTGGCGACGACCCGGCGGACTGTTTGGACGCAGCAAAACGAAAATCGCACACAACTGGTCCTGGTCCTGGTCTCGGAGCAGCAGCCAGCGCGGGGAATGCGAGCATGAAGCGTGTGCATGCGCTTCGCTACTGCTTCGCTACTGCTGCTGCTTGCGCCTCCAGAAGAAGAGGCGTCGGCGCGGCTTGTGAGGCCGCACGGCAGCGTCCGGATCCGCCGCCGCCGCCGCCGCGGCGGCTGCGGCGGCGGCCGCTGACGGCCCGGCGCCTTCGGCGCCAATTGTTGTTGGATTGGGACCTTCAGCCCCACACTCGCGCTGCTGCTGCTGTAGCTGCGGCGGCGGCGGCTGTAGCTGCTTCGCGCCGCTGTCGCATGCGCTGCGAACTGAATGCCGCAGCATCGTCACGCCGACTTCCTCTTCATGCCCGCAGCACTCTGATGCCCCCGCCACCACTTCACTAGTCCCCGCCGCCGCCGCCGCCGCCCGGCCTGCATCCTCTCCCCCCGCCGCACATGCCGCCGGCCCAGCGAAAGCCTGCCGCTGCTGCAACGCCGCTACCTGGCATGCCGACACGACGGTTTCCACGCAATGATGGCTGGAGCGCTGCGCCTGCCCATAATTGACCCGTGGGTCACTGCCGCCGCTGCCGAATTCGGACTCTGCCGGCGGCTGGATTACGCCGGCGGCGTCCCCGCGCATCGACTGCGTGCCAGTATGTGATGGGAGCTGCGCAACGGCTCCATCCGCACCGGGGACCTTGGCCGTGTTCGACGGCGATGGTGTCCCTGCATCGCAACCACCACCGACCACCACCTCGCGTTCGCTGAGGTACGAGCCACAGGTCCCGCCTTCGCCGCGTCCCTCCTGCCGCAGCAGCGCACCAGGCGCGGCCGTCGTCGTCGTGGCGGCGGCGCCATGCGGCGGCACCGCCACCAGGCTAATGCAGCCGCCGCCGCCACAGCCACCGCCGCTGCTGCTGCAGCCCCCGGTGGCCCGGTCGCCGCCGGCGTCACCACAGGATCCCGATGCCACCGCCAGCCGAGACGCCTCCACACCGCTACTCGAGCTAGGTGGCGTCCCGCCGCCGCCGCCGCCGCCTCCCGCTCCGTCCTCATGATCCCCTGCCGGCATCTGCTGCTGCCACGGTTCCGCAAGCCCGGAGAGCTCCACCGTCGGAGCAACCTCCGCGCCCGGCGAAGCCGGCCGCTCCGACGGCTGTTCACGCGACACCCCCGGCTCCCCCTCCTCCCCGTCTTCCTCCGTAGGGCTGCCTCCTCCAAGCCGCCCCAACCCCTCCCGCCCCGGCTCCAGGCCTTGGTGGTCGCCCTCCCACGGCCGCTGCCCCTCCAGTCCCTCCTGCTGCTCCGGCTCCTGCTCCGGGTCCGGAGCCAGATCCAGCCCCAGCTCCTCCGCCTGCTCTGCTTGGGCCTGGGCCTGCTGCACAATGAGCGGCTGCGCCTCCCGCAGCATCTCCCCAAACTCCAGCGCCGGGACCTCGTGCAACAGCTCCTGGAGCTCCCGCTGGTGCTCCAACAACCCCACCACCTGCAGTCCCGCATCGGCACCCGCAAAGTTGCGAACCACATCCAGCAGCTCCGCGCCGGCGGCAAGGTCCGCAGCGGCGGCGGCCGCCACCGCCGCTGCCGCGGCGGCGGCTCCGCCGCCGGCGGGCCTGCGGCCGCCTCCGGCGGCCGCTGCCGCTGCCGCGGCGGCGGCGGCGCCTCCGGCGCCGCCGCCGACCCCGACGCCCAGCAGGCGCGCGGTGCCGAAGGCGCCGGCGGCGGGCTCGTCGTCGTCGGCGGCGCCGCCGCGACGCAGGAAGCGCGGCAGTCGCCAGCGAACCTGAAGCTGGATGCCCCGCTGGCACATTGGGCAGGTGGGGGTGACCCCTGTGGTGCTACACTGCTCCATCCATTGCAGTAGGCAGTCTTGGTGGTACGCGTGGCCGCAAGGCAGCGCCCAGCCCACGGCCTTGGCCTCCGCCGCCACCGCTGCTTCCGCTGACATCGCTGCGGCTGCGGCAGCTGCTGTAGCAGGCGCGAACTCTTCCTCCGGCTCCGCCGCCTCGGCGGCGGCGGCATCGGCGGCGGCGGCATCGGCGGCGGCGGCGGCTTCGCCGCGAGCTGCCGCCGCGTCGGCGACCCGCGTCGCGTCAACTCCCCCGGCTTCGTCGGGCAGCCCTGGCGCTTCTTCTAATGCCTCGCCAGCGGCGGCGGCGGCGCTGGGCCCCGCTGCGCCGTTCGCGCCGCTACTGCTGCTGCTGCCGTCGGCGGGAGCGCTCCCGACCGTCGCCGCCGCCGCCGCTGTCCCGCTTGCGTGCGACGTGAAGCTCTGGCAACTACTACTGCTCGACGGTGGCCGGCACTGCACCGCCGTGCTGCCACATGCGTCGGCGTCAGGCGACCCCCTCACGCTCGTCGGCTGCGCCGCGCCGCGCTCCTGCTGCTGCTGCTTAAGCTGCCGCTCATCCTGCCTCCGCTGCCGACGCCGCTGCTGGCGGCGGCCAGGCGGCAGCTCGGCACAATCCTGGCCGCCTTCCGACGTCGACGGCGCCGCCGCCTGGGCGGCGGCGCTGCCAGCACCACCAGCAGCAGCAGCAGCGGTGGCGGCAGCGTCATCTGCCGGTCGACCACCCGCCGCGTCCCACTCCGCCCTAGCGGAATTGAAGGACGCGGCTGAGGCGCTCTCCGCGAGGCGGCCGCCCGCCTCCGCCTCCGAATCAGCCTCGACCGCAGCCTCGGTCGCGGCGGCGGCGGCGGCCGCAGCCGCTGCCGCGGCGGCGGCGCGGGCGGTCGGGGAGTTGGCAGCTGGCTCACACCTCCCCGCGGCGCCATGGGCCGTCATGTCCCCCCAGCAGATGGCGCAGCTGCCGCCCATTCGGTGCACCTGCTCGGGGGTGGCTGGCGCGAGCGACCGAATGGACACCTGTGGCGGTGGGCAGGGAGAGGGAACCGTGAGAGTAAAAAGAAGATACCGCAGCGGAGACGGAGACGGCGTTAGCGAACGGACCGTGGGAGAGTGCGGGGTGGGAAAGGCGAGCCGCGGTGATGGAGCGGCGGGGCGTAGACGGGGAAGCATGGGGAAGGGAAGGCGGTGGGTGGGGGAGGGTGCGCGGTGGGTGGGGACGAAAGGTCAAGTCAAAGAGGAAGGGGCGACCAGGCTTGCAGTGTACACATGACGGACATGGGAGCGCGAAACTCCAAGAACCTGACGAGCTGCTTACGAGACGCTTACGGCGCCCGTGTGTGTATGTCTGTGTGTGTGTGGCAGGGCCGCGGGTGCCGTCGTACCTCTCGCAGCGCCGACCGCGCCGTGTCGTACAGCGCCAGCAGCGGTCCGCCCCAGAACACCACCGACACGAACGTCGAAAAGAGGAAGCCGGCGTTGTAGAGCCAGCACACGGCGGGGAAGGCGAACAGGATCACCTGCGGGACACACAAGCACACCACGCCATGTCATGCACGCAACGACAATTCACGCCGCGCCACGACACGACACAATACGACACGGCACGCGTCGATGGATGGTACATGGGCGGCAGCGGGTCAATGGGGCTGATTGACGAGGGCCGCGGTGACAGAGCGGGGGCACGCGCCCACTCAGAAGCCGCGATCTCGTTCGAACTCCCGGGACAGCGCCCGTCTCCGTCTCCGCTGTGGTATCTACTTTTTACCCCCCCCCCTTCCAGCCTCACCTTCTGGAAGATGCCGCTGACGCGGGCCACCAGCCGTATCACCGCACGAGCCGGCCGAGGCGCATCCCTGCAGCAAATGGGGGGAGGGGGACACAGCGCACACGACCGGGAGGAAAGGAAGTGAGGCCAGAGGAGAGCAGAGCAAAGGAGGGAGGCGATTTGTGCCTTGAGGAGCCGGGAGAGGAGGGCAGAGCGGCAGTGCGAGGGCTAACCGTCGGTAGGACCGAACATGGAAAGGCCGAGCGGGGGTGGAGGAGGAGACGGGACGGGACCCAGCCCTCTGCACAAACCCCTGACCCGATCTCAAACCTCCCTTGACACAAACATCCGAACCCAGCCCGGACCTCGACCCCCCGGGGGGTGGCCCCACCTGAACAGCAGGAACGCCACATATATGGCCATCAGTACAAAGTACTTTTCGCAGGACAGGCGCATGATGGCCAGAGCCGACTCAACCAGCGGAATCAGTGCGCGGTGCTCGGGGTCCTGGAGGAGAGCAAGGGAGCAGGGGGGAGAGAGAGGGAGAGAGAGGGAAGAGCAGGATCGGCGGGGTGTAAATGCAAACGCGAACCGCGGAGGAAGGGGATCGGATGGGCGGAAGGAGAAAGGAGAGGGGAAGTTTTTGAGGGGGACGGGGGCGACCGGGCCGGCAGCAGAGCGGCGCCATGAGGGCGGAGGGCGAACGGCAAAGCAGCAGCAGCGCGGGTGTCAGCGAGGAGGCGACAAGGCGACAAGGCAAGGCAGGGCAGGACAGGGCGGGGCAAATGGCGCGCGCACACACGCACACACACGCACGCACGCACCTGCATGCGCTGCAGCTCCGCCGCGTGCTTGGCCACGCTCCGAGCGTACGGCTCCTTGTCGCTGCACCCCAGCGCGCCGTACATGCCGTATCTAACCCGCGCCGCCTCCAGCAGTTCCCGCTCCGCCGCCGAGACCGAGGCCGTGGCGTTGCCGCCGCCGCTGCCGCCGCCGCCACTGGCCGTGGCCCTACCCGCCGCCGCTGCCACCATGACCAGGGCCTGCTCGCCGTCGGCCGACAGCAGACCGACCCGCGGGTCGAGCCATTGGGTATGGCGGCCGATGAGCGCCACTGCCGGCGTGTCTGCTGCGCCCGCCGCCTGGCCCTCCAAGTAGAGGGGCACCAGTGTGGCGTTGAGGGCGGCCAGGGCTGTGAGGCCCGTCAGGAAGGCCAGCACGCGCAGGTTGCTCCTGGGAGGGGGAACAGGGGGTATGAAGGAAGGACAGGGGGAGGGGGAGGGGAAGGGGGAAGCGGTTGAGGCGGGGCGAGGCGGCTGAGGAGTAGCTGCTTAGCTACGAGAGTCTCTATTCCGGGAAGGAAATCTGGATACCGGGGAATTCAGGAAGGCAAGAAAAATGGATGCGAAGGAAGGCGGCGGCGTGAAGTCAGCGATGTGAAGAGGAAGGAAGCGAAGCGAGGTGAGAGGCGAAACGGAGGGCAAGTGGTCATCATGGGATGACGAGCGCAACCGAGGACGGAGGCGGCCCAGCGCCGCCGGCAATATGGTACCTGCAACACTCCTGTGAGACAAGCAAACCCGGCCGAGAGATACGTGTCAGGGCCCAGTGACTCCCTCTTTCCTCCGCCCCTTCTTCTGTTACCGTACCGTTCACGGGCTCCGGCCTATACCCCCGTGGATATCCCCCCACCTCCGGCTGACGCACACGCGCCTGGTTGGCCCACTCACCGGACGCGCGGCAGGAACCTCCGCTGCTCCGGCCGCCGCTCCCAGAAACCCTGGGCACAGCACAGCGCAGCGCAGCACGGCATAGCGCAGCACGGCGCAACATAAACGTGATGTTGTGGCGCACGGCGTGCAGATCACGGACCACGAGACCAGGCCCTGCGCCGTCGAATGGAGGAACAGCACAAGGGCTGCCGCGGGTGCGGCCCCAGGCCAGGCAGGCAACAAAGGCACATCAATCGCTCCCCCCTCAGAAACCAGCCGGCCCCCAAACTGCGTCTCGTCTTCATTTAACCCTCTCCCCATTCCTTCCCTCTTAAGCTCCACCCACGCACCCCACCGCTCCCAACCCCCAACGCCTCCAGTTCCACTGCTGCGGTTTCACCTTGTTACCCCACGGCCACACCCTACCCCACCCCACCTCATCCCATCCCACCCCGAGACACCTCCCGCCCCCTCCGCCCGCCGCCTCACCCCCTTCTTTTGTGTGTACATGAGATAAGCGAGAGCGAGACCAAGATCCCCACCAACATCCACCCCTTCCCCACTCGCCCTCACGCGCCCTCTCCACGCACCTGCAGCACATTGGGTGCAAAGTCCTCCCTCACGAAGGGCCCTTCCTCCGCGCCCCCCTGGCCCGGCCCCAGCAACACATTGACCTGCGGCGTCACCAGCACCTTGAGCCGGGAGCAGATGATCTGGAGGGAGCGAGGGGCCGGGGCCGAGCGAGGGGCAGGGCGAAGGACAGGGCGAGGGGCAGGAGAAAGGCGGGAGGGCATGAGCACGAAGGCACAGGCAACGCGTCGTGCAACGACTGTCGACGGACAGGGCGCACAAGCAAGGGAGCGAGTAAGCGGCGTGCGTGCCAGAGGCCCCGGGCTGGGTCGGGGTCTCACGTCGCGCCGCGCGGGTGCGACTTGGGGTTGATTACGTGTGATGACTCGCGCGGACGGTCCCGGGTCACCCGGGTCCTGGGCCCTAGTCCTAGGAGCCCGGACCCAGCGGGTGTGTGCGCACATGACACCATTGACACGCCCGGCCGGCGGCACCAGCACCTTGGCCATCACGCCGCCTCACACCACAACATCAGCTGCAAACAAGCCCGCCCGCCCGCCCACCCACGCATCCACCCATCTTCGTACTCACCCACCCGACAAGCCTATCGCGCCCGCATTCCGTTGCCCCGCACGCCCGGGCCGCTTCCCCACAGCCCCCACCCGCCCATGCACGCAGCATCGCCGCCTAACCTCGCCGACCCACATAGCAACTTAGGCTCCCTTTCAACAGCTCTTATTCATATGCCGCTCGCTTCCGCCAACCCCTTCGCCCGTCAGCTCACCCCGCCTTGCCCCATCACGCCCACGCCACGCCCGCCTAGGAACGCTTCTATCTCCGACTGTCCTCCACCAATGGACCCCCATCTCCCACCCCACCTGGCAGCAGGGCAGAATGATCAGCAACTCCACCTGCACGGGACGGGGAGGGAAGGGGGTTGGTTGAGAGTGCGGCAGGGGTACTGGGGGGCAAATCGTGAAGGTAAGACCGCAGCGGTGGAACGGACGCGACGTTAGCGAACGGACCCGGGTCCCGGGACCCAACAGAGCGATGTGTCCAGAGGCCCGCGCACACACGCACACACACACGCTCCCTTTCGGATCAATTCGGAAAAGTTTACGGCACAGCCCACCCCCTCCCCCGAGTACGGCACGCAGCCAAGCCCGCCAGCGTGAGCGCGAGCGCGCGCACGTCTTGCCCCATTTCCTCCCCCCCTTCCGCCCCGCGCCTCCTCTCCCGCAGTCCTCCTCAGTCCTCCCCAGTCCTCCTCACCGCGAAGTGCGGCAGCTCAAAGGTCATGGAGGACACCTCCGCGCCCCAGTGCTGCTCCCAGTTGTTCAGCCAGTAGGGGATGAGGCGCCAGCCGATGGAGATGAAGGACTCGCGAGTCACGGCCTCCTCCCCTGGTTTGTTGGCGGAGGGATCAGGGTTGCGTGAGGTGGGCAGCGAGGTTTCGGGTGTGTTGCGATGTGGGTCGGGCGGGGCGAGTTGAGGGTGGCGTGGTGCGATGTGGTTTGGGGGTACGAGAGCGGGGTGGGGCGGGGAGGGGGGGGCCTGCGATGGACAGGAAAGCCCTGCTCACACGAGATGGATGAGCGCGCTTTTGCGTCGTGCGCGTGTGGAGGTGCATGAGCGCCCCCTTGCCACCTGGGGATTACATAGGGGTTTCTCCCCGGTGGGATTGGCTCCTGGTGGAGTTGGGTGGGAGTGGGGACAGGCCGGGCGCTCCCGGGCGCGGTGAGAAGGGCTTTCCCAGACCTCCAAACATCCAAGCCCCCGTGCGCCATCCACTCACCAGAGCCGTTCTACAAGGCCCCCCATGCCTACCTGGAAGCAGGCCACCGAGGCCGGCCTGGATGATGAGCTGCTGTGCACCCAGCGTGGCGGAAAGGACAAACTGCCAGAGCACAGCCGCCTTTACCCAACCCTGAAGGTTCCACTTAAAATTGCACGTGCAGTATTGGAGCTTGTGGCCGCAGAAGTAGTACACCGAGCTCCAGCCCTGGGGGAATAAACACCAGCACAACGTTGAAAGCGCCAAGAGAGCGCCACAATGTGTATACTGGCCCCCACACAAGGTTATCATACCATATGGAGATGTTCATGCAGTGCATCGTGTTTTGAGTCCGATACTAGCAAAAACTTACCTTAAATTGTGCGTCGACTTGCAGAAAGTGAAGAAAGGAGACGGCAGCGAAAATTCCAAAAGCAAATCGCCTCATGTCGCTCCGGGAAAGCTGCGACCATCCGCCCTTGCTGAGCACGAACAAAAGCCAGATGCAGACGGAGATTATCGCCCAGCTTGCAGGGGCTAGTGGCACTTCTGGGTCAAGAAACAACGCTGCTTGAGCTCCGCTAAGGATAACCGCAAAGACTCTTAGCGCGGTAAGCATGGTAAATGACGAATCGGTGAAATGACCGTGAGGAGGCCTCTGATCGTTCAACTAACAGCAGTGTAATGGATGAGACCCGTATGTGGTGTTTGGAGGGCCTTCTCGGCCTCAGTTGCTTCTGTCGTCAGTTGTGACGTCAAGGCGCCACAAGGTCAGTAATTCAGACATTTCTTTCATGCGGTGTATTGATTATTCAACCCCATGGCAGGTCACGAGCGAACATCGCTTGGAGCAACGTTTCTTCGAGACGTTGGAATCACGGAAATCAGGCAAGCGCCGCCGTACAACAGGGTTACCTGCCCGAGGGTGCGACGGACGCCCGCAGTGGCTGCATGAAGCCCTACCTAAGATTGGTCTAAACGTAATTTATAATTTGCTAAATAATACCGTTGACCCTCGCGCGACCGCACGAACCGTGAGGCGTCTGGGGGCTCCAACGGTTGATGACGGCCGCGAGCCGCCTCCGGTGACCATGCCACACCCTCGACTTGCCCCTGCACGCACATCCAAACCGCTGCGGCTCGCGCTTCCAGGCAACGCGAACTACGTGGGTGTTCACAATTCCTCGCACATACGGTCCGTACGTCTGCCACCGGGGTGCAGCCGCCCAGACACCCGCAGTCCTCACGGCTTCCTAAGGGCCGACCCGCGTTCGTAATTCCTGGCTGACTCCCCGCTACCGGCCGCTACCCCGCCGGCCTCGATTTATCCCCTGCAGCGCTCACAGCCGAACAGCAACACACAGCTTCCTTCCAAACCACAACCCAAATACCAGAGCAGCTGTCCGCTGTGTCGTCTTACCAAACCGTTCGGCCCCTCGAGAAACGCCTTTGACCAGCACGCAAACACTCGTGCAGGCTCCCCTGACCCTGAGCTGGCGTGGAAGAGGGGGCGCAGCGCAACTTGCGGCTTGCCACGCTGCCCGTCAGTTGCCTCTTTGGGTCTTTGCTGTTCTCCCACAGAGACGCAGATGGCTGGAGGCCGGGGGGTGGTGGGGGGCGCGCGCGTGACGCGCTTGTCTAGCAGTTTCAGATGCCGGATGAAAATGCAAACCTGGATCCGTAGCGTGTCGTCTTGCTGGCGGCGCAAAACCCGTCGGCGCCGGGTTGGGGCGCCCGACGCGGCGCGCGGCGCACGGGGGCACGCCTTTGCGCCTTCCTTACAGAAAGCTTCACGAGACACATGCACATGTACGTATGCCCATGCATGTATGCACACCCGCACACACAAACGCGCAGTGTGGCTGGCGTGTGGGAACGGGCCCGGTCTAGCTGCCAAACGACGAGATGATAAGAGCCAGGTGGGTGGGTGGGTGGGTGGGCGGGTGGGTGGGTGGGTGCCTGTATGTCCCTCATTCGTCCTTCCTACCCCCCCCCCCCCGACCCGGGGGGTTGTGGTGTTCAGGACCCCCCTCTCTCCGGCCTATACGTGGATAACCCCCCGACCCGCGAGTACGAGGCCCTCCAGCAGCCGCCAGGGTGCCGTACTCCCAAGACCCTCATGGCCATGGCCCGCCCATCCGCCGCCTCTACCGCGCCGCCTGCTCCACGCTGCTGCGCGGCTGCTGCCCGCTCCGTCCCTTCCCATCCCCTCGCGGCGGCCTACGCAGCTTTGCCAGGCGTCACTGGCGCGCGCCTCTCCGCCCTGGGCCCCCGGCTTCTGCACCTCCACCGGCGCGCCTTCATCGCATCCTGTGAGCAAAGCGCTGCTGCACCCGCCCAACACCCCGTCTTCGTTCCCATCTTCCACTCCTCATGCCCACACGCCGTCGCCCCAGCCCCCCTGCCCCAGCCCCAACTTCAACGTCCTCAACGCCCCCAACTCCCTTCGTTCTTTCTTTCTTTTCTCCTTCCCACGCGGCACAGTCAGTCGCACAGTCGGCTCCGCAGTGCAGGACGCACACCGGGACGCCGGCGGCGGCGCGGACTCCGCCCCCCCACATCCACACACACACACAAACATCCACACACTCAAATCCACACACACACATCCACACATCCACACACACATCCACATCCATTCAATGCAGCATCATGCTCCTCCGTCCTCCCGCCAGCACCCCTCTCCGACTCCCCACCCGCTCCCGCCGCCGCCTTTGAACCCCCGCCGCCGCCGCCACCCTGTTCGCCGCGCCCCGGCGTGCCCCGCCTCCGCATACCCTCGCCCCTACCCACAACAGCGTAGCCCACCCTCTTGACCCTCCCACTCCGCCGCCCTCCTCTCACCAAGCCAGCGGGCAGCAGCTGGCCAATTTCCTTTTCCCCCCCCCCGCGGTGCCTGGGACCGACCAGGGCAGCTCAGACCGACATCCAGGTTCCCTCATCACGACCAACGACAATCAGACCAGCACCGGGCGAGACCGGACGGAGAGCACCCCCTCCGCCCCTTCCTCCTCCGGGCCTCTGAACCCCGGCCCCCTCCTCCCTCCCTCCCTCCCCGCCCCGCCCCGCGGTTCCTGTTTCGTGTCCCTCATCCCTACCCTCCCCGCCTCGGCCCCCGCCTTCCCTCCCTCCCTCTCTCCGCACCCTCCTTCCCTTCCTCCCTCCCTCTCCGCACCCTCCGCCCCTCCTCGCCCCCCCCAGCCTTCCCGCCCCCCTCATCCCAGCGTCGAAATGAGCACCTCCTCGCCTCCTCCCCCCCCCAAACCCCCTCATCCCAGCGTCGAAATGAGCACCTCCAAGTCCCTCCGCAGCTCCATCAGCCGCGTCGCGCGCGCCTCGTCGGTGCCTCGCGCCTCGTCCGCCCAGCCCTTGATCTGGGTCAGCAGCGCATCCCGCCGCAGCCGAAAGTGCGCGCGGACCACATCGGCCAGCGCTACGGGCGGGTGGCGCAGCACGTCGATCATGGCGTATCGGACGCAGTTCTCGCGGACGTTCTGCCGAGGGAGGGGAGCGGAGTGAGGGTGGCGGATGGGGCGGTGAGGGTGAGGTGAGGGGGGTGGCGGAGGGAGCGGATGGTGAGGGGGTGAGGGCGGTGAGGGTGGTGGCGGAGGTGAGGGTGGTGGCGGAGTCGGCGGGGGCGACGGAGGGGTCGCGGGGGGGTGCGGTGGCGGAGGTGAGGGTGCGGTGGGGTAGAGCATGACAGACCGAAGAGACACGCTGAATGGTGGGGCAAGGAGAAAAAAAGCGCCCGACTACGCCCGATTAGGCACCTTCTTCTTACAATTCGCTGCTAAGAGCTGCGGCCGTACCGTAAACGCGCACACGAGGAACGCGTGTGGAGCCGCGCGCCAGGGAGGGACGCTGAGACGGAACGACAACCGCAACCGGCACCGGCACCGCAAACGTGTGGCCACGAGGAATGCGCGCGCGAGTGGACATGTTGTGTACGACGTGTCGTACCGTACCTTGTTGTAGTCTGCCGATGCGATCTTGCCTCTCTCCGCCGTCTGCGCCTCGAAGCCGGGTTCGTTGAAGTAGGGCTCCGGAACCATGATGAGCGACTGGATGGAGATGAGGACCTGACAGCGGGGGCAGAGGCACCAGCGGGAGGGGCGGGTGGGTGGGGGAGGGCGGGCATGAGAAGGCATGCGAGGCGGAAGTGGAGGCGGAGGCGGAAGCGGAAGCGGAGGGGGAGGCGGGGGCGGAAGCGGAGGCGGAGGCTAAGCGACGACCAGCCGCGGGTGGGGGCGGGTGAGTGGTCACCTCACCTCCGCTTGTCGCTTTGGGCTGTCGTGTCATTCTCTGCCCCTCTCCTCCCCCCTCAACCCACCCCTCCTTCCCTTCCTCACTTTATCCCGCCTCACTCCCCCCCTCCCCCCCCAAAAAATAACACACACACCCTCGCTCGCTCGCTGCCTCACCTGCACCGCCGTGGACACGTCCGCGTTCCAGCTCTCCCCCCGGTCTCCCGACCAGGTCCCCAGCAGCGACAAACACACCTTGCCCTCCGCGTACAGGTTGGGGTTGAACCGCACGCGACCACCGCCCGTGGTCGTCAGGTGGACCTGGGCGGGGAGGGCGGGCGGGGAGGGAGGGCGGGGAGGGAGGAGGAGGAGGAGGAAGAGGAGGAGATTTAAGAGAAGGAGAGCGAGAGGCGGGAAGAGGGGGAGAGCGGGAGGCGGTGGCGGTGGCTGTGGGTGCGACCCAGTAACGGCACTGAGTACGGCATGTTTACGGCAACGTCGTACTGCCATCTGCCGTACCTGCGGCGGTAGGTTGGGGTACTGCGGCGGGAAGTACATGTCGAACACGAAGCAGCCGCCGCTGTACGGCGTGTCTTCGGGGCCCACCACGATCACCTTCCAGAGCTGTACGGCAGTCTCGTCCACTCGTACAAACACGCTGGACGACTCGGAGAGGGGCAGCAGCGACGCCAGGGAGGCCACCTGCTCAGCCGGGGCAGGGGGGGAGGAGGGGCGGGGAAGAGGAGGGGCGGGGAAGAGGAGGGAGGGGGTGAGGAGGGGAAGGGGAGGGGAAGAGGATGGGAAGGGGAGGGGAAGAGGAGGGGCAGCCAAGACAAGGGGGTTATTGCCTCAGGTGCAAGGCGAGGGGAGGGGGAGGGGAAAGTGGAGGGTGGACTCCGTGCTTCCGCGTATGCGTATGCGGCTGTGCGTGTGTGTGTGTGTGTGTGTGTGTGCGTGTGTGTGTTTCTTTGCGGCGAGTGGCGGGTTGAGAGCGTCCTCCTAGGGTCCTAGGGTGACTGATATATCCGCGACCCGCGTCCCCCCGACCATTCCCTTCCCGTCCCTTCCGTTTCCTGCCCCGACCCCCCGACCCTCCTGCAACCCCCCCCCTCCCCCCCGCACCTCCTTGGCCAGCCGCACTGCCCGGGTGCGCGGCACCGTCGTCTCCGACCGCGCGTTGTTGGCGTAGTGGTGAGCCCGCGACAGACCCGACACCGCATCCACCTTTGATTTGGGGGGTCGGGAAGGGAGGGGGAGGGGGAGGTAGTGAAACAAATACCGCAGCGGAGGGACGTAGGCGACCGAGAACCGCAAGTGCTACTCAGCGCTTTGTTGGGGTGGGTGGGGGGAGGGGGCAATGTTGATAAGGACCGCCCCTCTCGAAGCGCCGCTCAAACCCAACCCACTCGCACTGCCGCCACCGCCCCGCTCCGCCCCGCCCGATCGCCGGGTCCATTGCGCCAACGTGTCGTCTCAGCTCCTCCGCTGCGGTTCACCTCCCTCACCCACCCACCCACCCAACCCGCCCTGCCCGCCCGCCCCTGCCCGCCCACCCACCCTGCACCCGCCCCGGCCCACCACCCTCCCGCACACCTGCAGCGGCTTCAACGTCGAAACGTACACATTGTTGGACCCCGAGGCCCCCCCACCACCGCCGCCGCCGCCGCTGGTGCTGGCCTGCAAGCCGCTGGCGGCGCGCTGGCCATCCGCCGCAGCCGTCGACGCCGCAGCGGCAGCGGCGGCGGCGGCAGCGGCGGCCTGCGGCCGCTGCGGCTTCGCCGCCTCCGCCTCCGCTGCCGCCTCCGCCTCCGCCGGCGCCTGCGGCATGTTGGCATCGATGTGAGCTGCGACGTGCATTATGATCTTGGCCATGTGCTGTGTGGCCTCCGCCTCCCTGGCGGCATTCTCTGCGGCGATGGCGACTGCGAGGAGGGGAGTCCGAACGCGGGAGGAAGAGGCCGGGTTAGGGTTATCCACGTGTAGGCCGGGAGGAAGGATCACCCGCCGTCCCACAGCTGCCCGAGGCGCCAGAGCGGGAGGCCGCCGCCGCCGCCGCCAGAGCCGCCAGAGCCCCTACCACACCCCGCAAGCCGCGCTGGCGACGCATCCACCATCCGGGTCCAGGCTTGCCGCATTGCTGCAACACGGCTCCGGAACCCTAAGGGCCCAAAGACGTGCTTTGTGCACGCTTCGCTCCGGGACCACACCCACACCCGCACCCGCACCCGCGGTCTGCACCCCCCGGTCGACGTCCACATTCGCACCCGCACCCGCATCCACATTCCACAACAGCATCCGCGGTCCGCATCCGCAACGTCATCGACTCACCCTTGTCAAGGGGCCTCCCGGCGTGCAGGGAGGTGGAGGTGGAGGCGCCCGCCGACGCCGCCGCGGCCGCCGTGGCGGCTCGGTCCGCCGGGAGGGCGGCGGGGCCCAGCACCTGCAGGGACGCGGCGGTGTGTGCGTTGGGGGGGGGAGGGGAGGAGGCAGCGGTGCGCGTGTAGGGCGGGGCAGGGGCCCCCGGCGAGCAGGCAACGGGTCAATCCTCATACGGAGCCCCTCCTCCCTCCACCCTTTCCCAGCCTAGCTTGGACTTCCGCCTCGCTCGCCCTCCACAACGTCCCGGCCGGTACGGCAAGTACGGCAGTACGACAGTACTGCGCAGTACGACAGGCTCACGTTGAGGTACATTTTGGCGGCGGAGCGCAGACCGTTGGCCAGCACCGCCGCCACGCTGCGGCCGGCGGAGGGAGACGCCGCCCCCTCCGCTCCGCTCACGCCGCCTCCGCCTCCGCCGCCGCCGCCTCCGCCCTGCCCCTGGCCCCCCTCCTGCCGCTGCTCCCCCGCCTCCATCCACAGCAGATCCTGGGTGAGTGGCCGACACAGCTCCCGGAGCAGCACCAGCAGCGCTGTGTAGTACTTGTACCTAGAGGAGGGGGGCGGGGCGGGTAGAGAAACGGGGAGGAAGGGAACGGGGAGGAAAGAGTGTGGGAGCGGGTGGTCATGAAGGAAAGAAGATAGGATCGGGTGGCGCCGGTGCGGCGTAGTGGTGGTGGTGGTGCCAGTGCGGCGGCGGCGGTCGCCGTCGGTCGGCGACGGAAGGCGACGACTGACCCGTGGGTCTGTCCGTCATGCATTGAGCGCCGCACCCCATACAACATACACGCTCGCTCACGCGAAACTGCGTCCCTCCGCTGCGGCATCGTTCTTCCCCCAACACCCCCCCCTTACAACCCCCCACCCACCCCCCTCACCCACCCATACCCACCTGGCGCCCATGTCCGCAAACGACGCCCCCTGCAGCTCCCGAATAACAAAGGGCAGCAGACACGAGTCCCGCAGCACCGCCGCACACCGCTCAGCACCCAGCAGAGGCTCGGAGTCGTCCTCTCCACCGCTGCCGCCGCCGCTGCCGCTGCCGCCGGCCGCCGCGTCTGGTGCCGCCTCCGCCTCCGCTGCCTTGGATGTCCCAGCTCCGCCGCTGCCGCCGCCCGCCGCCTCCGATGTCCCGGCTCCGCCCGCGCCGCCGGCCGCCGGTTCCACGCCCTCCATCGCCGCCGGGCCGCCCGCCGCCGACCCCTCGCCCGACGGCCCGGGGCCGGAGCCCTTCTCGGACTCTCCCTCCCCCTTCTTTGCCTCCTGCTCCTCCTTTTGCAGCGGCTGCTGCTGCTGCTGCTTCACCTGCTGCTGCTGCGCGTCCTGCGCCGCGTCCTGGGCCTCCTGCGGCAGCACCGGCCGCGGCCCCAGCTCC
This sequence comes from Pleodorina starrii, assembly GCA_030267565.1. Classification (NCBI taxonomy): domain Eukaryota; kingdom Viridiplantae; phylum Chlorophyta; class Chlorophyceae; order Chlamydomonadales; family Volvocaceae; genus Pleodorina; species Pleodorina starrii. Next base: position 1,375,882 of record BRXU01000023.1, on the reverse strand, counting down.
CGTACGACACTGCACGACATGCCCTCCAGGATCACCTGGATCTCCGAGTCGCGAGCGCGCTGCGCCGCCTCCGTCGCCTTGGCGTCCCATTGCTCACCTGATTAGGGTTTGGGGTTTCCAAGAAAACAATAGGGGGATGAACCGCAAACTTAAATGCAAAGTGAACCGAAGCGAACGAGACAAAGCAAACGAGACAGACCGGTCATGACGGCCAAGCCTGGCTTGGCCCCTCACACGCACCAAATCCCAGCGCTCGACACGCACCGGTCTTGTCGTGGCCGCTGCCGTAGCCCGTCCCCCGGGCCCACACCACCTCCCGGCCGCGCTTGGCCCCCGCGGCCTCGGGCCGACTGCGCTTCTTGCCCCCCTCCACCAGGGCTTGCAGCCGGGCCGTGTCCTTGTCGTAAGAGTCGCGCGCACTGCGGGAGAACGACAGGCGCGTGGGGTGGTGTTTTTAGGGTTGTTCTAGGGAGATTTGAGTGGGATGCAGGAAGCCGCGCCCCCTCTCGTCAAGCTCCACCCACGGGCCCACCACCGCCCTCCCTCCACTCCCACGCCCCTCCCACTCCCACTCCACTCCCATTCCGCCCCCCACCACTCCAGCCCCTATCGCCCCCCCACCACCGCCACTCACAGTGTCCCATGGGTCTATAAAGGAGCATATCACTCCGCCTCCCTCCCGCCCCGCCCCCCACCACTCCAGCTCCCATCGCCCCTATCGCCCCTCCCCACCCCACCCCCACTCACGCGTACAGCTCCCCCACATCGGGTCTGTTCAGGCAGGTGGGCTGCACTCCACTGAGTGCCTCCAGCCGCGCCAGTCCTCGCTCCAGGGGGGAGTAGGTCGAGTGCGGGTGGCGGCGGATGTCGTTGGCGGGGTTGTCCAGCTCCACCCGGGCGTTGGCCTGACGGGCGGGGAGGGAGGGAGGGAGGGTAAAAAGAAAATACCGCAGCGGAGGGAGGGAGGGAGGGAGGGAGGAGGTATTGAAAGAGAAAGCGCAGCGCGGCTTCACGGGACCCGTGCAATGCAAGGCACCCTCCCCACCGCCGCCTCCCCCTCCCACCCAGCCTCGGCTCCCTCCCCGCCTCAGTCTCGGCCTCACTGCGATCCACACCTCCCTCCCGCCTACTTCGCCGCGTTGCCGGCATTCCTCCGCCCCCCCCCCGCCCCACCCACCTCCAGGAACGCCTTGATCTGTCCCACCGTCTCCATGGCGGGGCGCCAGGGGTCCCAGTTCTCCAGGCGCAGCATGGGGTGCGACGCCACGGCGCCCAGCATGGGACCCGCCAGGTGCGGCCACACCACCTCCACCGAGGGCGGGAAGAAGGGGTGCAGGCCGCGTTTGAAGCGCAGCCGCAGCCGCACCGTGGAGTAGAAGTAGCGGCGGGACACCTCGCGCATGTCCTGGAGTTGGGTGGGGGGGGGAGATGGTGGGCTAGGGAGGGAGGGAGTCGTGGGTGCAATGCGCCGTTGCAGCCCCTGGTTGCCCTCCCCCTCCCCTCCGCCCCCGCCCTCTCCCGCCGCCCCTCTCCCCCTCTCCCTCACCTTTGCCAGCGCGCTTCCCTCCGCAAAGGAGCCCAGGTCCACGACCCAGTGGTACAGGTCGTCCCCGCCCGTCTCCACGGAGCAGTCCACGTGGCGGCCCCGAAGAAAGTCCTCCAGCTCGCGGGACAGCAGGGAGAAGGCCTCGCGGGGGTTGAAGATCTGCCGCCGGGCGGCAAGGCCTGCAAGAGGGGGTCAGGGAGTGATATGTTCCTTTATAAAACAACGAGTGCAAGAGGGGGATTTGAAGAGTGAATATGTTTAGTATGAAATAAGAAGCCCTACAGACGTTGTAGTCAGGGGGGGTGGAAGACATGGGGCACCGCCGGGAGTGGGGATGAAGGGCCGACAGCGCGGGAACGGAGGCGGCGGCGTTTTTACGGTGGCGAACGGGGGAGGGGGAGTGGGGCGAAGGGCGAAGGTGGGAGGGAAGGGTGGGTGGGTGGGAGTGGTGATGGGACGGGGGTGGGTGGCGCGCAGGTTGTGAGGTCGGAACGGAAGGTGGCGGTTGATGGCGGTTGGATGGTGGTTGGATGGCGGTTGCAGTTTGAAGGCAGGGAGGAGAGCGGGTTTGGTCGGTCGGACCGGGGGACGACACAGGGGGGCGGGTTTGTGGGAAGCCGCCGTAACTGGTACCGAGCCGCCGCGCGTGCCACGCCGCCCCCACCCCTGCCCGCGCCCGACCCCGCCCGCGCCTAGCCGAGCTGAGCCACAACGGAACTTCCACTTTCTCTCCTCTCTCTCCACTCACTCTGAGAGCTGGACAGCGTCTGCTTGGCGGCCTCCGCCTCCGCCGCAGCCTCCACCGCCGCCTCGTAGCGCTCCCACCTGCGGGGCGGTTGCAGGGGGCTCGCCTGAGGGTCTGGCGGTGAGGGTGGTGGCGGCGGCAGCTGGCACCGGGCGGCAGCGGCCGCAGACAGCCCGCGCGCTTGCAGGCCGCAGCGGCAGCGGCAGCGGCAGCAGCCAGGACCGGGAGGAGCAGACGCAGACGGGGTGGGCGCCCGCGGAAGCGGCGTGGCGAAAGCGAGAGGGCTGGAGGAGGACGGGAGCAGGGGGTGTACCGTATGTGTGTGTATGTGTGTGGCAAAAACCCCGCCGGGCCGCCCCGCCGAGAGGGCTTGTGCGAGTCGATCTGGGCGTCCGGAGCTGCGAGCGACGGCGGCGGCAGCGGCAGCAGCGGCGGCGGCGGCCTCTGCGCCGCTCCGGCTTGCGGGGGCTCCGGTTCTCGCTTCTCGCCGTTGCACCCACACCCGGGGCGGCACCGCATGTGCCCCGCCAACCCATCGAGATCAGCCCAGGGCACAAAAGCGGCTGCTGGCCAGGGTTCGTTTCAGGGTTCGTTTTCATTCTGAGGGTCCCCTGATGGTCTTATGGCGGTGGAGACTGGCAGCGAGGATGGTGGGTGCAAGGCCGGCAGCGTGCACCGCGATTGGGTTTTTGACCGAGGGAGGTGGGTCTAGCTGGGGGCCCCGCGGGCGTTTGCATCCACACCTGCCACGGCTCATGGCGCACAGGATGATCAGGTCGCGCTCCTCGTCATCGTCGTCGTCCCCGCTGCCATCGTCGTCGTCATCGTCAGCGTCCTGCTGGTCATCGTCCCCATCGCCGTCGTCATCGCCGCCGTAGTCGTCGCTCCCCGACGCTACGTTGTCCCAGTCGGCGTCGGAGCCTTCCTCCATGTCGTTATCGCTCTCAGCACGGTTGCGTGCAGCAGCAGCGCTATCGTCCTCCATAGGCACGGCGGATGGCGTTGTGTTCGAGACTTCCATGTCGCTTGCGGGGGCGAGCACTTGTGCACCTAGACTGCCATGCAAAGGCACAAAAGAAAAGGCCTCGGTTTATATACAAGGGGGAGCGCCTCGCGTGTACCGCTTGTCCAAGGACGGGAAAATTGGGGCCGGAGGAGCAACTGCCGGCGAGGAGTTGTCGTCCGTGCAGCGCCCAGCTGTGCACGGCAGGGGGTTGGTCAAACTGCCAACCACACGGTCTTACATCACGACAAACAACTTGCTTGGCAGTACCGCGTGCCGTGTACACCACACCACCATCCATCAAGCACGAAAGGAAACCACCGGACACACCTGCTCAGCAATTCAGTCAACGCTACAGCAGCTTGTTCTCCTTCGGTGGGCTTTTTGACGCGTCACAGCTGTGGCGAAGAAACGAAAAAGTGGCTAGTTACACTATTCTGTTCCCTTGCTGGTTTGCACTTGCGGCCTGATGTTCTTAAAACCTCTATAAAGAGCACAGCGTGCCACGAATTCGTGCACGGTCAGCCGGCTGTGAGGCCGCGCAAACGTTTTCGCTCGGACGAAGGCAAACTGCGAATATGGTATGCAAACACAATTGTTAAATGCCTATCATGACTCAAGCGTTGCAAACCATGGAAGCAGCTTATGAAGCCATAGGAGATTGTTGCCTAGAGGCAACGATCGCGATTGGCGCGATAACGTACACGTGTCGTACTGTGAGACGGCAGCCCTTTCATGCCCCGGTAAAACCTTCCATTCGATTCAGCTTCCGCAAGAGCCCGAACGCCACAAACTAGGCTTGGCGGTTTGTAACACGCTGCCTAACTATTAGGTATTTTTTCTTCGTGACTTATTTCGTTTTCACACAGCGCACCACAGCGGCCGCAAAGGATGATGGTTTAATGGATGCTGCCTTGGCGGCTTAAGTCAATCACCTTTCCACAATGAGCGGCGGCGAGCCCACGTTTGGAATCCCCGTCTCTCGAGGCTCGCGCCTTCATTTCTCATGGGGACTAGGTTCCGAGCTCCGCCTCCTAGACATTCAAAATCCTAGCACAAAGCAAGGCGGCGACGGCGGGCTGGCCACCCGAGTATGCTGGTAAGCTGTGCGCGCCACCCGGGCGGCGCTTTTGGCGCGGCATTCGGTCCGCGTACCTCCGGCCACCCTTCCCGGATGGCCTCCCGTCCCCAGCCCCATACACCCCTCCCCCCCCAACACACATCCCACACACCCCACACACCACACACCACCACCCTGCTCTCCTCCCTGTGTTTCCTCCTCGTCTCGTCGTCACATTCCAGCTCGTCCCCGACCATCCTTCAAGGGTTCCCCTCACCCATCCATGATACTTCCCCCTCCTGGAGAAGGCCACCTTTGTTTCCCGCCCTTCTCAACCAAAACGGTGCCGCCAGTTACCCAAAGACACTTGCCTGGCCGCAGACACGGCACCCCCCGGCTCGCCACTCCGGCCCGAGCTCATCACTCCCTGACCCCCCGCCTCGCCACACGTCCATCCATCCATCCATCCATCCATCCACACGTCCATCCATCCATCCATCCATCCATCCTATCCCTGACCTCGGCTCCTCTTGCAGGGGCCAGGCCTCCACCAACAACCGCATGACCTCCTTCAGTACCGTGGAGCAGTACGCGGAGGTGCAGAGATCCAGACTGGCAGGTGGGAGAGCAGCGGAACCACCCGCAAGCGCTGGTCCACAGCGAACCAGCGCTAACGCCGGTCCGCAAGCGCCGGTCCGCAGCGAACCAGCGCTAACAAACACCGGATTCTGGGAACCGTGTAGCGGTGCTCGTCCTCCCTCCTCCCGCCCTGCCTCGTGCGTTTTACATCGCTCTCCTCCTCTCCTCCTTCCGACCGCCCAGGGACGCGAGACGACGCCCACCTGGCGCGCGTGGCGTCGTACGCTCGTACTGTACGGGAGCAGTTGATGAATCTGCGGTGAGGAGTTGTTTGCCGTGCAAATGGAGAACGAACGCACATACGAGAGGAATGAAGGGAGGGAGGCAAGGGAGGGAGGGAGGGAGGAGGTGCGGCTTTGGATTGGATCACACAAACCCAAACCCAAATTGGGCTGCGCAACCACTGGACGGGACTGCTCTTCTTTCCGCATTTCCGCGTTTCTTTTCGCGTGTTCCGCGACGACTCGACTCGACTCGACGCGACTCGCCCCCCGCTCCTCTCCGCTCCACTCCAGGGATGACATTCAGCGGGACGGCGGTCACAGTCAGCTGGAGGCGGCCCTGTGGCACCTGATGGAGCTGTTCTTTGTGGACGCACCGCGACACGAGGGCAACCTGGGCGAGGTGGGTGGGTGGGTGTGTGGGGGGCTGTGTGCTGTGTGCTGCACTGCCCTGTGCTGCTCTGTGCTGTCCTGTGCTCTGCTCCCTAGCCCCCCTTCGCTGGGTTCTCGGCCGCCTTACGTCCCTCCGCTGCGGTATCGTCTCCATTAACCCCCACACCCTTGCTGACAGCTTGGCCCCTATGTGGGCTGTCTGTCAGGCTTTTACCCCCCCTACTGCCCCGCTACGCTCCCGCTCCCCTCCCCTTCCCGCTCGCCCCTTGCTTTCAGGACTTTGTCCACTGGCTGTCGGCCCACTCGGAGGTTCTGGAGGCGGTGGCGGGACAGGTGCCCCTGGCTAGGCGCGTCCAGGTGCGGGGGGAGGGAGGGGGAGGGAGGGAGAGAGCGAGGGGTGAGATGAGGGGTGAGATGGATAAGGAAAAAGGGGGCGTAAAAAAGAGGGTGACGACGGGATGAGGGGGTACAGGGATGAGGGGGTAGGGGCTGTGGACTGTCCTACTTCTCTGTACCACTCTCCCCCATCCCCCCTTCCTGGAGCTGCTTTTTACAATCCTCCCCACCTTCTCCTCGACCCCTTCGCTTTCAACCCTTCCAAAACACACACGCACACACGTACACACAACACACACACCCAAACACACACAACACACACACCCAAACAGGAGCTTCAAGAGGACCCCTCCGCCGACACTCAGCCCGACTACTGGCCCGCGGTTCGCCGCCTGGTGGCTCTGGGCCGCACCACAGCGGCTCTGGAGCTGCTGGATTGCCACAGCGCGCGGAGGGCGGTGGCGGCGGGCGGACTGAGGGCGGGGGCCGGAGGCGCGGCGGGCGCAGCGGCGGCGGCGGCGCTGCAGCAGCCGGGGCTGCGCGCGCAGGTGCGTGTGCGTGTTGCATGTGTGTGTGCGTGTGTGTGTTTTGGGGCATGGTGTACGTTAAGGGGGTGGTGGTGGGGGGGCGTGGCTTCCAAGCGGCCCGCTGCAAACAACCTTTCTCTCCCTGGCTGGTTTGGTGTCCCCAATGTCCCGTGTGGGGGAGACCCACCGACCCCTCCCCCGCCTGCTGCCCCCCCCCCAGTTCAGCGGCTGCAGCAGCTTGATCAACAACGTCCGCAGTGACTCATTCTTATATAAAGGAGCATATCATTCCCTGACCCCCACCCCACGACCCCCACCCCCCCGGTGTCCACCTCCTTCCCGCCCACCTTCTTCCCGCCCGCAGCTGGAGCTGATTGACTGCCTGCACGTGCTGCTGAAGCGCCTGCCCCGCCTGGCCCCCTCGGCCGGCCGCGACCCCACCTCGCGCGCCTACGGCTCCCTGGCGGACTTTGCGGCGGCGAGGGCTGTGTGGCTGCGAGAGGCGAACGACATTGCGACCTCGGAGGCGCTGCTGGCGGCGGCGGGGGCGGCCAACAGAAGGACAGCGGAGGGTGCGTGAAGGGGGTGTGTTTGTTTGTGTGTTTGTGATGTGTGTGTGTGTGTGTGTGTGTGTTTGGGGGAGGGAGGGGCGGGGGTTGCGTGAGGGGGTGCGTGTGGGGGAGGTAGGGCGGGCGGGCGTGGCAGCTAGCTGCGTGGGCGTGACGGGGCTTTTGCCGCTTTCGACCTTACCTCGCATCCCCACCCCCACCCACACCCACACCCCTACCTCACCCCAGGCGTCCGCTCCGTTCTGTCGGTGCTGCTGGGTCAGCCCTCCGCCCTCCGCTCCGCCACCTGTGATTGGATGGAGCTGGCGGCGGCGGAGATTGTGCACCGGCAGGCGGGCGGCGTGGTGGCGGCCAACCAGCTGAGGGCGCTGATGGCGGAGTGCCAGGCGGCGGCGGCGCGGCGGGAGGAGGCGGAGGGCGGAGAGGGCGGCAATCAGCTGCTGGACTGGTTTGCGGGGCTGTTGGAGGTGCGGGAAGACCTCGATGCGCCCTTCACCCCGCGCGTCTGCTGCTGATGTGCTGCTGCTGCTCCTGCCGCCGCTTCTTCCCCATCTCCTCTTCCTCCTTCCTCTTCTGCCGCCGCTGCTGCTGCTGTAGGCTCTTACCGATACGGACATTGCGGGAGTGGTTTCGGAGCTGACCACCTCGGCCATCGGGCTGGGCTGGCTGATGGCGCACGCGCTGGAGCTGATGGCGGCGTACCCGGGGGGGGCGGCGGGAGGGGGAGCGGCAGGAGGCGGCGGAGGCGGGGGTGGAGGCGGAGGCGGGGGTCTGTTGACGCGGCGGCTGGCGGTGTCGGGTTGCGACCAGGTGGGTGTGTGTGTGCGCGTGTGTGTGAGGGAGGGAGGGAGGGCGGGAGGGCGGGAACCACCACGTTCGCATCCACATTCACAGCTTGCCACTGCGGGCTGCTCCCTCAACCCCCCTTCCCCGCTTCCGACCGGTGTTGCTGCTGCTGCTGCTGCTGCTGCTGCTACCAGGCCCATCGACCAGGCACTGCACTGCACTCCCAAGTCCCAACCCCAGCAGCTGTCCCCTGACCCTCTCAAGGTTGTTTGCAAAGTAATACAAACCTTCTCTCTCACCTCCTTCCCGCCAAAACAGTTTCGTGTTTCCTGTCCCCCATTGACGCGCCCTTCCACCCCCTACCCCCAACCCCCCTAACCGACCCCATCTCTGCTGCGGTATCTTCTTTTTACACCCCATCCCCATCCCCCGCTCAGATGGAGTACTTTCGAGTGGCCTGGGCCGACTCTCTGTTGCCCAGCGGTGCGGGGGGCGGGTGGCTGCTGGCACTGCAGTACCTGGCCTGGTGCCCGCAGCACGGAGCGGCGGCGGCGGAGGCGCTTCTGGAGGCGCTGCCGGTGCGGACCTGAGGGACGGGAGGGGAGGGTGGAGGGAGGGAGGGAGGGAGGGAGGGAGGGGGGGAAATAATTAAAACGGCCCGGGACGAGGGAACGCAATGCAGTTACTTGGAATATTACCTGAGGGAGGGGGGGAGGAAGAGGCAGGAAGGGGTGAGGAGGGGTGAGGGGGGATGGGGCCGCATGGGCACAGTGAAACTTCCGCCCTGAACCGCCGCCTCTTGCTAGATAGCAGCCTCTTGACGTCCCAACGCCCCCCCCCCCCCTTGACGCCCCATCCCCCGTGGAGCCCCCTGTGCACCCATGCGCTCGTGCAACCCATGCATGCACCCATGCACCCATGTGCTCGTGCATCCATGCATGCGACGGTCGCACCCATGCATGCATGCGGCCCATGCATATGCACCTATGCACCCATGCGACCCATGCGACCCATGTACCCATGTAGGTGGACAGCCGGGACGTGCGGACTCTGGAGAAGGCCCTGGCGGTGTGCAGGCGGCTGGGACTGGGGGGCTCGGCCGCGGTGCTGTGCCGCATGGCAGGTGAGGGGCCAGGGGCGGTGTGGCGTCTGTTACGGTAGTCGCCCGTTAGTCTTCTGTTAGTGCGGTCGGTTGGTCGGTTGGGGGCGGTCTGACGGGTCTCGTCTCGTCTCGCGGGGTTACTACACAACAAGGACAACATTACCGTACCGGGACGATAAAAACAAAGAAACAAAGAAACAACAACGCAACCACCGCCACAACCGCCTTTGGAAACAACAGGCGTCGACGCGCTCAGTCGGGGGCAGCTGGGCAGCGGTGCGCAGTGGATGGTCCGGGCGGCCGATCCGCGGCGCACCGCAGCGGCGCTACAGCTGGTGGCTGCCGCCGCTGAGGAGGCGCTGATGACCCGGCTGGGCTCCTACCGGGCGGCTCCGCTGGTGCTGCCGGGTGGCGACGAGCTGGAGGCGCTCCTGGAGTGGCTGCCTGGCGGGGGAGACAGCGGCGGAGGGGATGGCGGAGGCGGCGGGGAGGAGGCGGGTAGTGGAGCAGGAGGAGGAGGAGGTGGAGGACGCGGCCTGACGTCGTTTCTGGTGGATTTGCTGCGGCTCAGTCGGGCGATGGGGGCGCTGGCGGCGGCGCGCGACGCGAATGTGAGTGGGGCTGTCGTTTTTCGGGTTAGGTAAAACCCTAACCCCCCCTCCACCCGCCTCACTGTCAATTTTCCTCGACGCGCTCACCTCCCTGCCGGCAACACCCCCTTGCGCTTCCCGTGCGCGCGCGCAGGCGCCGCCCGATGACCCAGCGACCCACGGGTCACTCGCCGCCGGCCGCGCCGCCCTCATATCCATGGTCCGCCGCCGCACGCCGCCGCGGCGCCTCTGCCTGCCGCTCCTCTTTAACGCCATCCCGCTTCTGGAGGCCTCGGCCGGCGGCGGCCGACTCTTCAGCTCCGAAGACGTGCAGCTGCTGCTGGAGTGGGCGGGCGAATGCGCGCGTGCGGCCGGCGGCGCCGCCGCCGGCACAGCCGGCGGACCCATGGGTCACGGCCTGGGCGCCCTGGCTGCGGCGCTGGGTGTGCCGGACCGCTACGCGCGCGATGTGCAGCTGGCGCTGGTGCGCGGCGTGGCGCGAGCGCATGTGCTGCAGTACAGCGGAGGAGGCGGAGGAGGCACGGCAGTTGCAGCGGCCGTTGTGGGCGCGGGTGCGGGTGCGGGTCCGGGGGGCCTGCTGGCGCCGCAGCCGCAGCTCTTGTTGGGCGGGCGAGCGTGAGGGTGGGTTGGGGCAGGGCAGGTACCGGTAGTACTTAGGGTACAGCTTTTTGGTCGCGCGCGCGCGTGTGAGGAAGACGGTGTGTGGAAGGCGCTGTGGGAGCCGGCAGACCCCTGAGCAGACCCGACTGAGTCGCTGTCGCCTGGCGTTGTCTCAGGGCGTTGTCCCTGCGGCCTGAAAAGTGGAGATCCGTGTGGAAGGGCACTCTCGCGCGCTCCTTCCTCGCGCCCACTCCAGCAGCAGCTGCACGTCTTCGGGGCTGAACAGTCGGCCGCCGCCGGCCGAGGCGGAAGGGCACATGCGCGCTCTCGCCTGGAGATCCGTGTGGAAGGATCCGCACATGCGCGCGCTCCTTCCTCGCGACCTCTCCGTTGCCGTGCCCGCTCCCTCCCCGCCCCAGCACTGCGCGCGGCTCACGTCCTGTCGAAGCGTATCCATCTACCGGTAAGCGCGGTTCAACGCGCCTCGTTGGGTGGCGGCTTCTTGACGGACGTGCGGAAACCGAAGCTGAAGCCGCCATCCACCAAGGCCCCCTGCACTCGTCCTCATACGTCCTCATCAAAGCCACGGTAGTCAAGTGTCCAGGCCTGGCCCCAGTGTCTGGGGGGCCTCTGTCCCTGCCGGTTCCTCTGCCCTGGCGCCGGTGGCGGTGGGGCGGCCCCTTCAGGGGGAGGGTTTTTTAGGGAGCGCGAACAACATCACGTCACGGGTACCGTACCCTGCCATGTACGCGGGTGGCAGCAAGCCAGCAAATACCCCTCGCGGCCGTCGCCACACCTTCGCCTATGTGCCGGGCAAGTACCGGTAGTGGCTGTGTGCCGGGCAAAGAGGGCAGGGTCTTAGTCTTCCATCCTGCGCAGCGGGCGCAGCAGTGAAACACAACCCCTCCTCTGCGAAACAGCGTCGTCTGCAGCAGCCGCCGGGGGGTGGGGTGGGGCGATGACCCTGTTTCTAGAGGATGTGCCTCACCGGTTTAAGATGACGGGTACGGTACAGTACGGTACAAGACGACACGTCGCGCGCGGGGGGAGCGCCCACAGCGAATCGCCTGCCTGCCAGCTGCAGGTCGCGTCCACAGCCCGCTCGATCGAAAGCCATGATCAATAGGCCGATCGGCTCACATCCAGTCCCAAAACATCGACGCACCTTTCCGCCAACCAGCCAGCCAGCCAGCCACGCAAAGGCGCAACCTGCCTCAGCAAGGGACCTGGGGGTCACCACCACTCCCCTCCGGCGCTCGGAGTGCAGCTCACATGTCGCAGCCCAACCCTCGCTCTGCTGTCGCGCCCGCCGCCCCGCCCCGCATCCGTTCGCCTCCGTTCTCTTGCTGCTGCTCACGTGTATTGGACCCACCACATACGGTATCCTGCACACAGCCCTCGCGGCTCACATCCAGCGTTCCTCACCTCCCACCCACCCACCCACCTCCGCAGTCGTCCGTCGGTCCCTCCACCTCGCCCTCTGCCCTCTCGTTGAGGGGGAGGGGTGGCCCGTCGAGGGGGAGGGCCTCCGCGCAGCACACCGCGGGGGGTAGGGGGGGGGCTACCTGCCTCTCTCGACGCCAGCAAGGCACCACACAGTGTCGCACCTCCCGCACAGCGGAGCGCAGCGCCCCCCCAAAGAAATAATGTCAGCGCCCCAGATCAGCGCAGCACCGTCCTAAGCTTTACCTCCCTCCTCCACCACCACCAGACACTCACGCAAACACACGCACGTGCGAGTGCGTCGCGGGCTCTCCAGGCTGCGACCGCTCCGCCGCGGCGTCAGCCACCTCTCGCCACCCAAGCCGCACCGACGCGCCCAGCCAGCCATCCAGCCAGTCCAACCAAGCAACATCTGTTTCCCTTGACCTCCTTCCTCCCTCCCTCCTACCGGCATCAACCGGAGCTGCGGCCCCGGTACAGCCGCGTGCTTCCGCCGCCGCCGCCGCGGCCGAACCGGCGACCCCCGCCGCCGCCGCCGCCGCCCTTACCGCCCTTCCGTCCGCCGCCCTCCTCATCCCGACCCTTGCCGCCGCCGCCACTGCCGTCGCCAGACGGCGGCGCCACGCCGCCGCCACCACCACCGCCGCCGCCATCGCCATCTTCCTCTTCTTCTCGGCTGCTGAGGGGCTCCGGCGGCAGCGCGTTCATGGCCCGCAGCACTCCGATGACTGACGAGTATTCCACGAGCTCAGTGGCTCCAGGGAGGGGGGCGATTTGGGCTGTGAGGGGAGGGGACAGGGTCAGAGGGCCAGGCAGGGCCGGGGCCGGGGCCGTGTTATAAAGACGAGACAGCAGCGAGGGGACGGAGGCGACGCCATGAACACAGACCCTGATTTTAGGGCAGAGCCAGTGGCGGGAGGTTAGGGTTCTAGGGTTCTAGGGTTGCGGACCTCGGGCGGCTGCAGCAGTGGTGCAATGCCCCCTCTTGGTGATAGTGACGGAGCCGGTCAGTCTGTCGAGTCGAACTCGTCTCGTCGGGCGCGGCAGCGGGTGCCACCCGTCCGTACTTCCATCCGTACTCGACCCGTAAAGCCGTGCGTGTACAAACGCGCAGTTGTTTTGTCGCCGAAGCTACAACCCGGTACCCGAACGTACCTCCTCCGAACATGCCGCCGGTGGGCAGCGGCAGGTATGAGTTGATGAGCTCCGATTCGGTGACCTCTCCGCCGCTGCTGGTGGGGGTGCGCTCCACGTCACTGACCGGAGGCGAAGAAGGGGGGGGAGGGTATCCGCGTGTAGGCCGGAGCCCGGGGGGGGGGAGGAGATGGAGGGGAGGGGGCAGAGAGGTAAGCAAAAAAGTGGGGCCGCAGCGCGGAGGGGCCGCAGCGGAGGGGGAAGGGACAGGGAAGGGAGAGAGGGGAGAGGGGACGCCCTGCCAATCCTCCACCAGCATGTGCACCACGACGAAGAATGACCCGTCCCGTCGAAGGGTGGCACAGAAGACCGGCACAGAACGACTCGCCCCAACCATGCAGTCCATGATCCAGCGAGGGGCGGGTGGGGTGGGGGGAAGAGACGACCCGCCCCAACCATGCAGTCCCAGACCCGTCCACCTCCCCCGCCCCGCCCCGCTCCCCTGCTCCCTCTGCTCCCTCCGCCAGCCCCCGCCACCCCCCTCACGTAAAGACGAGCGCTCCGAAGCTGGGCGGCAGGGGGGCTCCCGACAGCACCCGCCGCAGGTCCTCCCGCTTGTAGGCGAGCAGCTGAGCGCGGAGGTCCTCAGACAGACCCGGGGGGTCGCGAACCTGCGTGCAAGGGAGCGGAGGGGAGGAGGAGGGGAGGGAGGGGAGGGAGGGCAGGGAGGGAGGGAGTAAGGGAGGGTATGAGGTATGAGGATATGAGTGTGGGTATGGGGGTGGGGGTGTCTGGGGGTGTGTGCGGGTGTACTGCCGTTGCACAGGACGGGACGGGTGGGTGGGTGGAGGGCCTCCCTCCGATACACGCTGCAGACACCTCCCCCCACCATCACCCACCACCGACACCACCAACCAGCGCCGAGGTGAAAAGACCTCAATGCACAGCAGCGCTCAGCCGCCCGCCCCGCCCCGCCCCGCCTGCCGCTCCGGCACGCCTCCGGTCTGTCCGTCTCCGCGCTGCATGCGCGTCCCCCACCCACAAACCCCATCCCCACCCCCACCCACAAACCCACCCCCCACCCCACCCCCAAACCCCACGAGCGACCCTCAGACAGCCACTCTTCCCCGTTTTGTAGCCAGACGAGGGGCGGGACCCAACAACGAGAACAACGACAAGCGCCCTAAAACCCTAAACCCTAAGTCCCTCGCCCCCCCCTCTCCCGCCCACTTCTTCGCCGTTCGCGGCTCGTCATCACCAACCCCCCCCTCCTCCCTCCCCCCTCTCTCTCCCCAGCTCCGCTCCGAAGCCTCCTCCAACGCACCATGATCTTGATTCGGTAGCCCCGGCGGACCTCCCCATCGACCATGATGGTGCCAAACTCCTGATCCACACCCTTGAGCTGCGGTGCCGGGTGCGCGTGTGTATGGGGGGGGGTGTGAGTGTGTGTGGGGGGGGGGCGGGGGCGGGGAAGAGAGAGATAGCGGGGGAGGGTACTCAGGGATAGGCCGGAGCCCGCGGGTGGGGCCAATGGCAATTTATGGAGATTGTCAGATTGAGGGGAGGACGGGACGGGGCGGGGCGGAGCGGGGCGGGGCGAGGCGGGGCATACAGAGAAATCGCAGCTGAGGCGTGGCGTGGCGTGGCGGGGTCAGGTTGGCGTCAACGGCGCACGACGTTAGGAAAGGAAAAGCTGGGTCGGGAAGGCGAGGCCCGGGGTGAGGCGCGCACGGGCAAGGCGGCGGCTGCGGCAGCGGCAGCGGCAGCGGCAGCGGCAGCGGCAGCAGCCGCTCCGTGCGACGTGGGAGACCGCACAGCGGCGCACCGTGCTATGCACAATACCAAACAAACACACACACACACATCCTCGCACTGTCTCCCGCGCCCCCCCCCCCAGCCCCTCAGGTGCCCTCACCCCCACCCCCACCCCGGCCGTTTCAATTACCCCACACACCCCCCCCTAACACCCCCACCTCCATTATTTCCCAGTCCGCGGGCCCCAGCTCCTCCAGCGGCTTGGTGGTGTCCGCAGCCACCGCCACAGCGCACGTCTCCATCACCTCCTCCCACACCGCAGACTCGCTGCCCAGAGCCTCCACCTGAGGTACACACGTACATGAACACATACACACACATACACACACATACATGAGCACGCGGGTGGGGGGAGGGGCGGGGAGGGACAGAGGCGGTTGGGACGGGGCAGGAACGGCCGGGGCGGGGGCTGAGGCGGGAGGGGCAGAGGCGGGAGGTCAAAGGGCGGGTGGGGGGGCGGATGCGGGTGGGGTCGAACACCCACCACATCGATGATCGTGGGCCCGAAGAGAGGAGGGCCCGAGGCAGCCCTCCTCTGCATGCAAAAAGGCTCGAACGACCCTCACAACGGTCAACGACCAAACGGTCAACGGTCAACGGTGAACGACCCACCACGTCGATGATCGCCGCTAGGGAGGGCGTCCCCGAAACGCCGTACACCGACTGCAGATCGTCCTCCTCGTCCATATCCTCGTCGTCCGAGTCGTCGCCGTCGCTGTCGTCGCCGTCGCCGCCGCCGCCGCGCCGCCGCGCCGCGCCGCCGCCGGCCATGAATGACGAGGACGACGACGACGACAGGCCGCCGCCGAAGCCGCCGCGCGACCCGCGGGATTTCCCCCCTAAGCTGCTACTGCTACTGCTACCGCTCAAGCTGCTGTTGCTACTGCCGCTACTGCCGCTACTTGCCGACCCGGCTGCTGACGAGGACGCCGACGACGGCAACGAAGAGGGACTCCCAGACGACGACGCCGCCGACGTCGACGACGACGACGCGGACGACGGCGGCGGCGGCAGCGTAGAGGGGCCGGCGGCGGCGGCGCCGCCGCCGCCGCTGCTCCCGTCACCTCCGCCAGTGGAGGAGGAGGAGGAGGAGGGCGGCAGCGGCGTGGGGGGCGCCTCCCGTGCGTCGCTGATGGTGAGGATGTGTCCGGCAGGTGCGAAGGAGCCTGTGTTCATTCCGGCGGTGGTTGCCTCCACCCGCCAGATGGTGGGACTGGGCGCCCGGTAGCCCTGAGACAGAGGGTTTTTAGGGTTTTGAGGGGTTTGTAGGGTTTTCGGGTTGGGTTTTAGGGTTGTTTTAGGGAGGAGGAGGAGGAGGAGGCGGAGGGGGAGGGGGAGAAGAGGAGAGGAGGAGGAGGCCGTGCGTGTGTAAGGGGTGGCGGTTCAAGATGATAGGGTGCCGCAGCGGTGTCGGGGTGGGTGGGTGCAGGACGCCAGGACGAGGGGAGGGGATTGGGTGGGAAAGGAGAGAGCCGCAGCGCGGTGGGAGGAGGTGAGGGGCGGGAGGAGGGGGGTTACGGTAAGAGAGTGACTGTTGAAGCGTCAATCCAATTAGGTGGAATGGGGCTGAGACTAGGGCTGAGACTAGGGCTGAGGATAGGGCTAAGAGGGGTCAAGGACAGAACAAAAAGGACAAAACAGGTCCCCGCGGCGACGACGGCAGCACTGGGTACGTAATGGGTTCGTCCCCACCTGCGACACGATCGAGTCCAGCTTTACGTCGCCGTGCAGTACGAGACATACTGCGCCGTACAAGTACATGCCGTTGCTCATAACCGTGTCCGCGTCCTCGTCAACGGCGGCGGCGGCGGCGCCGCCGCCGCCGCCCCCACCGCCGCCAAACACGCGCAAGCCGCCCTCCTTACTGCCTGCGCCACTCTGCCCAGTCAGCCTGCTGATCAAATTCAACGAACGCTGAAGCCACCCCCCGCCGCCGCCTCCGCCGCCCTGTGCGTCGCGGCCGGCGACTTCGATCTCGGCATCGGCGCTGGTTGTGGCGGCGGCGGCGGCGGCCGCCGCCGCCGCCGCCGCGGCAGCCCTCGGCTTGACGCGCGTCCGGACGTCCTGCTGCGCACTCCAGGCGAACATGGCCCTCTGGCGGGAGCGGACCCCCACGCTGAGCATTCCTCCTGCGGGCGGGAAGTTACGACCCGGCAAACTCAATGAATGACCCACGGGTCACTCGGCAAACCCTAATGACCCATGAATGACACCTTTACGCGGGAAAGTCTCTGACCCACGGGTCACGGGTCACACTGAGGCTCACCCAGCTTGGCCGCACGCGGGAAGGAATAGTCGAGCCCCTCGAGGATATTGTACAGCTGAGTGAACCGTGGGTCACTGAACATGAGGAAGGACACGTGGCGGTTGGTGTCCGCCGGCACGCCAACGAACTCGGCCCAGCGCTCCACGGCGGCGTCTGCGCGCCCCGAAACCACAGGGGGGCAGGAGGCGGGCACAGGCGCCGGCGAGATGACGGGCAGGGCGCCGGGGCGGGGAGGAGACGGCTTGGGTGATTGGGCGAATTCGGCAACTTCGGTAATGCGGGAAAATTAGGTACGCAGTTTCAGCAAGAAAGGGCAAACTCGCCGCAGCCGTCGCCGGCATGGTGCGAACCCCTAGCGCCCTAGGGGGTATCCACGTATAGGCCGGAGCCCGTGAACGGTAAAAGTAACGAAAAACGCCGTCTAGGGGGGGCGAGAGAGTTTGAGGCGAGCAGACGAGCGGGAGGAAAGAAAGAGGTGGCAGAGCAGCGGCGGTGGCGCCCCCCCCCCAATGCTGTGGCGGGACGCGGGCCGACCCGTGGGTCACCTTTTCTCCCCGCTCCCACATCGGCGCTTTACTTCAAGACAAGATTACAACACGGCACGTGGGTTCAGGGACGCCCGCCCGCCCAGCTCCCAACCATGGGGGCCGCCGCCGCCGCCACCACCCCAGCTCCCAACCGCCGCCCCAGGACCCAAATGCGGCGCGCTGTGCGCTGCTCACCCTCCTCCGGCACGCTGCTTCGGAGCGTGTGAAACACCCGAATGTCCACCTGGGGAGAAAGAGGTCGCGGGAAGGGAGGGAGCGGGGGAGGATGCATCAGCATGTTAGCGCGGCACTGCGTTACTGCCGCTCTCTCCGGTCGTGCGCACGGGCAGCACAGCAGTAACCCACATCAGGGCCCTGGCCGACTCACCCCCGGCAGCGACCCCAGCGTCAAGCTGAGGGCCGGCTCCCCGTCCGCCTCCGTGGTGCCCGATTTGCCGCCGCCCAGGACACCAAACGCCTACGGACCGGGACAGGGATGGAGATAGGGATAGGGATCGAGTTGGGAGGTGGGGTGAGTGTGCGGGCGGGAGGGCGCGTGGGCGGGTGAGGGAGGCAGGCAACAGGCGAGGAGCCAGTCGCGTCCCAAAAGCAATAGCCATGAGCCCATGAAAAGAGGCGGGAAGGCCGGGCCGGGCCGGGCGGCGGGCCGCCCGCGCCCGCCCTCGCCGCTGCCCCCCTCCCTCAGCCCCCGCCCTCGGCCCCGACCGGCCTCCCTCCCTCCCAGCCTCCCTTCCCCCCTCCCTCCCTCCCCTCCTCCCCATCCCACCGAGCATCCGAACACGTGCTTGAGCGAGGGCAGCCGCTCCCGCAGCAGCGGCACCAGCCGATCAAAGTCCGAACCGAAGGCGGCCGACAGAAACACGATGGCCAGCTCGGGCTGGGGGTCCGTCGGGGAGCCCTCGCCGGATCGGGATCCGGATCCAGATCCAGATCCGGATCGCATCGCCCGCCGGATCTGCGCAATGCACTCGTCCACCGCGTCCTGCGTGTGCACGGCCCACAATGTGTAGCTGGCTCGAGATATTGTGCGCATGTGTGTGGGTACGTGTGTGTGTGCGGGTACGTGCGTGTGCGCAGGTTTGTGGGTTTTGCGGCATCCTTCCGGGAAGAAAGGCCGCCGGCCCAGGCCCTGGTCCCCAAACCTTAGTTATCCCCACACCCTAGTTGGATTCCCCACTCGCTCACCTCCAGAGTGGATCGCCGGGACAGATAGCAACCCCACCGGATGGAGCCGTTCGGGGTGCGGACTTCAGATGCGATGCGGCCCTGAGATGAACTGCCTCCGCCGCCGCTGCCTCCAACGGCTTGCAACGGCCGAGGCTGCTGGCCACGGCGAGCCCGGCCGCGGCCACCGCCACGGCCACGGCTGGCCGGGGCTGGGCCCTGGGCACACGCGGGAGCGGGAGCGCCCGTCGGCGCAGCTGCCCGGCCTCGGGATGGATCCCACGCTGGGAGAAGGCCGGTGCCGCTTGCCGCGCTTGCCGCGCCCTGCGCCCGTGCGGCGATGTGGCCGGATGGCGCGGAGGACGCGGTTCCGGGGCCGCTGAAAGCCGACGGGACAAGCATCGGGACGCTCAGGCCGCGAGGTCGTGGCCCTCCGATACCCCGAGCTTGCAGGAAGGAGGCCGCCGGGAAAGGTCCAGAGACAGGCTGAGCCATCGCGGGCGAAGCCATTTTGAGAACGGCACCAGCGTTCGCAGGCAGGAACGCTGAAATCTTGATGTATTTACAAAAAAGGTCCAACTTAATATCAACACATTCCTGTGTTGAAACACACCGGACTAACTTTCCGGAGTCAGCCTAGCCTGACACAACCGCAAACCCGACTTCCTGGCAACGTATTTTCAGGTTAACCAGGACCAAGATACATAAGGCTCTGTCGCTTCTACCGGGTTGGAGCGTCAACTTGATCTCTACTCAGTTTGGACGGTGTATACGACGTGCCCACCCGCGTAATATTCGCGTACGCATTGGTACTTTACTTTAGCTGCGCTCCGTGGACATACCTCCAGCGAATGGCTTTGAAAAGTGGGGCGCTATAATCCTCTGTGTATTGGCCCGCCAGCGGGCCCGCCAGCTGCCTTTGCTGCCCTGCACGGAACGCGTCATCCATACATCCACGCTATCACACCGGCGGAGACCTGGGTGATCTCGCACCACCCCCATGTCGCGAGAAGCGACAGTCCGTCTCTTTCAGAATGTTGGGGTCCTCTCTCACCGCTGGGCATGGGCGGGGGGTTGGATGCGGTGCTGTTGCTGTCGGCCTCTTGAAGTCAGCGTGCCGCGTTGCGACGCGCCCCAAGTTCGTTACCGGGCCCTCAGGGCTCCCTCGACCGCGACTGCGACGACCGCACCATACATGGCCCCAATGCTCTACCGGTACCATCCACTGATGACGCGGCGCGAGATGCCTCTCTGCGCCCCTGCATGTGCGCGTAAGCGTCCTTCCCTCCCGAGAACGCAAAGACAGTCGACAATCGCCGCTGCCTCCCATGCACTCAGTAGTCTGAAGTGTTAGCCACCAACCACCTCCACCAACCACCACCGGGCTGCCGCCGCCAACCACCTCCGCCAACCACCGCCACCAACCGCCACCTCCACCAAATTCCATCGCCATCGACACCACCACCACCCCTTTGGAATGCGAACCTACCCTCAAACCCCGACACGAGCACTTGACGGCCGCTGTCCGCTGCCCACAACACTGCCGTCCTCCGCCAAATCAGGTCTTAGGGTTTGTGTCGGTGGATGGGTAGTGGTGGTGGTGGTGGTGGATGGGGCGGTTGACGTCAGGTCGACACAACCTCGCCAGACAGATCCTCGAGCCTCGCCCGGCAAATCAAGGACGGGCCCCACCGCCCAGCCCCACCTCGTGGGCTTTCACACATCACGTGCAGCAGGGGCCCCCCACCACCAACACCACCAACCACCTTGCTGGGTGGGCCAGTCTTAAGAAACGTTTAGGTGCCGTCGCAACGGGCCGCTGTTGGCTGCAGTGGCGGGGCGGGCGCAGTGCATGGACCCACTGCGAAGCGTGGCGGAGGCGTGCGTGCACCACGACTGCAAGTGGTGGGCTCGCACGCACGCGTGCCACACTGCCGTAAACGCCGTGTCCTCGCTCCTACACGCGGCAAGCAAGAGCAAGGAAAGCCACCAAAAAGTACGGTAACACACAGCCACAGCCATTACCTGGTCTGCGGTCAAACACTACTCCGCGTTGCACTACTCGGCTCAAGATGCGGTGCAAATTGAGGTATATGGAGCAGCCGACATTACCTAAATGGCCGAATCCCCGCCAAGATACCCAGGTACCGTACTCGAGGCCAGACACGCTGTTGACCAGTCAACCACAGCAGCAGCAGCAGCATAACAGCATCATCCTCATCCTCATCAGCAGCAGCATAACAGCAGCAGCAGCAGCGAGCCAACCCGAGCCAGTCCCAATCCCACGCGCCGGGGGCGGACGGAAGTCGGCCTAGACAAGCAAGCGCCTCCGTCTCCGGTCTCCAACTCACAAAAAAAGAGGTGGTCGAGGCCGTCTTCCAGCTAGACACCACACACCCACACCCACACATCATGTCTGGCACATGACACGACAGGATTGGGCGCCGATGGATGTGGTGTGGTGCGGGTGGGAGCCAGCCAGCTCCGGTGCCTCCGTGCCTCCGTGCCAGCCAGACCAATCAATCCGTGCCTCCGTGCCTCCGTGCCTGCGTCCCAACCAGACCAATCGATCGCGCCACAAGCACCCGTCGCCGCGACTCCGCAAAACTCACAGCAACGTGAGCAGATCCTCACTAGTCGAGCCGGCCACAGTAGGGACTGAAGTACGACGGAGGACGGACTGGTCCGGATGGCAACTGATATTTCGACAACCACCGGTACCTGCCACTACTGGCTGGCCCCGTTGGCTCTACCCCTTCCCGGAGGTCCAGGCGCTAGATCCTGGATCCCCTCTAACTGTAACAAAATAACGACACAGCAACCCAACCTGCCTACGCCTCTCCCAACGGCCCACCGGCAAGATCGTCCCCCATCCGTCCTCCCTGCTGCCCAACCAAGCAAGCAAAGCAAAGCAAGCAACCAAGCAAGCAAGCAAGGCAGCAAAGCAAAGCAAGTAATCCCAATTTCCAATCCGCTGTGGCCCCGCCCCTACTTCGCCGTCACCGCTCCTAACCCCGCCTAGCCCGGTAGGCAGGTAGGCAGGTTGGTAGGTAGGTAGCGGTCATCTTGAAATTATATAAAACCCAGTATACCAACAACAACCAGCCAAGCGCGCGGCGCACAAAGCAAAGCAAAGCAAGCCGCAGCGGAGTCGGGTGCGGTTTGGACTTTTGGTGTGGTGTGCACGCACCGGTGGGTGATCCTATTGGGTCCGTACTGTAAGATAAAGGGTTCATCCAAGCTCGATTGCATTTCATTCTGCAACGGAATGAGCATCCGTACATCCACACACGGCAATTAAACACCCACACACACACACACACACACCCCAATTCGAACCGCACCGTCCGCAACAACCAACGCGCAAGACCTTCGCCCCTCTTAAGCACGTACGCATCACGCCCTCCCTGCTGCTGCACCCCAGATCTATCGCCATACGCACACGCAGTAGGTGCCGTACACGCACGCGCGTGCGTGCGATGTCGTACGATATCATTTCATAACGCGCACGTGTGCGCGGCAAGTAGTTATCGCACAAACTGCAAATCCGTACACACACGCGTGCATACAACGAAATGGGACCCACATCGACCCAAGGGGTTCCCCAACCCCACATTCGTACACAACACGCACGACGAACACGCAAATAGGGTCCTGCTGTGCCCTCTCAGCACGTCGTACGTCCGTCGTACATCCGTCCGTTGCAACACGGCGAGCGCGCTGCTTCGAATCGCCGGCCTTTCGTTTTCGTATTTTTTGGATTCTGGATTCTGGTTGCCAACAAAAATAATACGGAGGCAGCCACAAGGCCGGGTGAGGTGCACGCAACGACGCGCCCGGGCCCCCGCTCAAGTTTCCTTTCCTCGGCGTTTTGATCTCGCCCACACAAAGCCAGTTTCTCGGGCCCACGCAAAACCCATAACGCCCACAAACCTCACACCTCTCCGCAACCTCACGTTCACTGCGAGGGACTACCTCACCACCAGGATATGAGGTAGAGGATACAGAGAGGAGCACGCATGATTGGATTCCTGCTGCAACACATGTTTTTACTTCCAACTTGGGCCGCACACACCCGGCACATACACACGCACTCACGCATACACACCAAATACGGTAACCCTTGTCTGCCCACCTATTACCGCGTGCTGTCACTGCCAAAGACCCAAGCAAAAACCACCCCATTGCACAGCGAACCAACTAACTAACCCAGCGCACAAAACAACTAACCCATACACACAACTAACCCGCGAACCCACGCAGCACGCCGTCGTCCGTTTGCCTGTGCGTGCGTGCGGATGCTCCGTCGACACGACTGCCACCGTCAAAAGCAGCAGCAGCGGACCAGCTCTCCAACGGCACTCACACGGCATGAAGTCAGCGAATGAAAGAATGGCTCCCACAAGCCAGTCACAATCAAACTGAATCGGACCCATGCGTAGCGGCGGGAGCGAGGTAAGGGTTCTTCAGGATGATGACCGCGCCTCTCTCACCTACACACCTACCCACCCAGCACTTACCCAGCACACACGCGTGTGTGTGTGTGCTGGGTATATGTGCCGCCAGTCAGCCCCTCCCGCCTCCGTCGGGCACTGCCCTTGCGTGACGTTACGCCGCATGGAGGGAATGCGTCCAGAAGCAGCGGACAGCTCCAGGGACCCCGCCGCAACTGCCGCCGCCGCAGCAGCAGCAGCAGCAGCGACCGAATGAGGCCGCCGCCGCCGCCACAGCCGCGGCAGCGGCCCAAGGAAGCAGCCGAAGCAGCCGTATTTAAAGCCGCCGCCGCCGCAGCAGCCGTGGTTCTCTAGCCTTGACTCACTCCGCCTGCAAAACGGCCGCCGCCGCGGTCGCCGCCGCCGCCGCCGCGGCCCTGGCGCGGGCGTGCCCATCCATCAGTGCCACAAGCGCCAGCCCCAGGACCACGTTCGCCGCAGCGTACGACAGCCACATCACTGCCGCGGCAAAACCGTCGTACAGTACGACATACAGGAGCGGAGTGCCGTACTCGCTAATCAGCAGCATGGCGCGCACGGGCGGCTCGACGTAAGCCTGCGGTGCGGTGGGAGGAGGGCCAGGGGGACCGGGGGGGCCAGGGGGAGCGGCGGGGTGCGTTTTGGTGTACCGTAATGTGGGGGCTCGCTCAGTGCCCCTTCCTTCCATCCTTCCGTGCGCCACCACTCACCGCCTCCACCGCCGAGGGCGCCAGCGTCATGGTCACGATTCTCGAGATCACCTCCGCGCCACACATCCTACTGCCGCCAGGCATCAGAGCTTGCGGCCACCCGCCGCCGCCGGCGGCGGCGGCGGCGGCGGCGGCTCCGCCGCCGTGCCGCGCGTGCGGGAGCTCCACCGCCGCCGCCAGCGACAGCACAGTGGACAGTGTGCGGCCGGCGGAGGTGAACGCCGCCGGAAGCCAGGACGGCAGCGCAGCCCGCCAGTGGCGATGCAGCGCTAGCAGCGGCGGCGGCGGCGGCGGCAGCAGCAGCGCCGCTGCGGTTAGGCAGCTGGTGGCGAGGAGGCACATGCAGGGCAGCCACAGCAGCGCTCCCGGGAGGGTCAACAGGGAGGCGGCGGGGGGCAGGGAACGCGCGCGGGGCATGGCGAACAGCAACGCCACGAGCGCCTGCGCGGAAAGGTAGGTAGGTAGGTAGGTAGGTGGGTAGGTGGGTAGGTAGGTAGGTAGGTAGGTAGGTAGGTAGGTAGGTAGGTAGGTAGGTAGGTAGGTAGGTAGGTAGGGCGGGCGGGCGGGCGCGGGGTTCTGTCCAGGCAGGGACAGGCAGGCGCTACAGGCAGGGTTCCTCGGTCGGGGCACGCGGGCTTGGGGGCCGACGCGCGGGACTCCCGACTTCCAGGAGCAGGCAGCTAAGGGGCCGCCTCGGTGGCCGCGTCATGGGCAAGTGCAGGTGCGTGCATGGCTCTCCTACCCACACGAAGAACCTAATACAGTAGAGATGCGCGTGTAATAGAATACAGGGCCCCACACTATACGATGTTATACGATGGTCGTGCCGTTGAGACGTGGGTGGGCTTCCAGGGCTTTCCCTGCCAGGGTAGTTATCGTACTCAAACGTCGCGCACCTGGACTGCGCCCAGCAGCATCTGGACCGCGGCCCACAGCGCCCAGGGCAGCAGCGGCCGCGCTGCCGCGCCGCCTGCCGGCTGGGCATCGGCAGGTCGCGGCGTGAGAGCAGCCGCAACATCGGCGGCAACATCGGCGGCGGAGACGGCAACCTGGGGCGCGGACGCCGCCGCCGATGCCGCCCTCACGCGCCGCCGGAGGGCACCGCTGTATTCGGCCTCGTACCCGACACGCCAGCCCTGCTCCAGGCCCAATTCCCGAGCGGCTTCGGATGCCGTGCCCGCGCTGCCAACGTCGGCGCTGCCGCGGCCGGCGGCGGCGGCCGACCCGTGGGTCGGTCGCGTCACGGCGACGCCGGCGCCGAGTGACGACGACGCCTCGCTGCTCTCCTGCACTGACTGTAAGCCCCACCGCCAGCCCGACAGGCCCGCCGGCGGCGGCGCCGCCGCCGCCGCCACCTCCGAACCGTCCGCCAGAAGCGGCGGCCCCAGCGCCGCCAGCATCGCCGCCGCCGCCGCCGCAAACTCGGCCGACGGCGGCGCGGCGCCGTTGCCCGCGCGGCGCAGCATCGCCACCGGCGGCAACCCGGTTCTGTCCAGGCGGTTCAGCTCCGAAACCGGCATGCCGTACTCCTGTGGCCAGCTCTCCAGCAGCAGGCGCATCATGGGCAGCGAGCCGGAGAGGACCGCCAAATGGAGCAGTGTACGACCACAGTCGCTGTTGTCGCGGCACGACTCCAGAACGCCGCGGACCAGCGCCGCCTGTCGTACATCCTCGCCGCCGCCACCGCCACTCATCGCTGCCGCCGCCGGGCCATCGCCCTGTGCTTCCCGCCGTGTGGCCCCACTGCTCTCGCCGGCCGCAACCGCCGAGGCGGATGCCGGCGCCGCCGGGCTGGCGGCGGCGGCGGCAGCGGCGGCCAGCGACGCGCGCTGCACGACGCGCGACCCGTGGGTCATCAGCAGTCCCATGACCAGGCGCGCGGTCGCCACCACGCCGCGAGCGACCGCGTAGACGAGCAGGTCGCAGCCCATTGCGAGCAGCTCCTCCGCGAAGCGGGCGAGTCGCTCGTCGGTTTCGGAGCTGGTCGTGGAAGCGGTCGTCAAGGCTGACGGCCCCGCGGACTGCGTCTGCTGCAATGGCTGTGACGGCTGCGGCTGCCGGGGTGACCCCGCGGACGGCTGCAGTAGCGACGGCAAGGGCGACGGCTGCTGTGGGGCCGCGCCTGACCGCTGCTGCTGTAGGGGCGGCGGCGGCGGCGGCGGCGCTTGCGCGCAGTGCTGCTGCGGGTGGCTGCTAAAGGGAGGCAGCGCGACGGCGGTGCGGAAGGGGCTCAGGTCCTCCACGGGGTGATGCTGCTGAGGCGGCTCGCGTAGGGGCGAGGAGGCGGCCGGCTGCGGCTCGAGTACGGATACCGCCTGCCGCGGCGCCGAACCCGGCGCCGCGGCGCGCCAGGGCGCGGCAGCGGCGGCGGCGGCGACGTCAGCGGCGACGTGGCCCAGCGGCACACAGGAGCCGACGCGGGAGGGGCCGGCGCTGACGCTGGCGGTGATGGTGGTGGTGGTGGCGTTAGCCATGGGCACGGAGCCGGAGCCGGTGGCGGTGCCGGCGGTGAGCGTGTGGGCCGTGCTCTGCCACGACGGTTGGGACCGTTGGCGGCCGCCGGCGGCGGCGGCGGCGGCGGCGGCGAGCGACGTCAATGACGCCGACGCGAGCGACCAGGAGGACGACGCGTGCAGCGCCTCCAGCCAGATGCCCAGGTCGGAGAGGAAGGCCTGGTACGACGTAGTCGTCGTCTGGCCCGGCGGCGGCGCGATGGCCTGCAGCTCCGAAACCACGTCCTCCAGGCCGCCGGGCAGCAGAAGCAGCGGACAGGGCGGTCCCAGCGACTGGCCACGGCGCCAAGCCAGGTAAAGCAGCTGCGCCGCCGGCGCCGCTCCGACGGCGGCGACGCCGCCGCCGGGAGAGGCGGCGGGCGAGGCGCCGGCGGAGGAGGCGGCGGCGGCGCGGGAGTCCTGCGATGCGGAGCGCGAGCGTCCCCAGACGCCAATCCCGGCGTCTCCACTGCCGCCGCCCAAGCTGCCGCCGCCGCCGG
This sequence comes from Pleodorina starrii, assembly GCA_030267565.1. Taxonomy (NCBI): domain Eukaryota; kingdom Viridiplantae; phylum Chlorophyta; class Chlorophyceae; order Chlamydomonadales; family Volvocaceae; genus Pleodorina; species Pleodorina starrii. Next base: position 1,349,200 of record BRXU01000023.1, on the reverse strand, counting down.
CGTGTCCGGCAGGACTCGCCGGCAGCGCCTCCGCCGAGAGGCGTGTGGCGCTGCCGGCGGCCCGGGCGCGCTCCAAAGCCGGACCCGCCCGCGCGCCGGCACCACCAACGGCCAGAAGGCCTCCCCGCCCCTGCGAGGACAGCAGCAACGCCAGCGGCAGCGACTGCGCGTCGGGTTGATGCGGCTGCGGCAGCGGCGGCGGCGGCGGCGACGGCTGCGGCAGCAGCAGGGTAGCCCGGGTGCATCCCTCTGCCGAGTCGTCCAGCTGCATCAGCGGAATGGCGCCGGCGCGGTTCCAAGCAACCAGCTGCGAGACCTGGCCCAGACTCGAGACGGAGCTGGTTTCGGGCGCGGCGGCGGCGTCGCGGCGGCGGGCGCCGCTGCTCCAAAGCGCGTCGTCGCTGCCGCCATCGCTGCGGTCGTTGCTGCCGCGGCCGCCGCCGACGCTCCGTCGTGCGCCGTCGGGGCCAGCGAGGAGCCGTGAGGAGCTGTCGTCGCGCTCCGTGTCGGCGGCGCCGCCGCCGCCGCGTCGGCGTCGGCGGTTGCCGCTGGGCGACGCTATCAGGTCGGGGCAACGCATGATGACGCACAGCCCGGCTGCCTGGGCAGCTGGCGGCGGCGGTTTGAGGGGCTGCTGCTGCGACGCCGAGAGTCTGGACAGGCCTAGCCGCCCCTGCCGCGCGCCGCGCTCAGAGTCGGCGGCGGCGGCGATCGCCGCGCCGGCCGAGTCCAGCGGCCAGACCACCACAGCCGGGCTCAGCAGCTCCACAGGCTGCGTGTGTGACTGGCTTTGCAATCGAACCAACTCCAGCGGGACTTGGGGCATGAGCAGGCGCGACGACGGCTCCAGGAGATCCAGACCGCCGCCGCCGCCGCCTGAGCCGCCGCCCAGCAGGCTCCTGGCGGAGATGCCGCTGCTGGCGTTGCCGCCGGCGGCGGCGCCGCCGCCGCCAGGCGGCCGAAACGTGACGACGCTTCGGATCGAGTTGGTGTTCGTGTGGGAGCTGGGCGGCCAAGGTCCGCCCGCTGGCGGCTGGCCGGGGCTGGGCAGGGCGGGGGACAGCGCCAGGGAGGGCTGCGAGGCGATGCTGGCGTTACGAGGCGCCGGAGGGTATACGGGACCCGGCCAGCCGGCCCCGGCCGCGACCGACCCGGTCGCCGGATCCAGACGGTCCGCCAGCGTCGGCCCCAGCGTGGCGTGTGAAAAAGCCAGGGTTTCGTCGTACACGCCGGCGCCGCCGGCGGAACTCCGGGCGCTGACGGCGGGCTGCCGCCACGCCGGCGAGGTGCGCTGCGCCCGCCCGCCGCCGCCGCCGCTGCTGCCGCCGGCGGCGGCTGCCGCGGCCTCGCCATCCATTGCGCAAGGCAAGTCCTCTCTGTCCACGCCGCCGCCGCTGAAGGTGCCGCAGTCGTCGTCGTCGCCGCCGCTCAGCGGCAGAAGCTCACCGGGATCCCCCTCGGCATCGCCGCCGCTGCGCAGGCTCCCCTCCCGCGATGGCTCCGCCGCGAGGTACGCGGCGCCGCCGCGGCCCTCGCCGCCAGCCGCCAGCGGGCGGCTCGCAGCAATTCCGAACTCGCGGCGCAACCCGGTGTGCGCCACCGCACTTCTCAACTGTCCAGTAGCTGCCGGCTCCGCCGCCGCCGCCGCCATCGATTCCGGCGCGCCGCCGGCGGCGGCCGCGACGATGCCCGCCGCCGCCGCCAGCGCCTCCGGCGCAATGCCGTCCGCCAAGCTGCTCCCCTTGCTCTTCACGGCGGCGGCCCCTGACGCCTCGGCGCCCGAGGCGGAGAAGCGAGCCCAAGACAAGTACGACACTCGCGACTGCCGTACACTCGTACCTTCGCCAGGCCCAGGCGCCAGGTCCAGGCGCTCGCTGGAGACGTTCAGTGTCCTCGCCGCCTCGGCCGGATGCCCGGCAGTGCTTCCGGCCGGCCCCGGCTCAGGCAGCGGCCGCATCGCTCGCCGCTGCTGCTCCTGCTGCTGCTCAGCCGCCAAGCCATAAGGCGGCGGCGGCGGCAGCGGCCCCCAGAGCGCGCCCGCGCGCTGCTGCTCCTGCGGCGGCTGCGGCGGCCCCGCAGCCGTCGGCACTTCGGGCACGAACCCGAGCGCGGCCACCGCACGAAAGGCCGCGCCAAAGCCGCGGCTCGACCGGGCTCCAGTGACGGCGGCGTCGGCGCCGACGTGCGCCTCGACGGCCCCGCTGGCAGCGCCGCCGCCGCAAGGGCTGCTGGTTGTATGGCTGGCGCTGGCGACGCCAGGCCCGCTGGTGCAGAGGCTGCTGTCGGCGGCGGACGCCACGGCGCGCCGGCCCGGGGACACGGTCCAAGCAGCCCAGGAGCGCGTGGCGGGCCCAGCGCCCGAGGAGCCCCACGTGCCGCCGGAGCTCTCCCCAGCGGAAGCGAGCGCGAGGGCGGCCGCAGACGCCGCGCTGGAATTCCCGCCTGCGGCAACGGCGGCGGCGACGGTCGCTGCCGCCGCCGCCGCGGCGTCACAGTCGCCGTCAGATGCCGGGTCCGGCTGCGAAGTCCGCGCCGCAGCCGTTGGGGGCCCAGCGGCGTCCTGCAGCCCGCCCTGCTGCTCCACCTCCGCCGCCGCCGCTGCCGCGGCGTCGCTTCCGTCAAGATCGTACGTCCGATGGTTGTGTCGTACAGTCACGTGGCCCGGGGCACCGGCGGCGCCGCCGCCTGGCAGCACCTCCCGCATGAACGTCAGCAGGCGCGCGGGCACCGCGTCGGCGGCGGAGCCGCCGCCCCCGCCGCCGCCGCAGCGGCGGCGGAGGCGCCTGGCGGCGGGCCCCGTGACGGCGGCGCCGCGTCCCAGCTCCAGCAGCAGTACCACCAGGTGAATACAGCCTTGACCCACTGCAATGTGGAGCGGGGGCATCGCTAGGGTATCGCTCAGGAAGGTGCGCAGCCGGGCCGCGAAGTCCTGCGGAGGGGCAGAGCGCAGGGCCGTGGGGGAGGGGGGTGGCACATGGGCGGGGCATAGGGACAGGGGTCGGGGGCGTTGGGTCAGGTTGAGGACCGGGGTGGGGTAGGCAGGTGTACGGAAGTCCCCGACAGCCTGCTATACCGCCTGAGGGATGGCGTGGTCCTGGGAAGGGAAGGTGCTGGCTGGGGTCGTCGTGCAGAGGGATGTGGGCCACGGCACGATAGTGTGGGGCGGGGTGTTACATGAGTGCGCCGAGGCGAGCTTCCGGCGGGCCGGTAACGCCGGTTTGGTGTGGGAGGGTTGCGAGAGGCAGGTCGCACACATGTGGGTCGGGTTGCAGGAGAGGAAACTTGCCTGGGGAAGGTCGCACAGGTGGGGTCCCTCGATTTTGAGCTCGACGGCGTGCAGCTTGGGGCTCGAGAGGAAGGGACGGCCGCCTGCGGAGCTGCGCGGCGGGCGACGCGGGCAGACCAAGCCGCCGCTGGGAAGCCCTAGGGGAGCTCTCCGGGTGCGTGGGCTCCGCACGTAGGCCACCGGCGCGCCTGGCGCCTCAGCCATCGTGGGACGATTGGGGCTCCCGGCCGGCGATGTCACGGCGTCGGAGCGGATATGCGGTTCTTCACCGAGTCTGGCATCGTCCTGGTCCAAGGTGATCTCCACATCGCAGCTCTTTTGCAGAGAGCAATCCCTGCCGCGCTTGTTCGCTCCGTCAGCCATGCTGCACGTTTTTTGCCAACGAAGTAAACTTCCGACCGGCAAGTCAGGTTGCTGCTTGAGCTCCCGATATCGACATGCTTGGCAAGAGCGTCACAGCTGATGGGGCCGTGGACGGATGAAGCGAAGCAAGTGGTTAACCCAGGGTTACCATAACAGCTTCTTGGTTTTAGCGCCTGCAGCCACGGCCCTAGCTTCAAACCAATACAGGTCCGCGACGACGTAAGATCCTACTCGTTCGAGCGCCGAAAGCGACACGAGCTATGTATCCGTACGGTCATATCTTAGGTCGGACGGGCATCCTTGGCATCCTTGCTCCGCGCCAGCATATCGACGTGCATGATCTTCATGGCAGGTATCCTCCTAGAAGCTGGCCATTTCATAGCTTCTGGTGCAAGGACAGCGACTCGACTGTACTAAAGCGGCTAAAGACCAGGCAATTTTCTTTAGTCAAGCTGGCACTGCACATATGTAGCACGTTATACTACGGCTTGGCTACGGCTCGCGCCTCGCGTGCTGTATCATACTCTTTCCCCACCTGCTTCGTACCGTGTTTATGAGAACTTTACGGCGGGAACTTCAAAGCTCCAGGCCTTTTTGTATCGTGTCTGCTGACCTGTTCATAGCCTTATATTTCTCTCCTCGACGCAAATTAAATGTGAAAGCTGAAAAAAGTGCGATCTGTGGGACTTGGACGGTCTGCGTACCCGTATTCCTCAGAACATGTTTTTCTCACTCAGAAGAGCTGCTGCCATGATCGCTGTGCAAGAGTACAAGTTGGTACCCGCTGGACCAAATGGCCGACGCCGTGTGTCGTTAACGCTCATCGCTGTCCGGTACACGGCCGACGTTACTGTATCCGGGGCTGAGCCTGGCTGAGCTCTGACCCGGACCCATGAGCTTTGGCAGTCTATTAGCTGCAGAACTTCCTCCTTGTGGGGGAAATTTCCCAACTTTGCTTTATCGCACTCCGCAAATGATGCTTCCGCTAGCCAACCGGTCAACCACCAAGCGCGCACACCCGGGGCACCAACAAATTATCTGTACAGGTAACGGCACAGACCCGCCTTTGTCTCATTCCTCTCCACCCACCATCTTGCATTACACTCATCACCCCCACCACCCCCACCACCCCCACCACAACCACCACCATAATCCCGTATTTCCCTGCGTTTGGACTTGATGCCTGGACGCGGAAGGCAAGGCTTCTGCACCAGCAGTCTCCATCCGGTGATGTGGACTACCACTGACCCTGATGGGAGTCCACAGTTCCAGACCATCCAGACGACACACGGCGTATGCGGCTGGTTGTGTGAGCTGTTGAGGCAAGCCGCCGGTGATCCTTCTGGGTCCCCAACTGTCAAAACTGTAAAACGGTTCATTCATTCGCGCCTGAGACCGCCCAGCAGGGAGAGGAGATGCGCGCACGGCCCCAATAGCTGGCGTCGAGGGACTGCCTAGTTGGCTGGCTGGGCTGACTGGTTTGGCTGGCCCCCTGGCCTGCCTGCCTGGATGGCTGGCTGGCTTGCCTAACTGGCCCCCTGGCCTGCACACACGCGCCGTGTGTACGGTAGCAGTCCCTCCGCTGCTCACTCGGAGCGACCCTCCCCCCTTCCCCCTCCCCCCCAAGGCTACGGGGGTATCATTTTTTACCCCCCAAGGCTACGCGGTCGCTGCGTTTCTGGTCCTGGTAGGGTTGCAGACACGTGCTGGTGGCCTCTCCCCTCCTCCGGACCCGGCTACTGCTGTATGTACGGCATCAGCCCTGCAGTACGATCTTGGAGGTACGGCCGACGGTGGCCTGGTCTCGGAGCGCCGCCGCCGCCTGCTCCAGCGGCCGCACGTCGGCTGTCCGGCAGATGACGTCGACATCGATCGACCGACCGGATGGAGTGAATGGAGTGCGGGCGGAAACGCGGGAATGGGACGTCGGGGGGTATTATCGTATTAATGGCAGTACAGTACCGTGGCGGTAACCCGCGTCGAAGCGGCCAGGGCAGCGCCGAAGGACTGGAAGAGGGTGGCAGCGGGGTAAGAGCAAGGCAGAGGACGCTGTTCGGAACTTACTACGGTACCACGTCTCCAGAAACCACCCCGTCCCGCGCTCCCGCCTCTTCCCCCGTCTCCCCCTTATGATTTCCTTCAACGCTCCTCACTCTCCTCAACACAGCCCCCCCCCCCCCTACACAACCCCCCGTTACAGGTACGTCCCTCCGCTGCGGCATCGTTTTGTATACACCTCCCGTTACCCCTTCCTCACTCGCCTGGGGTAACACCCCGTTACCCCCCTTTACACCTCCCGTTACCCCCCAGTCTCTCAGCCCAGCTCAGCCTCTCACTCTTCATTGGCGGCAGCAGCCCCGAGCGCATGTGCTCCAGCACCTCCGCCAACACCGCCCGCTGCTCCTCCGCCGACTTGGAGGCGAGCCAGGGAACCAGCCAGAAACCCTGAGAGAGCCAGCGAGGGAGGTGGGGGGCGGGGTATGGTGGGGAGGAGGCGGGGAGGAGTGGTGGGAGGGGAGGAGGCGGGGGTGTGGGTGGGGAGGAGGTGGGGAGGAGGTGGAGAAGGAAGCAGTCAGTAGGGTGCAGCAAAAGGCGGGCGCGAGGGGGCGTGGGTGTGAGTTCGCGGTGTTGTGGTGTGGGAGAGGACGAACAAGAGGGAAGGAAGGTACCTGGCCTAAGGCGCGAAAGGGGGAAAAGAGTGAAGTGGCGTTTCCGCGTGTTATCACGTACGGTATGTAGTACGACAGATGCGGTAGCGTGAACCCCACGTACCGGCAGACAGACGTTGAGCACGTAAGGCTCAGGACACAAGTGCTGCGCGGGTTCGTCCCTTGGCGGCAGCAGCGCCACCGCCGCTGCCGCCCATCCCACCATCATTGACCCGTGGGTCGGTCGGTGTCCCAGCAGGATTGACCCATGGGTCGGTCAGTCAACGTGTCAGCCCTCCTGCCGTACCTTGAGCGCCACCTGGCGGAACAGCCCCTGGACCACATTCCACTCGATGTTGGCGCCGCCCATGGCGCCGTACACAATAATGGATCCGCCCACTCGTATGGCGGGCGCGATCCGGGCCGGCGACGAGCCGGCGATCGAGTCGAGCGCGCCCCACGCGCCGCGGCCGCCGGTCAGCTCCGAAACCCGCTTGGCGAGCGCCTCCGCATCCGCGTCGGTGGCCAGAACCATAGCCTCATACGCCCTATTGGAGATAAAGAGGAGCGCGGGCGAGGTAGGGTAAAGGCTAAGAAGCAAGGCGTGTGTGTTGAGGGGGCAGGGAGAATACGGTAGACCAGACCTGCAAAGGTGAATAGACAACGGGAAGGTCCCGTTGTCTATGGAGGGAAGGTGGCGTGCCCGTCCACCTTCCCTCCAACCCAAAGCCCAAACCCAACACAACCCAATCCGACCCAAACAGCTGAACCCTCCAGGACCCTGCCCTTTCCTTCCTTCCTCCCTCCCTCCCTCCTCTCCTCTCTCGCCAGCCTCCCTCCCTTCCCTCCCCAACGCTGCTTATCTTTGCACCCACCCCAGGCCACCCCGGCGCTCACCCCGCGTCCTTGAGCTCCTGCACCTGCTCCGCCCGCCGGCAGGTGGCCACCACCCGAATGTCCCGGGACTTGGCGTAGCGAATGGCCATGTGACCCAGGGCCGAACCGGCGGCGGTGACGATAATGTAGTCGTCTGCAGCAGCAGCAGCAGCAGCAGCAGCAGCGGCAGCAGCAGCAGCGGTTTTGGTGGTGGTGGTGGTGGTGGTGGTGGTGGTGGTGGTGGTGATGGTGTTGGGGTGGGTGTAATTCGCACAACGGTGTCAGGTGCTGTGATGCTTTCGTACTCTGTGCCTCGCCTCGCGTCTCCCCTCCCGCCTTCCCCCCACAAACCCCCTACCCCCCTACCCTTGGGCACGTCCAGTTCCTGCAGCATTCCGATCACCGGCACGGGGTTGATGAGCGCCTGGCACGCCGCCTCGTCCGGCAGGTCGTCCGGCACGGGCACCAGGTCCTCCTCGGGAGCCACCACGTACTGCTGCCACGTGCCAACACCCTCGGAGGCGCAGCGCCACTGGGTGGCAACCACACGGGTGCCAGGGGCCAGGCGGCCGCTGGTGTCGGGGCCAAGGGAAACCACCTCGCCCATGCCTGCGCGCCAGGGTGAAGGGGAGGTCGGGGTGAAGGGGGAGGTCGGGGTGAAGGGCTGCCTTTAGAGTGCAATGCGAAACCGCAGGGGGGTAAGAAAAGAGATACTGCAGCGAAGGGACGGAGACGGAGACGGCGCGGGAGGGCGGGGTGGTGGAAGCGAAACCGCCTTGTCTGTTATTTATTGTCCCCAATAAGCGTGACACGGATTGAATCGTGTGGACCGGGCCGTGTAGACTGCATTGTTGGTGTTTTGTGGCTGCCGGGTTGACGGCGGTGACCTCATCAATCGACTTTTTTCGTATGACGGGCAACAAATCGGAATATCGCCGTCCTATTATGCACGGCATGCGGGGACTTTTACGGCTGTGACCGCGGATGCCGTCATCGCTGCCGGCCCAAGATTCGGGATGGATGCTGCCGTACCAGCAGACACCTAATGTGACATATCGCCGCGCGCGCAGCGCTGATGTTGCGGCGCGACCTCGCGGGATTTCTTTGCGTGTATCGGATGTACGTGCATGCGTGTCTTACAATCTTACAAAGGAGCTGGCAAGCAGCAGCTACCGTAACACGCAGGAAAGGAAAAGGGGAGAGGAGCTCGCCCCGCCCCGCCTCGCGTCGGAACCCCCATCCATCCGCCCACGCCACGCCGCGCCACCCGCTGTGGCTGGCCGACTGCATTTTTGCCGCCCCGCACGTTCCCCACCTCCGCTTACCACATTTCATTACAGTACCGTACTCGCAAGCGATTATACCTCCGCCTCCCACTTCTTGATCATCGTATTCGCAAGCGATTACTTATCATCAGTATACGATCCAGACCCCAGCTTCCGACCAGCCCCGGCGGTCCAGGCGCATGAAATTGAAATACACCGCTTCAATGGCGGTGTCGCACGGTGTCGCAGCGCACGGCCACATCACGACGTTGTGTACACCTGGCAACCGCCCTACGCGGGCGGCGTTGCGTGTCTCTGCCTCAGCTCCGCAGCACGATCTTGGCGGGGCGGCCCTCAATGGCCTGGTCTCGGAGCGCCGCAGCGGCCTCCTCCAACGGCCGCACGTCGGCTGCGCGGGTGTCGGGGGATCAGGGGGTTGGGGGGCCAGGGGTCGGAGGGTTAAGGGGGCGACGAGCCCACCCGGAGCAAGTCAGTCGATGCAGACGGAGCACACCTGGGGCTCCGATTTCAGGGTTTGTAAGGGTCCCCCGATCTCCGTTTCGCCCCTCACTTGCCTGGTCACCCCGTTACCCCCCTATACACCTCCCGTTCCCCCTGCCTCACTCTTCATTGGCGGCAGCAGCCCCGAGCGCATGTGCTCCAGCACCTCCGCCAACACCGCCCGCTGCTCCTCCGCCGACTTGGAGGCGAGCCAGGGAACCAGCCAGAAACCCTGAGGAAGGAGGGAAGTGGGTATGGTGGGGAGGAGGCGCGGAGGAGGCGGGGGTAGGAAGGCAATCGTGGGCTTCAGCACCCGAGGCGGAGAGATGTGAAGTGAGACCGCCACCATGGACTAATGAACCCCAAGGAAAAGGCCCCTCATGTATCAGCAAGGGAACTGAAGCCCCCATGGGTCGGTCAGTTGACCCAGCAGCATTGGCCCATGGGTCGGTCAGTTGACCCAGCAGCATTGGCCCATGGGTCGGTCAGTTGATCCAGCAGCATTGGCCCATGGGTCGGTCAGTTGACCCAGCAGCATTGGCCCATGGGTCGGTCAGTTGACCCAGCAGCATTGGCCCATGGGTCGGTCAGTTGATCCAGCAGCATTGGCCCATGGGTCGGTCAGTTGACCCAGCAGCATTGGCCCATGGGTCGGTCAGTTGAGCCAGCAGCATTGGCCCATGGGTCGGTCAGTTGAGCCAGCAGCATTGGCCCATGGGTCGGTCAGTTGATCCAGCAGCATTGGCCCATGGGTCGGTCAGTTGAGCCAGCAGCATTGGCCCATGGGTCGGTCAGTTGATCCAGCAGCATTGGCCCATGGGTCGGTCAGTTGATCCAGCAGCATTGGCCCATGGGTCGGTCAGTTGAGCCAGCAGCATTGGCCCATGGGTCGGTCAGTTCAGCCAGCAGCATCGGCCCATGGGTCGGTCAGTCGCCCCCCTGTCGTACCTTGAGCGCCACCTGGCGGAACAGCCCCTGGACCACATTCCACTCGATGTTGGCGCCGCTCATGGCGCCGTACACAATGATGGATCCGCCCACTCGTACGGCAGGCGCGATCCGGGCCGGCGACGAGCCGGCGATGGAGTCGAGCGCGCCCCACGCGCCGCGGCCGCCGGTCAGCTCCGAAACCCGCTTGGCGAGCGCCTCGGCGTCGGCGTCGGTGGCCAGAACCATAGCCTCATACGCACTATTGGAGACGAAGAGGAGCGCGGGCGAGGTAGGGTAGAGGGTGAGAAGCAAGGCGTGGGTGTCGAGAGGCAGGGAAGACAGACCAGAACGGCCAAGGTGAAGAGACAACGGGACCGCGTGCCCGTCCACCGTCCGCCTAAACCCAAAACCCAAGCCAACCCAATCCGACCCAAGACATTTGAAACACCCATTCCCCTGCCTTTTCCTCCCTCCCCAACGCTGCTTATCTTTGCACCCACCCCAGGCCACTCCGGTGCTCACCCCGCGTCCTTGAGCTCCTGCACCTGCTCCGCCCGCCGGCAGGTGGCCACCACCCGAATGTCCCGGGACTTGGCGTAGCGAATGGCCATGCGGCCGAGGGCCGAACCGGCGGCGGTGACGATAATGTAGTCGTCTGCAGCAGCAGCAGCAGCAGCAGCAGCAGCAGCGGCAGCAGCAGCGGTGGTGGTGGTAATGGTGGCAATCAGCAGCATTTGCACAGCGGCGGTGAAGGCGCGGCGGGCAAGGCTGAAATGCCGAGCGGGACAGAGGCAGGAGGGATGCCCTGGATCTGGATCTGGGTTTGGATCTGGGTTTGGATCTGGATCTGGGTTTGGATCTGGTGATCGCAGAGACCTGTCGGCCGCTCTCTTTTCTTCGGCCGCTCTCTTTCCTTCGGCCTTTCTCTTGGCGGCCGAGATGCGCCCCGATTCACAACCCTCCCAGCCCAACCCAGCCCCTACCAGCTCGGCCCAGCCCATTCCTGCCCCACCCACTTCACCCCCTCACGTGTCCCCCACAAACCCCCGACCCCTATACCCTTGGGCACGTCCAGTTCCTGCAGCATGCCGATCACCGGCACGGGGTTGATGAGCGCCTGGCACGCTGCCTCGTCCGGCAGGTCGGCCGGCACGGGCACCAGGTCCTCCTCGGGAGCCACCACGTACTGCTGCCACGTGCCAACACCCTCGGAGGCGCAGCGCCACTGGGTGGCAACCACACGGGTGCCGGGGGACAGGCGGCCGCTGGTGTCGGGGCCAAGGGACACCACCTCGCCCATGCCTGCGCGCAAGGGTGAAGGCCAGAATGAAGGGGAGGTGACGCTGATATCTGCGATCTCACGGCTGTTCAATTGATGCGGGTGCGGGCAAGGGGCTCACCCTCGAGGCCAGGCACCGCCGGGAACTCCTTCGGCTTGTAGCCAGGGTAAACCTGCCGCGTGGGAAGGAATATCACGACTAGTTGTTCATAGTTGCCGTGTCCATCTGGCTGTGGCGACTGGACTTACCCCTACGACTGCGAAGACATCGGAGGGGTTGACTGGCCGGGCGGTGATCCGCACCAGCACCTCGCCGGCACCAGGTTTCGGGACTGGAACCTGAGCGATGACGATGTTGTCGGCGCCAAAGGCCGACAGCTGCGAGCGATCGGAGGGCCAGGATGATGAGGGTGGGCGTGTCGATGGTCCCAAAACATTACTTGTTCAAGTCGGCATGGCATAGCTGAATGCGTAAGACCATCTGAAACACGTCCTTGTCCTGATCAGCTATAAATTTTACCTGGACAGCGGTTTGCGTTTCGGGGATCGCCATGGATCGCGGGCTACCGGTACACAAGCCGTAACAATGAGTATATGTCGACCTTACGTATTTCACAGTAAACGCTGTTTATCCTTTATCGTGTTACTTGGTGGGCTAAAGTAGGGGATAACGTAACTTGAACGCCGTACGACTGGCCTCCGGGTCCGAACAGGTCCTCCGACAAGTGGAACACAGGTGATCGCAGAGCTTGTAGAGCGCCTTTCGGTTCTTTCCAAGTACTCCAGAGCTGAGGCATGTGTGTCGGTGCCACGCCGTATGGGGTGAAAGAAATGTACGCTTCCAGGCAAGAACTTCCGGAAACTTCGCCCTCAGTCGCCGACCCCGTGTGTGCAGGTGTTGTGCCTTTCCCATCCCCGACGTGATTATGGAAGAAGATCGCCACGGCCCGATTTAAGTACACTCGGCAATGTGCGGGCTTGTTCCTTTTCCATGTTCATCGAGGATTTTCGTGCGTGCGGTATGCGTTTCTCCGCGAGTCAGAACTTTCAACTTCGAGATGGCGGCGACGGCTGTCTGCCTCAAAATCCCCATAGGGGTACCGTATGGAGGGAGCGGTGATCCCTTGGACCCGCCTTCCATCCTGAGAGAACTCGCTACAAGCATGCAAGGACGTGCAAGACGCGATGTCTCGATGATCGAACCCCGGGTCTTGTACCCGGGGATAGATGGATGAGACTATCGGAAGCATAAGGCCTTTGCCGCGCGGCCGCCCCACCCCAATTTCCGTTACGGGTTTCACCTGCCGTGCCGTACCATACCGTACCGTACCCCCACATCCGGGTCTGGCAGGTCTGGCAGGCTTTGCCGCTTCAAATGGCCGAGGCAGTCGCGACGGGAAGCGATGTGGCGATTCCATCGATTCGTCACAGGCGCTAAGTTTTTAAAATTTGAATAGGCGAGCAGCCAGATGCTGGTGGAGGCTGGGGGGAACCCTTCCCGTGTTCCCGGCAGCTATAGATTTGGTGCGCCCGGCATCCAGACGCGCCGATCCGTGTTCCATATAGGACGGGCACCATGCTTGTATGCAAGTGCAGCCCGGCTAGATGCCGGCCAGATACCTCTGCGGCCCCCGGGTATGAGACGCGACAGGTCCGTGACGGGTACCGGTCAGGGTACTTCAGGGCCTATCGGAAATTGTCCTGGCCTCCCAGGCCTCCCCCTGTTTTCCCTCCTGGCGCCTGCCAGGAACTCTGTCTGTTAGAGCCCAAAATTTGTCCTGGCATGCCAGGAACCCGGGCCAATTAGTCCTGGCAGTGCCAAAAAACGTGTAGGATGTAAACGGCATTTATCGGTATCCTGGGCTTTGGTGATTTACAACAAACCCAGGGCCGCGAACGTGGCCTCCTGGGCCACCTCCTGGGCCATCTGGGCGATTGTGAGGGAACTTGACCCCTTTCAAGGGCCAAAATTAGTTCTGGCGTGCCAGGAGCAGGCGCCCCGCCAGGACTGGCAGGCGCCAGTCCTGGTGCTCCACGCCAGGCCGAAATCCTCCTGGCACGCCAGGAGCGGGCCGGGACTTCGTCCCGGCAAAAACCCCTTCCCCCAAAATTTCTCCTGGGCCAGGACTTGCTGAAGTTCCCTGGTACCGGTATGCCACAGACGCGCAGAGCGCGCCATCCACTCGAGAGGCGTATCCGCAAGCCTGCCTGCGCGGGCGGGCGGGCGAACCCGATTCAGGTGGGGCCTTTACGCACGCGCCGAGGGACGATGGGGCAGACAGTGATGATGGTGCGCTTAGGCATTAAGAGGCAAGTACGTTTGGAAAAAGAGTTAAGAGCACGAGAGCGGTCCAAGCCGTGGAGGAGTGTGGAGGTGTGGAGAAGCACACGAGCATTGCGGGCTATCTCGTCACATAAATTTTGAACTTGCGGCCGTCACAATGGCAGCGCCCAAGGGATATACACTTTCAAGCGTGCTGCACTTAGCCGAAACCCGAAGAGTTTTCGAGGGAAGAACTCTTGTGCCAAGTAAGGGGCGACATGCCTAAGTCGTTGACAGGGGAATTGTTTGCCATATGCTGCCGTCGCTGGAAATACGGTAGCGACCCTTAGAGATTCGGCACAGACACGGGCTCTCACGCTTTTGCGAAAGAGCACGGGACGTCGGCGCTTCCTCAAGCCATCTTTTTATATTCCATACAAAAGAACGAAATATTTGCATTCGCTCCTTAAGGCGGAGTCGCAGTACAGGTGACGTCCACTGCTTATACAGTACTAATACTTCGTTTTCCGTGGGACCAATCTAGTCTTCAAGTTCCATGCTGAAAAAAGTATTCAACCTTATGAAGCGAGTGCACGGTTGTTCCCAAAAAAGGTGTCTTAATAATGCAATGTACGACCGCCCGGGACGCTTTAGAGGCGCCCTTGGCCCGACTAAGGAAACGTTTCAAGCGACCGCTTCGGCATCAACAGAAACATACTGGCATACATTTCAGGACTAAGTACTGACGGCGCTTCGCAGGGTTGCCTGGAGATAGCAGCAGTAAGCCAGCGGACTGTACCGAGGTACATAAGCTCAATTCATATCTGTGACTGTCTTACGTGACAGCAGAACAAGCTCTTTCGAAAGAGTGCGGCGCGGCTGCAAGTAACAGTAAAGCTGACGTAGCTGACAAATACGGGCCGGAAATGTGCTTGCTCTCCTGCTTCTTGGGCCAAGGCGCACGGCGAAAGCGGTATACAGATTCTGCAACGGCATCGGAGATTTTGCCTTCCCAGGCGCAGATTCCGGCAGGCGACGTGAGGACGACGTCGTTATGTCATGCTCCGGAGGCCTTCGCCCCGCAATCGAGCCAGGACAACATCCCGCCAGCAAGGCCCAATAATAATAATACCAACAACATGGCATCTAACAATTTTCCGCCGCGCGACAAGTCAGCCAATTCGGTCTGCGGAAGTCCGACCGCGGGGCGGGGCTCTTCATCATCCCTCGCGACGCAGCTCCTGGAAGGACTCACCTTCAGCACTCGCGTGCTGGGAACCGGCTCCTACGGAATCGTCCTTCACGGTGAGGACCTCTCGTTCCTCGCACGTCGCGCCTCGCGCCCGACGTCCATTATGCCCTTGACATTCTCCATCCACGTCTCACGGCCCCGCACCCCACCGGTGCGGCCCCCACCCAATGTACCCGCCAAAAGTGACCGGCATCAGTACCGGCATTCGCTCGCGAAAGAAAAGCATTACCACAAGCCCTATCAGCCCTACCACCCCACACCCTCACACACCACCACCACCACCACCGCCACCACCACCGCCACCACCACCACCACCACCGCCACCACCACCACCACCACCACCACCACCACCACCACCACCACCACGCCGCACCGAGGCACTGCTACCCGCTGATGACAACACACCACCACTACTCACTCGGCGCCTCCGCCCTGCCGTACCATTGGCATGCCACTGCCGTACCACTGCCGAGCCGCAGGCTCCTTTGACGGCCTGGACGTGGCTGTGAAGTTCATGGTGTCCAGCCGCCGTACAGACCGGGCTGCCGTACGGGAGGTGACCCTGGGCGCCCTGCCCGAGCTCACTCACCCACACGTCTGCAAGGTTGGTGGATGCATGACGCCGCAGCAGCGGATAAAAATATCTGGTATCTAGTAATATATCTGGTACACGTTAATAATAATATCAATAACAATATCTGGTAATAATGATATCTAGTCTTTATGGCTCTCCTTCCGGGGTCCGGGTCCGGATGGTCTTCGCCATGTTGTTCGGAATGTTGATTTCTTTTTGTGCGGCTTCTTCTTCCGTACGCGATGCTCCTCTCTATGCGGTGCCCCCTTATCTGGTTGCTGCCCGTGCACCGTGCGTGCTCAGCCCCCGAGCCCAAACGACCCCTCTGTACGACTCCCCGTGTACGACAGACGTACGAGACGCGCAGCGCCGTCATGACTAATGACCTCTTTGATGAGCTGGAGGCGCACCGGTGGCGGCAGCAGCGGAGGATGGAGCGGCAGCGACGGCTGCTGCAGCAGCCGGCGGCGGCGGCGGGGCCGGCGGCGGCGGCGAGTGGCGGCGGCGGCGGTAGCGGCGGCGGCAGCCGACGGCAGCCGAGCAGCGGTGAGGAGGGGCAGCGGTGGCGGAGCAGCTCGAGCTGCCGTACATCGACGGGCAGGCGGCCCGCCGAGCGGCCTCGGGATCGCAACGGACAGCGCCCTCTGCAGTTCTACACGAGTGATAACGGTACGGTACGGCAAAGGACGACAGTAACAATGTCAATAACATTTGCCCGTCATGTTGTTGTGCGTTTGGCGCCGCTGGAACGTTACTCGGTCACACGGCGGCTGGTTGTGACTGACGGGCTGCCAGTCCTCGAATGGGTTCGGGGTTGTGAATTCATTCTCCGCGGCCACGCGGCCACACATACACATACACACACCACCAACAACACACACACACACACCATCACCAACCCCCTTGTCCCCCACCCGCTCTCCCACCCTCCCCGCCCTCCCAACCGCCAACCACCAACCACCACCAGACCCCTACGGCGCCAACCCGCACCCCGACCGGCTGCGACCCCTGGAGTCGAGTGTGCCGTACTCCGTACTACACGAAATCTTGTTCCGTCTGGGCGCTTTGGTGGGCCACACAGTAACCTTAGTAATCATGGAGCATTGCTCTAAAGGCAATCTGTCCAGGGCGATCCATCGGGGAATCTTTGAGCCGTGCGACTTGTGGGGTGTGCACGTGGCACGGCGGGCGCTCGTCCGTACGGCAGCCGAGATTGCGCGCGCGCTGCTGCACCTGCACAAGGCCGGCATCGTACACGGCGACATCAAGGTACGGTACGGTACGGCAGTACGTAGGGGCGGGGGTGGGCGGGAGCTGGGAGGGAGGGGCGCGGGGCGCGGGGACCAGGGGACCCCGGGGGTGGTGTGGGGGGCCTCCGGGGCGAGGCGGGTGCACCTTTACCTCTTTCCCTCCGCCGCGGCTGAAGCTGGATGGCTATTTCTGGCTAGCTGGATCCCCACTCCATGTCGGGTGCGATACACAGATATATCATACATGTCCTTATGTAGATGTGTGCGCCGCCCCGGGAGGCGATCCTCACGGCATCATCTCCTTGGCGGGGTTCGGAGAACGTGAAGCAGGTGTCTCCGCCTGTCCGCCACCTCACAGCGCGGCCGGAAGTTCGGAAGTCGCACATTTACACATTTATACATATGACCTTACCCCATCGCTTCGCCTCCGCCCCCTCCTCTTCTCCCGCCCGCCCGCTCGCTTTTGCCGCTACCCCGTTGCCGCTCGCTTTTGCCGCCTGCCCCTGCCCCTGCCTGCCTGCCTGCCTGTGATGGGCGGTATGGGTGTTTCCTCGACCCCTGGCGCTACACACACATACACACACACAGCCGGGGAACGTGTTGCTGGCTTCATCGCGCGGTGACCGGCGGGGCTTTGTCGCCAAGGTGGGTGGTGCCCTGTCCTGTCCTGTCCTGCCCTGTCCTGTCCGATTGGGGTTTTAAGGGTTCGCTTGAAGGGTTTTAGGGTTTTGTGCGGCAGGGCGCGGCGGGTCGGGTAACTGGTGGGGTGGCGGACTGAATGCCTGGTAACTGAGCACTCCCGCGAGCCGCGGGGGCCGCGCGCCCTAGGCGTCTGCCGTTACCTTCCCGCTGCCCACCACTCCGCGCCCGCCACCCCGCGCCCGCCACCCACCCGTATATCCGTACTTCCGTACTTCCGTACATCCGCAGATCGGCGACTTTGGCCTCAGCCACTTGTTGCCTGAGGGGGAAACGTCCGTGGATACGAACACGTGGGGCACGCCGTCGTACATGGCTCCGGAGGCGCTGCTGGGGCACGCCAGTACGGCATCCGATGGTACGGCATGCGCGAAGGGAAGGGCCAGGCCAGGCCAGGCGAGGAAGGAGGGCGTGTGCAAGGGGACGAGGAAGGGGGGAAAAGGGGGTTCAGAGGAGCCGGCTGGAGCGTGCAGGCTGAGGCGGGGGGGGGGGGAGGGAGGGAAATGGTCGGTTGGGTACGGCAGTGCTGGCGAACCCTGTCATAGGCTCGCGGCCAATACCTATATCCACCGACCCACCGACCCACCGACCCACCGATGCAAACCGACCCGCAGTTTGGAGCTTTGGTG
Source organism: Pleodorina starrii (assembly GCA_030267565.1). NCBI lineage: Eukaryota > Viridiplantae > Chlorophyta > Chlorophyceae > Chlamydomonadales > Volvocaceae > Pleodorina > Pleodorina starrii. The sequence continues at coordinate 1,331,385 of BRXU01000023.1, read as the reverse complement.
TCATGCTGTCGGAGGCACTGACTCGGCAGCGGCCGTACAGCGACACCCTGGAGCCAGGTGTGTGTGTGTGTGTATGTGCGTGTGTGTGTATGTGTGTGTATGTGTGTATGTGTGTGTATGTGTGTGTATGGAAGGGGCGGGAGGGAGGGGCGGGCGGGAGAGGAAGAGGGCGCGGCGGGGGGATGAGGCAATGGGCACGCGTGTGTATGTGTATGTGCAGGACTGGCCTGGTTCCGTGTCGTTGTCGTCATCGGAGCACAAGTGCACAACCACCGCCCTTTGGCATCATCGTACGGCACGCGAACCCAGTGCGCCGTACTGCTTTCCTCCCCCCGGGCCGTACTGCGCTCCCCCCCCTTCCCCACCCCTGAACCCCCCTGGTCCCGCCCTCCGTCGCCCTGCATGGCTCACCGCGGCGGCATGCGCCACCGACCCATGGGTCACAACAGCCCGGTTGGTCGTTGGGATCCTCGACGGCTCTCTGCAGCTGGCGTGGCCTGCCTTACGCTCGGACAACGACGCATGCAGCGCCGCCTCCGTCGAAGCCTCCATCGAGGCGGGCGCTGCGGCGGCGGCCGGTGGCGGCGACGGCGGCGGCGGCGGCGGCGGCGAAGAACAACCCCCCATGGGCGCGGCAGCCCGACTCGCACGGCAGTACGGCCTCGTTTTCCCCGCAACGCGCAACGCGCAGAGCGCCGCCGCCGGCGGCGGCGCCGGCGGCAGCGGCGGCGGCGGCGCCACCACCAGCCTGATGGGCACCGCCACCTCGGGCGAGTACGGCGCTGGTACGACTAACGGTACGACATGCACTTCCGCCACCTCCCACGTCGGGACCATGATGCTCAACACCATGTCGGGAACAGAGGACATGGCCGCCGCCGCCGGCGCCGCCGGCCACGGCGGCGGCGGCGCCGACGTGGACTTGGACCGCGTCCTCGCTTGCCTCGTCAGCCTCGGCCGCCGCTGCACCAGCCGCAACGCCGCCTGGCGGCCGTGTTTCTCTGAGATACTCGGCGAGCTGATCGACATGGAAATTATCCTGAAGACCACCAAGCCCAACCGCGGCGCCGCCGCCGCCGGCGCAAAAGAGGTGCAGGAGATTGGTGCGCGTGCACGGTCACGGCTCTGTATCGCGACGGCGGCGGCAGAGCACGGCAACGGTAACGGCCGCGCGGCGGTGGCGGCCGCCGGCCCGAGCGTGGCCGCCCCCCGCGGTACGGCGGCGGCGGCGGTGGCGGCGGCCGACCCGGGCGCGGCCGCCGGCCGTGGCATGACGGTGGAGGCGGCGGCGGCGGCAGGGGCGGCGGGTCGGGGACCGTTGACGGGACAGGAACTGCTCGACGACTTTATGCGGACGGTTGCGGGAGTGCAGGGCGCGCTGGCGGCGACAGCACAGCAGAATAGTGCTGCCAAGGCGGCGGCGGTGCCGGTGGCGGCGGCGGTGGTGTGGGCGGCGCCGGCGCCGCTGACGCTGACGGCGACGACGGCGGCGGGGCGGGCGGCCGCGGCAGCGGCCGCGGCAGCGGCGGCGGCGGCGGCGGCGGCGGCGGGACATCCAGGCAACGACGAGCTTCTGATGTTGCTGCCTCAGAGGGAGCCAACTCTGCAGATGGGGTTGCCGGCGGCGGCGCCGCCGCCGCCGCCGCCGCCGCCGGCGGCGGCGCCGGCGGCGCCGCCGCCGGCGCCGCCGGCGGCGGGGATTCGGCAGCTACAACAGTTTCTGGTGCACCTTCCTGCAATGCACCCGGAGGATCAGGAGGCCGTGGCGGCGCCAGAGCAGGAGGCCGTGGCTGGCGGTGGCGGCGGCGACGGCGGCGGCGGCGGGCCGGCGGAGGAGCGACCCGCGGGTCATATGGCAGTCGTACGGCCGGCGGATGCCGCCGCCAGTTCGGTCGCCACCGGTCCGGACCCGTGCACTCCGGACGTATCAGAGTGCTGCTGCGTCGTCTCGAAGGTCTCTCAGAGCCGTTTGTTGTTGCCGTAAACAAAAACGGCGAAAAAAATGGCGCCTGCCGGTGCGACGCGCTGAATCGCAGCTAGCTGAGCCGCTCATGGCTTTATTTGATGGCGTGGAGAACCGCGGATGGATGAGGCCCGTGGGTCACCAAGTTGGCGGGTTTTGATGGATTCGTAGGCGTTTTGGATTTTCGGTTGGAGGGCCCGGTAGGCAGGAGGTCGGGTTGCCCGGTTTGTCAAACAAGCCAGACGAGAGGTTTGGTATTGTTACTGGCTTGGCAGACCTTGGTGACAGTCTGGGGTGCCGTAGGTTTTCTTAGAGCCTTTTGAGTTGTTGTGGGATCTCCGCCAACCCATTTGTCGTACTCGCATGTGTGGCACTCTGTTCTCCTGCCCTTGTGCGCGCGCGCGTGTGCGTGCTCTCGCTTGCTCACTTGCACGCCAACGGTCAACGGTCAACGGTCAACGACCACAATCATTCGGTTTGAGGGGCCCCGCTGCCCAGCCGCAACTGTCGCTGCCGCATTCTGCAATCGAACCGCACCGCACCGGACAGGAGCGACCGAATCAGCATTGACATATGTTATGTTATGTTACAGTGTGGGGGGCTTCTGGGCCCATTCTAGGGTGAGGGCACCGCCCTCCTATTGACATATGAACTGTGAAGCAGCGAACTGTGGATCTGGGTTATGGCTCAGGCTTGGTCTAGGTTTTTTTTGGCTGCACTGCACTTCATCTCGCACGTGACACGTGATACCGGTCAGCGCCTTTGGATGCGACGCAACGCGGGTGTTGCTCGCGGGAGTTGGTTGGTTGGTGGTTGGTTGGTTGGTTGGGTTGGGGTGAGGGAGCCTCCAGGTGCTGTGTCGTACCGTAACTCTTATGTACTGCACTTCCATGTGCTGCATCGTACCATGACTCCATGTGCCGTACCTCTAGATGTTGCGTCGTACCATATGACTCCATGTGCCGTACTTCCAGGTGCTGTGGCTGTGTCATGCTGCGGCATCCGTCCTCTGGCGGGGCGTTCAGTGGACTCGTCAGTTTGGGACGGAAGCTGTACTGTACGGCGTTTTGTACGACGGCTGCAGGGGGCGGGAGCGTCAGCGCTGGACGCAGGGCGCCCGGACCTCGCTCCGGGGTGGGGTTGCACTGCGGGGCGCTTCGGAGCGCGGAGGCGGCTGTGAGGGCTGCGCGGCTATAGGGCTAGGCTGCCTGGGGGGCCATGGGGGAAAGGGTTCTGGCCTGGTTGTCGTTCACCTCACACGAAAACCTGATAGGGAAGCGGCGGTGGGAGGCTGCGCCGTCTCGTAATCCCCTCGTCAGTGGGTTGGCATTGAGGGGAAAGGGAGGAGGGGCGCTAAAGATGTGACTTCAGGTTGAGAGGATACACAGAGAGATATCCCGACTGGAGGAGAAAGGGGGGAATTGGGGTGCTGTGGGACTTCGGAGCTTGTGTTGGGAGGGGCTGCATTGGCCGTACACCCCCTGTACGGCAGGGTGCGTGTGTGTGTCAGAGAGAGAGAGGAAAGGGAGGAAGATAAGAGACACATACACAGACGCAGCCGGGCGTGCGTGCAGGTTATGTTGTCATGACCCAGTGGTGTCGTGGGCCTCTGGGTGGTGGGGAAATGGCGGGGTGGTGGAGGAGATCAACGGAGCAACGTGAGATTCGTGTGTACGGCATGCACGCCCGTGTCGCCTTGCACCAACACCCCATGCGAGGGCCGATGGCGGCAGCGGACGCCCTAAATAGGGGCTGCAGAGGGATGTGTGCATGTGTGAAGGAGGGGGGAGGGAGCGGGTGGAATCGAGTGGCCAGTCGGCTGGGTGACTCGCGGGTCCCTGTTATGTGACCCACGGGTCTGTGTGTGACCCATGGGTCTCTGCAAACCACGCATCTGTTCGACCCACTGTCTGGCCCGGCTGAGTGACCCACGGGTCTCTGTGACTCACGGCTGTTTGACCCACGGGTGTGTGACCCACGGGTCTGTGAGGATCAACAAAAACGTATAAAGCTCGAATGCGCGTGAACTGCCGCTCGTCGTGGATTGTCATTATTGGGCATTCATTCCCTGGAGCGCTCGGACGGCAACCCCCCCACCGACACTGAGTGCCTGGATACTTCGCACGTGCGCATGGATACTCCCGAAGGCCCTTTGGTGCCGCGTCAGCGCTTTTGCTTTGCTTCGCTCTGCTCTGCCTTTGGTTTGCTGTGCTGTGCTTCGCTTTCCGATCATCGGCGGCCCCGGCGTCGATATGGTTTGGCGCGCTGGTTTGTGGCGCGGTTCTAAATTATGCACTAGGTTTGGTTGATGCAGATTTGCTGGTGGTTGGTGGTGATTGTGGTGGTTGTGCTAGTGGTAATGTTGGGGTGCTTTGCGAGGTTGGCGGACGCTGCAGGCGGCCGCGCCGATTGGCCTGCTGGGTGCGCTAAGGTTACGTGCGCACACGTGCGTGTGTGTATTTGTGTACGGTATGTTATTATTAGTACGACACCAGGTGACGTGGCCGCGCCATTGGGGTCCCAGGGGTCAGCTCCCCCATAGCCCCGCAACGGGAAGACGTGCTGCGTGTATCTCGTGTGTGTGTGTTGCACGGTGTCGTACCATATAGCCTGTCGTACCATATCGATATGTGCAGGAAGAGGATCTCCGGATCTCTGATGTGGGTGGTGAGAAGGCGCGGGGGGCTGTGCTTGTCTGTTCCAGCCGTACGAGTGGACCGGCCGGGCTGGCTGGCTGGCTGGATAGTTGGATAGTGGGCTGGGATAGCGACAACCCCTCGACATCCAGATGCGATCGAGATCGGGATCGACGTGTGCATTTGTGTGGGCTCGGTGATACTGTGCCGCCCCCAGCAACGTTTTACCCACATGCAACACAACAGCACATATTCCGGATATTTCGTTTGGTGTGTGGGTGTTGATGGAGGTGTGGTGTGGTGTGGTGCGGTGCGGTGTGGTGTGTGCTTGGGTTTGGTGGGAGGTGGTTGGGTGGTGAAGGACTGGGTGGTTTGGGGTTGGGTGGTGGTGCAGTGTGGGTTGTAGTGCTGTATGGTGATGCGATGTGGCCGGGGGAAGATCAAAAAGGGGGCCAAGAAGGGGGAGGGGCGCACCTCCTGTGAGGGAAATGTGATGTGGAATATCTTAATAATGGCAAGACAGGAGCGGATCCGCTCTCTCCGAGGCTTCTCCAGGTGAACTGAACTGGCGTCGTACATACACACATACACACACAGAAGAGGGGTGCGGGTGTGTGGAGGGGGAGAGGGGGGGGCTGAGGGGGGGGGGCGGTGTGGCGCCCGGGCGCAGTGGCAAGTGGTGCACGGCCCCTTCCGTGATGAGGGCAGTGCAGTCCAGTGCAGCGGCAGCGTAGCTGTGCTCGTCCCCTGTTGCGGCGTAACTCTGCTTGCCTCCTGTATTGAACCGACCATGTATCTTATTTCAAGTGTAAATGCGTCCCCAACGTCGCGCAACTCGTTTGCCCGCACGAACCCCGCGCCTGACCCCCCCTGTCCGCCACGGCACAGCTACGGCACTCCGGAGCGTACCCCAGCGAAACAGATCGGAGCGCTTCTACAAAGGCATTTACAGTCTTTGTGTTCGCGCACACGGCGCACGTTGGCAGCGGCAGCAGTAGCAGCAGCAGCGAGTGTCGTGGGCAGTCAGGACATGGGTCAGACAGCCGAACCCAAAGACAGACGCTCTTTCCTAGAAGCGCTGCATCGGCGCCCTTTCCTTTCCTAGGAGTGACTCTCGACTGTCGTTAGCAGCAACCACCACCCGCCACCCGCCACCCTGCCACCCGCCACCCTCCCACGCGCCCGCCCACCGTGCCCTCACCTCTTGCCTCCCCGCCCCCCCCCCCTTGGCGCGATTCCCGATTCCCAATTCCCACCCCGCATGTATGTGTATACGTGGATAACCCCGCCAAACCCCTGGGGCCCCCTCGAGGGCTCTGCCTGCGCCTACGGATCTCCTCCTCGCCCTTCGCCGCGTCCGTATACGACATTATTTAGTACAAAAGCCGTACGACAGGGGGATCACGAATAGGCGAAAGCGCTGTCTGACAGGTCCCCCCCGACCTCCCCCCCAAAAGAACCGCCATCGCTTCAGGCACCCGACGCTCGCCGCACCCGACGCAGCTCCGAAACCGACTCGTGACAGCACCGCACCGCAGTCGCTCCGGCACGTGCACGTGCCCGTGTTGCCCTCGTCTTGGGCCGTCTCCGTCCCTTCGCTGCCGGTGTCTTCCCTTTTACCCCCGTCTTGGCCCCGTCGGGCGGCCAGACCCACGGGTCGCCAAAATGCACCACGGGTCGCAGACCTTAGCTGGGATCCTCTCGTCGCACGCGGAATGACGCGGACTTCCGACGACCCGCGTGCACCCGGGCTCAAGAGCGCAGCCACAGCAGATTAGCGTCAGTCAGTGGCAGTAGCAGCAGCATCAGTTGACGACAGCCACAGCTGCAGCTACAGCCCTTGCGGCAGCTGCAGCCCTCAGTGCGCTCTCAGACTCGCCGCCCACCACCACCACCACCACCCGCCGCAGCCGCCGCAGGCACTGCAACGCGAGGGAGCAAATTCACCCCCTCCCCCTCCCCCTCCCCCTCCCCGCCTTTCGTCCGCCGGTGGACCCCGCGCGATGGACGGTGCGCGGCACACGGCACGCGTGCGCCTCTTCAGTGGGCGGCGCCGTTACCGTTACCGTTACCGTTGCCGTACTGGGCTGGGTCAAGGCCCAGCGTGGCGAGCAGCTTGGTCCAGCGCGCGGGCTCCTCGTCGAAAATGTACGTCATCGGCTGGACGAGCACACCGCTGCCGCCCAACTGAAAAACCGGACAAAAACGGAAAGGCGGGAGTTCATGGGGGCAGGCGGGGGCGGGGGCGGGCGCGGGGGTGGATGGTGAATGACGGATAACGCGGACGTCGGAGACGCTCCTGGGTGAGGTGCTGCGCTGCGGTTCGGGTCGGGTCGCTGACCCGCTCTCACAAAACACGCCCCTCGCACAAAAACACCCATCCCAGCGTTCCGCCCCAGAGCTCCGCCCCGCCCCGCCCCAGAGCTCCGCCCCGCCCCGCCCCAGAGCTCCGCCCCGCCCCGCCCCAGAGCTCCGCCCCGCCCCGCCCCAGAGCTCCGCCCCGCCCCGCCCCAGAGCTCCGCCCCGCCCCGCCCCAGAGCTCCGCCCCGCGCCGCCCCGCCCCACCCCGCCGCCCCGCCCACCCCCAGAGCTCCGCCCCGCCCCGCCCCAGAGCTCCGCCCCGCCCCGCCCCAGAGCTCCGCCCCGCCCCGCCCCAGAGCTCCGCCCCGCCCCGCCCCAGAGCTCCGCCCCGCCCCGCCCCAGAGCTCCGCCCCGCCCCGCCCCAGAGCTCCGCCCCGCCCCGCCCCAGAGCTCCGCCCCGCCCCGCCCCAGAGCTCCGCCCCGCCCCGCCCCAGGCCCTGCCCCAGTCCAGCCCTGCCCCAGTCCAGCCCTGCCCCCTGCGTCCCCATCGCAGACGGTACAAGGACGACGTACCCATGGGCCTGAGGGGCAGTTCGAACAATGTCAACCTTCAAAGTCAAACCACCTCTTCCTTTCCTGAACATCATCTCTGACCCGCCGACCCAACCTACCCAACCGACCCACGCCGCCGGGCTCTCACCCACCGACCCACCTTTTGGAGCGCCTTGACGGCCGCGTACAGCTGCTTCTTACGCACGCAGATGGTGGCTGCGTAAAAGTGGTGCTGCGCGTTCTTAGCCTCCGGACTGCGGTTGTACACATTGGCGATCGTGGGGCCCTGCGCAGGAGGCGGCGGCGGCGGTGGTGGCGGCGGCGGCGGCGTCGGTGGCAGTGGCGGCGGTGGCGGCAGTGGGGGCGGCGGCGGCGGCGGAGGTGGCGGCACGCGCGGGAACAGCAACATTATCAGGAGGCCGCAGGTGAAGTGAAGGCAGGGCGAGGAAAGGAGGAAGGGCGCGGGTGGAAGAGGAGCGGGGAGGAGCGGGGAGGATAGGCGTGTCGAAAGGTCGAAAGGTCGGCACACACACACGCACGCGCGCACACCCACCCACCTGCAGCCCCTGCAGCCCCGGCGCCGTGAGCAGCAGATCCGCCACTTGCTCCGGCGAGTCTCCCCGCATGTTGGCGATCACCGAGTAAAACTGCTCAGCCTTGAGGTGGCCGTCGAACCGCTCGATGAGCTCGTGCACAATCTGGAAGGAAAGAAGGGTTATCCGCGTACAGAGGCAGAAGAAGGGTGGGCGGACCGGCGGGGAAAGGGAGGGCAAAGTCCAAACGGGCAAGGAGAGGTAACAGAGGAAGGTAACAGGCCCTGTCCCCAGCCACCTCGAGAAGCTCAAATCCCCCACCTCCGAAACCACATACACACACACACACCTCGAGCAGCTCCGGGTGCGCCAGCAGCGACTTCCGGTTAGCCACCAGGATGCCCTGCGACTCCAGAATGTTGCCGCCCTCGATCTCACGCAGGTTGTTCTCCCGCAGCGTCACGCCCGTGCTCACCTGGCAGACAGACAGACAGACAGACAGACAGACAGACAGACAGACAGACAGACAGACAGACAGACAGAGGCAGGGGGAGTATAAAGAAAAAATCGCAGGGGGAGGGGGAGCCAGAGGCAGGGGCAGACAGGGCAGCAGGGGGCAGAGCGACAGATTGGAGGGAGGGGTAAGAATCAGGTGGCAGGCATCAACAGCCTCTGCCGGGGAGTTTTTTTTGGGGGGGGGGGGGGCTCGCTTCGGACCAGGGCATTCTGGACACCGCGTTTCGGTAATCTCTGGACAAGGGGAACTCCCGACCTCCAAGAGAGAGCCCTGGCCAGTTCCTTCGACATTTGAGGGAGTCGTCATTTGAGGGAGTCGTCATTTCAGTGTGGACCCAAAAAAGAATAACTGGCGCGGTACTTCTCTCCAATCTCCCAAAACGCCACCAACGAATGCCATTCTCGCATCGCAATGTCGCAACCTGCAGCGGGGATTCCGGGAGCTGCGAAGGACGCTACCAGCGTGGGCGGACGCTGCCTCTGTGTTGCTCCTCCCTGATTGCTGCGGGGTCTGGGGTCGAACTGGCTCTGGTCCGGATTCGGGTTTGGGTTTGGGCGTGGGATAGGGCCTTGCGGAATGCGCCGGCGGGTACGTGCGCTGGCAGGTACGTACTGGAGACCCGCTTTGCGGATGCAGGTTCGGTGGGAAAAATCGTACTTCACTGCGCGTCCCCGTTGCCACCGGCCTCTTTTCTTCGAGGCAAATAGCTCTTATCTCCGTTAAGCTTGCGCTACGGCTTCTGGGTTTTAATATCGACAGGCCTGCCCGGGCTTCGGCTGCTTCTAGCCTAGGACGGGCGTTAGGTAGGCAAGCGTTCCGGAAAAGTCCGGAGAGGCCATTACATGTGTGTCCCGGCAAAAGCGTGCACGGCTGATCTTTCCTTGCGCGAGGGCCTTTAAATTTCAAATCACCGGTGTTTCATCTTAGACGGCGCATCATCATCGGACGTAAACGCACAAAGCGCGTTGGGGCCGCTAGCTCTGGAGCAAGCCGCGCCCTTTTTATTCGCGCTCTGTTTGTCCAGCTTTGCAATACAATTATAGAACCCACGCAAAATCCTGCTTTAGCATATGCGATAAGTGCCAGTTCCGGAAGCACAAGCAAGCGGAAAGCGGAGACTGCTTGGAACACTAACAAAATCCGCACGAGTACCTGAAGCAGCAGACTACCTGCGAATCGCAACACGTAGCAATGGAGGAGATAATCCAATTATTGCGACATACGGGTGAGGCGGCTGTACGGCTGTCGTACCACGTCTCAAACAAAGTACCGAGTCTCGAAAACTGTGCAAGGCCGATGCACACCGCAAGCACTGTTCACAGGTTGTAACTGAACCATGGACTGTGAGGGCAGGACCGTTGTGCGGGCCTTGGGGTGAACTTCGCGATTTTTGCCGCCCTAGTTACTTTTTCTACGTTAGTTTGTCGCCATGGGAGCCTACCTTTCCTCCCCTATTACTGATAAGGAAGTCTTTGAGGGTGATGGCCATGGCCTGCGATTCGGAGGCGGCGCTATGCAGGGCTGGCGCCGCACCATGGAGGACGCGCACCTCGCCGAGGTCAACGTCGCGAACGACCCCAACGTAGCGGTCTTCGGCGTTTTCGACGGGCACGGTGGCGCAGAGGTAGCAAAGTTTTGCCAGAAGTATATGTCCACGGAGCTGCAGCGGCTGGAGGAGTTTGGCAAGGGCAGCGTGGAGGACAGCCTCATCAAGGTCTTCCACCGAATGGTGCGCCCGCAAACTTGCATCTCGGACCTACCGGAGAGCGTATTATTACCCAAGCGCAAAGCTGGGGATATTTTCCTGGCGAAGCCGCTTCTTACCGGAGTTCCGAAAGTGCATGTTTCCTGCTGCCGACCTCAAAACTTTCCCGACATGCAGGATGAAATGCTTCGCGATCAGCGGTATGCGGAGGAACTGGATAAGCTGAAGAGCAAAGAGTCCAACGAGGACGACGGGGATGGCGAAGGGGGTGGCGTATCCACCACCGACGCCCTGGATCTCCTTCGCCGCGTGTTCCAGCTCAAGCGTTTCGTGGGTGGAAACAGCAACAATATGGGAGAAGGCGGCAGCGGCCAGGCGGAGGAGAACAGTGAGAGCTCCGAGGAGGAGCTGGTGCAGGCAGGCTGCACAGCCGTTGTGGCAGTGAAGTTTGGCACCGACCTGTACGTCGCCAACGCCGGCGACAGCCGTGGTGTTCTGAGCCGAGGTGGCAAGGCTGTGGCTCTTAGCGAGGACCACAAGCCAGCACAGGAAGGCGAGCGCACGCGCATCATTGCCGCTGGCGGCTTTCTCTCGGAGATCGGCGGGGTCTGCCGTGTCAACGGCAACCTCAACCTCAGCCGAGCGATTGGGGACCTCAAATATAAAACTAACGTGGAGCTTCCGGCCAAGGACCAGATTATCACAGCGCAGCCGGACATCCGCAAAATTGCCCTGTCGCCCGAGGACCGGTTCTTCATTTTGGCTTGCGATGGCGTCTGGGACGTCATGACTAACCAGGACGCTGTGGACTTCGTGGGCGCTAGGCTGGACCAGGGCCTGACGCCCAGCCAGGCGTCCTGCGCCCTGCTGGACGCCTGCCTCGCGAGCGACCCCAAGGAGGCCCGCGGCGTGGGGTGCGACAACATGACCGTCGTCGTGGTCCAGCTGCAGTCGAACAGCAGCAGCAGCTGAGAGCGCGGGGAGCGGCGGTTTTGGCATGTGGGTTTCGGTGGTTGGTTTGTTTCGGTGGTTGGCTATCTAGTGCTGTAACGGTGTGTGCTGGCTGCTGAGCTGAGCGTCGTGGCCCAGGTTTCTTCTCAATGCACTTCACGCAACGCAACAATGCAAAGGAAGACACATGTTTCGTAGACGTTGCGCTCTTAGGCAGTGCTGCAATGTTAGGACCACAGAGGGCCTAAGGGGGCGCCCGTAGCGCGCAAGCTGGGTTGCAAACCCCACGGTTGTGCAACGAGCACCGACGAGTTTAGTGACCAGGCGTTTGCGGCTAACTTCTTTACGATGGGGGGCGTGGGCGTGTGCAGTGCATCCAGGCGGACGCTGCGGCTCTGCCCAACGGCTAGAGCTCGCTGAACTTCCTGGGCGAGAGGAAATCGAATGTGCCCGTCACCCTCGACGCGTTTGTCGTACGTTGCGTTTTCAAAGCAGGTGATACAGCTGATGACCCATCCGTGTGGGATGTGCGCTAAGGGCGGACGTGTACGGGGCGAGCATGTCGTGACGGAGACACGCGGTCTTCCGTCTCGCACGGTGTAACATGTACCGGGAGTCTGTTTGCCCAACTTCCTCCCTCGCGCTATTTCGTGTGAAAAATGTACGCGCCCAAGCGGCATGTGTGGTCATTGCGTCAAGTTCACGTGGCCACACCCTTGGCCCCCCCAGCTGCAGCAGATGATCCCGGCCCTTATGCGGCAACCCTGCGTGTATGGCTAGTCGCGATAATCCCCTGTTCTTCATGGGTCAATCCCGCGCCGTTGACGGGCTGAGGGTGCGCGGATGGATGCGGCAGCATGCACGTGGGCGGGGGGTTGTGTGGCTGGAGCGGCGTGGCGTGACCGCGTGCGGCCGTTCGCGGGGAGAGAGGTGCCGCGACAGCCCATGGGGTGGTGTGCCGAGCAGGGCAGGGCGCCACTAACTAGCCATCTGGGATACGGCCGCGGGGCGGGGCGGGCAAATGTGGCTTTGGGTAGGGTGCGTGTGCAGGACCGGGCTTGTGGGCAACACACTGTGCAAGCGGCAAGCAGCTACATGTACAGGGGCTTTGTTGAATGCGGACTGCCAGAGGGCATTGTAAATAAAAAAGCAAGCGGGGCAGCAAACAAGCGGGGAGACGAGCTGCGCGAGGTGGGACGGCGCGCGGTCGAGCTGGGGCGGGGCAGGTTCGATACATACAAGCGACAAATACAAGGGGGGACGGGTGGGTGCAGCGCAGCGCGGCTTGCTTTTACTTTCGGGTCGGTCTTGTCGCACGGCGGGCGGATCCATGGGAGCGGGAAGGCCAAGCAGTGCAGCGGGGGGCCGCCCCGGGCTGACGTCAGGTGCCAGACGCGCAAGCCCAAGCCTTCAAATTCCTTCCGCCGCTAGCGAGCGCTCAGCTTCAGCAGCGCACACACGGCACGCTCGCGCGCTCTCTGTGTACGCCTTTCGTCTAAGCCGCCTTGCCATGCCCATGCCCACCAAAAACCCCTGTGCCTGGTCCGGCCGCTCAGCTCAAGCCGGCCGTCGCTGCGTTTTAACTCTTTAGACGCGCGTTGCGTTGGGCACGCAGTGCAAACGCCGTCTGCTGCTATGCGCGCCTCTTTTCTTGTCTTGCCAGTCGCCTTCCGACATTCCGATTAAGCGAGAACCTCCTTTCTCTAGAGGAATGCCCGCCCTAAAAAGATAAGTTTCCCCGCCCAGCGCCCCCCCAGCCCCAATCACCACCCGTCCGCCCAGGACCCAACCACCACCACCCCCTCCCCAGTGCCACCCCCCCTGTGGCACTGGCGGCGCTGGCGCTTGGAAGGGACCCTCCCAAGCGCCAGCACCGCCCAGCCCACCCGCCCTCCGCGGCGGTCCGTAATCTTCCCAACTCACCCATCCACCCGCCCGGTACCTAATCCTCCTCATTACCCCCCCCCAGCCACCCACCCACCCACCCACCCACCCAACCCACCAGATCCAGGATGATATCCGCTGAGCCCATGGCGGGCGCCGCCTCCAGCGCTCCGTCCGCACTCAGCAGCACCACGTGCTTGAAGCCGTGCTTGGCGAAGAAGCGGCGGGCGATGTTGTGGTAGCCCGTCACCACGCGCAGCGGCGTGTCGGGAGTCCAGTCGGGCATGTCGCGGAGCTGCTCCAGGGAGGTGATGTCCGCAAACTTGCCTGCGCGCGCGTGCGTGCGTGCGTGCGTGTGTGTGTGTGTGTGTGTGTGTGTGTATGTGTGTGTGCGCGCGTGTGTGTGTGTGCGCGCGTGTGTGTGCGTGCGTTGCAGCGGGGGAGAACGACGGGGTGGGGCGGGCGGGGGGAGACGGGGTGAGTGGAGTGTGCGAATGAGGTACAGGTTGCAGCCCCATGCCCCCCCCCGCCATCCCTCAGCCCGCCACGGCCCCCGCATCCCCCCGGCGCAGCTCCCCGCCGCAGGCAGCGCAGATTTTGGGCGCGCTGCTGCTGCGAACACGGCCCGTGCCTTGCGCCGCCGAGTTCGCAGCAGCAGCGCGCCCGAAATCTGCGCTACCTGCGGCGGCGGCGAGCAGCGGAGCAGGCCCCAGAACACGTGGCTGCGGACTGCTGCCGTACTCGCCACAGCAGCAGCAGCAGCAGCCAGTGTCGCAGAGCTTCTTGGCGGGCGGTTAGGCAGGCACCCCACACCGCCGACCGCCGACCGCCCCATCTCTCCCCCTCCCTCCCCCGGGCGCCACCGTCACCTCGGTTGCTTCGCTGCGGGTCCCCTGTCTCTCCCGCCCCCCCCCTCTCTCCTCGTCGCGTCAGTTACCGGTAGTTCGCTGCGGTGGTTCGGCCTCCTTGCGGATCCCTCCCCTCCCCCTCCCCTCCCCCCGCCCGGTGTTCCCGAAGCATAGCCCCGACGCACAGCTCGTTTCCCTGCGGCGCGAGCGAATTGCTCGGGGGGCCAACCCAACCCTTCCCGACCTGACCTCGACCCGAATACCCCCCTTACACGAACATACCCTCCATTCCACCGCTGCTGCCTCCGCTGCTGCCACCGCACCAGCCCCCCCCCTCCTACTGTTAACTGCGCCCCTTTCTCATCAAAGCTCCCCCTCCTTTTCGCGCCTTCCCTTATAAAACGCCACCCCGCCCGCGATCACGTGACCAGTCAGCGTTCTCTACACGCCACCCACGTGCGCTTGGGCCAGCTTGGGCCACCCACGTGACGCCGCGTGCACGCAGAGCGACCAAATCAAATGCCGCCCGCAACCGCACGTGCGAGCGCGTACCTGCGCCAACCTGCGGCCATCTAGCCTCCCCCCACCCCCACCCCCCCTTCAAGAGAGCCACAGCGGCACCCAAAGCCACCCCCCGCCCCACCCTCAGCCAGCATGGGCGCTAGGCTGAGCGGCACCAGGCCATCGGCTGAACCATCTCCCCCCCGCCCCCGGCCCCCCGCCCCCTGCCTCGCCCCGCCAAGCCCTCACCCTCCGCCGCGCCCTCCCGCCCGTGGGTAGCCGTTATGGTGTATCCATCCGCTGGGGGTGACACCACATCGGCGGGTTGCGGGGGGCGGGAGGGGTGGTTCCGCGGGAGACCCCCCTCCGCTGCGGTTCGTAAATCGTCCTTCCAACCCTAAAACCCAAATCCTCACGCACGCCAATCCAGCAACCCCCCCCGTTCGCTGACGCCGTCTCCGTCCCTTCGCTGCGGTACGGTATCTTCTTTTTACCCCCCCCCCACCGCCGGAACCCCCAGCCCCGCCCAGTCCAGACCTAAGCCAGCCCCCACCTTTTACTCCCCCCCCCCACACCGCCCTCCTCTTTTACATTCCCCCCAACCCTCAGCATGTTCCTAAGCCCCCAGCCCATGTTCCAAACCCCCGCGCCTTCAACCCTCCTTTCCCCCCACCACCACCCCACTGGGCCATCGCCAACCCACCCACCCACCCACCCACCCACCCTCCCCCTCCCCTCCCCCTCCCCCTTACCCACCCGTCATCGGCACGCCCAGCGCCAGGTGGCACTGTCCAAAGCCCAGCGCCTCGTGGCACACCACCAGATCTGGGTCGCCGTCCGTCAGCTCCTGAAACATGTCCGTGCCCACAATGCCCAGATCAATGTCGCCGTAACGCAGCTTGCGGACCACATCCGAGGCGCGCTGGAACCAGACCTCCAGTCCGGGGATCTGGGGCGGGGAGGCGAGGGGGAGGGGGGCGGGGGGGCGAGGGGGAGGGGAGGCGAGGGGGAGGGGGGCGGGGGGGCGAGGGGGAGGGGGGTGGGAAGGGAAGGAGAAGCCGTGGAAAGGAGGGTAAAGAGGGGGGTTTGAAGAGTGAATTTGCAACAATGAAACAAGAAGCCCTGCGGACGTAAAGAGGGGGGTGGGGGAGAGAGGAGTATGGCAGGCTGAGCAGCGGGTATATAAGCAGACGTCTAACGACGTGTTTTGGATCCAAACCGCACGGAAGCGCATCGTCCAAATCCCACAGCGTCCCAAATCCCGTTTCCCCCGGTCGCACAGGCCCGGACGCCGGGGGTTCCTCTGCGCCCGGAGCCCCCTCCATATCGGATGTCACGACCCACGGTTCCTCGCGCTTTTAGTTCTTCAGGATCTTCTGATTCCATCTGCCCACAACGCTGGGTGTGCCCTCCCCCCCTGGAGACTCGCCCACCCCTAGGAAACCTCAAGATCGCGGCCCAGATCGACCCGGCCTCTCCTAGGAGGCCCCCAAAATACAAAAACCCAGATCCAGATCTGGATCTCGCCCAGATCTGGATCTCACCTGCGGGATCTTGGCCACGTACTGGCGGGGGTTGGGCTTGTACACCGACAGGGCGCAGTCCTGTGGGCGGGGGGGGGGTTCAGGGAGTGATATGCTCCTTTATAAAATAATGAGTCACTGCGGACGTTGATGATCAAGCTGCGACAGCCGCTGAACCTCCGGAACTGTTAATGTTATCCCACCCATTCCCAAACTTTTCCGGGGGGGGGAAGAAGGGAGAAGGCGCGGGTCGGAACGTGCGCGCACGCGTGTATGTGTGTGTATGTGTGTAGGTCGCGGCGGCGGTGGTGCTGGCGGAGGGGTGAGGGTGGGGGTAAAAACCAGAAATTGCGACATTGCGACTTTGCACTCTGGCTGGGCTGCTCAGCTACCTCCATCTCCCTCCTGCCTCCTCCCCCCCCCCAAGGGTCCCTTCCTCCTTCCCGCCGGGTCCGGTTCCGGACGCAGTGCACCGAGTGCCGCCCAACTCCTTCCCCCCCCACCCCCTCACCCACTCCCCTCCCCGTCTCCGTCCCGCCCCAGCGGCCCTCCCCTCCCCACGCCCCAAAGGGAAACAGTCGGTAGCCAGTCCCAGCCCCAGTCCTAGCCCTTGCTCGCCTAGATGACGGCATAACCCGTTTACCCCCTAGAGAGGGAGAGAGAGACAGGGAGAGAGGGAGAGAGAGAGAGGGTGTCGCCCCAGCCCCCCGGACAGGCCTCCCAAAAAACACCCCAAAAAAACACCCCACCCCACCCCACCCCACCCCAACCCGGGGGGTGAGGATGTGAGGGCCCCAGAGCGCCAAGCGCTGATCCGCGGCTCAGCGGCAGCGGCCCACATCCCCACTCGACCCCCCGGGTCTCGTGTGACCCTCCCGCCAGCCGCAAGCCCCCAAAGACGCGCCCAAAGCAGCCCTAAACACCCCTGAATACGGTATCCCGAACCCCGAAAATACCCCCCTCCCCCCAAAAAAAACATCGAAACCCTGTGCCCGCAAAGGACACTCCCTTCCCCCACTCCGTCCCGCCCCTCAGACTCGCGTTTCCCGGCATCTCCTCGGGTCCCCTCCGCCCCCGTGAATACCCGACCCACCCCACCCCACCCCACCCGACCCCAGCACACCCAGCACACCCGCCTCACCCACCCCAGCGGCCTCACCCACCCAGCCCCGCCCCGCCCATTGCCCTCTCTGCAGAAGCCCAGCCCAGCCACACCCCGGCCGGCAGTCCCAACCCGCAACTCGACTCACCGCGAGCAACGCACCAGGCCCCCAAACGCCCCGACCCGCAAAGGGCCCTCCCCGCTCCACTCCACACCGCCCAACGACTCGCCCAATGACACACACACACTACACTCTCAGACCCGCCCCTCCCCTTCTCCCGCCCCTCTCCCGCACTCGCCCCGCCCCTCTCCCGCACTCGCCCCGCCCTTCCCCCTCTCCCGCACTCGCCCCTCCCCCGCCCTTCCCCCGGCCCTTCCCCCTCTCCCGCACTCGCCCCTCCCCCGCCCTTCCCCCGGCCCTTCCCCCGGCCCTTCCCCCGGCCCTCCCCCGCCCTCACCTTGAGTAGGTCCATGGTGTCCTCCGCCATGCGCCCCTTGCTGGGCAGACCCATACGCAGGGAGCTGCGGGGGGCCGGCTTGTACGACTGCACGGCGCCGGCTGCGGGGCGTGGGTGCGGGAGCGGGGGCGTGAGTGCGGGAGCGGGAGGGGGAGGGGAAAGGGCGGACGGATGGGGCGCAGGAGGAATGTGGCGGGAGGGAAAAAGGGAGGCAGCAAGGGGGCGCGCGGGGGCGGGGCTTCCCGTGAAAAAGACCACTGCCCGGGGGGAGGTGGGCGAGGGGGGCCGAGAGGCGTCAGCGACGACCCAGATGGCTTCCTTCCTTCGTGGGAGGGGGCGCGGCGACTGCGGCCGCGGCGCCACCTCCCCGCCACCCGCCACTGTGACCGCCCCCGCAGTGCAGAGGCACTGTGCCGGGCACTGTGCCCGTGTGCCGGTGTGCCGGCGCCGCAACCCAAATGAGGAGAATCGGCCGCTTGGGGGGACGCGGCCGTTGGCGTCACGCGAGCGGAGCGCAAGCTACCCCGGACGCGCAACTGAGGCGGATGCGTGGGTGCGGAGGCAGCCGCGCGGCGGCGTCGCCCGCGCAGTGTGGGGTTTTGGGCCCCCCGACGCTGCCAGGACGTGTAACGCTTCCGGGCGGGCCGCCAAAACCGGCGAATTTCCTCCGGAAGGCGCGCGCGCGTCGCGTCGCGTTTCGCAGGCGCTCGTCACGCGCCCTCGGCCGACCCAGTTCGCGAGTGATTGACCTGGCCATCCCCGCAATCGTCGGGAGAGCTGCCCCGCTGCTGCGCGCAATCCGCAATGCCTTCTTCCCCGATAGTAGAGGAGGCGCGATCGTCGCGCTTGGGCGCCAGATTCGTCCCAAATTAAGGCCGCCGCCGACGGTCGCCTTTCCCAATTGTCGATTCCATAAGGACGGACTTACCACCCAGCGCATTGGACGCCTCATCGTCCATGCTGTTCATCAGCGGCTTTCCGCCAAGGACTTCGTCCTCGGGCCTCCGCGTCAAGCTGGCCGACACGACCAGGTGGCGAGGGCGAGCGGCATGGCCACGAGCGACCGCCGGCGCCGCCGAAAGCGCCTGGCTACGGAATGATGTAGCTGAGCTGACCTGACGACCTAGGACTGTCTGCATTGTGGCAGTCTGCGGTTGGCGTCTATGAGGTAAATTCAGTCGCTTGGAGAATCTACGCGGGGAATTGATTAGATAATCAGGCGGATTTGAAGGAGCGCGGTACGTCTACTCCTTTTGAAAGAAGGATGCTGTTAGGGCACGTCCTGCGGTATAAGCTGTGTCCGGAAATTCGCTTTGGACCCGTACAAACGGTCTAACACAAATAGAAGAATTCCTTGACATACGCTCGGTATAATACATTTATTCGGGCTTGCGCGATACGCCACCTTTGCCATCGTTCGGTAGGCGGGTGAAAGTAAGACGAAATGTCCTTGCGTTTTGTTACCTGTCATAGAAGTACTGTCGGCTATGATTTCCGTGATGCAGAATCCATGAAAACGCTCTAGATCACGAAGCTATAATTGCGCACCCTCCGTCATCGTCGATTGGGATAGTCACCGCGAACGTACCCCCCAAGTCCTAGCAATCCGCCAATCCCTACAAGACTTTACATTGTACCCTCGGCGCAGCACAGCGACCCGGCGGGAGGACTCCTGAGTAAGCGTTCCTTTAGCGGCGGTTCGGCCGCCGGCCGACATGGGCAAATTGGGCTGCCTGCCCACAGGCACAAATCATTTGTGCCGTTGAGGAGCCACCTGGTTGGTTGCCGTCAAATAGGAGAGCTCAGGAGACCACGGCGCGTTTTTGCCAGTTTGACGGTTGGGAGCTGTGGCACCGGTACCTTGCCGGGCACGTTGTTGCGCTCTCTCTGCGCTAGTCTACTCGCTACAGACGCAGACCAGAGGTTTAGCAGGCCAAGTTGGCAGCCTGAACATCTTTGGTTCAGCCCAACTAGTCCCTGCCGATAACTGCCAGCGGCACGGACATGGAGGTGGACTCAAACGGCGGGATTCAGCAGGCGGCAGCTGATGCTGGTGTGCGGTCTGAGTCGGCAGACGCAGGAACGGCAGCTGAGGATAACCGTCCCTGGCTTCTTTTTGATCTGAACGGTATGTCGTTTGGTTGCGGTCCCGCTGTCCAACTGGGTCGGGTGCCTTTTTCCCCCTTGGCCCCATTTCCTGTCAACGGACCCTCAAATCCCCCTTGGCCGCATTTCCTGCCAACGGACCCTCAAATCCCCCTTGGCCGCATTTCTTGCCAACGGACACTTAACGCGGGCAGCTTCCCCGCCCACTCCTGTGGGCGGAGTGGGCGGGGAGTTTGCCTACCAGAACAGCTTGTGATGTTGCGGATTGGGGTCCGCCTGGGATCTATCAGGCTGCCTCCGACGGCGGCGGGCTTCATGGGGTTTGCTTATCCTGGCCTGGGGACTGCCACGCGCGGGAACCGCCGGTGTAACCCTCTTTGAATTCCTCCCGCCGTCGCCGTCACACGCGTCTTCGAGCTGGCACGTGGCACCACCGCCCGCGCCCTCTGTCTTGCGCCCTGCCCCCCCGTCGGCCGCTCCTCTGCGGTACACCACCTCTCATGCTACGGTGCCCCCCCTCGGCCTGCCGCAGGCGTGCTGGTGGAGGAGTCGAGGAACTCCGCCCGACACAGGGTGCGACGCAACGTGGTGCGCGCGCAGCAGCTACAGCAGCAGCAGCAGCAAGCACAGGCGCAAGCACAGGACCAGGACCCGCAGCCGCAGCAGGCGGAAGGGGCCGCGCCGCCGCCGCCGCCGCCGCAGCAGCAGCAGCAGCAGGACCCGGACGCCGAGCAGGAGCCGGGCGCCGAGGACTCGGGGTCCGCCTCCGCCGCCGGCGGCTCCGGCTTCTTCCGGCGGCGCAACTTCCGCGCCCGGCCCGGCATCGCGTCGCTGCTGCGCCTGCGGTCCAGGTTCCGGCTGGGCATCTACACCTCCGCCACGCCCTTCACCGTCAGCCGCGCGCTCGACTCCATGAGCACCTGCATCTTCCACGAGCTCAGGGGCCACCCGGAGCAGCTGCGCAAGCTGCAGGAGGAGTGCACCGCCGCCGTTGCAGCAGCGGCAGCAGCGCAAGGGTACAGGCTGGTGAACCGGCCGGACGATGCTGCTGCTGAAGCTGCTGCCACTGCTGGGGGCCCGGAACCGGAGACGGAAGCGGCGGGTGCAGCAGCGGCTGCAGCAGCAGCAGAGGCGGAGGCGGAGCCGGTCGGGGACAAGGCCGTCCGCGGCGGCGGAAGCGGTGGCCGCGGCCGCGGTCGCCACGGCCGCGGCGGCGGCGGCTGGCCGCCGCCGGGTCGCCCCCGCATCGACGCCCGTGTGTTGTTCAGCCGCATACTTCACAGGGACCACTGCGCGCCGGATCCGGGTTGGCGCGACCGGCCCGACGGACAGCAGTGGGACACGATCAAGCCGCTGGCGGTGCACGGGCTGCCCCTGGAGCGCTGCCTGCTGCTGGATAACGAGGCCCGGAAGAGCGCGCCGGGTGGGGCTTGGGGGGTTCGGGAGGCGAGGCCGGCTGGTTCCTTGGTTCCTTGGGGTGACGCTGGTAGCTGTGGGGCCGGGTGGGCTGGTTTACCGCGCTCTCCGTTTTCCGCTCTGCCAGCCCGCTCATCCTCCCTCTCTCCCTTGTACCCTTCCCGCCCTTCCCTTCCCGGCCCCCAGGTGAGGAGGCCAACCTGCTTGAGCTGCCCACCTGGGAGGCAGCCGCCGACCAGGGGGTGGGCGTGTGGCTGACCCTGGTCTCGGAGCTGCTGGCGCTGCCCCAGGTGCGACCCACCCGCTGCTATGCGGTTACTGCGGTGCGAACATGCGGCGTAGCGTAGTGTGGTAAAAGAAGACGGCCCGGGATGAGAGAACGCAACGCAGTTACCTGGGGTGCGGAGCGGAGCGGAGCGGAGCGGTGCGGTGCGGTGCGGTGGGGACCACACGGTTCGTTGCGGGCTTTCGGTGCGGGTGAGTGGTTTCGGAGTGGTGCCAGCGTGCGGTGCGCTGCGGTGCGGGCGTGCGAGTCTGCTCACAGCAGCCCCGGGGCTCGAGAGAGTGCCGTTTGCCGATTGGCAGGGGGAGGGGCTCACCGGCTGTGTGTATGACGGCCCGCACGCACGTACTGCGCAGGACCCGGACCTGGATGTACGGCAGCACGTCACGGCGATCTCCGGCCGGCTTGCCGCGCTGCACGTGCCCAAAGGCGGCGCCGCCGCCGGGGCCGCCGCGGGGCGCGCAAGCGGCGCCGACGTCGTTGAGGGGGGGGACGCTGCGGCGGCGGCTCGCATCGCGGCGGAGAGCCGGGAGATTGAGCGTGCGTGGGCGGAGGTGGCTGAGGAGGAGAAGGAGGGGGGGAAGCGAAAGGACGTCCTCGATGAGGAGCAGACGCAGCAGCTGTCGAACAAGAAGCAGCGGAAGCAGGCCAAGGCGGCTCTGGTGGCAGCGGAGACCGAGGCGCACGCCGGCGCGGCGCCGGGGGCCCCTGGGATGGTGCGAGCTGGCGGCCAGCTGCGGCCCCGCTGGGCGGTCACGGCGGAGGCGGAGGCGGCGGCGGAGAGCTTTGCCGCTCAGGCCGGCGAGGTCGCGGAGGCGTCGGCGGTGGTGGTCGCTGCCGCCCGCGGCGGCGGCAGGCCGGCGGCGGCGGCGGCGCCGCCGCCGGGCGACGGCCCAGCGGCGGCGCTGCAGGCCGCGGTCTTGCGCCTCGTCGCGCAGCACGCCGACGGCCGCGCCTCCGCGGCGCTGCTCGGCGGCACCGCAGCCGTCGCGACGAGGGCGGCGCAGCGGTGCAAGGCCGAGCAGCTGCATCTGCAGCAGCGCACCGACCCACGGGTCGATATGCTGATGGCGAGTTGCGTTCTGGCGGCGAGCTTTGCGACCCGCGGGTCGGCCGGTCACCAGGAGTTGATGGGCATGCTTAACGCGCGCCGGACTTTGGGCGGCGAGGTTGCCGTGGTGAGTGGGGGACACCAGGGCGACGGGCTCCGACCTGTCCCATCCGCTTCCCTACGGCATGCGAATGATTCGATCTGCTTTTCTTCCCTCACCTGCCCCGCCTGTCTCCCAACCATCAGAGCGGCAACGAGGCGCTGCTGGCGGCGCTGAGGCTGGGCCTCATCCGCTGCGCCCCGCGGCCCGGCCCCAACATGGACATGCGATACGTGGCGGAGCCGGTGCTGCAGCCCGGCAGCGCGGCGGCGGCGGCGGTGGCGCTCCAGGGGGGCGACTCGCAGGTCGGTGCGGTGCAGGCTTACCGCATTAGGAAAGGCTGTTTGCGCTTGGTCAGGCAGCTTTTAGTGTACGTTTGTTGAGAATGCGAACGACGCCCCACAGTGCCTTACACATGTGCTCCCAGCCTACAATGCGTGGCAAGTACAACCTTCCTTTCATTCTCCTGGCTCCCCCTCCTCGTCCGCACTGACTCATTGTTATATAAAGGAGCAGATCACTCCCTGAGCCCCTCCTCGTCGTGCCTCAGCCTCCGATCCATAACAAGCCTGCGATATCCCTCTGACCTCCAGGACGCGCAGGAGCGGCGGAGGTCGGGCGACGGCGCAGCCGCGACGGCCGGCGACGGCGGCGGCACCGCCGCCGCCTGCGCGGCGGCGGAGGCGGAGGCGGAGCCGTCGGCTTCGCTGCTGCGATTCGTCCGCGAGTGTGTCTTGGAGCTTCAGCGGGTGGGGGGTGCCCACACGGACGACGTGGGCAATGTGCTGAAGGACCTGCGGCTGGTGGTGCCGCGAGCGGTGGCGGCGGCGCGACCCATGGGTCAGATGTGCAACGACCTGGTGGCGCGGGGCATCCTGGGCGTCTGGCGGTGGCGGGGGGCGATCAGGTGGGTGACGATCTGGCGGGCTCTGGCCGATCAATATCGATACCCCTGGCCGTCTCGGCCCCGACCAGCCCGGCCCGGTTCAGCCCTGCCGTGCCCTGTCTCGCCCTGCCCTTCACATCATGCGCAGGTACTATGTGCGGGCTTTGCCGCATGAGGAGCAGCTGACGGAGGCGATTCGGTCGCTGTACAATCTGGATCCAAAGTACGACGAGGAGCGGCTGCGAGTGGCAGGCAGCGTGTGGGAATCTGCCGCGGTCAAGGAGCGAAGTCAGCAGCAGCAGCAAGAGCAGCAGCAAGAGCAACAGCAGCAGCAGCAACAGCAGCAGCAGCAACAGCAGCAGCAGCAACAGCAGCAGCAGCAGCAGCAGCAACAGCAGCAGCAGCAACAGCAGCAGCAGCAGCAACAACAACAGCAGCAACAACAGCAGCAAGAGCAGCAACAACAGCAGCAGCAAGAGCAACAACAACAGCAGCAAGAGCCGCAGCAAGAGCAACAGCAAGAACAAGGAGGACAGCAGCTGAAAGAGCAAGAGGGAGAGCGGCAGCAGCAGCAGCAGCAGCAGCAGCAAGAGCAAGGGACAGGAGCAAGGCGGCAGGAGTCGGCGGCGGAGCTGGAGAGGAAGCGGAAGGCGGCGCTGGTGGCAGCGGAGGCCGAGGCGCACGCCGGCGCGGCGCCGGGGGCCCCTGGGATGGTGCAAGTCGGCGGCCAGCTGAGGCCCCGCTGGGCGGTCGCGGCGGAGGCGGCGGAGGCGGCGGAGGGCTTTGCCGCTCAGGCCGCCGAGGTCGCGGCGGCGTCGGCGGCGGTGGTCGCTGCAACCCGCGGCAGTGGCAAGCCAGCGGCGGCGGCGCCGCCGGGCGGCGGCCCAGCGGCGGTGCTGCAGGCCGCGATCTTGCGCCTCGTCGCGCAGCACGCCGCCGGCCGCGCCGCCGCAGCGCTGCTCGGCGGCGCCACCGCTGTCGCGACGAGGGCGGCGCAGTGGTGCAAGGCCGAGCAGCTGCATCTGCAGCAGCGCACCGACCCACGGGTCGATATGCTGATGGCGAGTTGCGTTCTGGCGGCGAGCTTTGCGACCCGCGGGTCGGCCGGTCACCAGGAGTTGATGGGCATGCTTAACGCGCGCCGGACTTTCGGCGGCGAGGTGGCCGTGGTGAGTGGGCGACACCAGGGCTGCGGGCTGCGTGACGTGGGGTTTGTGCGGTGTAACCTGCTTGCTTCGCCGGAGCGATCGCACTCCTTGACTTTCCGGTGCCTTCAGCCGGTGCCTTCAGCGATGCCATGCGGGATGCGGCTCCGTTGCCCATCACCCGTCGCCGTCCGCCGTCGGCACTCAACTCACTGCCGCGCCCTCTTTGTCGCCCTCTGTCGCCCGCTTGCCAAGCTTCATGCTCGCTGACTCGTTACCCGCGTCCGACCTGTCCCATCCTCTTGCCGTCGGCATTCAATCTGCTTTTCCTCCCTCACCTGTCCCGCTCCTGGCTGTCTCCCCGCCGTCAGAGCGGCAACGAGGCGCTGCTGGCGGCGCTGAGGCTGGGCCTCATCCGCTGCGCCCCGCGGCCCGGCCCCAACATGGACATGCGATACGTGGCGGAGCCGGTGCTGCAGCCCGGCAGCGCGGCGGCGGCGGCGATGGCGGTGGCGCTCCAGGAGGGCGACTCGCAGGTCGGTGCGTTGCCGGCTTTTACTGTATGACCGTGTTTGGAAACACGCGGAGGAATCCCGCGGATTGATGTCGGGCAAGCGCAGCCTGGAGACCATCAACGTGAACGACGCCCCACAGCGTCTTCCGTTCCCCCAACTCCTAATGGAGCATATCACTCCCTGATCCCCCAGCTCCCTCCTCCTCTTCGTTCCTTCGCTGCGGTACCTTCTTTTTCTCCTCCGCTTCGTCTTGCCTCAGGTTCCGATCCGTTTTCCGTTACGATGTCCCTCCGGTGTCTCCAGGATACACAGGACCGGTGGAGCGCGGGCAAGGAGCGGCGGAGGTCGGGCGACGGCGCGGCGCCGGCCGCGACGGCCGGCGGCGGCGGCGGCACCGCCGCCGCCTGCGCGGCGGCGGAGGCGGAGGCGGAGCCGTCGGCTTCGCTGCTGCGATTCGTCCGCGAGTGTGTCTTGGAGCTTCAGCGGGTGGGGGGCGCCCACACGGACGACGTGGGCAATGTGCTGAAGGACCTGCGGCTGGTGGTGCCGCGAGCGGTGGCGGCGGCGCGACCCATGGGTCAGATGTGCAACGACCTGGTGGCGCGGGGCGTCCTGGGCGTCTGGCGGTGGCGGGGGGCGGTCAGGTGGGTGGCTGGGGGGCTCTGGCGGGATAGCGGGTTGCGGGGCCGCCTGACACGGAAGGCAGGGCGGGGCGGGGCAGAGGAAGCGGCCGGGGCATCTGCGTGCGATTTTGGATTACGTCTCCATGTCGCCGATGGATGATCATTGTTTTAGGAGGCACGGGGGCCTGGTTCGCGGTAAAGATACCCCTTGCCCAGCGTTGCCCTATCCTGCCCTACCCTACATGCCGTACATCACGTGCGCAGGTACTATGTGCGGACTTTGCCGCATGAGGAGCAGCTGACGGAGGCGATTCGGTCGCTGTACAACCTGGATCCAAAGTACGACGAGGAGCGGCTGCGAGTGGCAGGCAGCGTGTGGGAATCCGCCGCGACCAGGAAGGAGCGACTGCGGGAGAGGGAGCGGGAGAGGGAGCGGGAGCGGGAGAGGGTGAGCGGCGCGAAACGGGAGGCGGAGCAGGTCGAGGCGGAGGAGGAGCGGCAGCAGCAGCGGCAGCGACAGCGGGGGAACGAGGAGCTCGAGCGGGAACAGCGCCAGCGCGAGTGGGAGCGGGAGCAGGAGCAGCTGCAGCGCGGCGGCGGCGGCGGAGGGCCGGGCCCCAGCTCCTCCCGGGGGGACGACGGCGCCGGGGGCCACAAGCGCGGCCGGGCCGCCGAGGAGGCGGCGCCGCCGGCGCCGGACCCTTCGCTGCCGGGCGCCGTACCGCTGTACGGCCGCCCATGGACGTGGCCCGCCCCAGCGGCGGCGGCGGCGGCGGCGCGGGGCCGTCCCCAGCGCGGCGTGGTTTCGGGGCGGCGGCCGCTGTCTGCTCTGCATGGCGAGGTGGCGGCGTTTGCGCGCGACAGCGCTCCCCGGGAGGAGGAGCTGGCGGCGCTGAGTCGGGGGCTGGCGGCGGTACAGCGGGTGGCGGCGGAGATATGGCCCACCGCGCGCGTGGTGCTGTTCGGGTCGCAGGTAAGGGATGTTTTATGATTTCGGAGCGCTGAGCGTGTACGGATTGTCGGCGTCGACGGATTGTCGGGTCGCTGACCCTGAGTGCGCGAAGCGGCCCGCGGCCGCCGTGCCGCGCAGCAGTAACACTCAACTCTCGCCCCATCGCCGCCTCGCCTCACCTCGCCCGGAGCCATCTGCAGCCATCCGAGCATGGCCCAGCACCGGCCCAACCCAACCCAACCCAACCCAACCCAACGCAACGCAACCCAACCCAAACCAACCCAGCCGCTCTCCCGCACACCTGCAGTGCCCGCCATCGCCCATCCCCCATACCCACCCAACCTCCAAACGCGCTTCCGCGCGCCGCGCGCTCACTTTGCCCTCCGCCCTCCTCCCTCGCCCCCGTCCCTCCGCCCTCTCCCTCTCCCCATCCCTCTCCCCATCCCTCCCTGCCGCCCTGCCGCGCCCCCCTCCAGGCCGCCGGTCTGGCCCTTCCGGGCTCCGATCTTGACCTCGTGGTGTTGGGGGTGACGCCCAACATGGCCCGAGCTGCGGAGGGCCTCACGGGCGCCGCCCGCACCAACGCGGCGAGGCTGCTGGAGACGTTGGCCGGCCGACTCAAGACGGCGGGGCTCACACGGAGCTTCACCGTCATCAAGGCCAAGGTGGCTGGGTGGCTGGGTGGCTGGGTGGCTGGGTGGGTGGGAAGGCGGGATAGGGACCGTGGCTGCGGGGACGGGGGCTGGAGGACATGGACTGGGCCTGGGACCGTGGCTGGCATTGGGGCTTGCCGGCTGTGTTTTTAAGGGATACGGGATTAAGGGATACTGGAGTTAAGGGGCGCGCGGGCGGGGCGAGTGAAGGGTCTAGCTAAGGGGCGCGAAGGTGAGAATGGTTGGGAGCGCTGGGAGCGGCTGGGAGTCCCTGGCCGCCTCGGCCGTCTGGGCGAGGTCTCGTCGCGCTTTCCGAAGGCCGCTGTGTGTTGTGCGCGTCCCTCTGACCCCCCCTGTGTCCTCTGTCCTTCGCGCCCTTGTTGATCGTTGGTTTGTTGTCTGTTTGTTCCGTTGTTGGTTGGATTGGGCCAGGTTCCGATCGTCAAGACGGTGCTGTTGCCGCTGGACGAGGACGGCCGACCCGCGGGTCGCACCGGCGGCCGGCACATGGCGGCCGACATCTCCATTGGCGCCGCGAACGGCGCGGCGGCGGTGGCTCTGGTGCAGCGGGCTGTGGCCTGGCTGCCGCCGCTGCGGCCGCTGTGCCTGGTGGTCAAGGTGAGTGACTGCCGTACCCTGATCCCCGTACGGCATCGTCCTATCTGGCGGTACGGCAGCCTGTTGACGATGAAGGGCGAGGCTGCTGGCGATACCGTTGCCGTCCGCCGGTCGGTTCGAGAGCAGCACCTCACCTCACCCCGCCGCACCGTATGGCTCTTACCGGGTATCGTTCATTCTGGGGAGGGCTGGGGAGGGAACCTCTTTCGAATGGATAGGACAGCGGCTTGCACGCGATGCCCAAAGGCCGAAAGGCCGAAAGCGACGTGGCCAGACTGGGTCAGTGGTCGGCCAAAAGGGCGGCCCCGCGCCCGCCTCTTTAACCGCCAACCAACCCGCCAACCAACTCTGCAACCAACCCGCCAACTAACTGATGCAGGCGCTCCTAAAAGAGGCTGGCCTCAACGAGGTCTTCATGGGCGGAATTTCGTCGTACTCGTTAGTCAACATGGTTATGGCGCACCTGGCGTGCGAGGGGTACGACGTACGGCGAGTCGTACAGGCCGCGGAGTCGTGGTCCGGCGCGGCCGCAGCTGGCGGCGGCGCGCAGCGCCACCCGGGTCCACCAGAGGCGGGACCTCCGACGAAGCGGCGGCGGCGGCACTCGGACCCAGGGGCCGAGGGCGTGCACGACGACGAATACGACGAGCGCTTGGACGAGATGGACGAGCAGGAGATGGACGAGCAGGAGGCGGAAGACGAGCAGGACGAGGAGCTGGACGAGGACGAGGAGGAGCAGGAGGAGTGGGTGGGGAGCGACGGCAGCAGCTCGAGCGACGACGACGGCGACGGCGAAAGCGATAGCGACAGCGACGGCGATAGCGATAGCGGCGGTAGCAGCAGCGGCGGCAGCAGTGACGGGACGAGCGGTGGCCAGGACGAGCTTGAACTGCATTTCGAGACGGACGACGGAGCGCCCGTCGGCGGCGCTGCCGGCGCCAGGGGCGGCGGCGGCAGTGGCGGCGGCGGCGGTGGTGTCTTGATCCGGAGCGCCAGCAGCCCCTCGGACTGGCCGCATGCCGCCGACGCGACGGCGTACGACGCGTCTGTGTACGACCACGAGCTCACGGTGATGGCGGAGGCGGCCGCCGCGACGTCGGAGGCGGCGGCGTTGGTCGGCGGCGGCGGCGGCGGCGGGATGGCGGTGGCGGCGGCGGCGCCGCCGCCGCAGGGATTGTCTGACGCGCAGCTGTCGTACTTGCGGGCGCTCAGCCGCCAGACCATGTCCGGCGCCGATCTCGGCGAGCTGCTGCACGGGTTCTTCGTCAGGTGGGCTGCTGTGTGTGCCGTACCGCACGACGCGCGCTACGGGCACGGCATGGTACGGCATATGATGTAATTACCGGTGTCTCCCTTTCGCGCTTCGCTTCGCTTCGCTTAGCCCTGCCTCGCTCCGCACCGCTTCCCCCGATCCTCGCATTGCTATTTATGACGACCCGCCAACGCCCCTCCCGCGCACGCAACGCAAGGCGCAAGGCAGCGCGCAAGCACCGCACGCACCGCACGCGCCGCACGCAGCGCGCCTCACGCACCGCACGCACCGCACGCGTGTGTCGCCTTCTCAGGTTCGGTCTGGTGCTGGACCCCTCCACCGAGGCAGTCAGCATCCTCCGCGGCGGCGTCACCCGCAAGCTGCCCGCCTGGCGCAAGGCCTACAGCGGCCGCGGCCGATCGGACCGCGGCGGCAAACCCACTTGCCTTCTGGCTGTGGAAGACCCCCAGCAGCGCGGCAAGGACATTGGCAGCGGCTCATTCAACATAGGCGGCGTGCTGGGGCGCTTCGCGGCGGCGGCGGAGCGGCTGGCGGGCGGGGTCGGCGGCGGCGGTGGCGGCGGCGGCGCGGGAGGGTACAGGGTGAGTGGGGTATGGTGTGAATGGGGCGGGAGGGTGGCGGCGAGGGCGGTTGGCGGCTTGGCGCTGCGTGTGTGTTGGGTGTGTAGGTGTGGGTGGGTGAGTGAGGTGCGGTCGTGGGGTTGTGGGGAGGCGGGCGAACCGCGAGGGAGGGAGGGTAGGAGGGATCAGCGGAACGGGTCGAGGTAGAGCTCCGGAGGGAAAGCCGGTGCTCCGGGTCAGGTGCCCGACCGCCCGCCCGCCCGAGCGCCTCTTCAGTAATGCTCTCTTAAGGAGTGCTCCCTCCCAAGTCCCACCGCCCATTCCGCCTCTGCCTCCGCCTCCGCGCTTCTCCAATACAGCAGCAGCGCGCCGCACCATTCTCATGCCGCTCTCGTCCCTGTCCCTCTCCCTCGCCCCGGGGCCCCGCAAATAACGCGCACCCTGCTCCAACCCAACAGCAGCATCTACGCTTCGACGATGGCAACGACGACGGCGCCGTCAGCGGCGGAAATGGCTTCGGGGCCGGGGCTGGCGGCGATGCGGCGGCGGCGGCCCGCGAGCGGGCGATGTGGGCGGCAGTGCAGGCGGACGGTTCGCACCGCTCCCTGGAGGCGGCCGCGGGGGGCCCTGGATCCGGATCCAGATCCGGCTGTTCGTACAGGATGCTGCGCGGGATTCTGGATCCGGATCTGGCGCTGTGCCGCTCAGAGGCCATGGAGAACACCCGGTGTGTACGGCTTGGGGGCATCAGCCGGGTACGGCAAGTCTGGGAAAGGTTGCGGTAACCCCGGCGACGCGGTTGGTTGGTTGGTTGGTCGTGCGTGCATCCCCGCCTGCCCCCTGATTCCCACCTCTTGTCCCACCGCTGCGGTACGGTATGTGGGTTTTCACCGTTTATCTTAATCCCCCTGATCCCGCCCTTTATCTCGAACCTGTTATCTTCTCACCTAGGCGGCGGGTTCCTGCAACCAGTAGCAGTAACCGGTGGGCCCAGTGGTGCAATGGAAACCCCCGTCGGTCTGATCCACTGCGTGTCTGTGACCGTGACCGCATCCCTGCCCTCCCCGGCGTGGCCCTGTCTCTCCCTTGTCTCTCCCTTTGCAGGTCCCAGAAAGCGCAGCAGCACATGAGACGGGCCGCCGCCGGCGGGGGACACGGCAAGAAGAAGAAGAACCAGAAGAACCAGCAGAGGAAGCAGGGCGGCTGCGGCGGCGGCTGCGGCGAGGGCGGCGGCAACGGCGGCGGCCCAGTCAGGGACCCCGGGGAGAAACTGGCCGCGCACAAGGCCCGGGTGGCGGCCGCCAAGGCGCGGCGGCGGGAGCTCAAGGCGCAACAGCAGGCGCGGCGGCAGCAGCAGCAGCAGCAGCAGGACAGGGCTGCTGCTGCTGCTGCTGCGGGCGGCGGCCTGGAAGACGGCGCCGGGGGGGCCAGCGGCTCGCAGAAGAAGAAAGCGAAGAGCAAGCCCAGGAGGAATTGGATGGCGGCGCGGGCGGCAACGAAGAGGAAGGAGAAGAAGAATCAGGAGGGGCTGGTGGGAGTCCAGAAGCCAGTCCACAAGGCGAGTCGGAAGGCGAGGTCGCGGCAGGGGCACCAGGCAGCCTCGGGGACGGACGGCGGCGGCGGCGGCGGTGGCGGCGCGGCGGCGGGGGGCGCCAGCCCCAAGGCGGGGAGGGGGCAACGGAGCAAGGCGTGGGCCGGGGCGAAGCGGGGGCGCGGTGGCGGCCGCCGCGCGCGCGGCGGGGCCGAGGGCGGCGACGGCGGCGGAGGCGGAGGCGGCGGAGGCGGCGGAGGCGGCCGAGGGGGCTGGGTCATGGCGTGAGTCTTGATCCGTGCGTAATAACTGGTCCTATGCACGGGCCATGTCCTATGGCGGCACGGACCGTGTATACGTGTATGCGGTATGACGTGATCCAGTCGTGTCTCGCGGGACGGGGGGTTCGGGTGAGTGGGCGAGGGTCCACACGAGCTGGGATGATGGCGTGTGGTGTGATGTGTGGTGTGGTGCGCTCACGGCTGTCCCTAAGACCCAGTCGCAGCCGCAGGCGAGTGCCGCGGCTGTCCTTGTCTACAGCTCTCCTTTTGTTGCTCTTTTGTTGCTGTGGTGGTTGTGGTGGTTGTGGTGGTTATGATCTGGGTTGACTCCAGAACCTCCCGAAGAGGGGTCGTTTGGAGGGCTTAGAGCCAACTGCCCGGCTGGCGGTTTGATTGCCTCTTGCCGCTTTCCACGCTGGCTTGCTGGGTGGTGGTAGTTTGCGGTTTGTTCTCCTCCCTCGGTGTAGACATGTAGACAAGAGGCAGCGATGCTTTCACGACCTGCACGGCAACGGACATCCGTACCGGTATCTGGTGTATGTCCCATACAAGACGACGATGCGGGGGGGGGGCTTGTTGGGGCTTGTTGGGGCGGTTTTTTTCGTGGGTGTGGCAGCTGCGGTTTCCCTAGTACGGTATACGGTACGGTAAATGTGGAACTGTGTTACTAAGCTTTTACGTTAGGGTCTCATCGTCGCGGATGGACAGATCGACCTACCATACCGCCTGAGAGGCGGCTGTGTCGCCTCTTTGGTGGAACGAACGTGTTAAACCTGTTGGTGTGCTAGATACCGTAGTCCTGCACTGATCTGCAGCGGCGTCTACCGGTATGTGATTGGTAACAGGATGCAGTTGTGAAGGAGGTAGCCAGCGCTGGAATGGAGGGGCGACAAAGGTTGTGACATCTGTTGTTTGTGCGACCCGTGCTTTACCCTCTCTCCTCGTGTCGTAGTAATAACTACCGTAGAACACTGGACTGCACAAGTTTCGAAGTCTGTGCTGTGGATGGGACGGGAGGTGCAGACAGCCAGTGTTGCACGGCGCCTCACGGCGTCGTTGTGGGTTTGGGCATTTAGTGGTCGTTGTGGAACCGGGCGCTGCGGACTGTTTGACTGTTGGTGAGTTGGTGTACAATGGTGTTTTGCAGTGGGGGGCCACGCCGGCCGCTGGCTGTGATCGTTGCTTACAGCGACCGCTGCTGCTGCCCCCGCCCCCGCCCTCGCGTGCGGAGCAAAGGTAAAGAAGGCGCGCCACGCGGCGCGACACACAACCCAAATAAAGCGCTTGGGAGGGTTATCCACTGTGGCCTGCCGTACTGAATATTTGAATTGGACGATTCATTCTGGTACCGTACCACACGGCGCGTGAGCACTCTCAAGAAGCCTCAAGCATGAGGTAATATAAAAGAGGCTGTCCCCACCTTTGCGGAGGGGCACCACTTGCCAAACCAAGCGAGAGGCACGACTTAATCTGCGCCCCTTTGCATCTGCCGTGGTGCCGCTTGACTATGACAACAAAGGAACCGAACGATGGCACAACACGCGTTTCGCACCCGTGCCCCTGCTATTGTACGTCGCCCAGCTTGAAGCCATTGAACTGAACAAAACGCGACGGCACACGACATCATGATGCATGCGATACACCAAAACGTGACATGGAACACCAACAGATGCACGACAGGTGCACGCAACATGGGGCACCAACACCCGACTGCGCCGCAAGCGCCGCAGCGCAAGAGGCCCTCCGCCCCCTGCCTCCCTTACGGCCCGTACTACCGTTTAGGGTATTATGTCACCTCGGGCGTGCGCTGTTCCGTCCCCACTTTCGTCCGTCAGAACACACACACACACCGCGATCCTTCCTCCCCTCCTAGCCACAGCATTTTCACACCACCTCAGTCATCCCACACATCCCAAGCAATTCGTACATTCGTACATATACGGCAATACCCGTGTCCTCGCCACAGCACCGTCCCCCAACTGTACGCCACATGTCCCTCCCCATGCCCCTCCTCACGATACCCAATTCCGCATTGCACTTTCACAATCCCCTCTCATCTGCGCGCCGCCGCCTCCTCTCGATTTTGTTTGTCAGCAACCCTCCTAGCGCGGATCCTTGCCCCGCCGCCCTATTCCTACCCCCGATCTGCGCCCCATCCTAACCTACACGTCGCCTCATCCACCCCATTCTCCGACTCCTCCTCCTGCTGCCCATCCCCTCGCCCTCACCCTCGCCCTCGCCCTCCTCTCAGCTCTCACGTCAAGAGGACGCCGCCGACGCCGTCGCGGCCGGCTGCGGCGCCGGCGGCTTGGCAGCAAACAGCGCCTTTCCGAGCGCCCCAAAGCACAGCGAGTAGGTCCCCGCCATGCACACCACCCCCGCAAGCGTGTTACCCAGCGTCACCGGCAGCAGGTTCTTCAGCGCAAAGTCGGCCCAGCTGACGGGTGCGCCCTGGGGGTGGTGGTGGGGAGGGAAGCGGTGGGGAGGGAAGCGGTGGCGGTGGCCGCGGGATGTTGTGGGCGGGTGGTGGGGGCCGAGGAGGGGCCGAGGAGGTGGGCCGGGGAGAGTCTGAGGTAAGAGAGGCCTGGGTAGTTTTAAGAGGACGAGTTTGGCGGGTTGTGGAGAGGCGGTGAGTCCGGGCGGCAGGCGTGGGCGGTTTAAGTGCGGGCGGGGTCTGGCGGCGTGTGAGTGTGGATGTACGACGGTCGCGATGGTCGTGGCGGTCATGCGGCGAGGGGCGCTACACGACACGACAACCCCGGCCGTGCACGTAAGCCCAACAGCCCAGCAGCCCAACAGCCCAGCAGCCCAACAGCTTAGTCACCCAGTCAACCACCGCTACCAGCCGTACAGCCCAGCCCGATACTACAGATGCGCACACAGCCACACACACAGCCCCACACAGCCACACACCTGTACGATACCCAGCGAGCAAAAGAACCTGCGGGGGAAGAAGAAGAATGAGGATACCACAGCACAAAGGAAGACGGAGACAGCGTTAGCAAACGGACCCTGACTGCAGACTGGCGAGGTGGGGCGCGGGGCCGACCGCAACATGCTGCACATGTAACAAGCAACCATTCATGTCTGGCAGCACGTGTGGCGGTATGGGTGTTTGGGAGGATTGCGTGCGGGGGATGGTTTCGGGGCGGTCCAAACAGACAAGCCCGTCTCTGCGTTTCTGCACATAAAGGTCCCTTCCGAAGGTCTCGAGCCTTCCTTGTGACAACTACAGCAACGACAAGTAACGTAAACAACCACCACCACATCGGTAACCACAACAACCCTAAGTCCCGAAAAGCCGACCCACATGTTGGCGACCGAGTGTTCCAGTCCCAGGCAGATGAAGGCCATGACCGGCAGGTAGGCCGCAAGCATCTTGCCGGGCAGCGAGGTGGCGGCGGTCGCCATCCACACGGCGCAGCAGACCAACCAGTTGCACAGCAAGCCGCGGAACAGCGCCTGGGTGTGGAGGAACGGGTGGAGGAACGGGTGGGTGCGGAAAAGGTGCGGGAAAAGGGTGTGAAACAGGTGGGAAATAGGTGCGGAAATAGGTGCGGAAAAGGTGCAAAAAGGTGTAGAAAGGCAGGGGGTTTAAGAAAAGAGGCGAAGCTGCAGCTGGAAAAGACGGGAATTTGGCGGGGAGGGGCGGGGGAGGTGAGGCGGCGGCGGAGGTCGTTGAAAGGAGAGGAAAGAGATAAGAGAACAGCGCCGCGCAGCCGCGCCGCGCCGCGGCCTCACCTGCGTGCCCCGTCCCATCGCTGCGCGGTTTCCTCTCCTAAAAGAAACGCTGCGCGGTTTCCTCTCCTAGTACCCTACCTGGCCGAAGGGTATTGCCGTCTTTGCGACAGCCATGTTGGCAGGCACGGGCGATGACGCCAGCAGCCCCGTGGCCGCCACAAGGCCCACCATCAGCAGGCTGCCAATCAGGTTGCCTGTGTACGACCAGATCCAGTTCTTGGCCAGATCCTGTGCCGTACAGTTGAGTTGCAGGGCAGGAAAAATGGTAGGCGTGTGGTGCGTTATGAGAGGCCTCGAAAGTGGAGCTCTTGCGCGCCCAGTGAGAGAGCAAGGCACGGTGCGGGGCGAACCCCGCCCGGGCGCCTCACTCCCCAACAACAATTGATCCACTCGACGTAGACGAACCGCCATCCCGCCAGCCGCGATAGCGCCCGCCCCCGTCCGTCCCCGCCCGCGTCCAATCCAGGTCGGGGCCGATGTCGCCGGCTACCGTACGCCCAGCAGCTCACATGTCCACTAAGCGTGCTTCCCGTTGTCGTCAAAGTTTGCCGTATGTGCCGTACACTAACCCGATCACATTACTGCCGTACTATCGTACTGCCGTACTGCCGCACCTTGACCTGTGCCTTCTTCTCCAGTACGGCCGCGGTCACGAAGGCGGTGTTCCCGGTGTACAGCTCCGCTCCACACACCAGCGTGATGAGCAGGCCGAAGGGGAACAGGGCGCCCATGGCGAGGCGCGTCAGGACGGGGCTCGTGACGCCCAGACCTGCAGGGTTTCGGAGGCGGGGTTTGGGTTTCGGAGGGTTTGGGTTTCGGAGGGTGGTTGGGTCTCGGAGGGGGTTGGGCTTTGGAAGGGGTTGGGTCGGGTAGGGAACACGGGGGATGGGAAGCTCTGGAGCTCTGGGAATTGACCGATCGCGGTAACGGAGTGGCATTATGCATTTGCGATCTTCGAACGACAGGAATGATCGGGGCTTATTGTTCGTGCGAGGTCGATCCATCCAGCAAGAGCTTTTACGCACGTACGGTGCCGTACCCGCACACATGCTGGCTATGGTAACGGCCAGGAAGCCGCCAAAGCTGATGTAGCAGCCGGCCATGACTCCCATGAGGAGCGTCTTCCAGGCAGGCATCGCGGCTTTTGCGGCGCCAAGGTTAACGACGTTGTTGTAGGCGGCCAAAGGGGGCAGCACGCCAGGGGGCGGCGGCGGTGGCGCTTCGGGCGCAGGCGATGATACGATCAGCGCTGGTGCATGGTGTCCGTTGTTTGATGTTTGAATTGTCGAGGGCGCAGCGCTAGCTGCTCGGCACACGCCCAATGAAGCACATCGTCGAGCGGTCAGGGATGGCACACATGACAACGTTGCAGACCGTCCCAGCAAAGCCGGTTGCCGGAGCATTTGAGCGTTCATTGCGTTAAGTTAAAGTACTAAGGCTAGATCGTGCAAGCAAGGGATTTTCTGTCGTTTATTCGCGGCGACTCTTGAATCAATCAAAAGATCGTTACCAGTTCGTCGCAGAAGAACAGAATTCGTATGTTTGAAATAATTAATCATACCTTTTTATCAATTAATCGGCATTCAAAAGGGCACGTACTAAGAAGGTCTCACCAAACGCACAACCCTAGAGCTAAGTGCCCCTTTCGCTGGGGCGCACGTCACTCTGGGAGTTTCGATCACAGTTTCACGCAGAAACTTACATACACATGTCTGAAGTGTTATTCATCTGCTCGCGATGGCTTTGCATCATGAAACTGCATGCGCCGCGGTCGCCCAGTGCAACCACGACGAGCATCCCAACGGTCTAACAACGAGTCAACGGAAAGTTTTCACCGCGCATTGGCCGTTTCGTCCTCCATAAGACGCGCGTAGACTTCATGTGATATGATCAAATGTATTTATATAGTACAAGATCCTTCTCGCACCATCCCCTTTGTTCCGTATGAGTCATTCCTGCAGGTGCACACACAACCCGGGCCGCGCCGATACAGCACCTTTAGATTCCCAGGTCTGATCATAACACTGATGTATCCACTGATATCAACATGGCATGGTGTCAACAGTTTCAAATGTTACAGCCCCAACACCGGTCGTCGCCGACAGGCTTTCCACTGGCACAGATTCCCTGTAAAGGCATACTGCAGCTGCAAAAAACAAAAGCAATTGTGCTGTGGAAGTTTTCGAGCGATCGGATGCACGAGGCGAGAGGGCGGCTCCGATGCGATGCGGTTGCAGCAGGCTGCAGTCGCTGCTTTGATTTCACACAGCGTGCCGGATTGGACAGATGCAGTGTCGCCATAGCAACCTGTTGGAGGTTACAAAGAACACCCCAAACTGGAGTGTTACACAAGACCAGGGGAGTGGTACACAAGGCCGGATCCTGTGCATTATCCAAAAGACACTCCACACAGGACCCTCGCTCTGCGGGTGTCGCGACTCACTCGCGCGCTCGCGAGGCCTTCCCTCGCATGTATGCGCGGGATTTTGCCCTTCCTGCCGTCTACTGCGGGTTGCTACCCGTACACTGCTGCGAACTAGTCAACCTTCCTTCACTAAATGCGCTTGATTTCGTCGGTGTAGTACAGCCCAATAACAAACAACTACCTGTCGAGTCAAAGTCTGTTCTGCATCTGCACGGTGTATCGCACGTGTGTTGTCATGGAAAGAAGCCCTACGAACCAACCCGCGCCTAAATGCACTAAATAGCAAACATCCCAGCCAGGTAATACACACACTACGCAGCGACATCATCCTCCACCCATATCTGTAGGAGCTGCTTCTCTCCATGATCACTCAAAAAGTACCCGTACCTGGAATCCCCATGCTTCTACACGCTATTGGCAGTAAATAATGCAGCACGCACCGGGCGCTACGTCCGCCCTGCACGCTCGGACATATAGCGGCATAGCGGCATACGCAAGCGAGCTGCCGCAGCGCAATGCAGCGCAGCACGGCGCATAACCAAGCTGCCGCATACGCATACGCATAACAATACACGGGGGGAGTGCACCTCCCCCCCTCCCCCAAAGGCTGGCTGAGAGAGCCTCCTCAAGTCAGGCAAGGCAGCCGCCATACCGCCGTACCGAATTCCCCCCTAAGAACCCCAAGAGCTTTTGTACATCATTTCTAATGAAGGCGTCATTGAAAACACGCCAGCCCGCCGCCTCCAGCGCCTGCCGCAGACCCCTCGCGCTGGTTGAGGCCGCCGCCCACTGCCGGCCGGTCTTCATCACGCATGGCACACGCGGCGGCGGCGACGGGCGCGAACGTCCGTCGTTCTCGGGTAGTGGTCGGCGGCGGCGCTGGTGACTACGCCGACGGCCTTGCCTATTTAGGCGGCCTTTCCTATTTAGGCGGCGACGGTCTTGTCCTTGGCTCCGAACTCGTTGATGAGGATCTCCTTGAGCTTGGGAACCAAGATGGACTCCAGGGCGGGGATGCCCTGTGTGTGTCGCATCCGACGTAACAAGTTGGGAAGCGGGGTCGCGGGGGGCAACAAGGTGAGTCGCGGGAGCATTGTAGGGATGAGAGAGTGGGCTGCGCAATGACGGACACGGAGGGACTCGCTCCCTTTCGCAGCCGCTGCGACTGGAAATTGACAACTGACAGGTCTCTTGACGGGGTGGTGCCGTGTGCTCCCAAACAAACGCCGGTTCATCAACCTAAATCATAGAAGGTGGAGGCATGGCGGTAGATTCACGGCGCGTCCGCCGCCGCCGCCATGCCGTTTGGCGTCGGCGCCGTCGACCACCGTAAACCACCGTACATCCCACACCCTCCCTTCCTCAAATCCGCCCCAACAAACCCCAACCTCCGCCCCAGTCGCGCCCATCCGCGCCCCAACGCAAGCCCACCCCCACCCCCAACCCACCCCAACCTGCTCCCTTCGGCCCCACCCCACCTGCGCAAACTCCTTGGCCAGCTCGGGGTTTACGCCGATCTTGCCCCCCAGGAAGATCTTGTAGCCCTCCACCGCCTTGCCATCAAGCCGGGCGGGCGCGCCCATGAGGCCGATGTCGCCGACCTGGGGGGGGGGGGAGATCGGTGCGGGAGGTGGGTCGGTGGGTCGGTCGGTGGGAGTTGTGGCGTGGCGGGTTGGGCCGGGGGGACCGGGCGTACGGCACCTCGTCGTATCCAGCTGCCACCTAAAAGGAACCCTAAAGCCCCTAAGATCCCTAAGACCCCATACAGCCCATACAGCCCATGCTGCCCACCTGTGCCTGGCCGCAGCTGTTGGGGCAGCCCGTGAAGTGGATGCGCACCGGCCGGCTCAGCTCCACCTGCGCCTCCAGCATCTCCACCACCTTGACGGCGCGAGCCTTGGTCTCAGCCAGACCGAAGCCGCAGAACTGGTTGCCTGTTTAGGAGGCGAGGCGAGGCGGGTGAAGCGGGGCGAGGCGGGGTAAGAGTTTGAGGCGCGAAGACGCGGAAGGAAGATGGGACTGGCAGGGGCTCGCCAGGGGTTAGAAGGGGGTCGAGGGACGCATCGGCTGATCTGATACGCGGCCGTATAGCAACTAGCAAGGTGTGCTGTGCACTTGGTTGTGTATCACTGGTTGTGTACCCGCTGGAGCTCATGAAGCGATGACGGCCCAATGAGCATCATCTGGTGGCTCGTTTCTCCAAACAGCGCACACCGACCGACCCACAGGTCGCGTCCCGAGTCCCGACTCCCACCGACCGACCCACGGGTCGGGTCGCGTCACTCACCCGTGCAGGACACCATGCCGCGAAGCAGCGGCCCCGGGTTGACCTTGAAGCGCTGGAAGAGCGGCTCCGCCAGCATTTCGGGCAGCTTGGCATCCGGCACGTTGACGAAGATCACATTCTCCTCGCACGTGATCCGTACGGTGCCGTCACCGTACTTTTCGGCGACGCGCGCGATCTCGTCGAAGTCGGCGGCCTGTGGGTGTGTGCGTTGCGCGACGTGTGAATCGGGGAGGACGGAGGAGGCGGATTTCAGTGAGCGGCCGTGGGTGCTCGCGACGTAAAAGGCACGGTACCACGTGCCGTATCTATCGACCTCCACTGATGGGGTGGCAGCGTAAGAGGTGTGCAGGCAACGACCAACGAAAAAGGGACACCATGCCATTTACTTCATAATTTCCAAACCGTCACTTGTAGCGTAACCTGTCGGTTCGATGCTGGGCAGATAACTCACACCAGGGGGGGCACACGACCTCCAGCCGACCAGCTGCCGGCCATCAGGCCCAGCAGGCTTCCTCTCACACTCCTCGCCCTCCCTCCCCCAAGAACCGGGTCCTCGCCCCTTTCCCTCAACCCTTCCCTCGCCCAATCCTCCGCCCCTTCCCTCGCACCTGCAGGCGGCCGGCCGGCACGCAGGCGCCAACCCAGTTGAGACCCGGCTGGCGCTGTGGGTGCACCCCCAGGATGTCTCGCCGCTCCCAGGGGGCATCCGAATGCATCTGCGGAGGTGGGGATGGTGAGGGAAAGGCGGTGGGGGTGGGGTGTCGGACGGCCAGGAGGACAGGACGCGAGGACGGAATGAATGACAGAGTTGGGGTTGGTGATGGGTTTGAGCTTCCGAGAGTGGGGCGATGGTTGATGGGTGATGCCAATGACCGCATGTCACGCAGCCATGCGGTGCGATGCGATGCCGTGCTTTACTGCCCTCACATGCATCGGCCGAGACTGCATTCCAAGCGTCCGCGTCGTCATGCGACCGACGCGCGACGCCTTTGATCATTTTCCCATACCCACTCCCATTCACAATCACTTTCCCATTCCCTTTCCCATCCACAATCTCATTTCAACACTCACGTGCACCGGCGCCGCCAGCTCCTCGCCGCCCATGTACTCCGAAATCAGCTGCCGGAAGCGCTCCACCCCAATCGCTTCCACCAGGTACATCAGCCGCGTCTGCTGCCGGTCGCCGCGCGGGCCGTGGTCGCGGAACACGCGCAGCAGCGCCTCCGTGAAGGGCATCAACTGCGACTGGGTGACGGAGCAGCCCAGCGGGATGGACACATCGTTCCGCTTGATGGAGAATAAGCCGCCAACCACAACGTTGAAGACCACCTGCGTGGTTTGGCGTTGCGGGGTGTGGGGGGCGTATGTATGTGGGGGGGGTGCGGGGTGTAGCTGGGGTTGAGGGATGGTGTAGGCCTTGGGGTTTTGTTGGCTGCTGGGAGAGTCGGGGCGTGTGGTGAAGGGAAGGAGGAAGGAGGACGGGGGAGGAGGAGGATGGGAGAGGAGGAGAAGGCGGGAGGGAGGGATACGCGAGGGCGGGACACAGGAAGGGAGCCGAGAGAGTGGCGCGGAGGCCGACAGCAGGAAGCGCTCCCGCGCCCTCCCAACCAGTCCATCCGCCCAAACCAAGCCATCTACCTCCCACCATCAACCCTTAAGCACAAACGCACACACCCCGCCGCGCACCTCGCCGTCGTCCGGGCGGCGGACGGCCTCGAAGCCCACATCGTTGATATGGGTGTGCGGGAAGTCATCTCGGGTGGAGGAGATGCAGATGTTGAGCTTGCGGGGCAGGTTGGCGAACTCCTCGCGACCCTGTTGCGCGCATGAGGGGTGGGGCGGGGAGAGGAATGAAGCGGGATTGAGGCACGAGAAAGGAGAGGGGAGGGTGGTGGTGGGGCAAGCGAGCGGGCGAGCTGTCCAGCTACAGCTACCGCCAACAATCGCCAGTTGACAGCTACCTGAATTCTCTACCCTCCCGCTTCCTCCCTCGCCTTTAGCCCTACCTCCCTGCTTTCTTACTTTCCATGCCTCCCTGCCGCTCACCTTGCCATTGTCGAACAGCATGGCCTCCATCTGCCGCAGCAGCGGACGCGTGTCAATGAGCTCATGTGGGTCCACGCCGGCGATCGGGTTGCCGGTCAGGTTACGCACCGAGTCCATGCCAGTTTGGAAGGACGTAAGGCCCACGTCCCACAAACCCCGGATGACGTCGTCGGCGTCCTCCAACGTCAACCCGCGCAGCTGGATGTTGGCGCGCGTGGTGATGTCGGCGCAGCCGTCGGCGCCGTACGGCGCAATGGTGGAGGCGAGGAAGCGGAGCTGCCGGGCATCGAGCTCGCCGTTGGGGACCTG
The DNA here is from genome assembly GCA_030267565.1 of Pleodorina starrii. Classification (NCBI taxonomy): domain Eukaryota; kingdom Viridiplantae; phylum Chlorophyta; class Chlorophyceae; order Chlamydomonadales; family Volvocaceae; genus Pleodorina; species Pleodorina starrii. The sequence continues at coordinate 1,289,110 of BRXU01000023.1, read as the reverse complement.
CGCGGTGGTTGGTGGTTGGTCGGTTGGTTGGGCGATTGATGGTAGATGCTTGGGAAGAGGATGATATGAGGGCGTAGGAAATTTGGGTCATGCCTGATTTGTTTTGGGTCGGTTCAAATGTTCTTTCAGGTGCAGGTCCTCTAACGCGGTCATGTTTCCTGCGCCCCGGCCGTGTTCAAAGTGTCCGTGCGCTTGGGTGGCACTGCGGCTGCCGGGGTGTTGCTGGCGGCCCCCAACAGCGAACCTCATCATTTACATTTCCAGCCCCTATCACCGATAGCTTCTAGCTGCCGGTTCCTCACCTTGAGACGCATCATGAACTTGCCGGGAGTGCGCTTGCCACGGTGGAAGAGGCCAGCCCACTTGAGGCGGATGTCGACGTCGTCCAGGTTCATGTCCTCCCACTTGGTGTTGCCCTCCTTCAGCAGCCGGGACAGCTCAAACACGTCCGTCCAAGCGCGAGAGCCGCACTTCTCAACCTTGACCTTCTCAAACTTGTTTGCCTTGCGGTCGAGAGCGCGCGTGCGCGCTGCCTCCGGAAGGTGCTTCAGGCCGCTGTGCTCGGAGATGCCCTCGGCCAGAGTCGCGGGCGCAATCGGTGCGGCCGTCGCCAGAACCCGGGGGGCCAGGCCGCGGCGGACGCCGGCGCTGCGGAGCGGAGCGCCGCGGTTGAGCTGCTGCTGCGTCTGCATCGGCATCATGTTGCTGAACTAGGGTTGGTCGATGTGGCGGCGAGGTTTCTGCCCGAAGAACAGCTGGATAAAGTGCACCTGCTGGGAAACGCGGCGTCATACCGTTAGGGCGACACATATTGCAGCGGTGCTGGGGGCGCCTGATTGAGCAAGTAAATCGGCGACGACTCAATAATAAGCCTCGCGCATGTTGAAATTCATTCGTCAACTCTATATAGTGCAATCCTAAGAGCAGGAAGCAATAGAATGAACGCTTACAGGATATACCTTGATGAAGACGCGGGAGACTGACGATTCACTTAACGCCAACGGATACAGGATAGAGATAATTGCAATAAATGTCTTTCAGGTGACAGGCTGTCTATGCACTTACATACTGCACTGAGGTGAGCTCCCACCGAAGGGTCGTTGGGCCACGAGCTTTCCGTACCTGAAGGGGCGCAATTGTTGGGTTCGCAACTGTGGGCCCACTGGCCGGCAGTGGGGTCGGATCACTACTTGAAATATCTAGTCTTACCAATTGGTTGCTGTAGAACTACAATCGCGTGCCGGCTTCGACTAACCAACCGGCATATATTTGCGTGAATCCAGCATGCATGCGCTGCCAACACCGTAACCGTAAAGCTCCAACTTGGGTTGTGAATCAGTACGATGATATTATGTGTAGTCTGGACGCTTAAGAATGCGTAGACGCTGTGAAACCCTAGGGGGCAGTTGAGCGCCGGGTTAACGGTTGCAGAGGGATTAATCCAGCCAAAGGCCTCAAAAAGGAGTAAAATAGTTGGGAGAAATGCTAACCTGACCTGCTTCCAATCGGACTGCTGGAGCCAGTAGCATGTTCATTCATCTGTCTGTGGCGACAAGTGACAAGCCTTGCGATAATTGATCACCGTAGAACGTGTGAGAAAAGGTATATTAAAATGTGCTGTCCTAGCGTTCCAAGACGCCGACTGATACAACAAGTGGACTAGGTGGACTTCGCTGTGGCCAGCCGTGGCGCAGCGCCACTTCCCCAACACCACTTTCAAACATTTATACGCGATGCTAAACATACTACATGTAAAGAAAGGTGTTCAGGCAAGTTCTGAAGTGCGGCGGCGATAATTCATTCCGGTTCGCAAACTCTCGCGATCCCAGACTGCATCCATACTGAGAGCTTTTTCTGCAGGCATGGCCTATCTTTGAGCCGAGTAATCGTATGTACTACTAGCCTCGCTGATATCAGCCGCTGTCTTCGACATGATACGCGTTCTTTGCAGTTCGCAAAAAGCTGCGAAAACCTGTCCGCAGTTGCACACCTTTTTCATAACTTCAAGAACCCATGCCTCTCTAGTATTGTGCTGGCGCCGTTTTCATGTACATTCATTTTCATGAATTTCTATGGTTACAAGCGGCCATTGCAGCCTCTGCTCCCTCGCCAAACTGCAAGAGCATGAGGGAATGACCTGGAATGACAAATCCGATAGGTCCAGTCAACACAACCGAGGCCTTTCCTCAGCAGTAATTGTATGTCTTGCTTCATATATGATGTCTCTGCGCTACGCAGCGCAGTCCATTCCAGCGTACGCACAGCCAGACATGCTGGCTGACTAAAGGTATCGCGCCCCGAAATGCTATCATACATTCGCCAGCAACAAGCGGACACAAGCGGACACAAGCGACACTCGTCCGATCTTTGGTATCATTCCGCTGCATACAGCTAGCTAGCTTGCCGAGCACAAATAAGGCCCTTGCTTTCAACTCTCAGATAACCCTGCCTCGCCCTCCGCTACCACCGTCGCACACACGCAGCGCCGCTGCCACCGCGGTGTGAGGCCGCTCACCGCGCCCTGGCCTCACCGCGCAGCCTCTGGACCTGTCAAACCGTCTGGTCGCTTCCCTACCTCACCCTCCTCTCTATACCAAAAAACCGCCCAACGCTCTTGGTCTCTCTGCCGGTGCACCAGCGAAATGGATCTTCCCCTTCCCACCAGTCACACACGCACACAACACACACACACATACATGTGCGTGCAACTCATTTGTCATATAGTATATTATAGGCACGCGATGCACTCTCTCCACGGCCTGCTCGAGCGCCCCCTCGTGCGGCCCTGTTCTCCCCTCCCCTCCCCTCCCCACCCGCTCCAGCTATCGGCCTTGCCTCTACCCTCAGCCGAACGACCGTGCCGCCGCCCGCTGCTCGCTCCCGTGCGTGCAGCACTCTATCTGCCTATCTTACACACTCCACCTGGGAACCAGAACAAGCTTGCAGCGGGTCCCTGCCTACCCACCAAACGGCTCGGCCCCCGGTCCTACACCTCCTCCCCCCCGCCTCGGCCCCCGTTCCCCCGCCGGTGGACTGCTGCCAAGCATAACCGTACGTGGATTTCTCACTTACGCATACCGTCGCTCGAGCTTCTAACCAGGCGGGGACACATTCCAGACCTGCAATGACCGACCGCGGCCAGGATAGACCGCGAGCAACAAAGCTATATACCTGCCGAAAACCAAACCTCGCAGCCCCGCAACGAGCACGCACGTATACAAAAATACACACGCACACGGTCGACTCGCCGAGAGGCGCCAACGCAGCCCCGAAGTGCGCGCTTGTAGAACCAACGCAGACGAGCGCAGACCCAGGCAGGGGGAAGCGCGCGCTCCCTCGGGGAGAACCGAAGAGAGAACTTCACAACACGATGTGGCGCACCGCCGCGTCTTGCTCTCACTCCTTCCAACGAACGAATGGCAACACAACTAACTAACGGCAACACGATTCATGGCTGGCGGCTCCTATGCCTGCGTGGCCTTGACGCCCGCGGGTTCCTGGACCTCCGCAGCGATAGGGTTGGAGCTGTAAGCAGTTGCCGCCACCACGGATCGATCCCGGTACCCGCGTTGGGACCTGCAGAAGATGGCGTACAGCCACGGCAGCGGACAGCGTGTTAAGAGGGGCGCTTACTTGCGGCAAAAACTTGGGATCAGACGGGGACAAACAACCTTACAACTCAAACAAAATCCAACGGCACTACAGCCCAGCAGCCCTTGCACTCAGAGCGACATCCCGCTACACCCCCGCTACATCCCTCCCCATACATAGCCTCCTTTGCGCGCCCCCTTCCCTTCCGCGTTCCGCCACTCACTTGCTCTCCATGGCGAAGCGCATGGAGCCTTGGTGCAGCCCCTCCGCCACCTCCTCCGCGCTCCACTCCCGCAGATAGTAATCCTCCTCCTGGGCGCCCTCACGCGGCCCAGTCAGCATGGATCCCCACATGGGGAAGTTGATGAAGAAGAGCGGCAGCGTGAGGACGAGGGACTGGATGCCCATGTACACGAAGCTGTCCTTCTTCTCCAGTCTGCGAGGGGTGGAGGGGCGGGTTGTTGTCGCGGTTGTTTTAGTTGTTGCGGGTGTTACAGTTAGCTCCAGACCCCCGATGAAAGGGCAGAGCTAGCCAGCTTGGGTGTGAGGTGCGTGTGGATCGGGTTGCCAGCTGGGTTGCATGGAGCGGTGGAGGCAGCACAACTCCAGCACCATGCGCGGGTGGATGGAAGGCGCAGCTGTAAACCCCACACGCACACGAAGAAGCGCACGAGAGTAAGGGCACCGGGGACTCCGCGCGTGGATGGCTTCACTTTTGCGTTTCACTCACTTTTGCTGCCAGGAGGCGGTTCCGGCGAACCAGATGGCCTGCGTGATCGCCGCGCCGACGTTGCCACCCGCGCCCACCAGCCCCGAAACCACGCCGTAGGCTCGGCGCGACACGAAGGGCGTGATGCCGAAGTGCGCGCCGCAGGCCTGCTGGCAGAAGATGCTGAAGATGATGAGGATGACGATGGTGGCGGAGAGGCTGTTGCTGACCTTGCCCAGGACGATACAGAAGATGCAGCCCAGGGTCTGGATGATCCAAAGGGTCCAGATCCGGCCGCGCATGCCCCAGTACTTGGCAGCCCAGTCGGATAGCATGCCGCCCGTGGCGCGCGAGAAGAGGTTCATGAGGCCGAAAATGGCGCCAAACGCGCCGGCAACGGTGAGGTTCAGGCCGAACTGGTCGTAGAAGTACTCGGTAATAACGTTGTCGACGGTAAGCTCCACGCCGAACGAGTAGCCGTACGTGAGGGCCAGGATCCAAGCCCTGCAGCGGCAAGGGTCGGCGTCGATTCGGGCCGGATGGGGTCGGGTCGGATCGAGGGTCGAGTCGGGTCGGATCGAGGGTCGGTTCGGGTCGGGCTGCGGAGCACACACACACAAGTGAACATGGACGGTCACATAGGCGGACGAGAGACGCGCTCTCTCCCCACCTGTAGTTGCCGAGGCCGCACTTGAGCACGGGCCACACCGCGCCCTTGGACTTGATAGTGCCCTCACGCTTCAGGTCGCGGTAGTCCTTGCCGGAGGGGTGGTCGATACCGAGCAGCAGCGTGGCAATGGCACTCAGGATGTAGATGCCACCCGGCACGAAGAACGCCCAGCGCCAGGCCTGGAATCCGGGTGCGTGCTTGCGGATGCCGTCGAAGATGAGCGGCATGATGAAGAGACAGGCGCCGCCGCCCATGTTGCCCCAGCCGGCGGCGATGGCGTTGGCGGTGCCCACGATGCGAACGTTGAACATGCTGATGTGGTGGTGGGGATAGACAGGGGAGCCGGAGGGAGGCAGGGAGGGAGGAAGGAGGGCGGGGAGGGCGAGGAGGGTTGAGCCAGGAGGATCAGGGGCGGACAGGAGGTGGTATGCGGGGTGAAGGAGCTGAGCCGCATAGCTGGATCCGCAACCCCCCGGTGGCCGCTCTTCGTAAGGCTTGGGCCCCAGGGTTGGGTCGCAGCTGCCGTATCAGTGTACCAGCAGGCAACTGGGCTAGGATGCGTGTTCTATAAAGAGAGGACCCAAACGGGGCCTTCAGCGTGTGCGTGTGCGTGCCTTGCCCCCGAGCAGATGCGGTGTGGTGCGGCCCCGGCGCAGCCCCACCGGGTGCAGCGTGTTTCGAAAGAGTCTTACGGAAGGGCCCAGGTACGGCACCGCCGCTACCATGACAAGCGACTTACGTTCCGCACCAGAACTGGCAGCACACGAACATGCAGAGGGAGCAGCCGATGAAGAAGCGAGCCGCGGCGAAGGTCGAAAAGTCGGTCACCAGGGACATGCAGAACACGGCGGGCGCGGTGACGAGGAGCGTCGCGGCGGAGCCGTACCGGGGACCTGAAACGGGCGGGCGGGATGGCGGGCGAGGGAAGGGGCGACCACGCATCGAATCTTAAGGCCCAAAATAAAGCTGCGTGTGTCTTTCAAGGGGGGATGCAATAGTGCTGCTGCCGCTGCTGCTGCGAGACATGGACCGACGCCAGAAGTACGAGGCAGGGTCGAAACCAGAAGTGCGAGACAAGGGCCGAAACCAGAAAGTGCACGTCTTGCGTCGGTCCGGGCAGCAGTTAAGCAACAATGCCGCCAACTCTTACCCACGGTGTCGACGAACGTCCCCATGAACAAGCGCGCGGCGATGGCGCCACACACCGCCGCCACACCGGCGTTGCCCAGCTGCGGCTTGGTGAGGAACAGGTCGTCGCGGATGACGGGCACCAGCGCCGCGGGCGCGAAGGTCGCCACGAACGACATGAAGAAGGAAATCCATGACAGCTGCGTTTATAAGAAAGAGAAAGCGGAAATCATTTCACAAGTCAGGTGGGCCGGTCAAGCACGTGGACGCCAAGTGCCATCCCGCTGCCTTCCTACGTTAGTAGGGGCTCGCCGTCGCGAATGGCCTCCGAACACTACTATACATCCGTGCAGCAAGTCATACAAATCTTGCTCTTACGCACATGGAAGGCCATCATATGCGGCTGGGTAAACCGCCAGATGGGCACGGAGTTCGCCTTGCCCTCACTGTCGATTGTAAAAGGCAGCTTCCGGGCTTCATCGGATGATTTCGTTGGCGCAGCGGTGGTCTCCATCTTGGCTGTCGCTGTTGGTAGTGCTGTGGCAGTGAGCTGTTGTTGAGGTTTCCTTACTCAGCACTGCTTAGCTGCCGGCCAGGCTGCACAACGAACCAAGCAGCTGGGCAATGTATGATTATGAGGTGTTTGACAATTCTGTTATGATTCAGAATTGACCCTGGACGACGCTTTTGCGAACCACGGCGACGACGCGTTGGCTCCCACGTGGGACGCTTGCACCAAAAACCTCGACTCCTGTCAGAATGTAAAGTATAAAAAATATGAATATATTAGGGCTTATATCCTGCTTTTACAGCAGGCGACGATCTTTCCTCGACGTGAGCGGCCCTCGCGGAGCGATACAACGAACTTACGGTTGGGCCACGTTGGTGAGGCTGACCCCCCTGTGGGTCACTTCTAACATGGCGTATGTCAGACACATGGTAGTTGTTGTTGACTTGATGCTCACATGATCAACTGACACATGACATTTGTGACGCCGGGTGAGATGACTACTACCGCTCAAGTACTTCCCATGAATGTTTTTCGTCTGGAACGACAGCTTCACATCGGCTTAGAACTCTTAGGAAAGATTGTGAATTTGTGCTCCAGTTCCATACATAAGCTCTGGGACAAATAAGGCACAAGCCTTCTTAGTCAGATGTGATATTGGTTGCCGGCGTCACTCCATCATCAAGTCTGCATTGTCTTATGCGGAAGAGGTGTTTGTGTGGTTCAAGTACAACCCTAAGAGGGGTCAACGGAGGGGAGCAGTGGGAAGCGCAGGTGCCCCTGATACAACGGCTTCTCGGCTTCTGGCCCAGCACAGAAAACAGCGCGCGCTAATGGCAATACTATGGCGAGTTTGCTGCTGTCGGCAGGCGTATGAAAGTGGAACGTTCATCCGTGGGGGCCGTTGGGGAGGTTGAGCCGATGGGCCGATATGTCGCTGTGTGGATGCACTTCCACCACACCACCAGCGTCACCTGGCTGCGCAGCCCGGCATCCGGTCGTTGGTTGGCCCCTCTGGATGAGATATAAGGCGATATGGGGTTCGGCATGGGTGTGGGCTTCGGCCTGCTCGCTCCGTGCGTGCCGTAGAAAGCGCGGCCCCTTACTCTACATGGCGTAAAGCTCATGTGTCATGAGGCATACAGCGCTTCCTAACGTCCTAAGGCATACGTTGCCATGACACTTCAGCGTTACTTTAAAATCAAGCGCCCTCTCAGACGACAACAACGCGGTCGGGCTCTCGCCCCTGGCTCCCCTACCTGTCACGAGGTGTTTACACGGGCTCTCCCTTCCGGCTCTCCCTTCCGGCAAGTTCAAACCAATCAGCAGCTCAAAAAGTTCACAAATGCGCGCTGCTCAGGTTGGCATGTGCGTGTGTGTGTGCGTGTGTTGCAAGGTTGAGTGCTTAACCCCCACACCCGAACGAAACTACCCATACGAGCCGGGGGCCCTAGGGGGTAAACAGAACGCCTAAAAGCTTGGCAAGCGGCACCGGGAGCCCAGCGGACTTCGCTCCCAGTGGCGTTGTCGCGCTTCCACAAGTCCACAAATCAACATCCCTGGTCGGTCTCAAGAGTTCGTCTTCGCTGCTGAACCTCAAGCCGCAGCTAGCAGCTGTGCAGCCCCCTAGGGTCAACAGACTCCGGCCGTGCCTTGGCCACTACAGTCTTTTTACCCTACAGCCTCCCCACGAGGAGGGTTTAAGGGTTTTAGGGAGCGCACAGTCGTGTGACCAGCGCGGCTTACTGAGTTAATTAATTGCAGAGGGAACCGTTACAGAGGGAACCGTTACAGAGGGAACCGTTACAGAGGGAACCGTTACAGAGGGAACCGTTACAGAGGGAACCGTTACTATCGGGAACCGTTACAGAGGGAACCGTTACAGAGGGAACCGTTACAGAGGGAACCGTTACAGAGGGAACCGTTACAGAGGGAACCGTTACAGAGGGAACCGTTACTATCGGGAACCGTTACAGAGGGAACCGTTACTATCGGGAACCGTTACTATCGGGAACCGTTACAGAGGGAACCGTTACAGAGGGAACCGTTACTATCGGGAACCGTTACTATCGGGAACCGTTACAGAGGGAACCGTTTCACAGAGGAGGTGCCCCCAAGGGATCACCGATTCACACCGGTGGTGCACACGGCACCGAACCTGACTCTTGCCGAAGCTGACGCCCGGAGGGCTCACGGCGTCACGGGCCCCCCAAGTGACCAGCGGCAAAATTCTGAACAGTCCACAATTAAGGCACGAAGTCCAAGCAGCGAGCACCCGCAGCGGTGGGGTAAGAAAACCGACACCACAGCGGAGGGTTAGAGATAGCACCAAGGGCGAAGGAGCCACTAAATAACCAGCAGGCACCCCTACTACGGTAGCTTGCTGCTGCCGGAGGCTAAAAAAACAGCTGGACGCGTGTGCAGTGTGGCGTGACAGGCGGACAGTTCCAGTTGGACGTTGGAACCCCCAACGAACGGACTGGGTGTCGATGTGCGTTTGTGTGTTGGGTACCGTTTCATAGATAGGGTGCGACGATTACAAGGGGGACCGGTTGTCACACCGGTCGCTAGCCGTACAGGCTAGACAGACTGTTTCATAGGTAGGCTAGGTACGCAACGACACATGACAAATGGTACGGATTGCCGAACGCTCTAAGGCACGAGACGTCGCCGCGAAGTACGGTAACTGAGATTTTGGGACTCTGGGCGGGCCCTGCTGTGAGTCCCGTCGTTGGAGGAGGGCGGGGGCTCTGTGGCGAGCTAGAGGTCGAGAGCCGTGAAGCCGGTACGGCAAGTGACACCCGTACGACACCCGCCAGCAGCAGCTATGACGCCTTGCAAGTGCCGGCCCAGCACCGCAGCAGGGACCCTAGGGGGAACAACACAACCAGCGCGCAGGCTTCATCTTCCGGTGACACATTAGACATTACAATCTGTGCGTCCTCAAGGGAGCAAATAACCGCCGCACAAGACAAATACGGTGCCGTACTCCTCCTTATTTAACGTCCCGTTAGACGGACGCATTCACTCCAAAACACATGTTGCGGCACCGCCTCTGCACCTACCGCCGCGCCCGCCCTCCTCATTCAGAAATGACAAAGAAGTGGCTACAGCCATGAAAGCGAAGTCCCTAGCCGGAACAACGCCGTGAACGAAGATGTACGGCACGCACGTGCCTAACTGCAACATGGCCGCCGGCCGTGGCACAGACCCTGCGGCCCCGCCACGGGCGTTACAAGATACTAGTGTACAAGCCTGTCGGCAAGTGCGCGCCGCCGGGACCACGACAGCCAGCGTAGCTAGGGTATACTCCAGCTACGCAAACGCGCCCTTAGATGGGGTCATAACTCTGTCGTATTATATATACACACACGCGCGAGGTCAAACGGCTCCGATCTACAAACTAACTCAACGGTAGTTGCGTACGACAACCGCGGAAACGTATCTCGTTAGTCAGTCATCTCCGCCGCCTCACCTGCAACCGTCGCTAAAGCCCCTGCCCCAACCAAGTCAAGGTCGTCTAGGTGCACCTGCCCGCCGCCGCCCGCGGTGCAGCTTGATGCCCCGCAATGATGATGCAGTCGCGCTTCGGATGCACAAAAAATAATCTCGTCTTCAGCGCGCTTGCATCCCAAGAGCAAATGCATTTCCATCCCCGGCGGGCCAGGCAGGGCAATCAACACGTGTTGAGAACATGGGATCCAAACGTCAACGCTGGATCCAAACGCCTGGATCCAAAGCAACCGAGAACTGCTGCTCACTGCACTTTTAACTGCCACGTTCACACACGCCCTACCTCGCGCATCTACCTTACTTCTGCATCTATGCGCGCATCAGTCGTCATCAGCATGATGCGAATAAATACTCTCTGCCTCCGCCTCAGCCCACTCTCACGAGCATATCGATAGGGACCATGTCGCCCCCATGCCGCAACACTCACCCGACATGCACTCTCACATACACTCACATACACACACGCGCGCACACGCTTGAACTTAACAACCCAGGCTCACACGCACACATGCTCATGCGATAAAACCGAAACAACAACCTCAACCATCACTTGTAAGAGCACCTCCGCCGTTCAGTCGTGTGAGTGTGAATTACAAAAGCAGCGCATCGCATCCCCATCGCGACTCCCGAACCCCGGCCCTCTCCCGCTGCTAGGCTCTATCTGCCTTCAGGCAGGCGCTGTCAGCTTTGGCACCTCCTCCGCTGTTGTCGAGTTGGAGGAGTTGGAAGCGGCGGCGGCGGCCTCCACCACCTTGCGATCCTTCCAGCCGCGCTGAGACCTGCGGTGTGGATTGGAAGGTTGGAAGAGCAGTGCTTGTGTGTGAATATGACGTGATGAGTGGTGGTGGTGGTGGTAGCAAGCAGTGTCCAAAACATGTATGTCTGTTTGTTTGCCCCAATCTGTTTATTTGGATGGTTGGTTGGTTGGTTGGTTGGTTGTGGTGGCAAAACCTCCGGCACCGCAGCCCTTACTTGCAGCTCAAGAGCGATGACCCCGCGACATCCCTCCCCATGTAATGCATATATACTTATAGCCCCCTTTGCGCGCCCCCTTCCCTTCCGCGTTCCTCCACTCACTTGCTCTCCATGGCGAAGCGCATGGATCCCTGGTGCAGCCCCTCCGCCACCTCCTCCGCGCTCCACTCCCGCATGTAGTAATCCTCCTCCTGGGCGCCCTCGCGCGGCCCAGTCAGCATGGATCCCCACATGGGGAAGTTGATGAAGAGGAGCGGCAGCGTGAGGACGATGATCATAATGCCCATGTAGACCAAGCCGTTGGCCTTGGTCAGGCTGCAGTACAGTACGGCAGGATACGACATACATGAGTACCGCACGAGTCAAGACCAAGGCCGCGCGAAAGTCGCGCGAAGGAGCTTGAGCGAAGGATGGAAGGATGGAAGGAAGGAAGTCACGCCGCGTGTGGTTCGGTTCGACTGCTTCGGAAAATCCGGTTGACTGTCATGCAGGGCTAGCAAGTCAGTCAGTCAGTCAGTCATGCAGGGAGGGCGGATCTCCGGTGGATCTAAATGGGTTTTCTGCGAACACTGAACCCCAAAACATGGTTTTGAGGTCGGATTTGGCCCCAACCGCAAACACGTCATCACAAACACTAACGATCTCAGATTTCCCCTGCCAACTCCCCTATGAACACAAACGGCAAACACGCATACCCGGGTCGCATGCCCGCATCCCGGCCCAAATCAGGCCGCTCAAGCGTTGCTGTGTCCTGCGCCCCACGCCCCCACCGGCCCGCATCAGTCCGATTCCCCGCTGTCTATACCCCGTGAGCTTACTTGAGCTGCCAGGAGGCGTTTCCGGCGAACCAGATGGCCTGCGTGATCGCCGCGCCCGTGTTGCCGCCCGCGCCCACCAGCCCCGAAACCACGCCGTAGGCTCGGCGCGACACGAAGGGCGTGATGCCGAAATGCGCGCCGCAGGCCTGCTGACAGAAGATGCTGAAGATGATCATTACGACGACTGTGGCCGACATGCTGTGGTCGACTTTGCCCATAACGATGCAAAAGACGCCGCCCAGGGTCTGGATGATCCAAAGCGTCCACAGCCGGCCGCGCATGCCCCAGTACTTGGCCGCCCAGTCAGACAGCATGCCGCCAGAGGCACGCGTGAAGAGGTTCATCAGGCCGAAAATGGCGCCCAGCGCGCCGGCAACGGTCAGGCTGACGCCGAATTGATCGTAAAAGTACTCGGTAATGATGTTGTCGACGGTAAGCTCCACGCCGAACGAGTAGCCGTACGTCAGGGCCAGGATCCAAGCCCTGTTCACGAAGATCCAGGGGACGGGATCCGCAGATCCAAAAGGGTTCAGGGCTTCAGGCCAAGGGGTTGGTTTGGGGCTTCGGTATCCAGGCCTACGGCGGCTACCACCACCACATCTGACAGGTGCGGTACCCCCATGCCACAGCGCACCTGTAGTTGCCGAGGCCGCACTTGATGACCGGCGCCAGCGCGCCCTTGGATTTGATGGTTCCGTCCTTCTTAAGGTCGCGGTAGTCCTTGCCAGAGGGGTGGTCGATGCCCAACATGAGCGTAGAGGCCGCGTTGAGGATGTAGATGCCGCCCGGCACAAAGAACGCCCAGCGCCATGCCTGGAATCCGGGCGCGTGCTTGCGGATGCCGTCAAAGATGAGCGGCATGATGAAGAGACAGGCGCCGCCGCCCATGTTGCCCCAGCCGGCGGCGATGGCGTTGGCGGTGCCCACGATGCGAACGTTGAACATGCTGAGGTGGTGGTGGGGATAGACAGGGGAGCCGGTGGGAGGCAGGGAGGGAGGAAGGGCGAAGAGGGCGAGGAGGGAGAGGCGGAGTGGGTATTGCAGCGGGCGGCGTGGGAGGACGGAGGAAGAGGGCGCAGATGGGCGGGGGCGCGCGTGGACGTGCTTGGGTCGGGCAGGTAAAGATGGGTCGGGCAGCGCGCATGGTTCCGTCTCAGTCGGGGGGTGCAGCCACATGCAGCCAAAGAGCACCACCACCACCACCCGGACTAGTGGACCATCACGCGATCAGCCGGGGGGCGTGGCGGCTGGACGGCGCCAGTCCGTCGCTCCGTCCGCCCCTTTGCCCATCTTACCTCACCTCACCTCATCTCATCACGGCATCTCACCTCACCTCACCTCACCACCCACCCCTTCCGCAGTTCCGCTCACCTTCCGCACCAGAACTGGCAGCACACGAACATGCAGAGGGAGCAACCGATGAAGAAGCGAGTCGCGGCGAAGGTCGAAAAGTCGGTCACCAGAGACATGCAGAACACGGCGGGCGCGGTGAGGAGCATGGTCGCGGCGGTGCCGTACCGGGGACCTGAAAGGGGCGGGCGGGCGGGCGGGCAAGGCGGGCGAGGGAAGGGCTGGGTCTGCAGATGCCGAATGCGCCGGTCGGTAGTTTAGAACGGTGGACAGGCCGAACAGGGGGAGCAGCTACATGGGTCCTCGGCTCGTATGGGTTTTTTGTTCATGAGAGGGGCACGCACCCCCAACCATGTAACAAACACAAACACACATGGGTGTGATGGGTAAGGATGGGAGATGGTGGTGGTCAATTGATGGTTCAAGCTGTCTCGCTCGCCTTTTCGTATTTCCTGCGACCCGTTGGCGGCGTGTGGCGGATCACAGCGGTCGGTCCAGGAGGCAGGACGGGCGGGCATGAGAAACGGCACGCCTTCCAGGCTCTAGGGTCGCTTTAGGGTTTGCCGCGCGGCACGAACGAATCAGATCATCAGTGCCGGAACCCATGGTACCTGACTGATTCTTGTTTTTTTAACTTTTACCGTATATGGCTACCCTGCGTTCCCACCCGAGAGAGCAAGCAGCCCCGCGCCTCACCGACGGTGTCAACGAAGCCGCCCATGAACAAGCGCGCGGCGATGGCGCCACACACCGCCGCCACACCGGCGTTGCCCAACTGCGGCTTGGTGAGGAACAGGTCGTCGCGGATGACCGGCACCAGCGCCGCGGGCGCGAAGGTCGCCACGAACGACATGAAGAAGGAAATCCATGACAGCTGATGGGCGGCAACGGGAGCAAGCAGGGTACGAGAAAAGAAGGTCATTTTTCCGTTGGCGCGCAAGCAAGGTGTACAGCCCCACGTGCGCAAGACGCATGAGTGCGCGAGCTTCGAACAATGGGCACAAAGCTGGGCTTACGTGGAACGCCATCATGTGTGGTTGTGTGAAGCGCCATATGGGAATCGACTTTGCCTTCCCCTCTGAATCGAGGCCAAATGGATACTTTTTGGCGTCCGAATGCTCGGTAGTTGGCGTTCCCTTTCCCGCTGCGACATCCATGGATCCCAGCTCCATTGTAATCTGTTGAGCTCAACTACAACTTGCTAGTGAAGCCAAAAGGCAGGCACACGCCGCGAAATGACTAAGTAGTAGAATAACAGCACGCGGTTCACGTGGCTGCTATGACAACAGAGTCGGGTGTGATACCTGTTTAATGTGAGGCATGTGTCGAAAAAGTGCTTGGGAGATGGACTCTTCCTGTCGGGACCACGTGGGCTCTAACCGCTAACCGCTGGACGAGCATAAGCGGACGAGTGCCTCTGCGAAGAGGCCTTCACCGAGAGCCACCCAAGGCCAACTGCTCACCTACATAAATGCATACTGATATATGGCATATTAAAAGCTTGTAGAAGTGAGCCTGGTCATCGGCTGTACTCTGCACTGACTGTTTAAGGAAAGCGATTCCAGTAAGAATCGGTTAGAGCTTACTTCCATCGCCTGCCACCCTTGTCAAGATGCACTCCGTTATACTCGCTTTGATGGCCATTTTGGCTATTGTCCCATACGCTTTGGGCGAAGCGGGAGGAGCAGCTCCGTCTGCGCCGAAGGCGTACTCTCCTAGTAAGAAGCTCCATCGACAGTTGGAAAACCATCCATTAATATACATAATCGAAATATTTTACGCTTTGATCAATCGCTCCCCAATTACTTGCCATGCCTAGCTGTTGGTAGCCCTTCATGGTACAAACCTGGTTGTCCGCATCCATCCCTTTTTGTAGCTTACGCGATGTTGGCGAACTTCACGGGGCAATGGAGCATCAGCATGTTCATTCGCGCTTCGCCTTCCAGCCCCTGGGTCCCGCACACCTGCAACGCAACCACCTTTGGCGCGCCGTGCAACCAGCCCGTCATCACCGGCTTCACGGAGACTCAGGTCATGGTCAACTTTACCATGAGGAACGCGTCCGCGCCCCTCCGTACCTGGAAGAACGGCACGCCCACCGAGGTCATCGTGCGCCTTGACTACGCCGCCGCTGCCCAGATCGACCGCGGCTGGAGGAAGAAGAACCAGGCTTACCCCGGGGTAAGCTAACATATACTACACAATCGTTACACAATCGCGCTGCCGCTGCGGCATACCCATACGTTCACACACGCATTCGGAAGCACTTATGTACGCACGCATACGTAAGCACTACGCACGCAACGTCGCCGCTTCTGCACAGATTTGTACACACACGCGCACGCGGCCTCTGTTCAAACTCATCCCCGGGCGATGCCTTGCTTCCGTTCGTTGCCTCGTCACCCTGACCCTCTCCCTCCCTCCCACAGTCCCACGCCTCCCAAGCCCTTGACCCTCCGCCGCGCCCCCGCGCTCTTCCCCTCCTTCCCCTTTTCTCTTCCGCCTCTAACAGCACGGCTGGCACGCCAAGTGGACTCTGGAGACCGTCTCCTGGGCCACCTCCGGATCCGCCATCTGGGATCTGGCCACCGTTGACGAGGTCACCGATGCGCTGCTCTACCCGGAGGTCTGCGTGCGGTGCCGCTTCGCCGACGGATCTAGCGACTACTGCCAGTGCGACCGCCGCAACAGCGCCGCCAACATCCTCACCATCGAGACCGCCGTCATCAACTCCATCACGCCCGCCATGCGCGGCGCCGCCATCGCCCTGTCCATCTTCTCGCCGGTTTTCCTGATCGTGTACACCATCAGCGACTCGATGTACTACAAGCGCACCGGCCGGTCGCTGCGGATCGCGCATGCGTAAGCGTGATGAGCGTTCTGGGGAGTGCGTGGGAAAGTGGGTAGTGCGTGGGTTTCTCTCCGAGGGAGGGAGAGAGGGAGGGAGGGAGGGAGAATAGTGATGTTAGGGTGGTGAGAGAGGCGTTGCTGCAACCTGTGAAAAGGCTGTCGGGAGCGTTTCGAGTGTGCATCGAGCCTTCCGTGTGACGTGTGCAGGTAAAGGAGGCTAGGCAGGTAGGATAGGGTTTTAGGGTTTTAGGGTAGCTGCGGAAGTGTTCCAGGGTTGATGCTTGGGCATATGCGGAGCGTCATCGTGTAGTTGGGTAGGCCGGCGTTGTAGCTGTGGGCTCATGACTTACGACGAAGTGGACCGTTTTCATAAGTGTGCAGTGCCCGCCGGGCAGCAGGATTTGGTCGAGTTGCGTACTCGTGAGTTTCAGCTTATTTTTGTCAGACGTGCGTTTACGAGAAGGCCGTCTGTCGCACGCAGCCGCCCGACCGTAGACTACGAGCGAAGATGTGACTCCTGTTGACAGGCTCATATTTATAGTTGGACGACGTCTGACGCTGCTTTGGTCTGTAAATTAGCATTGACTTAAAATGACCATTAAGCTACGCGTGCATGAGCGGGTATGACTTCCGATGCAGTTCGTGCATGTTAGGCGTATCGGCGCAAGCGAAGGCTGCGCGCGCGGCAACTGATGAACGTTCAGGCGAATCGCCCGTCCTGTAACAACATGCTGATGCTTGATTCTCCTTTGTCAAATTGCATTCAATTACAGAAGACAGCGTGGCCGCTCTCTTGTCGAGCGCATTTGCCTCCACGACGACACTGTCAGGCACTGTCCACGCCGCCCGAGACTGGGCGTGTGTGCTCCGAAGTTGGAAGAGCGGCACCCGGTGTCGGCAAGCCCCCACACGCGTCCCTTCAACTCATGGGGAACTTCTGCTTATGCCCCATGACCGCCTCAGTTGCGCTATTCCATATCTCCTGACGCTCGTTAGCCAGGTTAGGGTCCTTCCCGCTTTCAATCTCGGCGCCTAGGCTGAATTGCAGTACTGTTGAGAAGTTTGGAGCGCCGATAAGCTCTCGGACTCTTGAAACCTTGCCTGACAGGACTCATTTCGGCGGGGGGAGACGCGATGCATTAGGAGTGGGGGATGACGGTGAAGGGGACGGCGACGCGACGCGGACGCTCCATGCCCTGTGAACCCGCCACGGTGAGCCGCAGCGCAATGCTGCTGGACCTCAGCCCTCCAAACAGGGTCGGTGACCCGCGGGTCTGCGGGTTGCGGTGGGTGGGGAGCCATTTAAGCTTCAAGTCCCGCACCAGTGCGCGGCAGTGCACAGCCCTCCAGTGTGAATCCGCTGTCGCCACCCACTCCTCGGTCTACAGACAGCCCCCACCGGAACCATTGCGGCGGGCGTTCCTGAAGGCCGGAGGCGGGCAGAAAACGATACCGCAGCGGATGGGGAGGGCCATGGGCGGTTGTTCGTTTTGGTAGGGGTGCGATGCCTGGCTCGTGCGTACATGGGCGTGCGTGCGGGGAGGGGAGGGGGCTCCTTTGCTAGGTCTTGCGAATCGCGGGTACGGTAGGTGAATGGCTAGGCTACGCAATGCATGGGGCTGGCTAGGCAGTGGCGCCGAACCTATCCGAATCGAGGCCGTCCGTTACTTGACGTCGGTTAGGAATCAGCTTCGGACCGCCTGCCTGCTAGGCACCGTGCGGTATGCACTGTCGATCATCTGGGTACCGGTAGGTCCACTGTAATAAAGCAATTCCATCATTTCGACATGTGGTTTCGGGTGTCGGCCGACTCTGGCTCCCCCTGCAAACCCGCGCTGTCCAGCCGGGTTGGGCCCTTCAAGGGCGACCCTGTTGATCTCCGCTGCAGTGCCACCAGGCGGCCCAGGCCCCGGGCTGCCCCGCTGGCTCTACCGTTCCCAGGATCTGGAGCCCATTGTGACAAAGCAACATTAACAACCATAACAATAACAGTAACAGTAACAACAACGGCTATTACGGCACAACTTCGCTACCACGCCCCCGAGGCTTGCTGGCTGGCTGGCTGGCTGGTGACTGTTCGGCAGGGCCCCGTCGTCGTCGGAGAGCCGTGACCTCCTTGCCCCTTGTGGCGTTGTGAGGGGTAGCCCTTCGCCGCCGGACCCTTGCCGGCCCGGCCAAAGCGTGGTAGCGGCGTTGGCGCGCGTTGGAGCAATGTCCGCCGACCGCACATGGGCACTACGGGGGAGGGTCGGGGTCGGGGTTGAGGCCTTCGCGGCATCCGAATCCGCAAATCGATGCCATCCCCGATCAACAGGCGTATATGTTTTGGGGACCTCTCGTGTGGGCCGGGAGCCGTACCCACCTGGATCCTGGATCTGGATTCCGCAGGCAAGCGTGTCAATGGATCTCGAACCCTGCAACGGGACCACGTACATATCACACCTGGACGAGCTGGGGACGAGCTGGGGACGAGCTGGGGACGAGCTGGGGACGAGCTGGGGTTCCTGACGCTCCTTTGGGAGGGAATCCGGGATCCGCCATGGGGCGCCCGCCCACCAAGCCGCCACGCGGACAGCTGGACCTCCGTCCGGAGGTGCGGCCGGCGCCCCGCCGCCCCACCTTCTCCACCACGCCCCCAATATCCGTCCCCTGTCAGCTAGTACGCGGGGGCGCGCGTGTTGCACGCCGTGGACTGCCCGTCTTGGGGCACATTGGCGTGGGCTCACGGGGCACGATGAGGGGCGGCGTCCTGGTCCCAAGTCCCCCGAGTCCCCTGAGTCCCCCGAGTCCCCCGAGTCCCCCGACTTCCCTAGTCGACCGAGGACGACCGAGTTCCATAGATCCAGACTGAGGGTGTGGGGGAGTGCAGCAGGCGACCCATGCAGCATACACAGCACCGTCACACAAAAAGAACACCGGTACACCATCTCGTACAGAATACATCAGTTCAAGTACGAGTTTACTGGCGCTTCTACAGATCTACACAAGGCCCCCTCCACACGCAAGCTCGCGGGGTCCTCCGGCTTGGCCGGGACAGCTACAGGACCGGCGTGTCGTCAGATGTCGGAGCTTCCAATCAGCCTGCCGGTTTGGGGAGGACGCGTGCAGGATGTGCTGCTGCATGCCTCTGGATCCTGGATTTGAAGGCTGGATCTTACGTGGGACGAATCTGGATCCAGGATCTTTGTGTGTGTGTGTGTTTGTAACATGGCTGGGGGTGCGTGCACCTCTCATGGACAAAAAACCCATACCAGCCGCCGAGGGCCCAAGGGAACGAAAACGCCTTGAAGCACGACAGTAAAAGGCGCACACGCATGCAGGAGAAAAAGACACTAGCGGCCAAAGGGGACAACTGAGTTGCGGTGGGCCCAGATGCGCTGAAGCATCTTTGCCAAACGAGGGGGATCCCATTTCATCGCTGCCTCCATACCCTCGAATTGGGGGAACCCTTTATCCGCGCGGATGCTACCATAAGCAGGGCACAGTGTGCACACTATGTAGACGTGCACGATGCTGAGTCCCAGTGAGATTGGCATTGTTTGGCACTGTTTGGCACATAACTGGGCTGCTGCCGCCGGTGTTTGCAGCACGGTAGTGCTCCATGCTAGCACAAAGCGGCACTCGGTTGCCAGTGAGATAGACGTCTCACATCCACACGTTCTTAACCTGACCGTGCACAGGTCACGATGCTCTAGCGGTATGCTTCGGTGTGTTATGTTGTACGCGCGGCAAGTTCATGCGGGCTTGGGGCTGACGAGTTAGGTCGGGCGGGGCAGGGGCAGGGGCAACGCCACGGCGAAGTTTGGGGGAGTTTCGGGGAGTCCTGGGTTCCGGGAAGGTGTACACCTCTGTACTTCCTACTTGTTAACGCCTTTTCATAGAAAACTGGATTTTGGCCAGGTGTTTCTCCTTTACTCAGCTGTTTTTCATGTCAGTTCGTCCATGTAGTCCGGTTTGTCCAAACGGTGCATTTATAGTCGTCATATCGTAATAATAAGCTTTTTGTTAAGCATGCGCATCTCTTGCGTCGACATGTGATGCACGGGTTTCGGCCGCCTAGGGTTGTCGAACGCGGAAGGCGGAGCCCTGCATACATGTTTTACGCGATGTGTAAATGTAAAAACTTCAAATAAATATGCTTTATAATATCATGCTCTGTTGTAGAGCGTTTTTCAGACAGGAAAGCGTTGCTCTTTACCACCTACTGCCCCGACCGTGTGCAAGGAGCGATGGTATGCACATAAGCGTAATACCAAGAAATAATCTCTAAGATTGATTATAGTTTTCAAAAGTGCGATAGCGGGCACCGGACCCAAGACCGCTAGCCACAGGTCAACTACGCCCCTTCACATGTGTACGGCAGTCGGTGGCCCCAACGGTCGCGCGGGGCACCGGAGGAGGGCACCCGTCGTAGGGACGCGAACCTGCACGATAAGCTCATAGCAAAGCATTTAATTTACGGGTTATGACAGAGTGTTGTTGTATGGTTGAGGAATCCGCCATAACTGAACAACCTCGTCGGCTACTAGGCAAGTAAACTAAAGCTTAAGCACCCCGCTGGTGACAATTTGCCTTTAATTAATACGCAACACACATCCGCTATTTATATCTAAGGGTTGGACTCGCACGCTCCGTAAACGCAAGAACGAGTTAGTACTCATCGGCTGGACGCCCTTCAGCTCGTCGGATCCGACTCTCTCTCTTTTGCACGCCACATTCCAGTGCCCGCCATCATGACTGTCTCCGGCGCCATAGTATCCCAGGCCGTGGAGCTCGGCGCGCCGTTCGAATCGCCGCTGACGCCCGACCATCCCGAATGGAGCCTGCACGTGCCCGCCACCCAAGTCGACAAGAAGGACCAGGACACACCAGATAACTGGGTCCGTCGCGATCCGCGCATCCTGCGCCTCACCGGCCGGCACCCGCTCAACTGCGAGCCGCCGATGGACGTGCTCATGCAGTACGGCTTCATCACGCCGCCCGCCGTACACTTTGTACGGAACCACGGCGCCGCGCCGCGCATCCCCTGGGCCGAGCACCGCATCGAGATCAACGGCCTCGTCGACAAGCCGCTGGTCTTGACGATGGACGAGATCGTAGCGCTGCCATCCGTCACCTTCCCCGTAACGCTCGTCTGCGCGGGCAACCGGCGCAAGGAGGAGAACATGCTCAAAAAGTCCATCGGTTTCAACTGGGGCCCCTGTGCTACTAGTACGACGTACTGGACGGGCGTACGGCTGCGGGACGTGCTGCTTCTGGCGGGGATCAAGGTACGGCAGGGAGTGGTACGGCTGTGCAGGGCGATGTATGTAGGTATGGGTCATCACCGCCCGTGTGCTGTCGAGTGCGGCCTGTGGAGCCTGCACGGGGGCTTTTTTTTCTTTTCCTAGAAACAGTACGAACAGTACCAACAGTACGAACCGGCGCGTCTCCCGACCCGTGACCCGAGCATCTTACTCTCTTTTCCACTGCCTCCATCTGCCTCCATCCACAGACGCCCGAGGAGGGCGCCAACTTCGTGTGCTTCCGCGGACCCAAGGGAGAGCTGCCGCGCGGCTCGGACGGCTCGTACGGCACCTCCCTGACGTACGCGAAGGCCATGGACCCCTCCTCGGACGTCATTCTCGCCTACAAGCAAAACCACAGGTGCGTGTTTCGTGTGGGCGATGTTGGGAGGTGCCAGGAGGAATAAACGTCTGGGCTCTCGACTCGGGATGGGCGGGCGTGAGCTGGTGTGCTAGAAAGGGTATTCGTCGGGAGTTTGGAACAGGCCTGGGACCTGGACCCGGCCCCGGCCCTGCACTGCATTGCGCTGCGCTGCACGTCCTTCCCTCCTAGGTTCAAACCGAACCGACTTTTCTGGACGCCCAACCCTTAAACTCGCCTAAAACCCTAACACTCCCCAAACTCAAACCGCAGGTGGCTCACTCCCGACCACGGCTTCCCGGTGCGCATCATCATCCCCGGCTTCATCGGCGGCCGCATGGTCAAGTGGCTGAGTGAGATCACCGTCACGGAGGTCGAGTCGCAGAACTTTTACCACTTTATGGATAACCGGGTGCTGCCCTCGCACGTGGACGAGGCGCTGGCCAAGGAGGAAGGTGAGTTGTTGGGGGCGGGGACCTGCGGGGGCCAGTGGGGGAGGGGAGCGGGGGTGCAGGAGGAGTGGGGTATCCTGGTGCTTTGCTGCGGCTCACATTCCTAGCCCGCCCTGGCCCTGGCCCTGACCCTAGCCCTGGCGACGCAATGCCGATCCTCACTTCCTTCTGACTGGCAAGCTTCTGACTCCCCGCTCTGTCCCTCGACCTGCCTCTCGTCCTGGCCCCGGCCCTTGCCCCCCCCCGACCTGGGCCCTCAGGCTGGTGGTACAAGCCCGAATTCATCATCAACGACCTCAACATCAACTCGGCCGTTGCGCGGCCCTGGCACGACGAAGTGATCCGCCTGGATGCCAACAAGCCCTACACCATGCGCGGCTACGCCTACGCGGGCGGCGGCCGAAAGATCATTCGCTGCGAGGTGTCGCTGGATGACGGCAAGACGTGGCGCCTGGGCGACATCCAGCGCTTCGAGAAGCCCAACGAATACGGTGAGAGAGACAGAGAGAGGGGGAGGGAGAGAGCGAGAGAGGGAGAGAGAGAGGGAAAGCGAGGGTGTCACTCCCGAGTGCAGTGTGTGTTGACAGTATGTGCAGTGGGGCGGGCGTTGTTGCGGCATGCATGTTACGACACTGCTAACTGCCTGCGCAGCGCCAGTGCGGGCCCCTCACAAAACAGCACAAACCCAGATACCAGAATGCCGGGCAAGATCTGCACAGCCCGTCGCGACAAAAAACATTCTAGGTGAAACAGCACGTGCCCTGCACCCCTCCCAAAAGCCATCGGCGCCAGCCGCGCCGCTGCCCTTGACTACGGTATCCGGACGCCTTGGCACCATGCTCTTGTCGTACCGTATTTCGACGCTGTCGTACCTCTGCTGACGTCCTCTGCTGCCCCGGGCCTGCCGTAACGCAGGCAAGTACTGGTGCTGGGTACACTGGACGCTCGACCTGATGACCTTTGACTTTCTGAACGCCAAGGAGGTGCTTCTTCGCGCCTGGGACGAGACCATGAACACGCAGCCCGCAGTCATTACCTGGAACGTCATGGGCATGATGAACAACTGCTACTTCAGGTACGGCGTAGGGTACGACAAACGTGATTACGGGGTACGACACAAAAGTGCAGAAAGGTGTACGGCAATGACGGGCTAGGGCGCTACGGTAGGGGGCGGAGGAAGAAACCGGCAGCGGCTGCCTTGTAACCTTGGCCCCTAACCATCGCCTCACTCGCTTGTCCCGGCTCCCCTTGCCCCGCCCCACACACGACCACACATCCCCCCACCCCACCCCCACACACACACGACCGCGCAGGATCAAGATCCTTCCGCAGGTCGATTCCGACGGCGTCATGGGCCTCCGCTTCCAACACCCGGCGCCCGTTGAGCTGGGCGATAAGGGAAACATGGGCTGGAGGGAGGAGGACAACCTGGTGCAGCAGGCGCTGGCGGCGGTCAAGGAGGGCGGCGGCGCCGCCGCCGCCGCGCCGGCGGCGGCGCCGGCGGCGGCGGCGGCCAATGGCAACGGCAACGGCGCGGCTCCGCGACAGTATACGATGGAGGAGGTGGCGCAGCACAACACGGAGGAGAGCTGCTGGTTCGTACACGAGGGCAAGGTGAGGTGGTGTTGGGGGAGGGTGGAGGGTGAAGGGGGAGGGGGAGGGAGGCTGTTGCGGTTTGGGGTTTCCTGGCAGGGTGAGGAAGGGGAGGCCGCCGCTGTTGCCTTTGCTGAGCCAGCACCGTTGATGCCCTGGAAGTAACATGCGGACGGGACCCGCTCTGTGCCGTACCTCCAGGTGTACGACGCCACGCCGTACTTGGAGGAGCACCCCGGCGGCGCCGAGTCCATCCTCATCACCGCCGGCGCCGACGCGACCGACGAGTTCAACTCGATTCACTCCTCGAAGGCCAAGAAGATGCTTGCGCAGTACTACATCGGAGACCTGGTGGCTTCGAAACCGGCAGCCGCGCAGGAGCCGCAGCCCGTCGCGAGCACCTCGGTGGGTACGGCAGGGTACGGCACAAGCCGGTCGTTGCCGGTCAGCTTCCAAGTCTGCACTGAGCAGGAAAACGGGCACCGGGGGCCGTAGGGGATGAGCGCGCAAGGGCGCCCTTTGTTCTTGTGGCTCCAGCTCCGGCTCCTGTAATCCTCTCCTCTCTGAACCCCACACTGCGCTGCGCTTCGCTCCCGCCCGTGCCGCCCCTCTCTTTCCCACCAGGCTCCGGCTCCGGCGGCAGCAGCGGAAGCGGATCCGCTGGTGGTCCTCAACCCGCGCCAGAAGATCCGTCTGCCGCTGGTGGAGCGCATCGAGCTGAACCGCAACACGCGCATCTTCCGCTTTGGTCTGCCCAGCCCCGAGCACCGCATCGGTCTGCCGGTGGGCAAGCACGTGTTCACCTATGCGACCATCAATGGCGAGAATGTGATGCGCGCCTACACACCCATCAGCGGCGATGAGGAGCTGGGCCGACTTGATATGCTCATCAAGGTACGGTGGCGGTTGGTGGTTGGCGGTTGGCGGTTGGGATGCGGTGCGTTGGGGCGTGATGATCGCGCGGTGCGGATGGAGTGAGGTGTTGGGGTGGCTGTGTGTGTGGGGGGGGGTGGGGGGGGGGGAAGGGAGGGGCGCCCGCACGCCGCCGCTGCCATCGCTAACGCCTCTTGTCACCGCCGTCGGTTCCGACCCGGCCGCCCGCTTTCGAGCCCATTACTAACGCCTCTTGCCGCCGCCGCCGCCGCCGCCACCCTCGCTCCGGTCTCAGGTGTACTTCGCCGGCGAGCACCCCGCCTTCCCGGACGGCGGCAAGATGTCGCAGCATTTCGAGTCGCTCAGAATTGGCGATACCGTGGAGTTTAAGGGCCCGCTCGGCCACTTTGTGTACGACGGCCGCGGGTCGTACACCCTCAACGGCAAGCTGAAGAAGCGTGCGACGCACATGTCTTTCATCGCCGGTGGCACCGGCATCACGCCTTGCTATGCGGTCATCAAGGCGGCGCTCCGCGACCCGGAGGACACCACGAAGCTTAGCCTCGTGTTTGCCAACAACACCGAGGCGGACATTCTGTTGCGGGAGGAGCTGGACGAGCTCGCGAACAACCACCCCGACCGGTTCCACCTCTGGTGAGTTCGGGAAGGAGAGGGGAGGTGAGGAGACATATATCTCGCGGTAGGAGGGAAAGTAAAGACATTGCTGCGTGAGACGTGGGAAGCTGCTAGCCGGCGTGTGGGCTTGTGGGCCAACTAACCAGTTACCACCCCTTACCATCCGCCACTCTCCCGCCACTCTCCCCCGCTCCCCCCATGCAGGTACACCGTGTCCGAGCCCAGCAGCGGCTCTGGGTGGAAGTTCTCGACGAGCCGCGTGACGGAGGACATGTTCCGGCAGCACCTGTTCGGCAGCACGGGGCCCGAGTGCCTGGCGCTCATGTGCGGCCCTCACCCCATGCTAGAGTACTGCTGCATCCCCTTCCTGGAGGCGATGGGATACAGCAAGGAGCAAATGATACAGTTTTAAAATGAGGCCCGTCTTGGGCTGCGCTGTGTGGCTCCGCTGTACGGCTGCACGGCTCTGACTTGTGTTAGCGGTCGGTCTGGATTTCGGAGCCGGGCACCGGTGATTGTGTGCAGCGGTTGAGGTTCTGGAGGAGCTTGGCAGAGGTGGGAGGCGGCGCGGCGCGGGAGCCGGAATGCGTCGCCAGCAGCAGCGGCAGCAGCGGCAGCAGCAACTGCTGCGGCAGTTTGCGGCGGCAGCTGCAGCATGTGGCGACAGCAGCAGCGGCGGCTCTGCATGTGGGGGCGCCGTAGCAGCGGCGGCGGCGGCGGCTGGGGAATCGCTGGGCTTCGGCGGGCCCGGTCGCTGGCCGGCCTGTGAGCAAGCTTGGTCAGGGCGCATTCCTGCGGATGTTGAATTGCTTATTGGCGCCTGTTCGGATTGTGGCGCTACGGATTGGGGCCCTTCAGAAGGGGACGTAATGGGAAGGACGCGGTCGCGGTCCGTGCGTCAACAGGGCACGTCGGCTGCTGCTACTGCTGCGAGAAGAGGGCTGCTGCCACCTAGGGTAGTCTCGGATCGCGTACCCTGGGGCCGAGTGCTCCTGTGTGTGCCGTACTTCACCCCCTTTCCCCCTGGGGGCTGTTCACGTCTTGTATGGTTAGTCTGGTATGTACTTTCGGGCGGGTTGGGCTGGGAGACGGGCTTGGGTGGTCAATACCGGGGTGGTCTGGATCCCCGCCCGGGGCATCCCTGAAGCATCCCTGGAGCATCCCTGGAGCATCCCTGGAGCATCCCTGGAGCATCCCTGGAGCGTGCCAGGGGTTGTACATTGTACTTTTTGCTGCGCTTTCCTGGGGTGACACGGTATATGTGTGTGTACGTGAGGAAGTATGTGATGTGTTGCAGTTTTGTTCGACAGTTCTGGCACCTCAGTTCTCTTGCTTGCTTTCGGTTCTGCTGAGAGAGTGAACGTCGGGGGTGGGGCGCGGCGCGCGCCGGGTTTTAGGCAGACAACGTGTAGGGCAGGAAATGTCTGATACCGGTAGATGGGGGGTCGCGCGTTAGCGGACGGCTTGATTGACGGTGAGGAAATCTACGCTCATATGTGTGTGCGTCCTTATTAATTACGGTATTGTGCACGGAGGGAGAGTACCGTACGGAAGTTTGGGAGCATATTGGATTATGTACGACATACGGTACGGCCTGTACGGTATGACGGGCCTAGCAGCTGCTGTGAAGTGTCGAAGACATCCGAGGGGGCTTGGGAGCGAGCGAGAGGGAGATGGGGCGAGAAGCTGAAAACCGGGTACGCTGTTTTATTTTTCCTCGTTCTGAGGGGCGGGCGCTCCGACCTTTTCAGATGTACGGTAGGCAGCGCGACGGCGCCAAGGTTGGTACCGCGTCGCCTAGTGAGGTCGTACCGACGCCGTCGCTTTTTCGACTGGCTGCGTTATCTATGCGAGTACGGGAAACACTATTTACTAAAAAGAGGAGGGCGATCGAGAGGGGGCAGGTAGCAGCATCATGTGTCGCACCATGCATGTACGGCAGCAAAGCTTGTAGGATAGGAGTTTGAATTTTTGGGGCGGGGGCGGCAAGCGCATATAGTAGATGCATATGGGTCCACCTAGAACTTGAGAGGGGAGGTGTGGCTTGGCGCGATGGCAGTGTGCGAGGTGCGGGAGAGAGGGAGAATGGCTCCCGTTTGAGGCAGGCGCTCCCCCTAGGCGAATCTTGGGCGAATCTTGGGCTCTTAAGGGCTGTGCACTTCCGTGCGCCATGCCGCCGTGCTTGCGGCACCGTTGTAACAATTCTACCGTAACCAGAACGGTAACACAAGCCATGTGCCATGCTCTTCTTGCCGTACTAGTATGTGCGGTATTCCGACCGCGCTGCCAACGCTGGCTTCGTGCCTTTGCGGCGGGTAATAAGAGTATCAAATGCCTCCTCCTGGGTGCAACAACCTCCTCCTGACCTAAACCTCCTCCTGGCCTAAATAGCTTTCGTGGGGTTAGGGAGAGGAGCATGTCCAAGGCAGTCCGTATCTCCGTACACCCCCCAATCTGTAAACCTGTAGTCTTTGCGTGCGTGGCGTTGCGCTGAACTGCCTGCGCGCAACGGTGATATGTCCAATACTGTATTGTAACGCTTCGCAATGAACCGGTGTCATACGGGACTCCTCGGTTGCTGGTCAGGCGCTCAGGCCCCCACGCGCCATTTGCCACGCGACCGGCTAGCGGCCCAACCTGCGCCTGCGCCCCGCCTTCAGAAGTACGGTACGCGCCGACCAGCACCCCGCCATGCCGCCAAGCCGCCAACCCCCGAGTTCCGACCGCCCCTGTCTGCATGAGGAAAGCCCCGCCATTGCCCTCCCCCCGGGTGGCGCTGACGAATGCAGCTGCGCAGCACGTTGCATGGCGCAGGATGGGGCAGGGTGGGGCAGCGCAGAGAGAGACATCACACATCAGGGCATTGGTGGGGATATATCAGAGTAGCTGAGCAGGGAACCATGGGAGTCCACGTTCATGGCGGTCGCTGCCGCTCCCGGGCGACTAAGCTTTGTGTATCAAGAGCCAAACGACCCGGGCAGAGACCGTACCCACGGCACCTGCGCTGTGCTGGGACCCTTGGCCCATATCGGGTGCTGCAAGTCCTTTAGTAGCCTTGGACAGGATGCGAGAGTTACAATGAGGGACCACTAGGGTCCTGCGCTGGCGCATTCGGAGTCAACTCAGAACCTCACGGGCCTGCCGACTGCAGACCAGCACCCTCCCTCGTGTCCGCTCATCATTGAGGGAGGGTTGGTCCCATGGGACCCACCGGCGGTTAGTGCTAGGGCACTGCCTAATTGGACAGTACGACGAATACGGCAAAACGGCTCACAGTCGAGTCGTCCCCGGCTGGCCAACCTTGTGGAGCGGCCTTCAGAAGCCCCAAGCCCCGGGCAGTGTGACATCATTGTTCGCCTGTCGAGGGCAAGTTATCCTGTACCTTGGTCGGTTCAGAAGGACCACTGCATTTGGCGCGACGTATGAGCTGGTGGGCCTCCTCCAACAGCGCTTTGGGCTTCGGGCGCGACAGGTTAGGAGTTGTATGCGTCGGCCATGTTCTGGTGTCATGCCCCATCACTGGCAAGCACGGCGCTAATCGATTCGTTTAGCTCGAGGCTCCTTCACCCAAAAACCGCCCTTGCATGTGGGCCGGCCCGCCAACAGTTTAGTACGGCGCCGAGTTCAATACGACTATACGAGCCAGCTATGTGCTCAAGCTTCCATTCCAAATCATCAGCACCAATCGTCAGGAAAGCAAATCCATAGCCTTTGATGGACGGATCAGAATATTGAGACACAGTTGGCCGCATTACAGGATGCGTAGACGTGTCATACGCAGTACGAAAAAGTTCAAGGGATCCATTCAGGGGGCCATTCAGCACTCCCACCACTCTGCAGACGACGGCGGCAGTGAGGCAGTTCGTCTCAGTGCGGAGGCTGCGGCCCAACCGGGGAGGCGCCTCCTCCCAAGAGCTCGTTTGGCCGGGAGAGGAGGCAGGCATTGAGTCGATCGAGCAGGAAAGTACCGCGTACCAAACAAATAGGTGAAAACCCAAGAACGCAACCGCAAAAGCGCAGGCGCAACCGTGCACACAAGCCCCAAGCTGAATTGTCGTTGAAGGCCTCTGCTTCCGGAGCGCCATCCACCCACAACGTTTCCATCTGGCCGCAACAGAACTTCAGCGTTCCCTAATCCGAACGTTGCCAGCGCAAAATGGACATTCCGACCCAATATAACCCTCGGTCAGAGAACGACAACGACTACTACGGACGATAACAAATAATCGACGGTTTTGAGATTGTCTGTGTGTGTGTCTCAAAAAAACTAGGGTCTGTTGATAAGCCACTGGCGTTGACTGGTTAGGAGTTACTTCGCAACCCACCTCATCCGCCGAATCCGTCCGCGTCCCCCTTCAGCAGTGACGGGAGTGACGGCGGACCACCTACGCAGGGCCGATCCCGCGAGTTCTCCACAACCTCAAAATCATCGCACCTCTGCCTGCGCTGTTCCCACAGGCAACAAACTCTGCAACCATTCGTGCGAGGTCGCATCAGGCAACGCCGACACCGGCGCTCGGTCAACATCTGAACCCGTCACCATACTTCGTTCAGAACAGATCAGATCAAGGCATGCGCAACGGCGTCAGGAAAATGGCGGCTTGATCAGGAGTAGACCGACCGCATCGCGTTGCACCGCACACCTCTCCTTCCGCTTCGCGCCCGCAACCCTACCCAAATCCCAAAACTTCACATCGCGTGTCACCGTCTTCTCGCCGCTCGTGACTCCACTCCAAAAAAGACTGTCACCAAAAATCAACACACCCAGATTTCTTGCGGAACCTGCACAATGTTACCCCAGAAATAAATCTCAAACCCACACCCCTCTAGGCCGACCCCCATCCCCAGCACTCGCGGCACGGCAACCGCGCGCTTGGGGGCAGACATCAGGTCAATAAGCTTTTTGATACGTTCACGCCCGACTCAAATCCCCCAAGACCGCTCTCTGCCCCCCTCTCCATCCTCCTCCGAACAGCGCGAACCGCACACTTCGCTCAAATACTCGATGCTCCCACCGGCGCCCAGGAGAAGGACCGGGGCCCTCGGATACGCCGGGCGAATGCGCATTCGGTTGTAGTAGTTGATTCTGAAATGAGACTTCTTATTCCCAAAGCACATATCCTTCTTCTCGCGAGACACTGCCAACGCAGCCGAGGCCCTTCCCCTTACACTCCGGGGCTTCCGAGGCGCCCCTGGCCTCGGGATAAAGGCCAAGCAGCAAAACTGACTCTTCTCACCTCCTTTTCCCCCGACGCTGCGCCTCTGTGCTCTCCACGGAGACCCGGCGGTATCGCAGCAGCAGCGGCAATAGAAGCCACCGTGAAGACCGAATCGCCACGCCCGCGAAGCCTGAACACTTTCGCTGCCACCACCACCACCAGCAGCAGCAGCAGCCGCAGCAGCAGCAGCGCCGTCAGTCAGCCGCAGCGCTGCACCACTACAGAGCAGCCCAGCTCCGGCAAGAGGCTTCCCTGCTCCAGCTTCCCTGCTCCCAATCCCGTGTCGTCAACACTCCGCTGAGAATCTAGTTCTCGCCGGGGACAGTGGTGTCCTCGACGCCACGCAGCGAGCACGCCCCGCCCATCATGCCAATCAGATGCGACACGCACTCCTTCTCCTTCTGCAGCTCGTCCTCACTGGCACGAATCTTGTTGCGCAGCCACTCGTCAACAATGAAGTCGTCGCAAATCTCGTAGTCGCCGTCGCCCTTGGACCTGAGGATCGACCGAGGGGCGGCGGCGGCGGCGGCCGAGGATGCAGCACAGAGGCAGCGGGATCGTCGCGTCAGCATAAAGCTTCTGGTGCGGGGCATCGGCAAGAGACAAGACCGTCCACGCAGTCCCACCAGTGGCAGCGGGACACCGCTGCCACGGCCTCTGCTGCGACAGTCACAGACCGACCCACTTCAACAGTGCCGAAAGGAGGCACCAAGTGCCAAGCGCCTCGCCCCTCCACACGACCAGAGAACGATCAAGACCGATGACGATGACGATGCCAAAAGGTCGAAAGATGGAACTGATGCGGAGGGTTGTTAGAAAGAGACCCCGCTTCTGTGCCCTGCCTCCCGCGCCTCCAACGCTTACCGGCAAGGGAAAGAGAAGATGAGGCCCTCGCGAACGCCGTAGGGGTTGCCGTCCGAAATGACGCCGGTTGAGAAGCAGTCGCCGGGCGCCGTGGGAACCACCAGCGAGCGGATCGCGTCGGCGACCGACACGGCCGTCGAGGCGGCCGAGGAGCGGCCCCACTTCTTAATGAGCGCGCCGCCGCGGAGTGCGACCTTGGGCGTAAACTCCTCACGGAACCACTTGTTATCGCGGATGAGGTCGGTGGCGGGGATGCCGCCGATCCGGGCGTTGATGTAGTCAGGCACCTGGTGGGAAGGGGAGGGAAGGAGGAGAGGAATGCAAGAGGTCGGTGAGAGTTGGCGTTGGTACGTAGTGGAAAGCAAATCGCCCATCAACGAGAGCCAGCCACCCCTTAATCTTTAAAAAGTTTCGCAGGTTGAGTGGCTGCGGTGGGTGACACCCACGCCGAGCACTCATGCGCGCGCACTCACACAACCAGTACCCACCCCCGTGCCAATCCCGACCTTAAAAACCCTTAAAAACCCGAAACCCAAATCACCCCGCCCACCCGCAACAACGTTACATGAGGACAGCTACATCCATCCTTTAAAACCCAAAAACCCACCTGGGTGGTCGAGTGGTTTCCCCAGATGGCCATGCGGGAGATGGACGTGTAGAACTTGCCCGACTTGAGCGCCAGCTGGCACTTGGCGCGGTTCTCGTCGAGGCGAGTCAGCGCGTGGAAGTTCTTCCTGGGAATGTTGGGCGCATTCTCCATGGCAATCAGGGCGTTGGTGTTGCAGGGGTTGCCCACAACAACCACCTTGCAGTTGCGGCTGGCAGACTCGTTCAGGGCGCGACCCTGGAACACAGGGAGGGAGGGAGTGGCGAGGGCAAGCAGAAGGGTAAAGAAAAACCCAAGCGGAGGCAGAGATGACTTGTATGGAATGCGGGTGTACAAAATCAGTGAAGTCAACGAGGCGGCTCGAGGATGTGGGAGGGTGTTGATCTGGGCGAGGCATCAGCGAGCGCCCGGGTGACGAGGCGCAGGAGCAAGTTCGTGGAACGTGACGAGATCATGGGACGGGACGGGGGCAGAGTGACGAGGGGCGCCCTTACCCCGGGGCCACCCGTCGTGGTTGATGTACGAGTCATGAAATCCCGGCAAAGGTAGGGACGCAGGTTGGAACACCCGCACTACTTCGGAGGGCTCATTCTTGGACCCCGAGAGCGATCCGATCCGTCGCATGTGGTCTAAATGCTTTTCGCTTTCCCAGTGCATAATGGCCAGCGGCGGAGGCCTTTCCTCATACTCTGCCGCAATGCGTTCCCGATATCGCCATGACACCAATAGCGCTGGTAGCCAAGTTCCGCATGGCAACAAAAAATTCAGCCGAAGGCCAGCACGGAACGAAAGAGGACGAAACCGCCGCCAATCAAGAAACCCACGCATCACAATCGCTTTGTCCACGAAGTTTCAAGCTCAAGGAGCTAACCCTGCCAATGATTGTCAAGCACGGATAAATAGTCAGCGACAAGCTCGCCCCACCCTCTCTCTCCCGGCCTGCCGTCAGCAGGCTTGATACAGGCTTGCTGCGGCTTTTGGGCTCATCATCACCCCCTCGAATCACACCCTCGGAAGCGTGCCCTGTGCTGTGAGCACATCTGCGCCCCAGTCTGTTGGGTCAAACTGCGCAACAGTGAGCCAAAATCAACACAGCACGAGCCACTGCGTCGCGCAAGGGGTTCGGGCGGACCGTTGCCGGTACGACCCATCTTGTAGCTGCACTGCTGAAGCTGTGGTTGCGTGAAATCATGGAGTCATGAATGATTATCGCGTGGCGCACAAGTGGCAGATGCAAACGGTGCTACGGTGCCAGCCCGCAAGGCCCCTGTTGTAGGTTCCGGGGACCGATCCGGATGGCCCGCGGAGTGCCGTCCCCATTGAACCGTCCTGCACCTGCATCCTACCCCGTACAGCACATATCCGGCCGCCCATGCCGAGGGCGGGCGCGGGCAGAGCGCTTCGCGATGTAGTATGCGCTGGGGGGGACTGCGAGCGAGGTGGTAACGCAAAAGAGCCCGTACCTGCACTTGGAAAATCTCGCCGTTTTGCTGCAGCAAGTCCGCGCGCTCCATGCCCGGCCCACGCGGCTTGGCGCCAATCATGAGAGCCCAGTCCGCATCGCCGAACACCTCATAGGGGTCAATGCCGATGGACACCTGCAAAGGGCGGGAAAACGAACAGGACATAAGCCGCATTCATGGGAATAAATGGCGCTTCATATGTTCCCATGCCCGAAGTTGGCTGCAGTCCGCACCTCGCGCAGCAGGGGGTACAAGCTGTCCTCGAGCTCCATGGCAACGCCCTCCAGCGCCTCCTTAGAGCGCTCGCTGCCCAGCAGCTGAAGCGCAATAGGCTGGTCTTTGCCATAGACCTCGCCCGATGCAAGCTGCAAGAGAGAAAAAGACAAATCTGCATGTCGAAACTGGCGAAGCCATGAACGGAGTTTTTTTGGCAAAAGCTTTACTAGATCTGGTGCCTTACCATAAACAGCAGATGGTTGGCAATGTTGCCGGAGGCGCCAGTCACGGCGACTTTAATGGTCTTCTTCCAGCTGCGAGTCAGCGACGGGTCCTCCTGCAGGACCACAGACGCGTATTTTCAGCGATGGCACCATACAACAACATGAAGGGAAGCGGGCGCTCACGTTCTGTGTGTCGTAAGAAAGCCGGAAGACGCCATAGGCATTCTTCGTCTCGGACGCGGGCGCGGCGGCTGGCGCGGACGGCGCAGCAACGGCGCGCACAGCAACGGCCGGCACACGGCTGACGGTGTGGGCGGCCTTGCGGGTGAGGCCTGCGGGGACGATGCGCAAGTTAA
The DNA here is from genome assembly GCA_030267565.1 of Pleodorina starrii. Taxonomy (NCBI): domain Eukaryota; kingdom Viridiplantae; phylum Chlorophyta; class Chlorophyceae; order Chlamydomonadales; family Volvocaceae; genus Pleodorina; species Pleodorina starrii. The sequence goes on along the minus strand of BRXU01000023.1, from coordinate 1,254,849 downwards.
AGTCCCAGGCCGGGCGACCGATGTGCAAGCTCAAGTGCTCACCGGCATCCACGCGCTGCTTCATGCTGAAGGCCATTTTGATTTATTAACAATATGACCAAATGGCAAATGTAAACATCCTTTCGACGACGCCTGGTGAAGATTGCGTTTTTGGGAGGCCCTCGAGGCAGTCAACAGACGTACGGCACACACGAGAAAGCACACGACAACTCCACCAACCCTCAAAACTGTCGCTTTCGGTGCTTTTCTGTATTATGGATAGGTTGAAAGCTTGCGGGCGAGCGACAATGGAATCGACGGAAGTCTGCAGGACTAATCGGACCACACCATACTACTCCTATGCTGTGCGTGAAAGGTGAAACTCAACGTCACTGTACGCCATCACACAGATTGCTTTATCTTCGGCCTTTGCCGACAAACGCACCACTCGTTACAATAAGTGCGAAACTCCGTGATTTCCGTTCCGTGCGCTGGAGTTCCCGCCGCGGCATTTGGGCCTGGACACGTTCCATAACGTAGTCGAGTTTTGTCTTTAATTCGATGCCGTCATCAAAAGTTGAATCGTTGGTACAGTATCTGAAAGCGAATAAAGTTGGTTGCGTCCTCACGTTGTCGATGGACTAAAACCGGGCAAGACTTCTCCCGGACATGAAGCGCCTAAACAGTTCATTAAGAATGCACGCGCTGCATGCCTGCTGCAAATGCGCGCCGAAAGCAGCAAGTGCAGTCCAGTGCATTATTCGCACAAACCGGCGAAGGGGAGGATGATAATACGTCATGACAGCTGCCTGCACTCGCTTTTGAAACAGCTGGCCAGGTACCGTACCTGTACCTGATCCTCGGGAACCCACCGACCTGCACCGACCCGTCTCTCGCGGAGAGGCAGAAGGAGGAGAGGGGATAATGGGATGTGGGCCCCTCAGCAACCTCTGTTACGCTATATTTTAAACGCTCTCTCATGCGTACACACACGCATACCCTACCCGGCCTGCAAGCTCACAGGCCATGCAGGTGTACCTGCGAGCCGACAAGGAGCCGGCGATGAAAGGTGGGCGGCAGAGTGCCGTTCATGCGGAACCTCGAACAGCCCTCGAGCTTGTCATGCCTTGGCCCAAACGCACACCAGATGAGGCGATTTGAGACGTGCCACGGGCTCTGTGAGTAGTGGACTTTCAACTCGACGCATTGCTCGAGAGCTTCGAGCGTGTCCGCAAGGGCCACGCCTGAGTAGTTGTATGCGGCCTGTTACAACTTAATGAGACAAGCTGCATATAACTTGGTCAGTGATGATGCTATGTAACGGGTGCGGAGGCGGCATACCCTGCCATGCGCAAACTGGGAGCGAATGCTGTGGGGGTGCCCGGCTGCGTTCATGACAAGTCGGAAGTGCTGCCTTGCCTAAAGGCTGGCGTAGCGGTGGCGCTGCACCGTGTAAGGGTCACTCCAGCAGTCAGCCAGCGGCAGTGGAGTGACAACTAGTGACCATGCGCGTATCTCAGGCAAAAGCAGCCCCTGAACAGGACCGGAGGACCGCATTGGTTGCCGAAATTACACAGCGCCTTCGCCAGATGATGCGTATTCCCGCCTTTCCAGAAGGCAAGCTTTGCCGCTCTGACATGCCTCCTTCCGTGGTGTTAGCGTATGAGGCACTCATCCCCGTCTCCACACAACACCACGAGCTGTCGCAAAATGCCGCCGCGTTCTGCAGCGTGTTCGCCATGGGAATGTCACATATTGCTGCACTTAAAGATCTCTGAACGTTTTCTTACAGTTTGGCCTGGTTTGGCACGCTATTTAGAAGATTTGTAATGTGGTTCTGTTTCCGTTAACAGTTGTAGTACGTACCATGGAAGCTTCTGCTTCTGTTTCCATCTTGTTGCAAGAGGTGTACTCCTTATTGCCGGCTAACTGTGATTATAAATGGACACACAGATTATTAAGTTGGAAGGCGACCCATTCGTAAGCTTGCGGAGGGAACTTAGGCTAGAACGTAAAGGAACAGGCAGTCGCAACTTTATACCTAAATTTATACAAACTGTATTGGTAGCCTGTCTTTGATTAGTTGCGTTGACTTTCCAATTATGGAGCCCGCAACGAGGGATTCGGGTTCTCTGGACAAGGGCCTGAAGGATCTAAATCTCACAAATGAGGTCAGTAGACTATAGGCAAGAAGCGTGAAGAAGCGACGACACCTGTCGCCTTTCGGAGACAATCTGTCCCTCTGGACGCCCCAGGAACTGACCAAATTCGAGAAAGCATTCAAGGATCCCGAGTTCTTGAAATTGTTTGAGGAATATGCAAAGGAAGTTTCCGATCCTAAGGTGAGGTGCACGGCATGCCTTGTGGGCGGCCCAGCACGCTGAGCCACGGGGAGTGATCGAGCGTGCAGGCCAGAGGGTGAGCTTGCGTACGGGGGAGGGCGTCGGGTATGCCTGCCCGTATGGAGCTTGGGGCACCCTCCCCAAGCCTCCTCCCCAGCCTCCTCCCCCGACCCTCCTCCACCGAGCCTCCTCCCCCAGAATATCCACTACGCACTTACTCACCGGCCGCGGGCTCCGGCCTACTCGTGGATACACCCCCCGTCCCCCCCGGTGCAATTTCCAGCGCCGCAACCCCTCTACCTGCTTGCTATCTATGCGGACTATGCCGGCGCCCTTCACCCCACGGCCCCCTCCAGGTCAAGGAGGAGACGGACAAGTACCTTCGGCAGCTCGAGGAGCAGGGGCGCGCGGAGGATGTGTACGGCAAGGGCGTACAGCTGATCACGCCCAAACCAGGCCTGGTGCTCAAGACCAAAGTTCTGGGCGCCAAGGAGGGCGGCGGCCCCGCCGCCAAGGGAGCCGCCGATCCCGGGTCCGGGGCGGCAGGCGGCGGCGGCAGGCGGGACAGCCTGCCCGTGGGTCAAAAGGTCTTCATCAACGTCTGCACCAGCGACAAGGTCCGTCTGAGAGAGGGGCTGGGGCAGGAGCGCAGCCGCCAAGGCAGCCGCGGCGCGGCGGACTGACCCGTGGGTCGGGACTTTGGTTGGACTTGGGACGGCGTTTCGGGCGGAGGCCGGGTGGGTTGGGGGAGTCCGGGGAAAGCAATCCAGGGAGGAGCAGGCGGAGGACGTGGCGTGCGTTGCCTGCGGTTCCCCAGGAAAGGAAAGGGTCTAAGGGTGTCGCCTGCCCCTGCCTCTGCCCCTGCCTCTGCTGTCTTGTTGACCGTTATGTGCAGGTGGAGCGGTACAGCCTTAAGGAGGCTCAGGACGCCAGCGGCCGGGTGGGCAAGCAGCTCAGCATCCCGATCACCACGGGGCCCGGGAGGCAGGGCACCGACAAGCACGGTGAGGGAGAGGGAGAGGGGGGGAGGGGGGACGGGGGCGGGTTGAAGAGTCTCGGGCCGTGGGAAGGGGTGCAAAGGCAGCAGGGAGGGGGGCGGGTAAGGAGGGGGGGGAGGCGCGACTAGCACCGTCGCGCGCGGGGCACGGCCGGCCTGGCCATCGGGGAGGGGCACCTGACTGGTTCCGGAGCCATCGACCCCAGTCCAGTCCAGTCCAGTCGCTGCTAGGCGGAGGTGGGGCGGTGGAATGCTGTGGGTACCAGCAGTTACAGTGGGAGCCAACCCGCCAGAGGCTTCTCCCCCCCTCGCTTTCCTGCCCCCGCCCCGCCCCGCAGGCCAGCCGGCCGCGGTGTACGACGTGGTGGTCCACCCGGATACGATTGAGTTCGCCGCCAGCAGGAGCCAGGTCATGTCCACACTGGCGGAGATGGTGGGTGGGTGGGTGACTTGGGTGGGTGGGTGGGTGGGTGGGTCCCCACCTCCACCTCCGGCCTATACGTGGATAACCCCACCCCCACTCCCTTGCTGCACTTTCGTCCCCGCACAATCGTCCCCGTCCTTCCCCGCGCCGCCGCCGCCCACCACCCCTTTCCACTACCTCCTCCCCACCTCCCTCCCCACCTCCCCCCCCACCTCCCCCCCCACCTCCACCTGCACCTGCAGGCCCTGGAGCAGGTCGAGACGCTGTCCCGCAGCCACCTCACCCGCAACTGGCGCCGCCTCAACTCCCGCTACAAGGCCACCGAGGGCGCCGCGGAGCCCCCCGTGGTGTGTGTCCGCACCGGCGAGGGAGGCGAGGCGGTGGAAGGGCGCCTGAAGCCCCGGGCGGACGTGCCGGGTCTGGATGTGCCGGGAGCCAAGGCGGCGGCTGCGGACGCGGGTGCGGTCGCGGACGCGGCTGAGGGCGGTGGCGGCGGGTCGGCGAAGGCGCCGGCGAGCCGCAGCGCGTTCTCGTTTGATAAGCAGAGGGGGCAGCAGCGGTCGCAGCAGCAGCAGCGGCAGCAGCAGGAGGAGGTCAAGGTGGGTCGGGGCGCGATGCGACGCGGTTCGATGCGGGGTGGGAGGCAACCGGGGGGCGATGGGGGGTACTCCTCCTCCTCCTCCTCCTTGCCTCCCCCTGGCGCAGTCCACACCCGTTGCCTCCCTCCACCAGGGAATGGAGCCGGCTGTCGACCCACACGCCGCACCCTCTCTCCCCCCTGTCACCTCCCGTCACTCACTCCCTCGTCCCTCGACCCTCCCCACTCACCGCACAGGACCCCTCCCAGCCCGGATATCGCCACCCGGACGGCTGCCGTACGCCCGAGTGGACACTGGTGCACCGGGGACAGACCGACCTGGCGGCGGCGTGGGGCGACGCGGGGCGGGGCCTGGCGCTGGACGCGAGCGTGCCAAAGGTACGGCACAGTACAGGTTCCAATTTCGAGTGCCTCCGCAATTCACGCCCCTCGCGATCTCAGGTTCCGTCCATGTTGTTGCTGCTGCTGGGCCCCCTGCTGCTGCTGCCGCCGCCGCTGCCCTTCCCTCCCCCATGTCGCCTCTGCGGTACTATCTCCATTATCATGGTACACCCCGCCCCACCCCACCCCCACACCCACCCCATCCCACCCCCGCCTGGGTGCGCAGGAGCTGCTGATCCGTGTGACGCTGCCCGAGGTGGCCTCGGCGGCAGCGGTGGATCTGGATGTGGGGCAGCGCCGCCTCACGATCAAGGTACGGTGCGGGGGCCAGCAGTGCGGTTGAACTAACTAGCGCTCTCTCTCTCGCGCGCGCTCTCGTGCCCTTGCAGCCCACGCTCCCACTCGTGTGTGTGTGTGTATGCGCGTGTGTGTGTGTGTGTGCGTGTGTGTGTTTTGGTCGTCGTATCCGGGCGGAGAGGGGCAGCGGACCAAAGCCCCGCAAAGAGGGAACGTCGTTCGCGGCAATCATCCGGGGCACCGCGGGTGGGGTCCCCAGGGGCGATGGGTCGATGGGGTGGCGCAGGTGGCGCAGGCGGCCAGGCGCGGAGTCTCACCTGTTCTGTTGTGGGAGGGGCAATTTGTGTCCACCCCTCCACCCAATCCAGTGTCCACCCGGCTCCGAGACCGGAGGCCCGGTGGCCCATGCCGCATCGCCGACATAGGCCCTGCCCCACCCAAACCCAAACCCTCGCCCCGCCGCCCCCCGCCGGCGCAGGTCCCCGGGAAGTACCTCCTGGATATCGTACTGCCGTACGCTGTCGACGACGACAAGGGCAAGGCCAAGTTCGACAAGGCGCGGAAGCAGCTGGAGATCACGCTGCCCGTCGTACCGCCGCCGCCACCGACGCGGGCGCCAGCGGCGGCGGCGGCGGCGGCACCGCTGGTGCAGGAGCTGCCGGGGGGACCGCGGGAGCAGCCGCAGCAGCAACTGCCTGGGGAAGGGTTGGCTACGGCGGCGGAGGGCAGAACGGTGGCGCCGCCGGCCGGCGGCGAGCGTGGCGTTGAGGAGGAGGAGGAGGAGGAGGAGGCGGGGCCGGTGGCGGCGGCAGGGGGGGCGGTGGATGGGGAGGGAGGGGGACCGGCGGAGGGCCGGGAGGCCACGGCGGCGGCGGTGGCGGTGGCGGGGAGGTCGGCGGGTGGGAGTGCGGAGGCGTCCAGGAGAGGCGAGGAGGAGCAACCTCAGCACAGGGGGCGGACGGAGGGGCAGGCGGAGGTGGAGGGGAGGGACGAGGAGGAGCGGCGGGCGCCGTCGATGACGGAAAACGAGCGCAGGTGGCGAGAGCTGCACGAGCGGCGGGCGCCGACGGGCGGAGACGATGGCGGCGGCGCAGCCGCCGCCGAAGCGCGGGATGCTGCTACTGCTGGTGGTGGGCCGCCGGCGGACGATGCCGTGCAGTCGGCGGAGGCGGGGCAGTGCCGGACGGACTCGGCTGACGCCAGCGTTGCCTGCGCTGCGGCGGGCGCTGCTGCGGCGGCGGCGGCGGCGGCGGCGGTTTCGGAGCCGACGGTGTTGTTGAAGCCGCGTCTGCGGCGAGACGTCGCCATGGAGCTGGACTGAGGGAGTTACGGTTAGCGGTTACGGTTATGGTAGTTGTGGGTCGGTTGGAGCCCATAGGGCCCAATCGAGCTTACGGCAGTTGGTTTGGAAGATCTCCTCTCCCTCGCTGAAGCTGAAGCTGAAGGACGACACAGCGGGGGCCTCGGCTGCTGCGGCGACTGCGGGACGCGACTTGCTGATGTGCGGATCGGAGCGGGGCCGCGGCGAAAATCTGGGGCCCGGCCGCTGATAGAGCGTTGGGGACGTGCGGCGCGGCAGCGGGGGACTCACCGCCCTTCCCCCCTCCCCCCGGGGGGTCTCCTCCGTGGGCCGAGCGACCTCTGAAACAGACGTGAGGAGCTGAGGCCGGTGCTCAGGCGCCGCGTCTTTCGCGTGTTGGCTGCTTGGCTCAGACCGGTCGAGCGTGCACGCGTGTGTGTGAGTGAGTGAGTGAGCGTGTGTGTGCGTGCATGCGCGCGAGCGAGTGTTGCTTCTGTAAGAGCTGTGGGTGGTGGGCGGCCTTTCCAGGTCCGTTGTAGCCTTGTAGGGGAGGGATACCCAGGAGGAAGGGCTGCGTGCACTGTACAGGGGCAGCACGTCAAGGCAAGGCAATAGGCAAAGGGGGGCAGGCGGCTGTAGGTGGCGGTAGGAGGCCGCGCAGCAGGGATGGAGGCTGGAGGCCTGCCCTCCCGTGATGAGGCCATCTGCTGAGGGCTCGCCCACAGCAGAGCTGGAGGCGGCGCAAGGGGCAACCCGCAGATGCCCATCATGGCGTGTGGCACAGCAACCCTCAGATGCGACAGAAGTGCGGCGCGCGCCGAACACCCGCGGCGTCGATTTGTCTAGTCGCGAAAATTTGAGGGCACTGACGTAAGCAGCTGGATCTTAACTGACCCCAATCGTACGGGAAGTTCAAGGATCCGACAAAATGGTGGCTTTCGGCGGGGCCAAGCGATTGACCGCAGACCCAGCTCGCATTTACGTCACAACGATTTCGGATACCGGTCTACGGGAAAGCAAACCTCGCCGTCGCTTTCAAAGCATCAAAAGAACAACAAGAGGCTTCCTTATATTGCGTGTGCCGCTCCAGCACCTTGTTTCTTCGTCAGCTATCCAGCGTAAGCCCGCCGAGTTAAGTCCTCCACAAAGCGATGGAGACGGAAGAAGGTCCGGGCTACGCCGACTTCAGCCCGCCTCCGGGCTCAAGGAGCGACCCACGGGACATCCCACGGTGCGCCAGCGCCGCCGGGCTCCCGGCGTTTTCCCGGGCCCCAGCGCGGTATTTGCGCGAGGCTACCGACCTCTGGCGCTTTTCTGGCGCTTTTCTGGCGCTTCGCTTCGCTGAGCGCATCGTTTTCTGTTGGGGAGGTCTCCTCCTTGTGTGTCTCCCTCACGCCGGTCTGTGTTTCTGCAGCGCGCGGGCGCCGCTAACAAATATGAGGCGTCAATCGATGCGCTCCCTACTTCCCTTGCTGACGCGCGCGCGCATTAGGGCGGCAGCAGTCGGCCCAAACGCCGTCTGCCCTCCTCACCCAAAGCTACCCCCCTCAAATTGCCCTGATCCCGCGGCCTCTCGGTCCCTTACCTGTATTCTGTCAGGGTTGCCGCTCGCCCGATGTCGATCCCAATGTCGTTTCCAGCCTCCGTCGCAAAGCAACGCACGGACGCACATCTGCCCACGTGGACGTCACGTGACGTTGCAATGCCGCCCCCTCACCTGCCCCGCTCCCCGCCCCCGCCCCGCGAAGGTCCCGCTACCGCGCTGCCGCGACCGGGGTCGCAGCCGCCAGCGCCGACTCGTCATACTACGAGGCCGCGGAGGCGGCGGAGCCGCGCCACAGCGGCCTCGGCGCCGGAGGCGACGGCGGCGGCGGCGGCGGCGCCGCCGCCGCGGTTGGCTCCTGGCCGAGCCACGGCCTGGGCGACGGTTTCGTTTCTGGCGGCCGTCACGTGTTGTACTGCGGAGCGGACATTCCGATGGAGCAGCTCAAGATGGGGCATTGGCATCACTCGCAGCGCCCCCGAGGATGTGGGTCGGTGCGGGTCGGGTCGGGAAGGAACGGAAAGGAAAGGGGGGCCGGAGGGTGGGGTGGTGTGGTGTCTGTCGGTACGGAAAGCCGGTAGGGTTGGCCACATGGCCAGTTACTGCTGCGCTGCGGTTCTTGTCTCTTCACCCCATGGCCCCCACGGCGACAGGGCTGCGGTTCCTCTCTCTCTTACGCCGCCCCCTACGGCCCCACGCCCCGCCCCCTACGGCCCCACGCCGCCTCCCTCCGGTCCCTTCGCTGCGGTATCATTTGTTTCTCGTCCACCGTATCCGCAGTGAGCCCTCTCCAGGCGGCGGCTAGCAGTCCCCGGGCTACGCAGCACCACCTCGGGGAGGGGCTGTTCTCCCGCGCCGCGGAGGCGGGCGGCGGCGGCGGCGGCGGCGCGGCGCGGGAGGGCGACCGACCCATGGGTCAGCAGGGCGCCTCCTGGATGGCCACCTACCCTGGAGCCCAGGAGCGGCAGCTGGGCTTGGCGCAGCCGCCGGAACCGGCGGGTGGCGAGACGATTGAGGATGATGTGGTGGAGGTGAGGCTTATGGGTTTTAGGGTTTTGGGTTTTATCTACCGTAGATGATAAGCTGTACAGGTTATACCATACACGATACGAGGGAAGCACAAAGAAGAGCAGAGTGCGCCCGCGGGGCAGGGGGCATCCCGGGGGCGGGAGGCCATAAGGGGTGGAGGCGCAGGTGAGTGCGCATCCGGCCTCTCCCGCTCTCTCGCGCATCCCATCACATCACATGGCGGTGGGGCCAGTTGTCCGCCTTGCCTTGCGGCGCTGCCTTGTTGGTCATCCTCCCCCCTCCCCCGGGGGACTACAACGTCCGCAGGGCTTCTTGCTGCATTCTTGCAAATTCACTCTTCATCCCCCCTCTCCCCTCCCCTCTCCCCCCCTTGGCGTATGTTACCCCCCCAGGTGGAGGCGGACACCCCGGCGGGATACCACGTGGCAGCCACCGTACTGCACCCTGCCGACTCCAAAGACCCGGAGGTGGGCGGGTTTGGGTTTGGGTTTCGGAGCGCGGGTGTGGCGGGGCGGGGTGGGGCGGGGAAAGGGCGGTGGGCAGGGCGGATGCAGGAGGGCCCTCCTGGGAGCTACGTCGGGGGAAATACCGGTAGTATAGATGACGCCGCAGCGGCGGAACGGAGGCGACGCGTGTGTGTGTCTGTGTGTGTAGGGGGGTGGGTAAAAAGAAGATACCGGGGGATGGGGTGTCGCGAGGGGGCGGGTCCCGCTAACGACCTCTGTGCGGTCGGGTTGGTGTGCGGTACTGCCATTCGGCCATTCGGCCATCCAAGCCGCCCAAGCCGGCGCGCCACGGTCCCATTGGCCTTCTCCTTGCCTACCCCCCGTGTGGTTCTACAACCAACCAACCAACCAACCACGGTTCTAACAACAGTATTTGAGTCGGTTCGACTGTGGCCCTGTATTTTACCCTCGGGGGGGACGTGGGGGCATCTGCGTGGCGGCCCTCCTCAACTTACGGCGGCTGGTGCAGGAGTACGTGGTCGCCGCGACGGCCGTCATGCCACCGACCCACGGGTCAGGCGGCGGCGCGCCCGCGTACTGATCCGACTGGAGGCTGCGCCTTGACGAGGGTTCGGGAGAGCGCCACTGCCGCCGCTGCCAGGATCGCTGCGGACATACTTCGGTTCGCTCTGAAGAAAGTCATCCCCCCGCCCGCAATGCTGTGTCGCGCGGGTTGGAGCCCGCGGCGCGTGGGGCCGAATCGGCGAGAGGCGCGGGTGGAGCGTCTGTGTCTGTATGCGCCACCCTCACCCTGACGTTTCCTCTGTCATGACCTCGCGGCGGCATAAAAGCCAACACGCGGCCTGAGAGGCTGAAAGGAGCTGAGATGGGCGAGATGGGCGGCGCACTACCGGCAGCTCAAAGCGAGTTGGTGAGCGGTGGCGGCTCCCCCCGGCCCGATTGGATGGGTGAGCGGAGGCGACTCCCTGGGTGGTCTCGTCCCGATCGGAGCCGCACACTCTGCCGGCTTCTAGCGGGGGTCCCCAGGATGGATGGAGGGGGGGAACTGGGGGAGAGGCGTCCTGCGTGGGTGCGGCGTCCTGCGGTGCGGCCGCCAGACTGGACAACAAATTGAACGACCCGTGGGTCTGTTGCGAGGAAGGCACGTCACGTCTTGGAAGGCGGCCATGGTTGCGGTTGTGGATTTATATGTAAGATCGGCAGCACGTTTCTTGTGTGCCGATGTGGCGCACTGCCGCATTGGCTGCAGGCCCGACTGGCCCTTGAGCTGCCCGGCCTCGAGACGGTCGAGACGCCTGGTGGGGCCCCCAGGGGCGGTGTCCCCCGGCGGGGATGCCTTACGCACCTTACGCTGCGCGCTCCGGCACACGTCGGTGTACCGCTGGTTTTGGCTTCGGCTTCGGTTTCGCCCGCCCTGACAAGCGGATGGGCGGGGGCAGCGCGGAGCGCCGCCAGCAATAGGAACCAACCAAGAGGCTTAGGGTTACCTCCCTGTCCGTCCGTCCGTCCGTTTGTCCGAAGCCTAGGCCCGGCCCGCGTCCCCCGCCCTGCCTCAGCCCTCAGCCCGTGCACCAAAATCTCAACCTCACGGCGGATTGGGCACCCTAACAAAACCGCCCTCGCAACCGGTGTGCCTAATCCACATATTCCATCCCTGCTGCGCGCACGCCCACCTGCCCACCTGCCGTCAAACAACACACGCGTCCATATCCGGTATTCCAGCCCTGCTGGGCCCCCCCGCCTGCCTGCCTGCCTGCCTGCCGTCATACAACACACAATGCAAATAGATGAATCAATCACTGCAAACCGCCACAGCCACGTCGAGCAACTCACGCTGCCGCCGCCGCCACCGCCGCCGGTATCATTCCCCCGCTTCGGGACAGTCAAGTCAAATCCTACAAATCGCGTGCGGCGCGGCGCCTTGTGCGTTTTCGTCGTGTGTTCTGGGTTTTCACCGACCGGCGCAGCATCGGAACGGCTGCCTCAGGTGTCAATGCGCAGAAGACGGCAGGCACGCTGTTCCGCTTTTGCCCTCTTCCCAACCCAACCCAACCCAACCCAATCCCAGCCAGCCCAGCCGCGACCATGCCATCCTCCGCGACAAAAAACCACACGCCACGCCTCCCTCGCTCGGGCCCCAGCTCGGGGCCTTCAGAGCACGCCACCGTTAATGGCAGCTGCAGCAGTAATGCACGACAAAGCCAACCGCAACGGCCGACGACGGTGGCAAACGATCCGACCCGCTGGGCCGTTCGCGATCCCCCCTGCCAGAATGCCTTTTCGGCATCGTCCGCAAAGCCCAGGTTCAGTTAAGACACCTGAGCCACCCACCGCGCGCCGATAAGACCCTCCGATCCGGTTGGCAGCGCCCCGGAGAGAGTTCGTTGCGTCCGAGGCTGCAGAGCAGCTGAGAGCACATGGCACGCCACCGCGCGCCTCAGCCCCTCACTTGTCCCATCGGGCCGTCGATGGGCCCCGAGCGAACGGAGCCGCCGCCGCTGCCGCCGCCGCCACCGCTGGCGGCGGCCGACACCGCGCGCAGCCGCACGCCGGCGCTGCTCCGAAACCCACCGTAGCCGGGCCCGGCCCGGCGCTCCGGGCCGGTGTCACTGGGCCTGCGGGCGGCAGGGAGTGAGGCACACGCCGTGATGACAGCCCCAGTCTCGCCGCCACGGCAAGGATGGGACTCATGGGGGGGAGTGATCAGGGACGCGAACGACGCCCGCAGCGGCCGCGCCGCGACACCGCGACAACAGTGAGACAGGCCATCCGGCAGGAAAGCAGTCCGCAGCACCGCAGCGCCTTGAGAGAGGGCCGCTGGCAAGCCTCGCGTTGGGCACATGCGCGCTGGTCTATTGCGGAACCCAACTCAACCTACCCTACAAATCGAGCTCGTGACTGACCGACTGACTGACTGACATGTGAATCAATCGAAGCAAGGCCGGGAGAATCAACTCCATAGTTCACACCCACCGATATGCAACCCTCCCCGTGCGCACCTGCTGACGGGTCAGCTGCCTCACCGCCAGCCGGGTAGCGGCGGGGCGCGCCAACGCCGCCCACCGCCGGCACCAGCCCCCCTGCCGCCGCTGCTGCCACCGCCCGCTCGCCGCCGGGCACGCCCACCGCCCCACCGCCGACAGTTCCCGCCCCGCCGGCACCTAGCGCCTGTGGCCTTGTGCCGCCGCCGCCGCCTCCCTGAGCGCCTGTTGCCTGATCAGGCGGCCATGCCGAGGCGCAGCAACCCCGGGAGTGCTGTGGCTGCTGCTGCTGCGGGTGCCCAGCCCCCGGATCGAGGCAACGGCGCAGCGGTGGTTGCGTCCTGCCGCGATCAACGCCGGCGGTGTCACCAAATGCGGCGGCGGCGGCGGCGGCGTGGCTGAGGGCCCCGGCGGCGGCTGGCGCCGCAGTCGCCCGCTGCTGCGGGGTGCCGGGCGACGCGCAACCCGGCTGCACCCGCGGCGCATTGCGGGGACCACGCTGGTGCGGGTGTGAGCTGGCGGCATGCAGCTGTGGTCGGGTGCGGGGAGGAGCCGCCACCCGCAGCGGCGGCGGCGATGCAGTGGCCTGCCGCGCCTGGGTGTCCGCGCCGTGGGCGCCGCCCGCGCCCAGAGGCTGCTGCGGCGGCGGCGCGGATGCAGCAGCAGCGGCGGCACAACTCGTCGCCGCCGCCGGCGCCGGCGCTGCTGCTGCTGCTGCTGCAGGCGCCTCCCGCCGCGCCTTGCAATGCCAGGTCGTAAACGGCGACCTGGGTGGAGCGGCGGCCGCGGCGGCCGCCGGCGCGGCAGCCGCCCCAGATGCGGGCGTCGGCGCTGGAGGGGCACAGGAGGAGGAGGAACCCTGAGAGGACACCCGCACATGTACCTGCGCCACCATAGGCTGCTGCTGCTGCTGCGACTCGAATGGCCGTCGGGATGGCTCGGGAGATGCCAACGCCGATGGCTGCTGCTGCTGCGGCGGCGGCCCCGGCCCAGCCTTACCTGCCGGCTGGCCCGGCGCCGCCGCGGCGTCGCTCCACGCGCCGCCGCCGGGCGCAGAGCCAGGCGGGGCTGGGGAGACCGGCGGGCGCGCGGCGGCAGCACCCGAGGCGGCAGCGCCGGCGCCGCTGCCCGGGGGGCTCGGCGGCCACTGTCCCCTCGGTGGAGCGGACGTGAGGCCCCCGCTGATACCGTTGGCGCCGTCAATGGACTGCGGAGTGCCCGGGGACGACGACACGCGCCGGAGGCTGTAGGGATGGTGGTGTCGCGGCAGTAGCAGCAGCTGCTGCTGCTGCTGCGGGGGGTAGCCCCCGGGCAGCTGCGGCGCAGCGGCGCCGGGGCGCTGGGACCACAGCCCACGAGTACTTGCGTCAGGCGGCGGCGCGTGGTCGTGGGGCGACGGACCGGCGCGGGGCGGCGGCGGCGGCGCCGCCGCCGCTGCCTCGGGGCGGACCAGCAGCCGCGGCGGGGAGACGTGGCGGCTGCCGGGGTGAAAAGAAGATACCGCCGCGGCCTGGTGCTGGTACTGATATTGGACCTGGTACTGTGGGGGCGGCAGCTGCTCCCCCGAGTGAGCACCTGCGGACTGCTGCTGCTGATGCTGCTGATGCCGATGCCCCTGGCGCTCGGTGCTGGACGCGGGCGGTGGCGGGCGCGGCAGCGGCATGTCTGCCTCCGCCTCCGCCGCCCACACAGCCGCCGACGCCGCAGCCGCAGCAGGAGCCGCGCTCGAGTGCGCAAGCTCGGGCTCGGCCCCTTCCCCCGCTCCCGCTCCCGCTCCCGCTCCCGCTCTCGCTCCTGGGGCGAACTCGTTGGCAGCTCCCTGCGCGGGCGCCAACTGGGCGCGCCCGGGCAACCAGTACGGCACGTACGACAGGGGCGGACTGGACTGCCGTACCGGGTCGACATCCGTCCGGCAGAGCTGGCAGCGACAGTAGTGCCGCGCCAACGGGGTACCTGGCATGCCCGCTGCCCAGGCGAGGGGTCGCGGCAAGGGCAAGGGCGAGGGTGGAGCGGAGGTCGGGTGTTGAGGTGTGGTTCCCGCCACCGCCGCCGCCGCCACAGCCGGGCTGCATGCGGCCATGGAAGGCGACATCGAGGCCGCCCCCGAGGCCGCCAACGAGCCCACAGAACCTCCCCGACGCTGCGTTGCCCACCCAGGGACGCATTGCGTGGCACTCGGCGCGCCGCCGCTGCCGCCGCCGCCGCTGGCGGCCCAATCGCCGTAGACGCCGCTGCGGGGGCTGCAGCGCGGGCACAAGCAGACGTGCGACGACTGCAACCGAGACGGCGGTAACGTGGCCGGCGAGAGATAGCCGGCGGCCCCACCGCCAGCACCGCCGCTTCCGCTGCTGGGCTGCCGGATGGGGGTTTGGTAGCCGGCGGGGTGCGGATACGTCGTCGCGGGGTGCGGATATGCCGCAGCAGCGGCGGCGGCGGCAGGGCTGCAGTGGTGCGCGGCCAACCAGGGCACCGAAACCGCGGGGCTGTAGCGCCATGCGCCGCCAAAACTTCCACCGGTGCGGCGAGGCCGTCCGACACTGCCGCTGCCGTCGCTGGCGCTGGTGCTCCCGCTGCCGCAGGGGGGCGTTGGCGCCTGCCCAGGGTGCTGCGACGCCGACTCCGCCGGCGTCGTGGGGGAAGTGGGCGACGGCGGAACCGCCGCCGTGTCGCCCGAGGCGGTCCGGAGCACCCCTCCTGTCTGGGCATCCGGTCTTCGCAGTCCCTGCCCCTGCCCCTGGCCCTGGCCCGGCCCCGGCCCGTCACTCACTACCCAAAGGCCCTCTAGCTGCTGCTGCTGCGCAGCTGCCGTCACCTCCCCCGCGTGGCCACTGGCGCTGACCCGTGGGTCGGCTGCTGCCGCTGCAAATGCTGCTGCTTGCTCGGCGACGCCGGAAAGCCGCTGATCCTTCGCCTGGGCGTGCACGCACGGCGACGCCGGGAGGTGCACAAGCAGCGGCCGCGGTGGCTGCATGGGGCCGCGGTGGTTGGGCTCCGCCGCAGGCCCGCCGGGCGCCGACGGCGCCGCCGCCTCGCGGCAGCCCTCGCCGCCGCCCGGTCCTTCCGCGGCTACGCCGCCGCCCAGACCTCCCGGCGGCGCCGCGCTGGTCTCGACCTCAGGCGCAGCCAGGCAGCGGCGCTTCGGCAGCGGCTCCTCCCGCGCCCCGCCGTCGCCGCTGCCGCTGCCGCAGCCCTCGCCGTCAGTTGCGCAGAGACCGCACATCCCGCTACATGCATGTGCGTCAGGGCGGCATACCCGCGCGCCCTTGCGCCCCGTTTGCATTGCGCCACCGCTGCTGCCCCTTCCCGCGCGGCCGGCACCGCACCCACCGCTGCAGCCGCCGCCGGCGGTGCTGCTACTGCCGCCGGTGCAGCCCCCGGCGGTGCTGCTGCCGCCGGCGGCGCAACTGCCATCGTCGCTGGCCTGGGCCTCGGTGGCAGTCGGGCAGCAGCAGCAGCCGGCGGTGGGCTCGGGCTGGCTGTCTGTGCCCGGGCAGGGGCAGGGGCAGGGGGAGGCAGCGGAGCTCCCAACGGCGGGTGGCGTGGGGGCTTCCGGTGTATCGGAGGGCTGCCGTCGCTGCTGCTGCTGGTGGTGGTGCTGCTGGTAGTGCTGGTGCTGGTGCTGCTGCGCCGCGGGGTCTAGGAGGCCCACGGAGGGCTGCGCCCTGGAGCCCACCGACGGCGGCGCCTCAGGCAAGGAGGCGGAGGAAGTGTCGCAGCCCAAGCGGAGTACGTCGCTGCCGCCACCGCCGCCGCCACAGCAGCAGCTCCCACCGGAGCCGCCGCCGCCGCCGTCAAAACCGCCCGCGAGGCTGCTGGAGTCGCTCATGCCGTCCTCCTCCTCCTCCTCCTCCGCACTGTCGTACGGATCTTCAATGGGGCGGACGCGTGACGTGTGGGGGAGCGCGGGGCGTGAGATGGGACCCATCATGTCCTTTGCCTTTTCATGTCGCTTAGGGCCCTTTCGTCAAAGAAGACGCGTCCTAGATACGGTACGCAGTGCCCCCCGGCATGATCTCCCACCACACACACATACACACACACACGCACGCACGCACACACGCCGCCACGCACCAGCTGCCAGCACTCGATCCTCCGGGTCCAGCCATAGCACCGCCGGCACTTGGCGGCAGGCCGCCGGTGGCGGCAGCGGCAACGAACACTCCTCCCCAATACTCTGGAGGGCCTGTGGGGAGGGCAGGGGAGCGGCTGCGGTCGCTGACGGCTGACGAGGCTGCCGCAGGCGGCAGCGGCGACGCCGCCGCCCCGCACCAGGCCACCCAAGAGCAACCATAGTACGACAACACACCAGCCGGCGCCAAAAAATGTCATGGTACGCGGGTCATGAGACGCTGCAGGCGACGATGACGCGGCCCGCCGCCCGTCGTGGGCGCACCAAACGCCTGTGCCCGCCCTCTGATTCAGCCGTTGGGGGGCCTCCGTCGCGGTGCCCCTACTTCGAGCAAACCATCCGTGCTCCGAAGTCCGCGCGGTGGCCCAGGGCAGCGCGCCATGACTACTGCCGCCCGCGTGGCCCCTCATCGCCGACCAAGTGACCATCCAGCGTCGTTCTTTCTACGTGCGTTGCGGATCAGTCGCACCTGTTCGCTCCGATCTGGGTCAACGGTGCCATCATGGCGGCAGTCGGCGGGCCTGGAGGGCTGACCCGGCGGCGACAAGGACGGCGCCGCTGGGGCAGCGCGCAAGGCGTGTGGCAGGGGCGGCGCCACAGGACCTACGGACAAGGGGCCGCGGCAAGGCAAGGCAAGGCGGCGGTGAGGCAGCGCTTATTCAAAGTGCCTGGGTTGGGCGACGGAGGGGAGACACGTGCGCGGGTAGTCGAAGCCTGGCGCGCAACGGTTGGACGAAGCTGCGAAGCGGGATAGGACGAGGGGCGGTCGTGTGAGACGGGCGCGTGTGCAGACGGTGGTGATCTTGACAATTGCATTGACAGCTGCATTGCTGAAACCTGATCTGCTGCGTGGTTCGGGAGCTGTGCGTTGTCTTTGCCGGTCTAACGAGTACCGTTTAAACGACACGAGCGGGGCTGGTGAGCGCCTCTCATCACGACAACGACATCGCTCCTGGGCTGCCTCCCCTCGCTGGTAAGATTTGGTGGATCAGCTCTGCCAGTCCCCAACGGTGCAACGCCACCCCGATGGCGCCAAAAGGAAAACACTTGCCTGCGGGCAGGTCCGGTAGACCTGACGGTGTCGGCATGTGACGGGCTTCCATGGTTGGCCGTTCACTGCTTCCTGGTATGGGCCCCTTGCTGTTGTCGGGTAGACGACCGGGAACCCTGACAACCGCACCTCATCGACCGCCCGTCTCGCTCGCAAGCAAGATTGGCTTCGATCTCTCACGGCTCAGCACCGTGGATTAGGTAAATGTGCCAGTAGGGCAGTTGAGCTATGGAATGCGTTAGGGTAGCGGGCACTCAGTGGAACTTCAAGAGCCTCGACTTCTGGGAACCCTCCCGTATCCTCTCCACCAGGTTGAAAAAGCCTATAGAATGGATGAAGGTGTCCACGGCCAGCAGCTAGGCGCTTGCTGCGGTCGCACTGTAAGTTGGCCGTCGACCGTTGATGCCTGTACAAGCCAAAGTATATATCAAAGATATACACCGGTATCACGGCACAAATATGCTCTAACAATTGGCAAAAGGCGTCATTGCTGAGAGGGCGACACCGACGGGCTCAGGACGGACTTGACAGTGGTGCGACCTATCAGCTGATGAGATGGACTCACAGCTTGGGTGTTGCACGTATGCAATGTCAATAAGTAGCAGATGAAGGGTGACAAACGAAGCCTGGGTTCCGTCGCAGTCGCTCACAATGTACGAAATAAGTCAAAAGAGTTGTATGCAGCCCTTTTGGGCATCGGATTAATAACGTCTAGTGAGAGACCATATGGTCACAAGTTCATGACATTAAGCGTACGGGGGTTCGCATACCGCAAAGGAGGGCGCCCAGTCCGACAGCAGGCGACGGCAAATGTAACCACGGACCAGTTGGCCCCTGTTCGAGCGTTACACAGCCGGGTATATTGGATTGGTGCAGGGAAGCCATGAAAAGGTAACGACGATTCTTGCCGCAGCCAGCCTTCTCCGGCAGGTGCATGCGATATGACCATTCAGGCGATCGCGTTTTCTCCCCTCACATGCAAAATGGCACGAGGGCTACCCGCGTGGATGTACTGCAGGGTCCGTGAAAGTGCGTCACTCTGAACGGGCAGGGCCGTAACATAAATATACTGCGCTGATCGTTCAGGTACCGTGAGATCGTCTATCGTGCATGTAAATAAGCCAAATCCTGTCACTAACCAGCTGAGAAGTTCATCGGACGACTGCACTCGTCGCTCAGCTGGACAGGGTGCCCTGTATGCGTGAATATTGTGTCACAGAATACCGCACAATTGCGGGGGCGCTGGAGACCACTGTAACAAATACTACATATGCAATATTCCTGTCAGGATAAGGCCACATTCATTAACTTACACTAGCTAACCAAACGGCTTTCGAGGCAGGCCGAACCCCGTGGACGCCGTGGTCGTTTTCCGGACGCCTCGCTGAACGACGACCGGCCCTCTCGCAGCCTACAAACGGTATTCACTATTTTCAAAATATATATCTACAAACCCATCTCTGTGACCTACTTCCGGCACACGATCACTTACATCACATGCATCCCGTCACCGCACACCTCGCCGCCGGCTCACGTGCGTAATCTCCCCGTTCACACACACCCGGGCGTCCGCCCAGATGCACCAGTGCAGGCGTCCTGCCTCCATGTGATCTTCAAAAACAAATCCATCATCAAACATCAACAACAGCTCACGTCACCAAAACTGAACGACCTCGCAACGAAATGGCTGTTGCGAAAACTGCCGCGCATGCAGCGCGGCAACAGCCCGACGAACGCCTCACTTGCTGTTCATTGGTCATTGCACCTTCTCCAAATCGCTTCCTTCGCATCCATCCAGTCCACTAGCCCGTCAGCTCACGCATACCAAGACCGGGCATCCGCGCTCACCACAGAGCAACGGCCCAGCGCACCCACGCCAGGACCACACATCAACCCTCCACACAAACTCACCATTCACGCGTCGCTCTTGAACTGCTTGTTCACGTACTGGAAGCCAGCAAAGCCAACCCCCAGCCCAAACACGACCCAGAACGCAATCAGGGCCGTCAGGTTCTCGTAGTAGATTGCAAAGGCGGTTCCCGCCACGGCCGTCATGCCCACCGCCACGATGCCCGTGATGACCACCACCGGGTTAAACGCCTCGCCGCCGGCGCCCGACGCGTCCGCGTACACGCTGGCCGACTCCTTGGTGGGGTCCATGCCCTCAAAGTACACGGTCGGCTGCACCGTGAACACGTTGTTGTTCTCCACCGACGTGCCCGCGCCACCGCGGCCGCGCGCGGTGCGGATGCCGCCCAGTGTGCCCGACTCCACGTCCACGTAAATGGCCTCCTGCGTCAGCTTCACCGGGTAGATCTGCGCGGGAAGGAGCAGAAGGGTCAGGGCGAGAAACGAACCAGGTCAGTGGCGGAAAGTCATGTCATTATTGATCAGCGGTGTTGTTCCGTGCCCAGTAGTGCATTTGCGTCATGGACACGGTCGCAGAGACCCCCACGGTTCCCTCTGGGCTGCTTGTCCTGGTCTTTTCGAGCCAGTGGGAGGGTGGTAATCTGGCTGTGCTCCGGCGTCCAAGCACAGGGATCATAGAACATGGAGAGGGCATCACGCGCCGTCCACCACCGAATGATCCATCATTGGTTGGCGGTTGCTTATCAAGGGGCATCACCCCAACCGAGAAGGTTGCTTGGGTCGGGCAGTACGCAGTAGTACCCCGGCACATCAACTAACAGGGATATCGCCGTTGTTTTGCGCATGCCGTCATCCCCACCTTCCGCCTTCCCAGCAGCCACTGAGCACCTACCCAGCGGCGAAAGACCAGCGCCACCCAAAGCTTACCTCCATTGGCCGGCAGTAGGATGAGGGTGTCAGGACGCGGAGAACCGGGTTTTGGGGGTACCACGACACGATAGACCCATCCTTCAGGGAGAACAGGCTCCCAGTGGATGGACACTCGATGCAGTAGTCCTGTGTGCGTCGGCATGGGCCAGCTGGCGTCAGAACCGGGTCAAGCGCTGTGCAAGCAGCCCCACCTCAGGGGGTTGGCCAGGCATACCGGCACGTACCTGCGTGAACTTGGCCTTGATGAAGCCCTCGCTGTACGCGCCTTCGGCTGGAGAGCGAGCTTCAATGCAGTAGATCTGGTTGCGGTACCAGAACATCAACACTTGACGCCCATCAACCTCGAGCTCTTTCCGCACGCCTGTATGCAGTTCGCGCTGCTTGTGGTAAAACATCTCTCAGCACAGTTTGCCAGCATGAAAGGTATGATCTTGACGGGTCGCGCTCACCCTTTGGCAAGTCCTCAGGTCGGCAAACTGGCACCCAGGACTCGGCTCCCTCGGCAGGCGCGCTGGTTGAGGCCAGTGGCTTCACTTCAACTGTTCAAGAAGTAAGAAACCAGCGCATAAGGTGCCAGCTGGAACTTTAAGTATCGCTTATCGTGTGGTCCACATCTACCTGACTCTTCCGTGGCGCGGACGTGAACGTCAGAGCGCCGGCCAACAACCTTACGCCCATTCATGCAGCGAGATGCTGAAAAGGCAGGCATGCACCTCCGACTCAGGCCCACTGGCAGCAACTGCAGGTTGCCGCACGCCTTGCCATTGGCAATCCGCTGAGACTGTAGTTGCTGCATAGTGCCTCGGTGCTTATGCCTGTAAAATGTGCAGACTGTTGACAAGCTGAACGCTGAATATTCACGTTGAGAATCGTGCTTTCAATGGAGTACGGCATCGGCAGAGCCAGTTGAAACGTGTGTCTCCGACACCAGGATAGTCCACACCATGGACGAATTGATTCCACAAGTCGAGACCACGAATTTTTTGTCCTCATTTCCCTGCTGACCCTCCCCGCTCCGCCTTTAACCGCTTAACCTCCTCCACGAGCCAGTACATGTTCTCATTCTCGAGCCGGAGCGCCTTGTTCTCGCGGCACAACCGCTCAACGTCCGCTCGCATCTGAACCAGCTCCCCGACTTCAGCCGGCGTCAGCACTGACGAGGACGGCCCAGCGCCGCTCGAGCTGGCGTGCAGTCCTGCAGGGCGGCAATGACGCCCAACACCAAGGTTACCACGGCAACAAGCAAGCAGCAACCGCGCCTGGCCGTGCACTGAAATACATGCGCCCGCAGTGGTAGTTGCGTGCGCACAAGCTCCCGCGCCAAGCGACAAACAAAGTCATTCCTCCACCCACCTGGCGTCGTGGGTCGCAGCCCGGCTGCCGTTCCTGGTCGCTGCCCGGCCGCTGTCCCGGGCCTGGCGGTGGTGCTTCCGCTGCTGGGCGGCCGCCCGGCCCTGCACACCTCCACCTCCTTGATAAGGACCTGCGACAAATACGACAGCAGCCAGCGTCCGGCCGGCGTGGCTGTTAGAAGCGCACACAACCCACATCAGCTGTATCAGCTACAGCCAGCGTGTGATGCATTTCAGCGTTTCAATTGGGTTGCCGCACTGGTGGTTTAACAACCTGGCCAGCCAGTTCTTCCGAGCTTTCAAAAGGCCGCCCCCACCGGTTTGCGGTCTGCCAGACGGCGGTGCCCCACCCTTTCCCCGACCCCGGGTCACTCTAGTCATTTAACCTCCTCCCTTTCAAACTCCGGTTTCCTTTTACATGGCACCAAGTGACCGCTGCCGCACGAGCACGCCCAGACCCCACTCATGAGTCACCGACCCCGCTGTCCCCCGGCGACTTTCCAGGAGAATCCCCTCCCTCCCCATGACAACCACCGCACTGCTTCTGTTCGACACGTGAGCCCTGCTGGTGCTGGTGGCGCCACACGTGGTTCCAAACCAACTGCAAGCCTCGCGCTCCCCTCAGAGCACTTGGCTGAGGAACGGCGCTATGCAGAGGCCGCTTGGCCTTACTGCGCGCTTTGCGGGGACCTCGAAACGGAACCAAACCCTCACCCCCGCAGACCCCAGTCATGCGTCACTCCATTCCATTATCCAGGACGGAGGAGGGGACACCCGGAGCGACCGGGCTGTGCTGCGAGCCGGAGGCACAGCACGCCTCCGGCCTGCAGCACAGCCCGGTAGCTCCAAAGGAGGAAACGCCCCTCCGCCCCGCCCCAGGGCCTGCAGGGTCTGGGTTCGCTTGCGTCGCCTCCGTCCAACCCATCGCGGCGGTTTCATCTCTACTACGGTACCCTCCGCCCAGCCCCGCCCCAGCCACGGGGCATGCAGCAACCCGCAGACAGCCTACCTCACACAGCCGCACGAGCTGCCGGCACAGCTCATTGGGCGTCGCCGACGCGATCATCTCCTCCGCCATGCCAAGCCGCACAGTCTGCGACGTGGCGATCAGCTCCTGCTGCTGCCCCGCCAGCGTCTTCGGGTCCACATCCTCGCAGGCGTTCATGGCCGCGGCCGTGTCACGCAGCCGTTGCGCAAACGACGGCCCCCGGCCGCCGCCGCCGCCGCCGCCGCCGCCGCCCGCGCTGCCGCCGCTGCCAGGCCGGCCCGGCACGCCCTGCTGCTCCGTCAGCGCCAGCCCCTCCATCAGCACGTGCTTCGCCAGGTACTCGATTATCAGGGGGTGGTCGTTGAGGATTTCGTTGCTAAGGAGCTGGACCGAGGACTGCAGCCCCGAATAGGCGCTGCCAGGCCGACCGGACGCGCCAGAGGCGCTTCCAGGCCGCCGCGCCGCGGTGCCCGGCCGCGGCAGCAGCTGCGGCGGCAGGTGGGCTCCGGCTGCGCCGGGGCCGGGCCCGGCCGGCGCGGCGCGCGCAGCCGCGCTGCCCGGCCGCGGCAGGGACCCCCATGCGGAGGTCGATGGCCGACCGTTCGAGTCGGCGCCGTGCTGCCCCGAACCAGCGCCAGCTCCCGAGCGCGACAAGGCCGCGGCAGCGTCTGAGACGGCGGCGGCGGGGGCTAGCCCTGGGTCCTGGCCTCCCGCCGAGGCCCCGTGCTCGGAGGCGCTTCGGGGCGCCGCGGCAGCCGCGTGGCTGTCCGCGGCTGCGGAGGGTGCCCCCGCTGCGCCGTCAAACTCCTCTAGCGTCAAGATGTCGACCCGTGGGCCCAGCTTCGGCGGTATGCCGCCGTTTGCTGCGAAGTACTCGTTGGCCATGTCATAGTCCAGCTGGGCGATTGTGTCGCCATCCAGGCTCTGGAGATCCAGCTGCAGCACCACCCGGTGCTTGTACTCCGGCGCCAGCGCGCAGGGATTGCCGGCCAGCTCCAGCTCCCGGAGCTTTGGCAGGCCGGCGAGCACCAGCATCGTCATGTCCAGGTTGGAGATGTTGTTGCGGAAGAGGTGCAGGGTATGCAGGTTGGTGCACGGCACCAGCGGGCTGATGTCCCGCACCCGGTTGTTCGCCAGGAACAGGTGCTGCAGGCCGGTGCAATTGCTGATGCCCTCCAAGCTGGTCAGCGCGTTAAAGTTTAGGTTGAGGCTGATGAGGTGCTTCAGGTGCTGGAACCCGGCGAGCGAGCTGAGCAGGTTGTGTGACAGCGACATGACTTGTAGGTTTAAGAGCCGCGCCGCTTCCCCATGATCGAAAGATTGTAACTTGTGGTTGCGGAGCGTCAGCTCTTTAATGTCCTCCAGTGCCTCCTCGCCGGTCAGGGCCAGCAAATTAGCCTCGCTTAAAGGCCCCTCGTCAACCGAGCCAGCCATGGCTGATCTCACCCCGAAGACAACTCGAGCAGTTGCCGTTGAAAAGTTACGGCTAGCCCGTCATCAAAGTTCGCACGGCGTGTTGAGAATTTTCAGTATTCAGTAAAGGGTCTAGGGCTAGCTCAAAAGATAATAACGTATTGTTATAATAGGATTGGTCGTTGCTAATTGCGAGTTATGTAAGTAAAAGAATGCCCCACAACTCGTGTTGAGTTGACTCCAACTCCGAGACTCTGCCAATCGACGTTCCGCAGCCTGCAACAGCAAAACCAATTTATTCATTCGTAGGTCTACAATGGCTGGCGGGTTCTGGGCTCTTGCTGCCGGTGCGTCACTAGCTCCGAAATTCGTCAGCTTTCGGGGGCCGAATCGCCGCTGTGGCGGTATCTATCGCACTCACTGGCTTGTACAGGGTACTTGTTTGCATATTTCAATGCGAAGAGCATCGAGGAGCGGAAGGCGCGTATCGAACGCGTAAACAAGCAGGTACAGGGGGCGCAAGCGTGGGCATTCTCGTGGGTTTGCATCCCGTTGCATTCAGTTTACCAGCTGTCGGTAGTTCCCTTCCCCCCGTGTCCCTGAGGGCGAAAACACTTAATCTGGCTATGCTGTACACGACTGGCACAAGGTTGTTCATGTATGCCAAGGCTGCCAAAAGCGCCGCTGTGCGCGACACAGGCCCGCCTACACACGTCGCGGGCTCGCGGCCAGAACGGTTTTACGGGCTCGGTGTCGCCGGCCGCTTGCCATGATCCGTACTTTTGCGAACTGAATATTTTCATGTGGGTCCAGCTGTAGCCCCCAGCTCACCGTCACTCTTACCCAACACGCTACAGGCAATCGCTGAATCCATCGCCCACATTAATCCTTTGCCCCAACTCCCGACACACCCGCGCACTTCCGAGGGCCGTCCGTGCCATGGCCCCGTCCTCCCTCGACTGTACTGCAGCTAAAGCACCTGTACGGCCCCTTGCTGTCGAGCGTCACGGCCTCCCGCTCCGCCTTCCATGCTATGGTGAAGCAGCACAGCCCCGACGGCACCAAGGCGAGTGTTCCGTACACGGCACGGTGTACGATATGTGTTCAGGAGACAGCGTGTTCTTTGCCCTACCCAGTGCGTTACTCTGCACCTCGCCGTTCGTTCCTGCAGCAGCGGCAGCCTTGCGCCGCACGTCACCTCACGCCCTCACCCCTCGCCCCGCATCAGCCACCTCTGCCGGCCAACCCCTGCCGGTAGCCCAAGTGCCCAACGCCCATTCCACGACGGGGTGCTTGCTTGCTCGCTTGCTTTGCTTGTTGGCTTTGTTTGCTGGTGTTTGCTGGCTTTGTTTGATGGGGCATCGTCCCGTACGACGACAGGAGGCCTTCCAGGCTGCCGTACAGGCCAACCCGGACGGCCCCCAGGCGCGCATGTACCGAATGTGGATGCGGGAGGTGCTGCAGCCGCTCAACGAGCGCGCGGCAAAGGTAAGGTGCGCGCCGCCCAGGAAGCCCCGGCGTTCTTGCAGATCCCCAGATCTGATCCCGAGAAGCTCCCGGATCAGATCAGATCTGGGGATGGCACGGTGAGAGGCGCGTGAGATCGCGACACAGATCCCGGACGGTCGGCGGGCCGCCGCGGCGGCCGGAGCAGCCGCAACACCGTTTGAACCCCCAAACGGGGGGTCGACGGTGATGCCTGCCCGAAGGGCCCGAAGCAGGTGGTACCTGTCCAAGTAACGGTCGGTGGTATCCGCCCACAAGCCACAACCCACCATGGCGCCCTCGTCTCTGCGCCAGTCGTTGCTACGCGCGTGCACACACGTCCAAGCCATGCGTGTGTCTGCGTGCCGCACTCGGTGCGCCCCTCTCCCACAAACTTATCGGCAACCACGCCCCCAGCAGCCACTCAGACGCGCCCTGTTTCCCCCCCTCTTTCCCTTTCGGGTAACGTCCTGTTTGTGTCGCACCGTATCTGTACATGTGTCGTACCGTACGGCATGGTACGGCACCCAGGTTATTACGGAGCATTTGGACTTCCTGGACTCCCCCGGTCTGGAGCCGCTGTTGTTGCAACTGGTGGCTGCCACCAGCGCCTACCGGGTCACGTTGCAGAGGTGCGGGGCGGGGCAGGGCGAGGCGGGGCGGGGCGGGGCGGAACGGATTGGTACGGCATGCACCGGGTCACGTTGCAGAGGTGCGGGGCGGGGCGGGGCGGGGCGGAGTGGTACGGCATGCGCCAATAATCCTGCAGTATCCTTCGGTAAAGCGGTTCAATTCATACAGCGTGTATGAAGATAACGTACCGCATGTGGCAAAGTCACGTCGCGATTACATTCCGCGACCGATTGATTGGTTGATGTACTGCAGGTGGCAGAGCGGCGATCTGGCGGCTTACAGCGCGATCAAGGTACGGACGCTCCCGGCTCCGACGGAACTTATACTTGGTAACTTTTAGCTTGCGGCGTGCCGTTATGTTTGCACGCGCGGAGGCGGGTCCCGGCAACGCGCATGCGCGCTCGCTGTCCTGGCGCCGCGCGGTACTGCAATGGCGTCCTGCCGTACCGTGCGCACCTTGAAATTGCGCAGATCTCAACCGCCCCAAACGCCCCAACTGATGCGTCCGTCCGACGGTTGTGCGCCTCGCCTCCCTCCCCTCCCCAAGCCGTGCATCCATACGCCCGCCCGTAAACCCCTGCCGCCTCCCCACCTTCCCTTTCCCCTGCCGCCCCCATCCCGCCCCCATCCCGCATGCGCGCACGTTCCACGGACACAATTTCTTCAATGAATACACACATGGACACGCGGACGCACGATTACGTGCACCCACCCGTGCGACTCGGGGTGTGTGTATGTGTGACTGTGTGACTGTGTGTGTGTCAGTATCCGGACTCCATTGTGGACATCGTGAGCAAGGAGTTCACCCGCTTCAAGCGGCGGCAGGCAGCCCTGCTGGGGGAGCGGGGGGAGGGCTCCAGGGGGCAGCCACTGCGCGCGCGGCTCTGATGCGGATGCAACCCACCGGAGACCGGACCCATCCCCGCACACAGCAGCGAGTGACGCACGGAGGCTGGGCGCCCTGGCTCCGATGCAGTTGGTGGGGTTGGGCCGCCGCCAAGCGATATCAACTAAAGATTTAAGTGATCGATTGAACTGATTGACTGGTTTTGATTGAATTGGTCCATGGATTGGACGATGGGCTCTGGTCGATGGATGAATAATCGGACGACGAGTCGGGGAGTGGGTCGGGCGGGAGGTGCAGTGGTGGCTGTTAATACGGCGGGAGCGAAAGGGGATCCTTACAGCCCGCGAGGCGCGAATGGGCGGGTGAAAGGGGGTTGGGTGGGTGGGCTGGCGCATAGATATCAGGACTACAGACCGTGCTTGAGGCGCGTGTATGTGGTATGTGTGCATGCGTGCGTGCCACGGCTGGCCGTCGACGGGTGCACGTACATGGCGGCCACGCAGCAGGGCGACGCAGGATGCGTGTTTGGAAGCAGCAGTTTGCCTTCCTCCCGGTTGCAGCGGGATCGGTCGATGGGCGGCGTATGCCATCGCGGCGCCTTTTTGGCTGGAGAGCAAGTCAGGGTCCTCTGGAGTCCAGGGGCTCTGGAGGGGGGCGTGGTTTGTGGTTGGCGGTCAACGGTTTGGGGTTTGGGGCTCCGCTGCCCGCGGCTCGGCGATAGGACGCTAGCGGGGAATCGCCGCCGGGGGCCCTCGATGCCGAGAAAGCCGCGCAAGAGTCCCCTTCCGGACGCGTGCCTTGCCGTATTGCAATCGCACGAGACGTCGTTGTAAGAAGACACTTGCAAGGCGTATACGGGTAAGTAGTGACTGTGTTTCCGGGTGCATGCCGCACATGGCACACACGCACACGCACACACACATGCACGGCTACCTGGTGGCTATCGCTGCCGTGGCCCATGCAACGCCCACAAATGCGGCGGTGTGAGACCGGGTCAGGGGGGCTTGGGGAGCGGCAGGGGCGTGAGCCCTCATGCTTTTATGTACCGCTTTCCAGGGAACAGACCGACGTTGGTGCACGTGCGCATGTGAGTGAGTATACACATGTCCTGGACGTGCGCCAGCAAGTGCCGTAGTCAAGGGCCGGCGAGGGGCAGCTAGCCCCGTGCGATGGGGGCGGTAGTGAGCTTGCTGGGCCAGTCGGGTTTCCCGTCTTGGGCAGATCGAATGGTTGCTGCTACAGTGGATTCATCCCTTGCCCTTGTCCTCCGATGCAATGCACGGCCCATTGGCTCCCGTTGGCTCCCCCACACCGGCACCCGCCTGGAAGCACACGACACCACCACCACCAACTGCTACCCCCCACCGACCCCCCCACCGACCTGCGTCGCTGCGTGCGTGGCGCAATTAACGGTCGACCGCGGTGCCGCAACAGGCGCACGTAACGGCCTTCCGCAGCGGAGATCCTGCATCCGTTTGTACCCCATTAGCCCCCACCAGCCGTTCTCCCATGCAAGCCCCAGCGGCCCAGCGGCCCGCCTCACCGCCCATCGACTTTATTGCGGGGGCGTCAAAAGAAAGGGTAAATGCGCTGCGCTCAGCGCAAGCGCCGCCGCTGCTGCCCTCTTCTTCGTCCTTCCTGGCCCTGTACGGCGTCTCAACGGCCCGGCAACGGCAACACGCACACACACACAGACGCGCCACCGGAACCATGGGTCCTGCTTTACCGGATGCAGCTCCCAACCCATTCGCCCACGGCGCCGCTGGCGGCAGCGCCCCCCCCCCCCGCGCAAACGCCGCTCGCACGGCGGCCCTTCCCCTCGACAGCTGCTGTCCGAGTGTACGACACGACACGACACTTGCGCAGCTAAAGAGACTGCAGCGGGTTCCACCCGCGGACCCTGCGCCCCGTCCGTGTGTCCGTCCGTCCGTGTGTCCCCGGGCTCCCATCCGTGCTGCCGAGAGAGCCGGGGCCCCACCCCTCACGGAGGTGCAAACGGTTGGCGTCCGCCGTTGCACACAAATCGAAACAGGGCGCTCATCAAAGCGATCAACGTTGACTCAACGCGACGTCTGGGGTACCGTATGTCGGTTTGGTTCCGCGGAGGACGACGGCCCATCAAATCCCCCCGGACGACGTCCTTCGTACCTTCGCTGCGTAACACCTTGCTTACAACCCTCCCCCCACTGTACTGCTGGGTTCTGGGTCCGTTCGCTAACGCCGTCTCCGTCTCCGCTGCGGTATTTTCTCCCCCCCCTCCGGACTGGCACGCAAACGCGCCAGGAGAACCAACAGACAAGCCAAGCAGCCCCGCCGCAAACAACGCCTCTACGTCACCAAGCCATGTGCACGTGTGCGTCCCTGAGGGCATGCCGACAGACCGACGGCAGAGGCGCACATCGAGCTCCCCGCCAACCCATTCCCCCAACATCAAACCGCACACAGCGTCGACGGAACAACCCGGAACAACCCTTCAATCCTGGCTGGGGCCATGGCTGGGGCCTCCGATGTAAAACATGATCCTGGCCTGATGGGCCCTTAGGGTTCATGCATCATGCTGCCCTGCCCTATCCGGCGGCCTCATCGGCGCAGACGGGGGTCGTTGGGCGGCAAGCCCTGCGACGCGGCGGGAGCCGCCGGCGCCGCCGCCGCAGGCGCCGCCTGGGCGTACTGCATGTACTGGTAGCCGTACGGATACGCCTGTTGGTACGGATAGGCCGCCGCAACCGCGGTGTGCTGCGGCGCTGCGGCAGCGGCGGAGGCGGCGCCGCCGACCGGGCTCGGCTCCGAGGCGGTACCCGTCTGGTGAGCCGGGTAGCCTGCGGCAGCAGTCGGCGGCGCCGCTGCGGCGGAGGCGGAGGCCGCCGCCGGCGCAGGCGTCGCCTGGTGCTGACCCTGCGGCCACCCAGGCAGCGCCTGCGGCTGCTGTTGTTGTTGCTGCTGTAGTAACAGCTGCCCTTCCGAGCTTGGTTGACCGTAGCCAGGCCAATACCCGCCGTATCCGCCGAACGCTTCCCCGCCGCCAGCCTGCGACGCGCCGCTGCCCCCCGCAAATGATGCCAGGCTGCCCAGCGCCCCCGCCGCCGCCACCGCCGCCACGGCGGCGGCCGCCGCCGCATCCATCGCCACGCCCCCCTGCCCGCCGCCACCCCCGCTAACCCTGAGCCCCTGCCCACCCGTGCCGGCTTGCCCGGTTACGGCTGCTGCGGGTGCAGCCGGCGCCGCCACCGGCGCCGCTGGGGCGGTGCCGCCGCCGCCGCCCTGTCCCGCCCTGCCCAGCGCCGCCAGGACGCCGCCCAGTTGGCTGCTGTCTGCGCCCTTTTGCTGCATCAGCAGCGCGAGCAGATCACTGCTGGTGAGTTTTGATGGGTCCACATCGGGCGGCAGGGTGATGGTTCCCAGGGTGAGCAGCGGCTGACCGCTGCCGCTGCCGCCGCCTGCGGCGGCGGCAGCGCCGCCTCCGGCGGCGGCGGCGGCTCCGCCGCCGCTGGACCCGCCGCCGGACCCGACGGCTTGCTGCGGCTGCTGCTGCTGTGGCGGCGCCGACGGCTGCGAGTTGGCGGTTCCGTACATGCCTCCCGTCACGGCCGTGTACGGCGCCTGCAGCTGACCGCCAGGCTGCTGCTGCTGCTGCGGCTGCTGAGGCGCCGCCAGCGACCAGCCCTGAACGGGTTGTTGCTGCTGCTGCTGCTGCTGAGGAGCTGCAGACGCAGCGGCAGGACCAGCTGCCGATGCGGCTTGCGGCGCCGGGGCCCCTGGGAGCTGGTGCGGCTGCGATTGCTGTGGCTGCTGCTGCTGCTGGCTGAAGTGCTGCTGCAGCGCTGCCAATGTACTGGAAAGGAGGTCGGGTTGAAGAAAGCCCGAGGCCGGCTGCTGTTGCTGCTGCAGCTGTTGTGGCTGCTGTTGCTGCTGCTGTTGCGGCTCCTTCGGCTGCTGCTGCTGCTGCTGGGGAGGGGGTTGCAGGTAGGGCCCCACAGACGGCTGCCCCGGCTGCTGCCCCGGCTGCTGCTGCTGTTGCTGCTGCAGCTGCGGGTAGGTTTGGGGCTGCTGCCCAAGCCCCGGCTGTTGCTGCTGCGCGGGATGCCGGCCGTAGCCCTGCCAAGACTCCGGCACGCCCAGCGTCCCCGGCAGCTGCTGCACCTGCTCGTGCAGCTTCTGCATCGCAGTTTGCTGTTGCGGATACTGCTGCTGCTGCCGCTGCGGTGACTGCTGGGTTGGGTGCTGCTCGGATGCGACAACAGCAGCCACCGGTTGAGCCCCATGCGGCGGAGATCGCAGGTGCTCTTGCCGCTGCGGCGACTGAAGTGGACCCGGGGCCCTGTACGTCGGACCCTGCGCCTGTTGCTGCTGCTGCTGCAGCTGCGCCTGCTGCAGCGCCGGAGCCTGGCCGAATGACTGTTGGGGCGCAGGCTGCTGACCGTACGGCGGCTGTTGCTGCTGCTGCTGCTGCGCGTGCTGGTACGGCTGCTGCTGCTGTGGTTGCTGTAGCGGCTGCTGCTGGTGTTGTTGTGGTTGTTGTGGTTGTTGCGGCTGCTGCGGCTGCGCACCGGCGTAAGGGGGACTCATCTGCGGCCGCTGTTCAAGCAGCGGCTGCTGTTGCGGCGGCGGCGGCGCCGTCTGCTTGGCGTCCCAGGCAGCAGCCTGCGCTGGAGGGGCGCCGCCGCCGTGCCAGGGCGCGCCAGCCCACGGCGGCTGCTGCACCTGCTCCTGCGCCGCCTGGCCGCTGCCCCACGCTGACCCCGGCTGCTGCTGCGGCTGCTGCTGCTGCGGCACCTGCTGCTGCATCTGCCTCTGCGGGCCGGCCGTGTATGCCGCCGCCTCCGCCGCCGCCGGCGCAGGACCCTCATACCCGTGCACCTGCTGCGACCAGGGCGGCCGCTGCCCGACACCGCTGCCATCAGCCCCCGGCGCCACGGCCTGCCGCGCGTACTGGCCCTGCCCTCCCTGCCCTCCTGCCTGCTGCTGTTGCTGCTGTAGCGGCTGCAGCTGCCCGTGTGGTGCCGAGCCATCAGCGCCGTACTGCACGCTGTCGGACTGGAGGTATTGTGGCTGCGCTGGCGCGCCGCCGTACTGCTGCTGCTGCTGCTGGGCCGGCGGCGGGCCGTAACCCGGCGGCGGCTGCTCGGCCGCGCCCCTAGGGCCTCCGGCCCCGGCACGCTGCGAGGGGGGCTGCTGCTGCTGCTGTCCCGCTGTTGCAGCGGCGGCCTCCGGATCTGGATCCCAGCGGGAGCGTTTCTGCCGCCTCTCCTCTTGCGACTGCGTCTGCGACTGTCCAGGCGGGCCCGCGGCCTGTGGCTGCTGCTGCAGGTATGGCTGCTGTGGGTAGGGCTGCAACTGCTGCTGCTGTGGCTGCTGCTGCTGCGGTTGCTGGTGGGGCTGCTGCGGGTAGACAGCAGCGCTTTGGGGCCCCGAGTAGGGCGGTGCCTGGTGGTGGTGGGGATGGTGCTGGCCCCCGAACGGCTGCGGCTGTGGCCCTCCTCCCGCCGCAGCGCCGTAGGGCCCTCCTTCGTGCACAGGTCCAGGCCCCGCCCGGCCGTTTGCGTACGGCTCCTGCTGCTGCTGCTGCTGCAGCTGCGGCCCCGGGTACTGCGGCCGGTCCTGCTGCTGCAGCTGCTGCTGTTGCTGCGGTTGCTGCTGGTGGCGAAAGTCGCCAGGGAACTGGGGGCCTGACGGCCCAGGCTGTCCGGCGAGATGCCCTGGGAATGGCTCCATGGCGGGGCCTCCGGCTCCGCCGTCAGGACTCATGGGTCCCTCCTCCCCGCGCTCGCCTCTATCGTTGTCCCACCTCGACTTGCGCTTCTGGGGCCGTTGTTGCTGCAGCTGCTGCAGCAGCTGCTGCTGGGGTCCCGGCCCGCCCAGTTGGTAGCCTTGCTGCTGCAGCTGCTGCAGCTGCTGCTGGGGTCCCGGCCCGCCCAGTTGGTAGCCTTGCTGCTGCTGCTGTTGCTGTTGCTGTGGCGCCAGGGCTCCAGGAGGGTAGCCACCAGCCGGCGGGTAGGCCGGCGCGCCCTGCTGCGCCTGCGGCTGTTGCGGCTCGAG
The DNA here is from genome assembly GCA_030267565.1 of Pleodorina starrii. Classification (NCBI taxonomy): domain Eukaryota; kingdom Viridiplantae; phylum Chlorophyta; class Chlorophyceae; order Chlamydomonadales; family Volvocaceae; genus Pleodorina; species Pleodorina starrii. The sequence goes on along the minus strand of BRXU01000023.1, from coordinate 1,221,778 downwards.
CGGCTGAAAGGGGCGCTGCTGCGGGTGCCCCTGCTGCGAATATCCTTGCTGCTGCTGCTGCTGCTGGGGTCCCGGCCCGCCGCCTGGGTGCGTGTACGGCCTTTCCGCAGCGCCTTGCGAGGGTGGCGCCTGCCCGTAGGGCGGCGGTCCCGCCTGTCCCGGCGGCGGCGCGAAGCCGTGACCCATGGGTCCTTCGGGTCCGCCGTATGTAAGCCCGGGATGGTGGCCAGGGTCCGGCGGGCGCTGCTGCGAGGGGTGGCCGACGTACCCGCCGCCCTGCGGCCCTGGACCAGCACCCGCCTGTCGGTACACCTCCGCCGACCGTCCGTCGGGTCCAACGCCCCCGCCTCCGCTCACGCGGTCCGGCGCTGCCGCAGCCACGGCGTGGAATGGCGGCGGCTGCGTGCCTTGGCCGTAGGCGCCCGACATGGCTTGCAGCCCCGGTTGCACGTGCTCGGGCGGCCGGTAGGGCTGCCCCGACGGCGCGCCGTTGGGCTGGTGCTGGTAGTGCTGCTGTGGCTGCTGCTGCTGCTGCCAGTTGCCGGGATGCGCCTCCTGGGGGTGTCCTGGCGGCGGCGGGCCTTGCTGGCCAGCCGGCGGCGCGTACCCGTGCTCTTGCGCGTGCTGGTGGCGTGCCGCGACCCATGGGTCAGCGTCGGGCGGGCCCGGCCAGGACGCCGCCGGCGGCGCCGCGCCGGGGCCCGCAGGCCCCTCACGCGTAGGCGGGCCCCCGGGCCCGCCTGGATGCCCCTGCGGCACGCCGTCGGGAGCCCTGCCGTAAGCGCCGTGCGGACCGGACGGCTGCTGCTGCGGATGCTGCTGCTGCGGCCACGCGGGTCCAGTGTGATCCGCGCTTGGCGGCTGGCCCCTGGCCTCATGCCCCGCCGGGCCTGCCCAGCCGGCCTGCTCGCGCCCGGCGCTGCCGCGCTCCCTCGACGTGCCGTCTGGACCACCCCCGCCCGCCGCCCTGCCATCCGCTGGCTTCACGTCGGCGCTGTCTCGCCACCGCGACGGCCGCGGCTTGGCGCCGGCGTTGGGCCCCAATGCAGCGGCGGCGACGACGCCCCCACCGCCGCCGGCTGCCGGAGCCGCAGCACCGAATGCCTGCGGCCGCGCGTCAGGCACCGCGGCGTGGCGTTGGTCGGGGGCCCAGGTCTCGGCGCTGGTCGGGTGGGGATGGTGAGGGTGCCCGGAAGGGGCACCCTCAGCGCCGTACGCCAGAGGCGACTTTGGGTTCGTGCCGTCGCTGCCGCGCCGGGCCCCGTCGAGCTGCGGTTGTTGCTGCTGCGCCCGGTTGATGTGCGCGTCCATGCGCATAAGGCCCGGCCGAGGTGGGTTGTCAGGGGGCTGCTGCTGCTGCTGATGGGACGAAGGCGCGTGGTACGGCGGGTGCTGGCCCGGAAGGCCGGCTTGGGTATGGGGATACGCATCTGGGGGCCCTGTACAACACCGTCCGCCATTGGGAGGCGGTTACGAAGGCATGGGAGGCACGAGGCAGGGAAGGGCGTGCAGGAGGGTTATCAACGTGGGGCGATTGAGCGCTGTTTTCAAGACTTGAGCTGAACCTACTGTGTAGCCTCAACCGGATTACGGGTCCGTATCGTACGCGCAATGAAGGCTACACGATGTAAGGAAGAGATTGCCCAGAATGGATGACACGCATTCGGTGCGCAGTGGGCTCATCACACATCCTGGGATCTCGCACTGTGCGGCTTTCGGAGCGCCTGTTCTCTGCTGCATTGCGTCCGGCTTTCATCTGGGTCAGGGCGTCAGGGCTGGACGCGCGCGAGGCATTGCTGGTCCCGGGAAAAGCGCCGCGTGCTGAATATGACTTTCCTTACGAGCCTGCAGCAGCTGCGCCAGGAAGCCGCTACGCGTTTGCTGATGGCTTCAACCTCTCTCCAGATGCCGCAAGGCATTTGCTATCTCATCTGACCCGCTCGTTGGTGTGCTTGGGCCTAACCCCTCAGACGCAACGTGCGCTCGGTGCCGACCTCGATGCAGGCAGGTTTTAGAGCACGGGGTTTCGAAGCGACCACGCGCGGGGATGAGCACATGCCCAAGGAGCACCAGCGTGTGCACGCGAACACGGCTGCGGAGCTTCTGGTGACGTCAGGTGCTCTGCGACAGGGTGATAGGATGCAGCCCCCCACGCGCCAGGGGCATCCTATACCAGTAACCGAAGGGAGAGCCGTTCGTTTGGTGAAGGCGCTGGCGGCTAAGGCGAGGTGACACCGTCGGAAGCAGGCAGCTAACACCAAGGGAAGAGGGGGCCGGGCATGCCTTGGTGCACAGCACGCGCAGCTTGGCTCTTGGCCACGTAAAAGGCGGCGGCGGCGGAGAGAAAATGTGGCGGCGGAAGGTTGCCGAAGCCACGGACAGCGCCTTGCAGGGTAGGGAGAAGACCTGACGGGCTGCGCATGCCAGGTCTGCGCAAGTCGGCCACGGACATCAACCTGCAACTCCCCCAAACGTCAAATTCTCGCTTCAGCTTGCTGATCCCCATGCGCCACGCGCCCGACAACAATTTGGAAGCCTTTGCATCTTACTCTTTCCTACGGCAGGGCAGCGTGGCTTCGGTGCCCCGACGCGAAAGTGCAACGCGAACACGGCTCTCGCCTTTCAAATGCCAGTAAAGGACCGCGCTGCCTCGCCAGGATGCTTCGATGCGAGCCGCGGGACCATGCGGGCGTTAGCAGGCAGGCGTCGCAACCCGAACCCGGGCACCGCACCCAACCGGCTTGGTTAGGACAGCCGCATTCGTGCCGGGCCGGCAGTGAAGAGGCGCCGCATTAAACACAACATCCCAGCTTCACGCACAGACGGAGTCTGTATTTTCATTAAGCCCGACGGTGTCCATACGCATGCCGCACCTCCGTCAGGCTACTGTCACAGGCGAGGATCCCACACCCGCTGAATTAAGGGCGCGAAACAGCGCAGTGGAAACCCCGCACCAGAAACCCAAGAATATTTCCCCGGCATTTGCCCTTCACAAACGGCACAGGGACGGCACATGCAAAGTCCATCGTCGCACCTCGGTTTTGGTGAAAGAGGTCACGAGCATCGTAGGCGCCGCCGCCACCCACGCCTCCCCCGTACTGCGGCTCAGCTCCTGGCGTATGACCTGCATGAGCCCGGGGGTGCTGGGGCTCGGGGTACCCGCGTACGCCTTGGGGGTGGGCATAGGCTGCGGGTTGCGCCGCGTCGGGGACCCCTCGGCTTGCTACATGGGGCGGGCCATGGGGGTCGTAACCCTCGCGCCCGGCGCCCCAGGGGCCGCGATCAGGCTGCACGTGCTGGTGAGGACGAGCTCCCTGCGGCCGGCCTTCAAAATTAAGGTCGGGCGTAGCGTAATGGCCGCCATGGTAAGGATGGTCTGGTGTGGAGCCTGGGTGGGGCTGCCAGGGAGGAACGGTGGACGGCTGCGGGGCCGGGTAGCTCCCGAGTTCGTTGGGCGCGCGGGGAGGCCCTTCACGACCACCTTGGGGACCCCGGCGGACAGGCGGCAGATCCCTGCGGAAATCGCCGCGGGGCCCGATGTTTCGAGCCTCGCGATGGCTGCGTGACGACATCCTTGCCGATTTAAGGCAACAGCAGAGGCAGGAGTGAGACAGGCGGGCGAAGACCCTCGAGACCGCACGCCTTGGATTTCCGTGCTCCCAGCGCTGACAGAATATCACAGCTCAAAACAATGCCGAATTCCCTGCAGGGTTCCTGCCGCTGAGGAACCAGAGGCCTTCCGAAGCAGCAAGATTGCGCGTTGACCGTGACGCCCGTGGAAGTCGAAATCCACACGCTGGTGGGTATCGCTCTGTCCTATACACAATGACTCCAGCAGCTCCAGCGGCAGATCAACAACGAGCTGAACACAACCCAGAGACAATCTTCCGAATGCGAGGCAAGTTGTTGGGCGTAGACAGTCTTGAGGGCGCGTCTCGCCAATTCACGCTAACCATAGCGAAACAGTCGTCCGCAGAAGCAGGAGAAAAGTAGTTGTGCTGAAGTCTTAACACGAACAGGTGGACACGGCGTGTGTACTTCGTTTAACGCAGAACGCTTCATAAATCAAGCCAAAACATTACATCCGGCTGAACGCTATGATCCTCACTGAATCGGGAGAGAACAAGAGTACAAGACCCACTGTACGGCAGCGTCACGAGTATTTTGTGTTGCGGCGACAGCATTGCATCCCTCTTTCCCCATCCTTGGACTCTTCTCACACCACAGGTGTGTTAGCTTGCCTTGCATTCCAATGCTTTCCGTGCCAGCTTGGTTACTGCTTGTCCGCCGCCACTTTTTCTGCGCGCGTACCTAGAGCTGCTTTCCTTTTGCTTACTGGGCTGTAGGTGTGCAGTGGGAGTCGAGTCGACCTTGAGTCGACGCGTAAAAGAGAGGTCCCAACTTCCCTTGGTGGCTGTCTCTTGCTCAGGCCAACAGCGAAAATGCTTATTCCCAAGAAGAACCGCAGGGAGGTGTACAAGTACCTCTTCAAGGGTGAGTTCAGCTCCTAAGTCTGGCTCATCGTCTCGCGCATTCGGCGTGGCTCACTTGTCGGCGGGCAGGTCGGCCGATGGGCAGTGGGGTACGTCAAACTCGGTCAAGACCGCAAATCGTCAACCAAACCTCCTGACATATGCAGAGGGCGTCCTTCAGGCGGAGAAGGACTTCAACCTCAAGGAGCACCCGGAGATTGCCGGTGTGCCCAACCTGCAGGTCATCAAGCTCATGCAGAGCTTCAAGTCCAAGGAGCTGGTGACCGAGCGCTTCTCCTGGAGGCACTACTACTGGTGTGTGTGCCTGCTCGCGATCATAGGTGGCACATGTTGGCCAGGGTTTGCCCGAGACCCCAGGGGCAGGGTGTCAAATGACTGCGGTGTTTGGGCCCTTGAGGTGCAACGTACGAAAACGCATTTGACCCGCGCAAATAATTTTCTTTGGCGCTACGTGGACGCCGTGTCGCCTATTAAACAAGTCGCCTCATGCGAGGCGAGAGTGTAATGGCGCCCACTAGCCCCCTCCCCTACACGTGTCCGCCATTAGGTTCCTGACCAACAAGGGCATTGATTACCTGCGCGAGTACCTGAACCTGCCCAGCGAGATCGTGCCTGCCACGCTGAAGAAGTCGAACCGCCCGCTGGAGCGCGGCCCGCCGATGCGCGGCGACCGCCCGCCCCGTCGCGAGGTGCGGAGGGGCTGGATGGTGGTGTCGACCAAAGGACGCTGGGTGTGCATTTTCTGCGTGCATGGGTTGGATTCTGGACCGTTTTCCCTGGCCACGGGAGAGCATGGATTCTTGACCTGGTCCTGGTTTGGCTGTCTCGCGGCTGAAGCATCGTGATGTATCCGCTGTGCGCTACTTGAAAATCGGTTTGGGGACCATCGGGGCAATCCTTGGGTCCAGCGGGTCTACATGCTCTCGCGTTAGTGGGAGGGCTTGGCTACATGCTCACGCCTTACTGGGAGGACTTGGCCTACAAGGCTGCTGGCCTTCGACTGTTGTTTAAGGCCGCTGCAACAATATCTCCCTATCCGCAGGGTGGCTTCGGTGGCCCCGGCGGCCGCGATGCCTACCGCGGCGCGCCCCGCGAGGGCGGTGGCTTCGGCCGCGGCGCCGACAAGGTCAGTTCGAGCTTCCCGTGCGCGCCTACGCTATATCGCTGCACCTCGCCCATCGTTAGCCATCGTCGTCACGTTGTCATTGATTGTGCATCGTACATTGCGACACCGGCATGGGTCCTTGCCGTGAGGCGCCCTTTGCTTGCTTAGACTTACCTCTTGCCTTCTCAACTTGTTGCTTTTGCAGGCCGGCGCTCCGGGCTCGTACCAGCCGCAGTTCGGCGGCGGCTTCGGCCGTGGCGGTCCCCAGTAAATTCGCCTTAAGGCAAAGAGCCTGTGGTTGTGTTGCAGGGTGAGGCCATTTGTAATCATACCCAGGCTAAATTCTCGCGTTCATCCAGACTTCTCGGCGCTACGTCGAAATGTACTGGTATTACAGCAAATGTATTGGTATTGCAGTAGTCGCCACCGTACTCGCACGACAGCGCGCTGGGTTGTGGTCCTTCCGAAAAGCATCGCAAATCTATGCCCAAATCTATGCACGTGCAGCATTTTCCGTCCTGAACAACTAAAGGAAGCAGGAAGCATGGGGATTTCGCAGAGAAGAGTAAGGGCGAATCTGTGGGTGCACCCAAGCTCGCCACACAGCCCTACACAGCTGGCAGGCGCCTTTGCCTGCAGACCCAGAACATGGTTGCAGCATCACAATTGACAGGCTGCGGCTTGTTGGATTGCAAAAGGGCCGCGCTGTCGGGCACAAATATGTTTGGTTCGTGCCATTCATGTCAGCCGGCAGTGACCCTGGGCCTTACCCCAGGTTCGGGCTATGGGCACTTAAGCTTTCCATGCTCCGCCGGACTGAGACTGAGAGAGGTGACAGCACACGGGGCAGCTGTAAATTTTACAACACACCTCCTGACCATATATGTTCACGGCAAGCAAAGTCCTCGACCAACGCGCTGCATTCGCAGCTAACAAAGTATACGGCAACTACGATACCCGTACGGTACCATTATGCCATGGAAAAAGGATTACTGAACCAAGTCTCAGCGGACACCAACGTATAAAAGTTTCAACCCCAACAAGTTGCTCAATAAGAACCAAATACGGTGACTCTCGCCAACTACCCGTCGTAACACCTCCGCTGGCAAAGGCTAGCCTGAATGGCCTTCCCCTAGGCTTCAGACCTGCACCCCTCGCATTGCCATTGTTTTTGCATGAGCGCTAGCTAATTTAGGATGGGGCTTAGCATGTATATGTTGTGCAAGTGAATCACCGGCACCAGAGCGTCAGAAGGGCACATGTTGCTTAGGTCAGCACACAACGGACGCAGGAACGCACAGTTCCTAGCTTGCGGCATGCAACGCAACGGACGCATGAATTTCACATTACCTAGCATTCGGCGTTCCGCAAGGTCAGACCCATCCACAAAAGTCGAAGATGGCGGCGCAATTTCGGCGGCCATGCAACGAGCCCGCCTTCTCACCCCTGAGGCCACCAGCAACAACCAACACGGACAACTCACCAACACTCTTCCACGCGACACTTGACCACCCATATGCAGATTCTTCAAGCTGTGTGAGCTTTCGCATGATATCTATTGGTTAACAAAGAGGTTCTAATCTAGTACCGCCACATCTAACTTGCACAACCTAATCGACAAGCAGTCAATTTCCATTTCCCACCTTCGCCTTCTCTCTGAAGCCACCCCCCGCCCTTCAGCCCTGTGCCCAGGCATGCTATTGAAGCCACTATATCCGTAACGCGCTCGATTAAAGTTCTATGGGACCGCGCTCAGCGGCTACTGGCGCGTCTCCTTGGCGACCAACGCCTTGAGCAGGTCCTCGTACGTCGAGCTGTCAAGCACGTCCTTGGTGAACGTTAATGTGCCGTCAATTGCGATGACCGGCCCCGGGTTGTCCGTGCGTGTGGCAATCTCCACCGTCTCCACATTGACGTCGACAGCCGCCTCTTTGCAGTCCTGCGGCGTGCTGGGCGCCTGGCGCGCCTTCCATGCCGCGATCCATTCGCGTGCCTCCAGCACGTTTGGCGGCACCACTGGTGCCGCTGTGGTTGGCACCGCAGGCACCGCATCTGGCGCCTGGCGCGCCTTCCATGCCGCGATCCAATCGCGTGCCTCCAGCACGTTTGGCGGCACCACTGGCGCCGTTGGGGTTGGCACCGCAGGTACCGCAGCTGGCGCCTGGCGCGTCTTCCACGCCGCGATCCACTCCCGCGCTTCCCGCACGTTTGGGGGAACCTCAGACGCCAGGTTGGCCCGCGCCGCCACCGCACGGCGTGAAGTCCTGGCGGCTCTTAGTCCCTGCCAGCAGCGGTAGGAAATCCCGAGCGTTGGGCGCCGGGCGAGCTTAACGCGTATACATGAGTAAGATAGCGGAATCGGCAATCGGAATCGAAATAGTCCAATAGACTGACACACTGCACTGCTGATAATCGACTTGGTGTTATTCATTTAACAACCAGGCATGGCGCAGTAATCCAAAGTCGCCGCCGTGTCGGGCCTATCGGTCTGTTTCTTCGCTGTCATGGCGTTCTTCACACCCAAAAAATGTAACAGTAATATGATTCAATATTGGCTGGACGTCGTCAATGATGGAAGTCAACACTTCCCCCGGAGGTCCAAAGTTTGAACGTCAGCTTCGTCGCTTTCCCTAGAATCACGCAAAGCCAAGCTTACCGCATTCGTCCGCAGTGACAGAGCCATTGGTGTGGCCTTGCAATCAAGGGTCAGCCTCGCCAATAAAAGACAGCCAAGGCCCTGATGACAACCGCTGTCAGAAAGCAACCGACCGTTCAGCGCCGGGTTTAAAAGCAAATGGACGGTGACAATAGGGAGCTCCTTACAAGCCTGCTCGCTCATGTGCCGACGGCGCGGTTTCAACGGCCCCTGGTATACGACAACCATGCACGACAACCGAGTATGCACGGCAGCCTTACGCTTCCCCTGGTTGTTTGTGCAGACCCACCTTGAAGCTAGAAGTGCTGCAGTTGCGCGCTTAATGCTTGCTGTCTGCAGCCGGTTACAGAGCTGCGATCGACTCCAGCCCAACGGATAGCAACCTAACCGCCAAAGCGCTGCTGTTGCGATGCACCTAGTTACATCAATTCTTCCGTATTGAGGCCTGTTATGACCATGCCGCATCGGTAGGCCTTCACGGCAGAACTGGGGCGGGCATCAGTAGCTGGTCGGGACGTGTCCGCTCCGCGGGAGCTGAGTCCAACTGCAACACATAGGTGAGTACATGGTTTGATGTCATGTGCTCCAGTGACAGTTGTTGCGCACCAAAGTTTCCCGTTGTTAAACCCCGCCAGCAGTTTTGGCCATAGGACTTGTGTCAGAGTGTTTTCTCCGGTCATCGGTGTTGGAAGTTCTTGATGGCTTGATGAGGAAGATCCCCTTGCTAAGCTCCGGCTCCATCCGCGACTTCTTGGCCCGTTCATAGCTGGACCTAGGATGCGGACACAGCAACCTCAGCAACCCTGGGCGGCTGCGGTTGCGCTGAACGGTTTTTTACTTGTCACGAGTGTACGAGCAGCGGCCGGTAAGGACTGCGCGTTCGCGTCTTACGAACTCTGCAGAGCACCCATGCGTGCGCGTTGACAGAGAGAGAGAGAAAACCGCACGTGCTAGGTGTGCTCCGCAAGCACCCATCTTCACAAACCGCATGCTGTACCGCGAAGGCCCGCTGGGCTCTGACAGTTGGGTTCTTTCGACGCCCAGCGTCGAGCTTCCTGGCGGTTGCTTCTGGGTCAAAGGACCCGTGGGGCTGCCTTACCCCACGTCGATCCCCGCCCTTGCAACGGGCAATGATAATCGCTGGTTGAATATGGCCCACCTCCCGCAATACACATCAAGAAGCCCGCCCCCCTTGCGGATTGTGTGGCGCCTGGCTGGGGCCTGACGCCTGAGGACCCGGTTTCCCCCGCACGATGCCACCGTCCCACTGCCCCCTTCCGTGCAACGGCCGCCACGCAAGCGCAGCAAGCGCCCTCAGCGATGGTCAGATTGCGGGAGTCGTGCTCGGCATCGTGGGCGGCGCTGTGCTGCTGGGGCTGCTGACCGTCCTCGTGTGCTGCTGCCTGCGCGCGTCCCGCCGGCTGCAGACCGGCGACCTCTCATGGTGCGTGACGGCGGCGTGCGCGGGGCCGCGAACGTGGGCCGGGGCGGTGGGATTTCGATGTGCGCCCTGGCTGTCATTTATTCGCTGGGACACTCCACCGCGGGTCGGTGCGGGTCGCGCCGTGGGCGTCCCAAACACCACCGCTTGCGCAGGCCTTGACGTGCGCACGCGGCGATTACTGTGACTGAAGAGGCGGGCTCGGATCCGACCCTGGGTGGTCATTAAGGCCTTGTCTGTATGTCGTCCGGTCGCCCCGCAGGGCAAAGTCTGGTGATGTGGAGGCCACGGCCATGGGCCAGACCCCGCACCAACCGCTGTCAGGGCCTTGCGCGGACGATCTGGCGGCGGCGGAGGCCGCCCGGCGCGGCAGCGCCGCCGCCTCCGCCGCTGTCGACGGCCCCAACGGCGACGCCAGCGTCCTCAGAGGCGCCTGCCGTACCGACGCGTCGACCGTGACGGGCGAGGGCCAGAGCGCCGCGGAGTACGACAGCGGCGGCGGCACCGACATGGCGGCGTTCCCGCCCTCCGGCGGCGGCAGCGGCGGTGGCCGTAAGCCGGGCTTCTTCCGGGGGCGCAGCGCCGGCGCCGGCGGTGTGGCGAACTTTTTCGTGGTGCCCAAGGGGCTCTTGCGGAACAACAGCGGCAACGTCAAGGACAAGCACCTGCAGGTGGTGATGACGTGCGCGACGAGTGAGATGCGGGGTTAGGAAAACGACACCGCAGTTGAAAAGAAAAAATAAAAGATACCGGGCTCCTTGCTTGCGTGTGGGTCGCGTCCGCATGAGGCCCACACGAAAATCTACACCCGGGCGGCCGGACCCGGAGCCATGTCTACCCACCGCTGCCCGACGAGCCTGCCGTATACCCCGCCTGGCTTCCAGCAGCACTCCCGCCCTTGCGTGTTACGTCCAGGTCTTTATTTTTTTTACATGTTTTCATCAATACGAACCGAACCGGAAACCAACCACCAGGTCTCCCGGTCCGCTCGTGTGGAGCCATCCGCTGAGCTGGAGATGGCGGAGACCTTCCAACCCGCCGCCACCAACATGGGACCTCCGCTGTCAAAGTCGTCCATGCTGCTGCGCTGGCTCAGCGGCGCCGACGAGGGTCTGCCGGCGGCCGCGGCGGCACAGGCCGCGGCGGCGGCCGACGGAGGCGGCGCGGCCGGCATTGCCGGCGGCCGCAAGGCCGCGGCGGCCGCGCGCGGCGGCGGCGGACGCGGCATCGTCGCAGGTCTGGGTACTTCGTTGGACCGGTTGCCGCTGCTGTCGCTGGCGGCGCAGCAGACTGGCATTGTGTGGAGCAAGATGCCGCAGTCGGTGGCGTCCTCGCCTGCGGTGTCAGTGGCGGAAAGCTCGTCCATGTTTATGCTCAAGGTGAGTGGCTGGATATGGTTGCGGGGATGGGAGGGCTAAATGGTGTATTGCAACCTTTGCAAGTGGGCAGTAGTATTAGTAGTATTGGGCTGCGAGGATGGATGCGTGGGAGGGGATGGCGGCGGGTGGATGGTTTGGATGCCGGGGGGAGGGGCTAGCGGCGGGCGCGCGCAACTTGGGGGCGTTGCGCGCTTGCCGTCTCCGCACCTTCTTCAGACTGCCCTTGCAACGGCTGGCGGTTGCCTGCTCGACTGCCGCAACTACTCCTGTACACCGAACGGTCGCGTCGGCAACTGCTGCTGCGGCGCTGTCCCCGCAAGTGTCGCCCCCTCCCACCGCAAGCTCTGTCAAGGAAAATCCGATGTGGCAATGGTTGCCCGTTCTGGCAATGGTTGCCAGGAAAGCCACTACCAGACCCTTACCAAACTTCTGCTGTGCCTCCTCGCTGCCGGGCTGCTGCTGCTGCTGCTGCCTCCTCAGGGCACCTTGAAGCGCTCTGACGCGCCGGAAGACACGGCCGCCTCCGCCGTACACGGCCACAGCCAGACCCTCACACACGCCGCCGAGGCGCTGGCCGCCTGGCACGGCGGCGACGACCGCTATCCTGCCAGCATGGCGCAGGCCTCCGTCAACCCTGCCGCCGCCGACGTCGGCGCCTCCGGCGCCGCCCGCTCCGGCGGCATCGTCTTTGATTACGTAATGCGGTCGTTCAGCGGTCGTACCGCCGGCGGCGGCGCGTCGAGCCGCGCGCCGACGATTGGCGGCGGCGTGATCCTGCCGGTGTCGACCTCCTCTGGCGGGAGTGGCCCGGACGGTGGTTTCGGAGCCGGCGACGCGTTCACGATGGGCGTCCTGCCGGATGAGCACATGTTGGCGCTGGTGGGTTGTAAACTGGCGCAGGAGGGCAATACAAAAAGTACCGCAGCGAAGGGACGGAGACGGCGCGGGAGGGTGGGGGTGGGGTGGAATTCCGTGCGGTTCGCCTGCTTTGCATGACCCTCCGCACCCGCCCTCGCTGTTGCGCGGACTCCGTGCGCCGCCTCCGCAATCCCAGGCGCTGCACCGCACGCCGCCACACGACGTCCAAGACTCGCCGCGCGCTGCCGGACCCCACGCCGTCGGCGGCGGCCAGCCATGGCTGCATCAGGTCCCAGCCACGAAGCTGACTGCCCTGCGGGAGGCTGACGGCGAGGAGGAGGATGAAGGGGAGGAGGCCGCGCCGGCGCCGGCGCCACGGCCGGCGCTGCCGGCTCAGTCCTTCTCCATCACCACCGGGCAGCTGGCCCCGATACCGGCGGCGGCGCAATCGCCGGCGTTGCCGCTGTCGGCTCCGGCGCAGGAGGGCCCTGGACCTGTAGTGAACCACGGGTCGGTGGACACTGCCAGACCCGGCTGGACCCACTTTGGAGACGGCGAGGCGTCGTCCTTCGTGACGACGGCGCCGGCTGTGGGAGGCTTGGCGCCGCTGGGCGCGCCCGTGTGCGGCCCCGTCGGCAGCAGCCTCCAGACGGCAGAGCGAACCCTGCCCGCCGTTGGCGCGGTGGGATACCCCGCCGCCGCCGCCGCCGCCGCACCTCTGGCCGCCGCCCAGGCTGCGTTGCCCTTGCAGCCGCACTCCCCCCGGGCCGACAGTGCCCGCGACCGCGACTCCACAAGTGAACTCGCGGTCGGCAACTTCTTCGGCGGTCTGCCTGACGTTGACGTAGCCGCCGCCGAGGCCGGTGGCCAGCGGCCGTCGGAGCTGCCGTCGCCGGCGACGGCGGCGCCGCGCGGCGGCGCGCCGTGGGTGACGCCGCAGACTTCGAACCTCCTGCAGGCGCGCGTGGCGGCGCCGTCGCCGCTGCCGCTGCAGGCGAGTCAATCCAGCACCAGAACAAGTCTCCTATCTCAGACGTCGTTGGCGTCGCCGTCATTGGGCGTGCACTACCCGGAATTCCCGGCGGAGGCGCTGGCCGCCCCGCCGTGGCGCGGCGGCGGCGCCTCCGGACACGCCTCCGAGACGCCGCGCGGCGACGGCGGAGGAGAAGACGCGGCGGCGGACCCGAGCGCCGTCGGGGGGCCGACGAGTCGAAGCTCGACTGGCGGCGAGCGGCAGTAGGCTTGTCGGGGCGGCGGTGGCGCCGGTGCGTCTTCTTCTCGGCGCCTTTTGCTCGTTCGCGGCTGGCTGGAACCGCGTAGGGTGGAACAGGTGTCGACACGCAGACACGTCTTGTCGTGCTGCGCTGCGCTGTACTTTGCTGTGCTGTGTGCGGTGCGATGCCGGTATGCATGACAGGGTCGTGGCGCGGGCTGCTGCAGTGCTGGTCGTCCTGCCGTGTGCGGTGCGGCGCCTGGCGGAGAGGAGAGGTGCAACCGTGCAAGGCGGCGGTGGAAACCGCTGGAGAGCTTCATCATTGTTCGGTGCGCTGCATTGCAGGAACGGCGGCGCGGGCGTATATTTTGTCTCCGCCCCTCGCCCGGCGAGGGGCCCCTCGCCGGTGCGTTGAGGAGTTTTGTAGTAGTCGTGACTCGTGAGCCGCTCACGGCCTGACCCCATCGCCGCGGTCCTTCTGCTTAAAGTTATTTCTGGTCAACTATGGAAAAAGGCACACGGAACATGATACTGCGTTTTTTTGCCTTTTTTGCCTTTGTCTGCGTCCTGAGCTTGCGGGTTGCAGGAGACGCAGTCGCTACGGCGCTTGCTGCTTGGCATTTCCTGAAAGAGGGGGTGAGCGGATGGAGAAGGCAGGGGCATAGCAAAGCAAAGAGAGGAGCCGCCACCGCTTGCGTTGTCCTCCGCCCCCCATCGTTACGGTATCGTCTTTCTTTTATACGGTGGCGTTGGGGCAGCGCAGCGCAGCCGCACAGCATTCGCTTGTGCATGGGACACCGCAGCAGTTGTTGGCCCCTGCGGGACTCGTGGCGCTTTTACTTTTGGGGGAGGGCCGGGCCAGGGGGCCGTCGGAGCCCACTGCAGTGGGTGCTGCCTGTAAAGGGCAAGTGCTGTCTGTAAAGGGCAATAATGAGGCTGTGTGACTGAGGCGCATTGTGACCGTAGGTGGCGGTGGTGGCGATGGTGGCGTGGCGGTGATGACGTGTTCCCGGCATACGACTCGCACGCATACAGACATTGGGGGCCGTGACCGACACCAAGCCGCAGGGTTTGCCGGAGGGAGAAACGTCATCGGTCAACGGTCCCAACCGTGGCTTTCTTTCCCTGGGTTCAGGGGGGGATGGAGAGGGTGCGGCGGCACGGTCGGTAGTGTGTGCGCGTGAGGGCCGCACACGCGCGCTAACGGCATGGCACCCCATCTACCGTATCCATGGGGTCCGCGGGCGGCTCGGGGCTGGTTTGTGTTGGTCGGGTGGTGAGGACTGAGGAAGCTGGAAGTTCGGGTGGCAAGGGTGGCGCTTGGAGAGATCTGCGTTGGCGGCGGGGTAAGGGTTTGTGGGTGGTAAGCGCGTGCGCTGCTGGCATGTTTTGACTTGCAGCCACCGCAGCCACGGGAGTGTGGCTGATGTGTGTGACTTGTACGATGTCGTACAGTTCCCGGGGAAGCTGGCTCCAGTGCTGCGACATTGCGATTGGTCCCGTCGAACGGTATTGTCATAGTGCGTGTATTATGCCTGGTCATGAATCATGGATCGATGCGATTCTGTCGATTCCACTATATGGCTCCCACTGATCTCGTTTGTAACGTACGACAGGCGTACGGCAGGTCTTGCAGTCGTGAGCAGCCGCCTGGCGCGGCCGCCCATTGAGCTTACATGCTTGATGTATCGCAATGCTGAGACGATACTATGGCTTATGCCTGACTTATGAGGAATTATAATCACTTGGTCGGCGGGTGGGTATGCTATTGGGCCCACCTTTGCTGAAGTATGCGTCATGTGCACGTGTGCCTCAACGCTTCCCGCTCCTGAGCTCCATATAAACTGCTCCTTTTTTAATTTTGCGCTGCGGCGGATAGTTTGCACTGGCGAGTAGCGGGCCCAGCGGGAGTCTTGACGGGCCCCCAACGGCTACAGTGTTCCAAGGCACGGGCGGGAAGGGCGGGAAGCCGTGGTGGTTCTCCTCGTCCGCTCTGGAGACCCCTTTTTCTTTACTATTTCCGTGTCGCAATTACAGTGTGATCTAGACGCTCTGAAGGGTTATCCGGAGGGTAGAGCCAAAGGGCCGGCTGGCCGTGCTCTGCAGCCGATACGACCAGGGTGGATGAGAGTGCAACAAAGTGACGAGCACTAAGGGCAGAGTTTGTTTTTAGCGTAACGAGTTTCGATGATCGGTAGTTGAGACGATTCTGGGAAGGATGGGGACGAACGGGCAGAACATCGAGGCAGTGTACGGTACGTTGGTACGACTGCGTCCGTTCCCCTGCCTTGGCTCTCGGGCCCGGGCCCGACCCTGTTCGACGATGTCCCTGTTCAAAGATTGGCAACGGATGCGGCAGAAGATCTTGACGCCAGTAGTAAAGCTGCGACATCGGCGCTTTTAAACAGCATTTTTGCGGTCAACTGCTGCGTCCTTTACTTGCTGGCAGGCCCGGCCCCTAGCATGAGCTGTACTATTACCAATGGTTAGGTTCATGTACCGAGTTGTTTCCCTGCCACCTTCCGTAAAGTCGTTGTAACGCGAAAGCTGTACCATGGCTTTGACGCTTGAGGAGACCCGGGCTTTCAGCCGGAACCTTGACGAGTACAAGGAAGCAAAGTATGGTCACCTGCTGGCAAGCTGTGGCTGTGCTCAGCTGTCACTGACCTAAATGGCTTGACCTCGACCACTGCAACCAGGCGGAGAATTCTAGGGAAATGGGCCTCAGACTGCAAAGTGCTTTTAACTATCGAGGCGATCAAAGGTGGGGGCGTTTTGCACCTCCAACGAAAGCAGAACGTCTTTTGCAACACTCCTGTATCCCTCATGGTGCACGGCGTGGGCGCCAGCCGCAGGCGCCCCTCACCCTCCCCCCAGATCACCTCGGGCTCCCCCGACCGCTCCTTCCCGCAGATGGCTGGCCAGAAAAGCTGTCGGGCGTCCTCCAGCCAGCATTCACCTTCCTGCAGGAGCACGGCCTCATCAACTTCGGCGTCGATTTGCGCTTGCCAGGTACAGCTGCCTTGGCGGCGCAACGCTTTAGAATTGCCAGGGAGCCGCGGCGCCGAGCGACATCCAATCCCCGCGCAGCCTGTCGCTGGCCCCCCCCATCAACGGCCTTGCGCCCCCGGCCACACACTTGGGGGGCATTGGCTTGGACACTGTTGCCGTTGGCCGTCGGCGGATGGCCCCTCTCCCGTCCGGTTGTTTTCACCGCTTGACACATCCCCCTTTTGCCGCACTCGTTATCCCATCTGCCCGGTCGCCCGATATCGACCTTGAACCACCCAGAGCCCCCAGCCGCGGCTGCGGCGACGGCCAAAGCTGCCGAGGAGGCCGAGCAGAGCGCCGCCGCCGACTCCGCCGCCGCCGCTGCTGCCGCCGCCCCCAAGAAGCCCAGCAAGGCGGACATCGTGGCCCGGCTCTACACCATCCTGCGCACAGCGGACTTTGCGGTAGGGAGGCCACGGCAGCAGGCAGCCGGAGCGGCGGTACCCACAAAACACGGTGGACTGGAAGGGGGAACGAAACGATGGCTTGCGGGGGCACATGAGCCCGCGCGTCGCACATGACCGGAATGGCCTCATGCGCGTGCGCCGTAAACGGCTGGGGCTGGGGCAGGCTCTGCGTGCGGCGAGGCGAGGGCTCTGATGCAGCTGGGTTGATGCAGTCGGGGTTGGGTCGCCATGAGTCGGTCCAGCCAGAGGCGGAGGCGGAGGCGGAAGCCTCCTCGCGCCTCGAGAGCGCTGCGTTCGATTATCTACCGGTGTTCCAGCCGGGTTCATGAGCGCCAGTCGACAAGGCAAAACAGATTCTGACGGGCTGAGCTCGGGCTTGAGCCCGGGCTAAGGCACGACGAGCTCTTCCAGGACAACGGTGGCGGGCACCGCACCGCAACAAACCGCCGGTTCGCGGTGCGTGCGAGCCGGGGGGTGCAGCTAAGCTCCGAAACCTTGTCTGTCTAGGGTTTGCCTGCGGCTGTGTGGTTGAGGAAAACCCATTCCTTCCCATTCACCCGTGCCTGCGTCGGGCCCCTTACGTTACGGCATGTACGGCATGCCGTACACAGGTCATGACCGAGAAGAAGATCCGCGCGCAGCTCGAGGCGGACCTGGGCTGCGATATGGGGCCGTACAGGGCGCTCGTACGGAAGCACGTAAGCGCTCAGGCGGGGGGGGGAGGAGGGAGTTGGAGGGAGGATGCGCGGGAACCGCGATGTCGTGCGGCGCGACTGGGAAGGGCTGAACTTCCGCCTCCTGCCCTACGCTGCGACCCGTTCCCCGTTTTCCTTACTCCCGGAAGAGCTTGCCCCGGGTTTTCTATCCCTGACCCCTCCCCTCACTCGCGCCTCGTTTCTGTAGGTTATGTACGTCGTGGAGCACCAGGACGAGCGGGATTCCCTGGAGCCGCTGCCCATCAGCGACGACGAGCAGGAGGCGGAGGGCAACGAGGCGGGGGAGCGGGACAAGAAGAAGCGGGAGGGCAAGGCCGGAAAGGCCGGCGGCAGGGAGGGGAAGGAGGGGAAGCAGGAGGAGGGGAAGGCCAAGGAGCAGGAGCCGCATGTGGTGGTGGTGGGTGCAGGGCTGGCGGGCCTGGTCGCGGCGACGGTACTGCAGGTGGGTGGCTGGGAGGGTGGGCGGCTAGGAGGGGTGCGTGGAAGGGTGGGTGGCTGGCTGCCCGGGTGGTGCGTGGGCATGCGCGTGGCTGGCTGGCTGGGTGCGTGACTGGCTGGGTGGGTGGGTCCAATGAAGGGGCTTGTTGCCCTCCATGACGACTACACTTGAAGGCTTGGGTGGGTTATGGCTCATAGCGTCCTAGGAGAGTGCTTGGGATGGTATGGACGAGTATGTCTGTGGGCGGATGGCGTGCGATATGGTGGGAGGGTGGGGTGCGTTCACCGTGTGCGTGTGCGTGTGTTGGTCCGTAGGAAGGAGGATGCCCCGCCGGTCCAAATAACCTCACCTCTCCTCTCCGCTCCTGCCTCGGCTCCCTGCCTCGCATTCTCCCGCGCGCCCTCCCCGCTTTCGCGCTTCGGCGCCGCTCCCCGGCCACACACATACAGCCCCCTGCTTACGGTCTGTCTGTCTATCTGTGTTTATATTGGTGTGTATGTGCGTGTGTGTCTCAATGCGTTTCAGCGCAACGGCTGCAAGGTGACCGTGCTTGAGGCGCAGCAGCAGGCGGGAGGCCGCCTGGCCAAGCTCATCTCGCACGCATCCTCCTCATCAGCCGCAGCCCAGGCGCCAGCGTCGGCGCCAGCGTCCGCGGAGGTCTCAGAGGCAGGGGCAGCGCCCGAGAGGCAAGGCGAGGGTGCCCTGCACGACGCCGCGGTGGCGGCCTTCGGCCCCGTCTCGCTGATCCTGCCGGCGCTGCTGGCGCCGGCGGCGGAGGCTCAGAAGGGCGCAGGCGAAAGCGAAAGCGAGCGACCCATGGGTCATGAGGAGCGGTGGCCCGCCGGCGCCGTGGCGCTTCGGACGCTATGCAGCCAGCTGGGGATCAATCCGCTGCCGCTGGGCGACGCGGCAGCGGGCGGTGGCGGGAGCGGCATCGGCGGTGGGGGCGTGCTGTTGCACCGGCCGCGTCTGTTCGGTGACGGCGGCGACGCGGCGGGAACGGCGCCGGGTGTGTCCATGATTGCGCCGGAGGTGCAGGACGAGGCGGAGGGGTGAGAGGAGCTGCGACCCGCGTGTGGGAGTGGGGAGTAGCAGGGTTCACTTGCTGACGAAATTCGGGCTGGGTTGCCGGGAGGAGAAGGTACCGATGTGTTGAGAGGCGGGTGTAATGCGCGAACCGCACGCGCGGGCGCGGGGCGCCGCCCTGGCGTGGGATGTTGCGATGGCAGCTCATTGCTTTGGGAGACGGTAGAGCCCCCGCCCCCAGAGCAGCTGCCAGATCGGCCCTCGGGTCTCGATCCTCGGGCCGCGCGGGCGGCACCCCCTCCCCTCCCCCAGGCCGCCGCAATGGCCGGCGGCCCCCGCTGGCTCCGGATCGCCCACTGGCCATGTCGGCCGGGCCCCGCCGCTCGTGCCTAAGGAGCGGCGGGGCCCGGCCGGCATGGCGGTGGTGCCCGGTGCCGCTCCTCAGGCCCGGCCCGGCATCCCCTCTGCTTCCCTTCCAGGAGCCGTCGCTACACGCTCGTAAACGGGTTTGACGCCGGGCCTGCTGCTGGCCCGGCGCCATATCGCACTTCACGGGACACGGTACATCCCGTCGTCCGACCGTCAACCTCGCCACCTGGCACCGGACCCTTGAACGGTTCGCTGCGGTACCCTTTTGGAAGGGTTCGCACGTTTCCCCTTTTCTTTACCTCGCGTGACAACCCACCGGACACACAGTGAGGGACCCCGCACTGCACTGCACACCCACACCCACACCCGCGCCAGGTTGCTGGCAGAGCTGCTCGCGGCTGTACGGCGTCGCTTGGACGAGCAGGACGAGCAGCGCGGGAAGCGTCACCAGCAGCAGCAGCAGCCGAACGGCCACAGCGGCGGCGCGGCGCAGCCGCCATCATCATCATCGTCGTCGTCGAAACCCCCTTCAGTGTCGTTGGCGGGTTCGCTCGCTGCGGTTTTGGAAGCGGAGCTGGCGCGGCTGGTGGCGCCCGCGGCGGCCGCGAACGCAGAGGGTGGCGCTGCCGCGACGGCGTCGGCTGGCGCGGGCGTGAAGCGCCCCGCGGAGGCCGCGGGGGCCGCGGACGCTGCGGAGGGCGGCGGGCTGGCGGCGGGCGAGGGTCCTGACCGGCCGGCGAAGCGCAGCCGCGGGGAAGCGAACGGCGGCGAGGCGGCGGAGGAGGAGGGGGAGGAGGAGGCGAAGCCTCCGCCGCCTCCGCCTGAGGCCGCCGGCGCGGAAGGAGGAGCAGGCGGCGAGGCGGGGAGGAGTGCAGCGGGCAGTGGTGGCGGGGAGGGGGGCGGTGCAGGCAAGCAGGCGGGGGAGCCGGGGGCCTCGTCGGAGCCCGCAGAGCCGCAGGGGAGGCACGTCCGGGAGGTGGGTTGGGCGGGCTGGGGGTGTCACGAAAGTGGGGTAAAGAAGAGGACACCGCAGCGAAGGGGCTGAGACGATAGTGGGGGCGGCGGAGACGCATTGCCGCTTGCCGCCCCACCTCTTTTGAGGCCCTCACGCCTCCCTCCCCCAGCGGGTAACTACATTATTCACCCAATGAATCCACTCCCACCAAACCCCCAAAATGGGCTCCTCCGACTCCTCTCTCCTCTCTCCTCTAGCCACCCGTCGACCCGCTGCGAGCACCTAGCCCCCCTGCCTCCTTCTCCCGCCTTTACACCGCGTCCGTCAGCTTTTGCCTATTTCGACGACCCCGCCTACCCCGCCTACCCCTCTCCAGGAGGTCCTCCACGTGCTCCGAAACCACCTGCTGCCGCTGCTGGAGCTCCAGATCGGCGCCCCCCTCACCAAAGTGCCGCCCAGCCAGCTGCGCCTGCTGCCGCCGTCGGGACTGGCGCTGCTGCGGCTGCCGCCACTGGAGCAGGAGCACTCGCCCACGCAGCCGGGGACGGCGGCACCGCGGCTGGGGCTTCTGCCGGCGGGCGGCGCGCGGCGGCTGGTGGAGGCGTTGGCGGCGGGCCTGAGCGACTTGCGGACGGGCGTAGCGGTGACGGGCGTGGCGGTTCTGGCTGGCGGAGCGGTCAAGGTGTCGACGGACTCAGGTGCGTGCCTCCGCCGCCGTCGCCGCCGCCGCCGCGGCGGCGGCAGCGTAGCCGGGTCTAGGGCGCGCGTTGCGTTGCGTTTGCGCGCTGGGCCGCGTGTACCGTGCTATGCACCCCGTGTATGCATATGCCCAGTCGCTGGGCTGCCGGTATTCGGCGACCTTTCGACCCGCGGGTCGGCGTCCGCGCGGGGTGCCGGGCAGGCACCGACCACCGCTCCCCACGTCCTCCGCGCCGCGACCCCGCTTACAAGTCTTCACAATCGCGACCCCCCCCCCCCCCCGCAGCGGGTGTCATCAAGGCCGCCGCCGCCGTACTGGCGGTGCCGCACGCCGTCCTACAGTCCGGCGCCATCGCCCTCGACCCGCCGCCGCCGCCGTACCGCGCCGCGGCGGCCGCGCGCGTCGGCGGCGGCGCCGCCGTGTGCTTGTCCCTGCGCCTGCCGCCGGGCGCCGGCCTCCCGCCGCTGCTGTGCGGCAGCGGCGGCGGCGCCGCCAGCGAAGCGCGACCGTTCTTCGTCAGGGCGGCAGCGGCGCCCGGCGGCGGCGGGCAGCCGGGTGCGGGGCTGGGCTTCCTGTTTTGCCCCGCAGGGAGAGCCTCGGCGACGGCGGAAGGGGAGGCGGAAGGGGAGGCCTCCGGAGGCAAGGCTGGGGAGGTGGTGCTTGTGGCGCACGTCACCGGCGAATCTTCGGTGAGGATGTAATTAAGATTTCGACTTGGATCTGGATCTGGATCTGGGCTTTTATGCGATGATCGCTCAAGCGGAAGGGCAATGTGGGCGCAACGCCGGCTTCGTGGGGTGCCGCGCCGCCGCGTGTGTGAGTGTGTGTTTCGTGAGCTTGCGGTGCTTTCCTCATTTGCGTTCCAAGCTTCTAACTGAATGTGGCGGCGGCATCGCCGCCGGCCCTGTGCAGCCCCTGGAGCTGTCCGATAAGGACCTACGTCGGCACGCCGTCGCGGCGCTGCAGACGGCGGCGGCGGCCGCGGCCTCCGCCGCTGCCGAGCGCGGCGACCAGCCCAGCGCGGCGCCTGCGGCACCGCTGCTCCGAGACCACCTGGAGCCGGTTTCGTGCCACGTGGCGCGCTGGGGCGGGCCGGTGGCGACGGCGGCGGCGGCCGCAGGGTCGGGGTCCAACCGGGCGGCGGCGATGGCGGCGGCGGCCGCCGCCACCGCCGCGCGCGGGGGCGCGTGCGCGCACTTGGCGGCGCGGGATGACCCACGGGACATGGCGCTGCTGGCGGGGCCGCTCAAGGGCCGCCTGTTCTTCGCGGGTGGGCGGGGCGGGTGGGCGGATGGTTGGATGGAGTGGAGTGGTGCGGGTGGAGCTCCACGAACGCTCTTACCCGCTGACAGCCCTGCTTTGGCGCCCGGAGGTCTCCCGCGGCATGTTTAAGAGCCAGATCTTGCGTTGGCCATCGGAGTAATGCACTTGTACACAAGTCGCAACGTCTAGGCCGCAGACATCTGTCGCCTCTCAGCTCACGCCGGCAGTCGGCACGTCGCATGTCTCTGGCCCGAGACATGGCCGTTGCCTCCTGATTTCCGAGCCCCCCGTCCTTAATCTCGTTCCCAGTCCTTTTTGGCAACCCCAATGGCAACCTCGTTCCCCTTACGCCTCGTTCCCCTTTGATATTATGCCCGCCCATCGCCCGCACAGGCGAGCATACCGCTGCCGACCAGTTGCCGTACGGCCTGCTGGCGGCGCTGGCGGGGAGCGGCCTCCGAGAGGCCGCGCGCGTGCTCAAGGCCCTCAAGGGCGGCGGCAGCGCCGCCGCCGCCGCCGCCGCCGGCGGCTCCGGAAAGGCAGCGGCGGCGGCGGCGGCGGCGGCCGCTGGGGCTGCCAGCGTCCTGGAGGTGGGCGATGAGCCGCCGCTGCAGGAGCTTATCGCCGCGGCGGAGGCGGAGGCCAGGGCGGCGACGAAGGCGGAGGCTGGTGCTGCCGCCGCCGCCGCCTCGAAGGCGGCGGGCGCGAAGGCGGAGGCCGCCGGGACGAAAGCGGGACGGGGCGGCGGCGGTGCGGACAAGGCGAAGGTCAAGGGCCGCTCGGCTCAGGTGGGGCCGGCGGTGCCGTGCGCGCGCGCGGGGGCTGGGGTAACGGTGTTGCGGGCGCCTAGGCGTCGGAAGGGCGCGGGACAGCGTTCGCGTTCCTGCCATCGCAGAGCAGCAAGTGCCTCGCCCCCAAAGGCCCTCCCGTAATTGTCCCGTTCTTGGCCCCCGTGCTGCGAAAGCGCCCTCCTGCCCCCGGTACACTGTTTGCCCCCTTACGGACAGCTTGTCCCGGCCGGGGCTTCCTCCAAAATTCCCCTCCCTCCCGTCTGCCCGTCTGCCCGTCTTGGCGTTTCCCAGCCCACTCCCCAGCTTGGCTGCGGCTGCTGCAACCAGTGCCAAAAGCGCAGTTTACTCCCAACCTGCAGCTTGGCTAAGCTAAATTGCCTTTCGGGCTGCTGCCAAGGTAGAAAGCCCCCTTCTGCCCCAGGCTGACGGACCTCCGCCCCTTCCGGTCCGCCGCCCCTCTCGGTCCGCCGCCCCTCCCGGGGTCCCGCCGCCCGCAGGTGCTTGCCTCTGACTCCGAGTCCGAAGGCGAGGAAAATGAGGATGTGGTAGAGGAGGAGGAGGAGGAGGAGGAGGCCGCTGCCAAACGCCGCAAGAAGGACTCGGCCGGCAAGGCCGGCAAGCCGGCGGCCGTCCGGCCAAAGGGTAAGGCCGAGAAGGCGGGCAGGGCGGCCGGCGGAAAGGGCAAGGAGGACGAGCTGGAGGACGAAGACGACGCTGCCGGGGGCTCTGCGTCTGAAGAGGAAGAGGAGGAGGAGGAGGAGGAGGGCAGCGAGGAGGAGGAGGAGGAGGAAGAGGAGGGTGGTGGGAGGAAGAAGGGCGGCAAGGCGGCCGGTCGCAAGCAGCAGCAGCAGCGCAAGCCGGCCGGCAAGGGCAGGCGCCGTGGGAGCGATGACGACGAGGCGGAAGAGGAGGAGGAGGAGGAGGCCAAGGGCGGCAAGGACAAGAAGAAGAAGGAGAAGGAGAAGAAGCGCAGGCGCGGCGGCAGCGATAGCGAGGAAGGCGGCGGCAGCGAGGGCGAGGAGGAGGGCGGCGCGAAGCGGGCCAAGGGCGGCCGGCGCGGCGAGCGCGAGAAGGAGCGGCAGGAGGACGCGGCGCAGCTGGGCTTGTTGGACAAGTGAGTCGTAGCACGGTGCCGTACTCTAATTTCAGACGCCTGTCGGATCTATTGGGAGACGTCAGGGAGACGCGGGGCGAGGAGAGGCTATGGGAGGGCGTCTCTGGCGCGGTCCGCGCCACGCGCCGCGACGCACGTCACCTTCTATACCCATCTGCCGCGGCGCTCGTCGTCGCTTTCCACACCATACACACACACACACCCCGGGACGCCTCGGTGAACGTCTTCTCCTACACCGCTCCTGGGCCAGCGGGCTGCCCTGGCTCCGCAGGCCGCTTCCGCGCCTTCCTTCCCACCCCCTCCCCCTTCCTCTCTGTCCCCTCCTCGACACCACCACGCGCCTCCCTCCACGCCCTCGCCAGCTTGCCCATTCAGACTTTCCCAGCAACGGCCAAAAGCGCCCATAGGCTCCAGGAAGGTGAACTGTATAGTACTGATGATGTATTGTACTAAGGCACGTCCCCTTGTTGTACTGGTGGTGGGTTTGACCCGTCCTGACGTCCTCCGTTACCCCTCCTTGACCCCTAACTCGGCATCCCCGCAGGCAGAAGCGGCAGCAGGCACTGGCTAAGCTGCAGGCGGACCGCAAGGACGTCAAAGTCGTCTACAAGGCCATGATTGCGGCAAGCAACGGTGCGGCTGCGGGGTTGGGGTGGCTGGAGGCTGGGGGCCGGGTGGAGGTGGGTGGAGTCTTAATTTTCTGTGTGTTGGGGGCTGAACGATTCGGTAGGTGTGCATGACAAGGGCCGCCAAGGTGCTTGGCCTGCCGGCCCCGCCTGCCGGCCCCGCCTGCCTGCCCTGCCCTGTCTGCCCTGCCCTGTCTGCCCTGCCCTGTCTGCCCTGCCCGTCTGTGTTCCACCGCACTGCCGTTGCGGTAGCTTTGCAGCGCGGCGGCTCGGCGTGCCTGTCTGCCCGCCGCCATCCCGACACCCCGCCTGAGCCAGGCGCCCTGCTGTGTCGTACCGCTGCCATGCACGTCCCACCGGCCACTTGGAACACCCCGCCCTGCCCTGCTGCCCTGCACACTCACTTCACTTTCACCGGCTCGGTTGGATCCTAAGTTGGATCCTGATTTACAACAACCAACACCGAGCGTGATAGCTGAGAGGCTCACGCCTCTGGACACCCCGCGTAAGCTGTGGTAGGAGTTTAGGACCCACCACCCACAGTGTTGAGCTGAAGCACACACACGGCCTGCTCGGGGCCCACTGTAACGATCGCGAAGCGCTCTGTGCCCTGCCCGGCACCCCGCCCGCCGCTTTCCCACGCCGTTCCTCTTATGCTCCTCTATGCTCCGCTATGCTGTGCTCCACTCCACTCCACTCCTGTCCGCTCCACTCCACATCCCCACTCCTGTCCGCTCCACTCCACCCCACCCCACTCCACTCCGCTCCACTCCACCCGTCAGGCAACCTGGGCCCCCTGCGGGAGCAGATGTCCTCATGCGCGGACCTGGACGCCAAGCTGGTGATGCTGCAGGCGCTGGAGGTGCGCGCCGGCCGGTCCCTGGGCTGGGGAAGGGAGTTGTGATGAAATCCGAAATGGGGGAGGAGATCGAGTGAAATCCTCAATGGGAACTGGGGGGGAGGGAAGAGGCGGCCGGGGCTGAGGGTTCAGGGATTAGCAACCGCAGCGCCGGGACGGGGGAGGTGTGGGAGGTAAGCATGGCTGGGCCGAGGCCCGGGTGTGTTTTGGGGCGGAGCACAGCCTTGGCTCGCTCGCTGGCTGACCGGGCGTGTTGCGCCCCTCGCTGTGGCTTGATTCTCTTCCCCGGTCAGCCGCACCGGTGGTTGCCTCACACCGCTTCACGCCCTCGTCCATGCACTTCCCGAGATCGCTCTCCCTCCCATGCCGCCCCTACCGCCCCATCCCGTCCCTCCCGGCCCGGTCGTGCACCCCACGTGCAGAAGTCCAGCATGCAGACTCTCCAGCTGCTTGCGAACGACGGGTCGGCGCTGACGTGGCTGCGGGACTGGCTCCTGGTGAGAGAGGAGAAGCGAGGGAGGCAGTCCGTGTGCTGTGGGGAGGCAGCTGGGGTGTGCCTTGTGCGGTGGGTAGGCGCCGACCTGTGTGCGTTGTGAGGCAGGTGGTTGGGATGCGCGGTTGGGGTGCGGTTGCGTGTACCGTGTTGAGGGTGGCTGCTGCCCCATCCCCCCCAGGTATGTTCGGTAAGTAGTGCTGGGTTCTGGGTCCGTTCGCTCACGCCGTCTCCGCCCCTTCGCTGCGGTATCTACTTTTTCTTACCAACCCCCACAGACACACGCTGCCTGCTCTTTTATACTTTTTTCGTATTCCCCGCCCCACACTCAATACACAACCACAGGAGCTGTGCGACGACTCCTCCGCCGAGCACCTGGTGCTCATGGAGCTGAGGCTGCTGGAGAGGATGCCGCTGTCTGGGGAGGCGCTGGCGGCGGCGCTGGCGGCGGCGGGGGCGGCAGAGGAGGGGGCGCAGGACGAAGTCGCGCCCGCCGCCGGCGGCGCCGCGCCCGTTCGTGCGCTGGTGGTCGCGGTGCGGGAGCGGTGCGGGTCACACCGTTCCAAGGACGTGAAGCGCATGGCGGGGCAGGTGTCGATGACGTGGGAGCGGAGAGGTGAGCGGAGGGGCAGGGGAAGGCGGTGACCCGTGGGTCGCTGCCCTGCGCTGCGAACTGCGACGCGGGCCGCGGGGTCCCCGGGGGTGACAGGGTTCCCAGTCTTCGCGCGATTCACTGCACCTGCAGCTTTAAAGCCCATGCACCAAAACAACAGTCTTGTTGTTCCTCCATCCCTCTCTCTTTGCGCCTGCTGCTGCCGAACCACCTGAAGTACGGCCGCCCTGACCGGGGGCGTGCTCCGGAACCAAATCCCTCACCCAGCCCAACCCTTGCCCCTCCGCGCTTCTTCTCGCAGCCGCCTCAGCCACGACAGGCCGCGCCGCGCCGGGCGCCGGCGGCGCCTCCTCCTCCGACCGGCCGCACCCCAGCGGCATCCCTTCCGCGCCCCGCCCGCCGTTCTTCAACCCCAAGAACCTGGTGTCCCTACGTGCAACTCCACCGCCACCGCCGCCTCCGACGGCGACGACGTCAGCCTCGGGCGCGGCGTCAGGGGCCACCGGCAGGCCGTCGCAAGCCCCACGGCCGCCGCCGCCGCCGCCGCAAGGCGGCGCCTCGCGGCCGACCGGCAGCGATGCCGGCGGGGGATCGCGCCTGACGCCGCCACCGGCCGGATCGAACGGTAAGGAGGGGCGCAGGACTCACGGAAGGCCTTGCCTCGTGTTGTTGCCTGGAGGAGGGGACGCATGTGAAACCCGTTCACATGCCAGGGCGGCGGGGTAGCCGATACGGCCTTGGAGTTGGGATCTGGGGGCCCGGGGCTGGGAGCAGGGACCGGCTGTGGGAATAGAAGCTTGGGAGGATGGAAATGAAGTTCAGGAGATGCGTTGTGCTGTACCGGTATCAGTATGAGAGAGGTCGCCGGTGTGAGAGCTGAGGGGTTGTCGGGAGGTTGCACGCGCTCTCCACCCCCTCCCCTCCAAGGCGCCTGTGCACGGAAGAAGAGACCGGCACACGTGCGATTGCCGCTGGAGCCACCCTTCTCTGTCTCCATCGTCGCTGTTCTTGTTTTGTTTTCTTGCTGCTGCTCCTCCGCCACCGCAGGTGCGGCCGGCAGCGAGGCCGCGAGCGGTCTCAGCGGCGGCTCCACCGGCGATGCTGCTGCTGCCGCTGCTGCCCCGCCCCCGGCGCCTCGTCTGGATCCGGCTCTGGAGGCCAAGCTGATGGCTGCCAAGGCGGCGGCGGAGGCGGCCCGGCAGGAGGCGGCGCTGGCGGCGCAGCGGCGGGCGGAGGTACAGCAGGAGGCACAGGCGGCCGGCAGCGCCAAGGGGGCGTCCAGGCCCGAAATTGATACCTTTGAGGATTACCGCCGCACCGAGCGCGGCGGCGGGGGCTACGGTGGTGCCAGCGGCGGGAGCGGCGGCGGCAGCGGGCGGCACAAGGAGGGCGGCGGCGGCGGCAGCGGGGGCGGCAGTGGGGGCAAGCACAAGGGCTCGGGTGAGTGTCAGAGAGGCGGCCGCGGCGGCAAGACAGGCAGGGCAGATGGAGAGGAAGGGATGCCATCAAGGATATGCCCATGGCATGATGACAGGGCGTAGGGCTGCGGTCGCCGCGGTGGATGCGGTACACAGCATGAGCTGACTCCGCGCTTCGCTTAGCTTCGCTTAGCTTCGCTTAGCTTCGCCTCGCTCGCCTGCGCGGTGTCGGCTGCGTGTCGGATACGTTAGCTTTGGGCCTCTCTCAAAGTCGCAATGGTCGCAAACGGACGCACGCACGCACGCACGGACACACGCAGGCGGCTCTGGCGGCTCTGGCGGCTCTGGTCTTGCGGAGCTGAAGGCGGCGGTGGTGGACTACATCAAGCAGCAGCTCAAGGTAGGGCGTGTGTGCTGTGTGGGTGTAGCATATGGGTATGGGTCTGGGGGGTGGGGTGGACAGCAGGAGACAAAACCTCAGCGACCTCCTCCAGGCCCTCACGCGCCCCTTGTCTCGTCTTGCCCCCTTGTTCCCGCTTTTCTCTCTCCCGCTTCGGTTCCCGCATCTTCTCCGCCGCTCACCATCCCCATCCCCATCCCCATCTCCACCGCCGCGCTCCAGTCGCCACCGTCGCCACCGCTTCCTTCGCTGCGGTTCACGCACACCACCCAACCCCTGCCCTCCTCCTCCTGCTCCTCCCCCCGTCCATCATCTCCCTTGCCCCTTCCCCCTGCCCCCCTGCCCCCTCCCCCTCCCGCAGCCCCACCACAAGACCGGCAAGATCAGCTCCTCCGAGTTCCGCATCATCCAGGAGAAGGCCTCCAACAAGGTCTTTGAGACGCTCACCGACTCCTCCGCCTCCGGACACGGACACGGCCACGGCGGCGAGGGACGGGGCGGGCGGGACCTGCTGGGCTCCAAGCGCCGCGAGAAGATCGCCAACCTGGTGGACCAGTACGTCAAGAAGGCGGCGGCACAGAAGCAGGCCGGGGGAGGAGGCGGTGGGCTGCCGCCCATGCCGGAGTGAATGGGCAGGGGCGGAGGGCCTGCGCCCCGGCCAGCCGCGGCCAGCCGCGGCGCGACGATGAGCGACGATGAGCGACGATGGTGCTGTCCGTCCTGCTGTGCGGGTGCGGCCGGTGGAGCGCCCCCGAGCGTGGGATGCGGACTGGGGGTAAAAAGAAAATACCGCAGCGGAGACGGAGGTGTGAGGTGGGGGTAGCTGCTGCAGCCGGGGGCTGGCACGGCACAGTACACACCGTACCATCGCAGGACAGGACAGGACAGGGCAGGGCGGGGCAGGGGGGGGATCTCGAGCGCATGAGAAGGGGTGGGGGATGAACGGTGGAGGGCCTTAACTTACGGTTTTCTTGAGGGCAAGCAGCTGCGGCTGCTATTGCACCGGGCGGCAGAGAAGGGCCCTGGGGGCGGAGTGTGTTCCCAGCAGCGCTTGGCTGTTGGCTAGGTAGGTATCGGGGGCGCTGGCTATAGGGGTACCGTATCGGGCTTACCGGGATGTGGGTCACATGGAAAAAGGTGTTTGGAGGTCGGATGTGATCGCCGTCCAAGAGGAGTATTGCCATCCAAGCGGCTGATGAGAGGATTTGGCGGCTGCCGCCAGCCGAGTGTGCGGAGGGATGCCGTATTTGCATCCGCTGTTGACGGTGTCGCATGCCTGAGGTGTTGAGGTGCGGGTGGTATGGGGTACCAGGGAGGCCAGGGCCGCCCGCCCGCTTGCAACGTCAGCAGGCTCTGCAGTGGAAGGTACCGGTAGTAGCGCTTTGCACCCGCCGGGGTGAGGGTCCTGGAAGTAATGCGATCCGATTTGTCGTTGGCCGTGGCTGCTGGTCTGGCGGCAAGCTTACGGGGCGGAGGAAGGAAGGGTGGCTTGAGTGCGCCGCGGCGGAGATGGTGGTGATGATGACGGTTTTGCGGCGTGTGATTCGGATGTTTTAATGTTGGAACCCGGTGCAGGGCTGGTGGCGACACAGAAGCATACGGAAAGGGGTGAGACCCCTGCAGGCCCCGAAGCTCTTGGAGGCGCGCCGGTGCCTGCTCGGCAAGAGCCCCGTCGCGCATGCTGAACCCGTGTGACCGGCTGGCCCGCAGAGCCTCAGGATGCCAGGCACGGGCCCTTCGCTTCCGGGCTTTGGCTTCTGGACGCACTTAGCCGCTGCTCGTCGAACAAATCCAGCAAAATTTAGAGCTTCAAGGCGGATCGCCCCGCTACCACTGGGGCACGTCCATGTAATGCCTTCCGGGGTGCTCCAGTTGCTAAAAGCATTTTGAGCCCATTGGCTAGTGGTGAGATAAAGGCAGCGGCTGTTATTGGGATAAGCGCACAAGACCCCCGGGTCAGTCAGCCAGTCGGTAAGAGATCGCTAAATAATCGCAAATTAATGAGACATGACAACAATCTTTGAAAATGTGGAACGGGCGGCACGCAGCATCTTCGGCGAGGGGAATATCGGGGTACCCACGCCCCCTCGGGGCATTTAATGAAGGCAGCAACGCACGGAGTTGGTCCTAAACCGCACCATAATGCAGCGCTATAAGGACCGCTGAATTGGGGCCGTGGTCTTCCGCGCATAAAATGGAATTAACGGGTGCGTCAACCAGTAAAAGGATCAAGTGACCGGCTGGGTGCAAACTTCGCAGCGCAAGTATACAGGGGAGGCGCACACGCCGCCCCGCAAATTACAGCGCAATAACGTCAAACATGCTACCACAATTGGCGATGTCGGTCCACCGTCAGCGAAGCGTTGCGACTTGCGAGTGAGGCATCTGGTAGCTACCACAGCCTCTATGGCGTGGCATCGCCGCTGGGGCGCGCTGAAACCAGAAGGGTTTGTTGCCAAAGATTGACAAGTGCATGTCAGCTTGCGGATGTAATACGTTCGTCAATGCCCGATTCGAGACCGTTGTGCATGATTCGCTCGCGGTACGGTGCCAGGACAGCATCCATGACAGACATACACCGTGACTTTCTAATCCATGCATTGATACAAAATATGTTTGGCTATCGATCGGGGCTCTCTGGCTCGCGCTAGGCGCGCTAGGCGAGGTGATTACGTGCTGGACGAAAGCGGCTCCTCCGGGCTTGGGCAGCCCCAGCTGCGGCGCCGTGGCACTTCCTTTTCTGTTCTGGTGTGTTGCTGTGTGCCTGTCGGTCTCAGTCCCAGCTGGAGCAAGGTCGTCGTACAGAACCATATCGGGGTCTAGATTCCGCAAAATTTGCTCCAAACGGTATTCTGCAGAATCAGAGCACAAGATCGATTGCCACTATCAACAGCAACTGTATTGTGTAGCTCACGGATTTCTAGAGACCTTTGGTTGGGGAACACTTTTGGGTATCTGCAATTGTTGTCCGTTCGGCGCGCGCACCAGGCGCGATGTCCTACGACGCGGTCCAAGCCCTGCAGGGCTTTTATGGAATCAAGGAGGAAGCTGCCCTGGATCCAGCAGCGGGGCTAGTGCCCCTGACGTCGTCCCTT
Source organism: Pleodorina starrii (assembly GCA_030267565.1). Lineage (NCBI taxonomy): Eukaryota > Viridiplantae > Chlorophyta > Chlorophyceae > Chlamydomonadales > Volvocaceae > Pleodorina > Pleodorina starrii. The sequence continues at coordinate 1,190,298 of BRXU01000023.1, read as the reverse complement.
ATTCCCCCTTTGGTGGCCCAAGCATTCGGCTTGCCAACGCTGGGAGGCGCCCCGGCGCATCAGCCACAACATGCCCTGACACCACAGCAGCATGCTCAGAGCTTTTATGGTTCGGTAAACCCTGCTCTTATGGGCGCCTTCGGTTTCGGCGGAGCCCAGTACGCATCGGCGGTTCAACAGCAATCGTCGTTGGCCGGACTGCCGTTGGGATACCTTCAAGCTTTGGCAGCAGCCAGCCAACATCACCAACAACAGCAACAGCAACAACAACAGCAGCAACAACAGCAGCAGCAGTCAACAGCGGCCTTGCTGGCGCAAACGGCAGGAGCGCTTCACGCGCACACCGCTGCGCTAGCCGCAGCGGCCCGCGCCGCGCCAGCAACATCTTCGGCAATGTCCCAGCCGCTGATGCCAGCGCCTTCTGTGGACGGAACGGCAGGGCGCCCCGCGTTGAGCGAGCAGGACCGAACGACGACGAACGCGACCGCAACGACATCTGCGTCCGCGCCTAAACCTAGCTTGAGCGCAGCCGTGAGACCGGTCGCCTCCATGCCGTACCAGAATCCGCTAATGATGCAGAACCTTTACGCAGCGTTCGCGCAGCCGCACTCCGCGTACGGACAAAGTCCCGCAACGAGCTTCGGAGCCGCGGTGGCGCCCTACGCCGTCCACTCGGCTTACTACGCGCGACCGCCCGATGCCAACGCCGCCGCGGTGGCCGCCGCTGCTGCCGCGGCGACGGGGGCATACGGCTACTCCCAAGCCCCCTCAGCAGGTGCGGCCGGTACTTGATCTGCGCTGTACCCCGTCATACCGCCGCACCTCCCTGTCCCATAGCAATGCTTGCAACTGTGTCCTCCTTCACGTTGCCAACCACTTCATCCCTGCGGGCTTGGTTTTGATGCTTGTGGATTCTTTGTACAGCACATGAATTTTAAAAAATCTCATCACATGAAAACATCCTGTGAAGTCGACGGCGGCGGTCCGCCAAGCGGGGGCGGAGCAGTGATTACCCAGAGCACTCTGATTGATCGGAGACCAAACAAATTAGCGCCCGTCCTTCTGCACGCCCTTTACGCTCCTTTCCTAACCTCCCCTCCCCTCGCCTCACCTCCCCCTGCGCCGCTCTGGCGTGGTGCGTCCCACAAATCCCCAACTTTGCAGTGCCGTACGGCACCGCCTTCCACCCCGGATACGGTGCCACGCCGCTCGACTACTCGGCGGCGCTCGCGGCCGCCTACCGGCCCGTTGCGCCGCCCGTGGTGCCTGCGCCCTCGTCCAACCCGCAGCAGTCGATGTCTGTGGGCGATGAGGACTACGCCGACGACGGCTCGACGCGCGCCATCAAGCGCCCGCGGCTGGTCTGGACGCCGCAGCTGCACAAGAAGTTTGAGAGCGCAGTCCAGAAGCTCGGGGTGGACAAGGCCGTGCCCAAGAACATCATGCAGGTGAGCCGCGGCCACCCGCAGCGCGCCCGGTGCGGTGCGGGGCTCCAAAGTCTTGCGCTGCCCGCAGACGGCGGGATTACGCTTGTTCGGCTGCAGAGCGCCAGGACTGGCCAGCGTGCGCGGGGAGCGGGGGAGAACAGAAACCGGAAACGGTTGTGGTCTGGCGCCGGTGGAACGGAGTGGGGGATGGGACGGAGAGGAATAAATAAGTTGAATGGGTTGAATGGCGGGTCTGCCTTGCTTACTGGAAAAAGGGAAACGCGTTCGCGAAGGTTCGGGGTTGGGTTCGCGTGCACACGCGCGGGCGCGAGAAGGCGTCGGGCGCCGGGCGGAAGGCGTGCTTGCACCCACTGCTTGCGGGCGCCCGCTGTTTGACCTGGCGGCCCGGTGTGCATGGAAGCACGAATTTCTCTTTGGGACCCGCTGCTGCGGACGTGTCTGCAACGCGGACCTTAGCTGGCGGCAAGGTGGACCTCTGTCAGCGGGGCCCCCGGGTGACGCAACGCGCAAGCCTCGCGCGACGCTTCTTTTCATGGCCGTCATTTGCTCGCTTGAGTGCCATCTGGGTTCGGTCTGAAGACCCTGTTTTCCAGCCTCGGTCGATGCCGCACCTCACCATCTTTGTCCCCCCGCCGGTCCTCATCTTCCCGCCAATCCATCAATGCCCCAGCCGATTCCCTTGCCGCCTCCCCTGCCAACCGTCCCCTTTCCCCTCCCGTCCCCTTCTCAGGAGATGAATATCGACGGCCTGACCCGCGAGAACGTCGCCAGCCACCTTCAGAAATACCGCATGCTGCGCCGCAAGGATACCACCTCGAGCGAGGGCCGCGACTCGGACACGCGCACCGCAGGCACCAAGCGCAGCGAACCCGAGGGCTTCCGGCCCGCGCCCGCCGCCACGACGCAGACCACGTCGACGATGGGCGGCTGCGGTGGCGGCAGCGCTGCCGCCGCCGCCACGTCTGCGCTGACGGGGCCCCCGCCCGCGCCGGCACAGGCGCTGGAGCCCAGCAGTCTCACGACGTGACGTGACGTGACCGTCGCAATGACATGACCGTCGCAACTCGAGCGGGGAGGTGGGCCAGAGGCCGGTGATGGTGACTCGACGCCTACGGTCGCGGTGCTGCCTTCTGCGCGTTGCGTCGGGGCGTCGTCATGCGGTGTGTCGCGCAGGGGGTGGGGATGCGCGCCGGAACCGAATTTGCAGGAACCGAATCTGCTCGTTTTGCGGGACAAGGTCAGTGCCAGTGGCGCAGGAAGGAGAGGCGATTGCGCGCTCCAGCGCGATGGCGGTGGTAAAAAGCGGCGGCGGCGGCGAAGCGACGCCTCGGCACCGGCCCATTGAGGCTTGTGTCGTCGCGCGGCCGGGCGTGCTACCGCCGCGCACCACCTTTCCCCATCCCATTTGCATCCTTCTCGTGAAGAGCAGCTGTTTGGTTGCAGTGTACAACAAGTGGACAGCGTGAGAGGTGGCGTGTATGTGTCGCTTCGCTTGGGGCAGCTCGCTTGGGGCAGCTCGTTCGAAGCCTTTATCGGGGACTGGGTTCCACGGACCGGGTCGGGGCGGCCGAGCCAGAGGGAGAATCAGGTTGGGTAAACTGCTGTGTGCCTGATTGCCCGCTTCCTGCTGGGCGCCGGCGTTAGTGCGTGTGCGCAATCGTATGAGATCTTGTATGCTTTCATTTTTTGCCTCAGCAGTGCTCTTTTCAGTCTTCATTTGGTTAGCGCGGCTGCTGGTCGGGTTGATGATGATGTATGTGTGGGGACGGTACCCGCAGCCCTTCCCCCGGCGCTGGTCCTCTCCGAAAACTGATGGTGGTTGTTGAGTGCATGTCTTGCACACACGCAAAAAAATGGTTATCGTACGCATGCCATAAGTGTGTCTCTTTTGTGTTGATTTGCCGCCTCCCCTGGCGGCAGGACCTGGTTGGGAGGGCGATGTCCGATGTGGGTTGCAGCGTTTCCGATTCCGGCTACGAGAACACAATCTGGGGACGAAACGAACGGCATGGTAACCGCGAACGCGCGCAGTCCGGTCTGTCGGATGTGTTCCAGCCAGCAAACCAAGGTGGGCGGCTGATGCCTGCTGGGGGGTAAAAAGAAGATACCGCCTGGTGGGGCGACTGATGTGCCTGCTGGGGGTGGCTGATGTGCCTGCTGAGGGCGGCTACCGGTTGGCGCGAGCACGGCCAGTGGCAGTGGCAGGGCCGTGTCCCAACTCCCAAGAGAGTCGTGCAGCAGTGCGGCGCAACGGAGGGGCTACGAGGAACGAATTGGGAGTCCTTCCTTGGCTTACCGGAGGTTTTATCTCGGGCCTCTGTGGATGAGTTGTTGATCAGGTCTTTAGTCTGTTCTAGTAGCGCATGGTCTGGTGCTTGTCTGTCGGCCTGTCTGTTTGCTGCGTTGCTCGGTGTGTCGCGTGCCGCTGCGTCCGTCCGGCTTGCACCCCGGCTTCCCGCGCGTTTGACCACATTGGTCTTACGGCGGTACTAGTATGGCGGGGCGGCGGCACGGGCGCCGATTTGGTCGTCGCTTGGGCGACGCATATCCCAACCAGACGGCTAGAAAGAATGCAGGTGCATTTCCAGGCGCCAGTTTCCGGGCGCCATGGCCAAGGGTTTAGTGTTTTACGGCAGGGTTTGGAGCCGGCCGCCGCGCGGCCGGACCAAAAGGCGCGTAACGGAGCCGTCGATGGTGATGGTCGATTTGCATTTTGCGTTTTTGTATGTAAAATGTCGTGGGATATCTCGGTGGTTGCTGCGGTGCTGGGTGGTAGGAGTTACTGTACGGCAATTCGTTGCGGTAGCGGCGACGGCGGGGCGGTTGACGTCGTTGCACGGGGGGAGGGTGTCCCATGACAGACAGGAATTCGATCTTGCGTTGAAGAGCGTTTGTCTGTGGCAGTATCCGGTTTGTCTGGCATTGTTGTTGTCGGGGGCAAGGCAGTGTTTGATTGGAAAATCGGTTGTTCTCCGTGACCCAGCTCAACCTCGCTTAAGGGGCTCTGCTGCGGCGCTGACTCTGCGCTGTGACATGACGGGCGAAGCGAGCGGGGCAACGTACGGTAACGAAGACGGCAGGCTGCTGGGTGCTTCGGCGCCGCTGTGCTCTGGCCTGTAGTAGCGGCTTTTGAATTACTAACATGGCAGCAAATTTTTCCACGGCATCTTGCTGCTAGCGCTGCGGTGCGTGTGTAGGGAAACGGCATTCCCCTGTTGGTGAAGTAGAGCGCGCATGTCGTACCGTATTTGGGTGCACGTGCTGAGCGTGCAGCTTGTGTGTATGTGTGTGCGTGTGTGTGTGCGTATGTGTCTGTGTGATGCGCGCCTATGGTTGCGCCAAAGTGAGCCCCATCCTGAGATTGGAGAGGCCCAAAAAAGCTTTCGCTCGCTCTCGCTTTTGGGCCTATCGCCGTCACAGCATTGCGCTCACGAGGCTTCGGAGGCGAGTGAGCGGTCACCCGATCACTGCAGTATCGGGTAGGTACGCTACGCCCGGTGATAACCACGAACGCAAACGCGGTAGGCAGCGGCAGCCAGCAAACGCGGCAGCCAGCCCGCGCTCGACTGTTCGGTGCTCTCACGTTCACCCGAAGCGGCCAGGCACGTTCGGTTGGTTGGTTGTTGGTTGGTTCTTTGCATACGTCCGTTTCAACGACCCGCCACCGGCCATCGGCCGGCGGTCTGCTTTGCACGTGGGGTGAGGGGGGAGGAGACCCAGGAGGGAGTGTGACCCGGCCCCGCATGGGCCCTGTGATGATGAACGGCACACCGAGGGGAACTGCCGCATCCGCATAATCCTCCCCGCCATTGTAAGCTTTAGTCCCCACGCCGGGCCAGTCGCTGCGCTGTGCACGGGAGGTTTCCAGGCTTGGGCTCGACCCTATGATCAGGAGGATCATACAGCTGCCGGCGGAGTGGCCTATATTAGAGTTAGTTTTTGCGCGTAGCCGGAGGTGCAACGGAGGCTGCCTGCCTTCCAGTACACAATCCTCCCTCCATGCTCCTATCCTTCTCCTACGAGGTGGCGTCGAGCGTCCAGCGCTCTCAAATCTCGTTCACAGCCCATTCCAGTTTTTGGACTTTTACAATTCCCCGACGGGAGTACCCGTGACCCGCCTCCCTCGCGCCGTGTGGCGCCCGAGATGCCTTCGCGGTGCCTCAGGAGACGCGACCCGGAGAGCAGAGCAGAGCTGGGCTGCAGCGCTCCGCCGGCAGCTGTTCTACGACTGCCGGCGGCCGACGGCGCGGGATGGCGGCGGTGGCGGCGGCGGTGCCTTTCGAGTGGGACGGCGTCCTGCGACAGGCGGCAGGCCTCGGTGCAGAGCTCTTTGCTTTATTGCTTTGCTAACGAACCACCTTATTTTTTTTACCAAATCAGCATACCGGTATCAAGCGATCAAGCTGAACCGCGCGAAGCACTGTCAGCACACCCCGTGACGTTGCTTACACCCCCCTGCAGTGGGAACCCCTTACATACAAGAGGGTTGACGCCGCCTCCGCCCCGTCGTCCCACCAGCCACCACCCGGCAGTCAGTCCGAGGGTGCACGCCGACGCACCGAACGGTGCCCTTTCGCCTGTCCGCTGTCCAGCCGCGGCGCAATTGACGGACGGCCACGCACACGGCCGCAGAGCACGTCCAACCTTCTCTCTCGGGTTATAGCACTACCGGCACCGGTTTCAGTACCGGTATCAAACTTGCCGCGGAGGGCAGCTGCGCTTCCCGCAGCACTAAATCGTGCTCCTGCTGCTCACCGGCAGGGCAGCTGCGCGTTCGGGTGCTGCGCGTTCGGGTGCTGCGCGTTCGGGTGCCATGCCAAGATGCCATACCGGCATCGTCGGCTCACCACACTTTCACAATGGCACAGTCTTCAGAATCAGCCAAACAAAGGGCGCGTGCTCCCAAACCCCACCACCATACCACCACCACAAAACCCGAAGGTCCCCCTCCCCGCACATGTAGGAGCCGCCAGCTCCTCCGGCCGCCCAGCGGCCCGGCTCACGTCAACGGCCGCTGTCTCCGTCGCTGCACAAAACCCCCTCTCCGCCCCGCTCCGCTCCGCTCCTCTCTCCCCCTCTCCCGTCTCCAAGCCAAGCTCACCTGCCCATCCCTCATCCGCCCTCTTTCCGTTTTCCGTTTTCCGCTTTCGCTGGGTACCGTGTCAGGTTGTACCGTTTCTGTACACGACTTTCGCCAAGGCAAAAATAAACCCACCACAGACTCCGCCCTCCCCCTCCACCCCGGCGTGTCGCACACCTGAAAAGGCGCGGTGTAGAGCCGGGCCGGGCACCAACATGCTACATGCATGCCACCTCCACCCACCACCCGCTCAGCACCCGCTCAGCAGATTTGTCTTGGCCCCTGGCTGGCTGTCTAACGCCGGGATCCAATGCCGCCACCTCGCCAATGTCCGCACCGACGATCAATCACACTTTTAGATAGCGTATCAAAAAAAGCAACAACAACATCACGCGAGCGTTACTACGCGAATGCAGTCATCATACGTCCTTTCGCAGCGCAGCGCCTCGCCCCGGAAGAGAGGCGGAGGCGGGGAGCTACGACTCCAGGGAGACCTCCGCAACGCGCGCCTCAGCGGCGGGGGACGCGTGCAACAATGCTGGAAAGACACAGGGCCAGACAGGCTGCCAGGCCCCAGACTTGCCGTTGCAGCTTCCGGAAGGTCTTGCCGTAGGCCATCGGTCGGAACCCTAAGGTCCCACACACTCACAATCACACTCACACACCAGCACCGGCTACACCAGCACCCGCTTCCGTGTCAGTCCCACGCTGCGCTGCCGCGTCAGGCGCACACGCACCGGCGAGGTGTGCGTCGTGCCCGTCCATGCTGACCCATGGGTCACTACCGACCCGAGGTTCAGTTGCCCGCCCACATCCAGTCGCTCGATTGCCAGGGACGCCTGCTGCAACAACGACGCGGCGATCGCGTCCCCGGCCGATCCCGCCAGAACTGCTGTTGTCTCTGTAGTAGTAGTAGTAGTGGTAGTTGTAGTAGTAGCAGTAGTTGTAGTAGTAGTTGATGTCGCGGCGCCGTTGGTGAGGCCTGGCGCGGAGGCTCGACACCGCGCCGCCGCCGCGGCGCAGGCGGGGCGCTCGACCTCCGAATCAGACGCCCAGCCCGCCGGGACGGAGCTGCGGAGCTGCGCGGCGGTGTGCTGCTGCTGGGCGTCGCTTCGGAGGTGGTGGTGGTGGTGATGGTGGTGGTGGCGGTAATTATGCTGTTGCTGCTGCTCCTGCTGTTCAGGGGATTCGTACCCGGGTTGGTGGTGGTGGGGCCGGCAGTCGTGATCCTGGGGGGTCCTGTCGCGCAAGGCTGGCGGCGGCCGACGGGCCTCCGGCGCCTCAGCGTCGCCGGCGGTCGGCGCCCGGTCATACGGCTGCCCCGCCATCGACCCCAGCCCCTGGCCCGTTGCTGCCTCTCTTCGCTGCGGCAGCACCCCCGGACTCTCGCCCACAGCCGCGTCGATGCCGCCGCTGGCATCGGCTGGGCAGTACGACGACTCGGCGACCGCCGTTGTCGCGCACTCCATCGCCACCGGCGGCGGCTCCACTGAGAGCGTCGCTGCGGTGAGATCCTTGGTTTCGGGGCCGGCCTCGCCCCCGGGCGTGTTCCAGCTGTGCTGCCCTGGCCCCTCCACACCCACCATCATATCCGCTGAGGAACAGGGGGAGCACTGCCCAGCAGGTGCGCCGTACACCGTTGTCGTACAGGGCGTGCCGGAGGCCGCGAGGCTGCCTTCGGCCGTAGAGGCGCAGGCGCTGATGTGGGGCGCTGGCCAGCCGCTTGGAGGAGCGGCGATGGGCTCGGAGCTGGGGCGACGATCCAAATCCGAATCCAAATCCGAATCCGTCGCCAGAGATTGGGCTGGCTGGGCGGCACGTGTGGGTGCACCCGCGAAGGGCGAGATCGGCTGGGTGTTGTGTTTAGAGGAGCCGCTGGGGCACTGCTGGCTGGGCCACCAACGGTGGTGGGCGTGGGAAAGGTCGGGCGGTGCGTGCTGGCGGGAGCGTTGGTCAAAGGAGCGGCAGGTCAGCAGAGGGCGCGCGGCTGGGCGGGGGATGGAAGGCGACTCCGCGGAGCCGAGGTAATGCGGCTGGGAAGGAGCGCGAGGTTGGTAGGAAGAGAGCAGGTTGGAGGGTAGAGGTGGTTTGGAGATGCCCAGGAGCCGCAGGAGCGCGGCTGGTTTGCCGGTGAGGCAGGAGTCGGAGCTGCTTCGGTACAGCAGCGCATGCTGCGGCACCTCGGCAGCTCCGTCGCATCCTTCTGGTTCCGTTGTCGCTGTGTGCGCTTCCAGGTCACGTGGGTGTGAAGTTGATGGTTCTCCTGGCTCTGGTGAAGTGCGATCCGAGTTGCCGGAACGGCCAGTCCACCACCCTACAGTAAGATTATCGGTCAAGAGTCAGAAGACAGATCGCGCATTACCCCGTTTCGTGTCAAGATATATTGAGCCATACGGACACGCATTTCATCCAACGAGGCATTCCGTAACAGTTTGGTGGTGCCACTAGGGCCAATTGCTCGAATCCAGCCGACGGTAGCCCAACAGCTAAAGCAACCATTCCGCGGTTGAATAGGACATTACCATAGCGCTTCGCTGTTAGACTCCCGTTGTGGAGGACCCACCTCCGAAATCCGTCGCGTCGTCACAACGCCCTTCGCCTCGAGTGTGCCCAGCCAAATGCCCCTTTGCGCGTCTTGCTGGCGCTGCACTAAATATCAACTCGAATGACCAGCTTTGGGACAGGCACCGTCCAAGTCCGCTTCGCCCTCAAGCTCATTTACGACGCGGCGAAAGGTGGACCCATCGACGTCAGGTTTTCCGTCCTGGAACGTAAGACTTGATGAAGTCCTATATTACGCTATCTATTACAGAGTGCCATTGTTTACCAAACCGTAACAGGTGGTGGGTCGCCGTTGATCAGCCGGGCAGCGACCGCATACAAGTACGGCATAGCGACAGACCGACGACCCCGACATTGCGCTCACCGTGAAATACTAGTGCAGGGACAGAATTGACTGAAAACGTGTCCTAACGAGCTTCTCTCGGCTTATCGCCATGTCGACGTGCTTTTGTTTCTTTTTGTATTAATGCGCGCGATGAACTCAGTTATGAGCATGATAGCAGATGTAAAAATACTTTGCACTGATAGCGATATGACACGTTGCTAGCTTTTTTGGCGCCCTGCTGACATATCACAGCCTTGGCGCCATCGCGGTGCGCCCGACGCTTCGACGCACTAATTCTGTACTTGTGATCACCTACCGTCTTTGATCACAACGTTCTTGTCACAAAAGGCTTGCTGAGTGCTGGTGGCGTCGCCGACAACGTTACACCTGCAAATTGTACACACGCACCTAGAAGAGCTGTGGAGAGCACGCTGGGCTGAGAAAGGAAGTTCTAAGTCTGCTCTGGGATCTTGATCTATGTCTGTATCATCCATGAACATCGTCCGCGGAGCGCCAGCGCCCAGCTGTGCTTGGCCTGCTGTCGTTACAACAACCCGCCTGCTTAGCGGCCGGGCTCGCCATCACCACCACCAGCCTTTCACAAACCTCCTGCGTTCTCGTCTGTCGGTCGCGATAAGGTCAAAAGCAGCAGGCGCTGCTGGTGCAGCCGCGACAGCGGCTTTCCCGCCCACGACGCGGCGGCTCCCAGGCGGCGGCGGCAGCAGGGAGCGGCAGCCCCGAACTCATCGACAGCGGCCCCTCCCGCCGGGTGCCGCTGCGGGCGCTGCTCGAAACGCAAATACGTGCCAAAGCTGTAGCGGCATCAGTGATGTAACCTTCACTAGCAGCAGCAGCATCAGCCATATTAGCAGCAGCAACAACGACGGCGGCACCGGCGCCGGCGGCCGCGGCGATGACAACGGTGGCGGCAGCGGCAACGGGCGGCACTGGGGCGGCGACGACGCCGCCGACGGCGACGGCCGGCCGCCGCCGCACGGCCGCTCGCCGCTCGCCCGCGTCATCGCCTCATTGCTCCTAGGCGGAGCCGCATTGGCGTTGGAAGCCGCCATCGCACCACTGCAGCCCGCCGCCGCGGCGGCGGCGGCGGCGGCGGTGGCGGGCCCCAGTACCTCCACCGCCGCCATCGACACGTCGGCAGACCTGACCTCGACCGCCGCCGCCGCCGCCGCGCCGTCGGACGGCGACAGTCCGCAGCAGCGCATGAAGCGGTTGCTCCGGGAGGCGTTTTCGGAGCTGACTGAGATTCGGTTGCGGTTGGAGGCGCTCGAGGCGGCGGGCGCTGCGGGCGCGGAGGCGGAGGCGGCGGGCGAGGCGGTGGTGGTGCCGCTGGAGGGCTTTGCGGTGCGGCCGGTGTCGCGGGCGCTGGCGGCGGGGACGAGGCTGCGATGCGCCGCCCAGGTGAGGTCGGGTCGGGTTGGTTGGGGGGAGAAAGCCGGGGCCTTAGCGGCCAAGGCCTGGGGGAAGTTTTGAGTTGGTTGGTGGGGAGAGCCCCGGGGCCGGGGCCGGGGCCTTGGAGGCGGAGGCGGAGGCCTGGGGGGGGCGATGGTACAAACGGAGACCGGAGGCGGAGGGAAAGGGCGGCAGGGGGGACAGCGGAGGGGCGAAGGCGGGTGACAAGGATGGTGGGGTGAAGGAGGGGGAACGGAGGCGACCCTGGCGGAGGGGAGAGGGCCAGTGGGGTCTCCAATGGGGGCGCTGATGTGCGGGCCGGGGGCGAGGGCGGTCATCGGGGGCCACCTGTGCTCAAGGGGCACCGGAGGCTGGGCCGTTGAGGTCTAGAGTCTGGAGATTGGCCAGTGGGCGGCGACCAGCCTCCAGGGGGGGCTGCCGAGCGCCAATCGGCCTATCGGCCCCTCCCCTGTCCGCCCTCCACACCCCACCCCACCCCACCCCGCAGGTCAGCGGCTGTCTGGACGCACCGGTGCTGGTGACGCTGGCCGCCGCCGAGCAGCCGATCGCGGTGGGTGGCTGGCTGGGTGGCTGGGTGGGTAGTTGGCTGGTCGGGTAATGGTCTGGCTAGCTGGGTGGGTGGGTGGGAGGGTGGGTGGGTGGGTGGGTGGGAGGGTGGGGGACTATGAGAGGGGGGCACGATGAGCTGTTCCTGGAGGAGGAGGAGGAGGAGGAATGCGTGAGGTGCGTGTCGCCGGGGCCCAGCGCGGGCGTGCATGCGTGTCTCGACGCCTAGGGCTGCGTGCGTGCGTGCGTGCTCAAGTGGCACTCCCGCCCTCCCTCCCTCCCGCTCACTCTCCACCACCCTCTCACCCCATCTCGCCTTTGTATGTCTTGACTCCACCTCCTACCCAATCCGCGCCCTCCCTCCCCACCTCCTCCTCCTCCCCCTCCCCCTCCCCCTCCTCCTCCAACTCCTCCCGGTGCTCAGGCTCCGGACGACGCTAGCCAACTACTCACGCAGCCGCCAGCAGCCGCAGCCGCAGCCGCATCGGTGGACCCTTCCTGGAGCGACCTCCTGACGGAAGCGGGCCTCTGCACCACCCCCCGTCTGCGGCTCCGAATCCAGTCCCTGTGGGGCCACCAGGCGGCCGACGGAGGCGACGCCGGGGCACTGGGACCCGGCGGCGGCGGAAGCGCCGCCGCCGCCGCCGCAGCGGCGGCGGCCATGCATCAGCCGCTGTTGGGGCGGCGAGGGGCGAATGGGCGGCGGGGCGAAGGCGAAGGGGAGGTGGAGGTGGAGGAGCAGCGGCCCGTGGCGGCGCATCTTCAGCTGGTGACCACTCCAGGGGGGCGGCACCTGGAGATGGACAAGGTACGGCGCGTGTACGGCAGGTCGTACTAGTCGTCCGCCTCCGCCTTGACAGCCACCCACCCACCCACCCACCCACCCACCCACCCCCTCCGCAGCTGCTGCTGAAGGCGGAGGCGCACCCGCGGCTGCGGCTGCTGCTGGCGTCCCATGGGTCGCTCGAGAACATCGGAAGGAACGTCAACCCCTTCGCAGGTGCGAACCTCAACACTGTGGCCACACGAGCGTCGGAGCGGTGGGCGCGTGTCCAATGGTCCAATGGCGATATACGATACGGCTGCTTTATTTGCATGTGCGCGTGCTTTGCCAGTGGCAATACGTGGTACCGCTGCTGCCTCTTGCTGCGCGCGGGTTTGTGGACATGCCATCCCTGGAGGTTTGTGGATGTGCCACCACGCCCTGACCTCCGCCCCCGCCGTAACCCCTGACTTGAACTCTGATGCCGCGCTGGTCCCCTCCAAACCCCCCCGCGCCTCTCCCGCCCGGACGCAGCCGGCGCGGGCCTCCAGCGGGGACTGACGGAGGCGATGCGACGAGGCCACGACCTGGCGCTGCTGTCTGAGGGAGGTTTCGGAGCGGCGGCGGCGGCCTCCGCGGGCGACCTCTCCTTGGCCCTGGGGGCCTTTGCTCCCAACGGCGGCGGCAGCGCCCCCACCGCGGGTGCGAGCGTGTGTGTATTGCTGTGTTGTGTTGCGTTGTGTATTGCTGTGTTGGTTTGTGCGGGGCTGGAGTGGAGTGGAAACGGAAGGACGGAGGAAAGGAGGGTTTCATACCCAAGTCCCAACCCCAACCCGCTACCCGCCAACGCCCGCCACCCACAAACGACGCAACGCAACGGCCGTGTGTCGCCCGCAGGCAGCGCCGGAGGCGCCCCCACCTCCTCGTCCTCCGGGGCCACCGCCACCGCCGCCACCACCACCACCTGCGCTCAGCTCTCCTTGCACCGCTCCCGGCGGCTGGCCCTGTCGGCAATCTGGTCCAACTCAGGCTCCGGAACCAACTCCCAACCCGATGCCGACACCACAGCAGCAGCAGTGGCGGGAGCAGTAGCAGCAGTAGCGGGATGTCCGCAGCCGCTTTCGGGAACTCTGGGCTCAGGTCCGGGCGGCTTGGCCGGGCGCGGGAGCGAGTGCGGCGGCGGGAGCGAGTATGGTGGTGGTGGCGGCTGTGGCGGTGGCGCGGGGCGGCGGGTGCAGAGAGGCCTCGTGGGTGAGTGGGTTTGGAGGCGGAGGGCGGGTGGTGAGGAGGGAGGGAGGGAGGGAGGATCGCGGGAGGGAGAGGGAGATTACCGGGGGGCCGGGGTTAGCTGAGTTCCTAAAGGCTTCCCTATCGTGGCTCCGGGCCCACCACACCTGGAACCGCTAAACTGTGCTCCCAGCATTCTCACTCTCAACATTCCGTCTCTGGCGGCGGCGGCCGTCTTTGTGCTCTCGCGTGCTCCCCCGTCACACCGTGAGGGAACTCCCCATCGCCCTCTCCTTACCCTCTCCTTACCCTCTCCTTACCCTCTCCTTACCCTCTCCTTACCCTCTCCTTACCCTCTCGTTACCCTCTCCTTACCCTCTCCTTACCCTCTCCTTTACCTCTCCTTACCCTCTCGTTACCCTCTCCTTACCCTCTCCTTACCCTCTCCTTACCCTCTCCTTACCCTCTCCTTACCCTCTCCTTTACCTCTCCTTACCCTCTCCTTTATCTCTCCTTACCCTCTCCTTTACCTCTCCTTACCCTCTCCTTACCCTCTCCTTACCCTCTCGTTACCCTCTCCTTACCCTCTCCTTACCCTCTCGTTACCCTCTCCTTACCCTCTCCTTACCCTCTCCTTACCCTCTCCTTACCCTCTCGTTACCCTCTCCTTTACCTCTCGTTACCCTCTCCTTTACCTCTCCTTACCCTCTCCTTTACCTCTCCTTACCCTCTCCTTACCCTCTCCTTACCCTCTCGTTACCCTCTCCTTTACCTCTCGTTACCCTCTCCTTTACCTCTCCTTACCCTCTCCTTTACCTCTCCTTACCCTCTCCTTACCCTCTCCTTACCCTCTCGTTACCCTCTCCTTACCCTCTCCTTACCCTCTCCTTACCCTCTCGTTACCCTCTCCTTACCCTCTCCTTACCCTCTCCTTTACCTCTCCTTACCCTCTCCTTACCCTCTCCTTACCCTCTCGTTACCCTCTCCTTACCCTCTCCTTACCCTCTCCTTTACCTCTCCTTACCCTCTCCTTACCCTCTCGTTACCCTCTCCTTACCCTCTCGTTACCCTCTCCTTACCCTCTCCTTACCCTCTCGTTACCCTCTCCTTACCCTCTCGTTACCCTCTTCTTACCCTCTCGTTACCCTCTCGTTACCCTCTCCTTACCCTCTCCTTACCCTCTCCTTACCCTCTTCTTACCCTCTTCTTACCCTCTCGTTACCCTCTCGTTACCCTCTCGTTACCCTCTCCTTACCCTCTTCTTACCCTCTTCTTACCCTCTCGTTACCCTCTCGTTACCCTCTCGTTACCCCCGCACTGCCTCCACCCCCCCCCCCCACACACACAGTGTAACGCCCCGTCGCCCTCTTACCCCTGCCTGCATCCACACAGCCGCCGCTCAGCTCACGGACAGCCTCAATGTGGCAGTCTGGGCGGGGGACGCAGCCAGGTCCGTCGCCCCGGAAGACACCCACATCGGCATCAACAGCATCAGCGGCTCGCCGGCCGCCGGCGGGGTCGGTGACGGCGGCGGCGGCGGCGGGGGCATGGGACCGCTGGGGCCCTGGGCCGACGCCGGCGCGGCGTCGCCGCTCCCGCGGCCGCAACAGCAGCAGCAGCGGGAGCAGCAGCGGGAGCGGCGGGTGGGGTTGCGGCTGTCGACGTTGCCTGACGCGGATACGGGGCGGAGCTACGGGCTGAGTATCAGCCACCGCAGCCGGCCCGCGGGGACGGGGGCCGGGTGAGCTGCGTGAGGGGGGAAGGGAGGGCGGGAGGGAGGGGAGGGCACATGCGCACGTGCCCGCAGCTGGGTGGGGGGCGAGGGGGCTTTCGCTTCCTTCATGGTCACCTGAGTGCAGTGCTGAACCGGGGATTCCCGGAGTGCGGTTTGGGGCTGCACGGTACTGTACCGGTACAGAAAGGGCCCCTGCAGTCCCGCCTGTGAAGTGCCAACCGTCCGTGCAAGAGCACCACAGACAGATTTTTTTTTATAATTTTTTATTTATTTTCGCGCGTTGGGTAACGGCACCTCCGACCGCACCCGCCCTGTTCGCTGCACGCGCTATCCGGGTGCCTTTTTGTAGCATACGGTTATGAGCCAGGCCTAACCCCAAGACCGAGTTCCAGCCCACACCGGCGCACGTGGCCTCTCCTCCGCCAGATTCAATACACGCTGTGCTCTACTGTGCACTGCGTGACTGTGTCCGCTACGCCGCTGCGGCTTCCATCATACCGTATGCCAGGCAGTCAGCTCCGGTGCTCTTTAGGGCTGCTTTCTTGTATACCCCTCCCCTTCCTCCCCTCCTCCCTCCTCTGCTCAGGGCGGATTCTTCGGTCCTGGTGGCGGAGGCGTCGGCGGCGCTGCCACTGGCGCACGGCGTGATGCTGACGCCGGGAGTGGTGCTGATCCGGCACAGCAGCGGCGGAGGCGGCGGAGGCGGCTGCAGCGGCGGCGGAGGCGGGGTGGGGGGTGCGGTCGGAGGGGGTGGTGCCAGTCGGACGCTGCTTCTGGCGGTGGCGCAAACGACTTGGAGCTTCTGAGGCTTGGAGGCTTCGGAGGTTTGGAGGATATCGCATGTGTCTGTCTAATTGTATGTCTGTATGACTGTATCTGTCTGTCTGCGCTCCAGGGGGCGCGATTACACTGTCAAAAGAGGCACACGGGAGTCGCGAGACCCAAAAGGCGTCTCCGTGAGAACCCGCGGAAGAGCAGCGGGGTTCTTCCGGTGTGTGGCTGTGTGGCTGTGCAGGCGGACCGGTACTCGTGAGACGTTTAGGCATTGGCGCGCATTTGCGTCGTAAGGCTGCACGGCTGCACGGGGGGTGAGGCGGCCTCACGCAGCTGAGGGAATGTGACCCACGGGTCGGCCTCTGCCCGGGCCGCAACTCCGCTCAGGACGCACCGCGGCCCAGCCCCGCCCAGCCCAAGCCCAGACGTCTTCAAGGTCGGATGTCGGACGTGTGCGTGTCTCGGCCGGCGGGCTGTGATGGATGTTGGGGGGTGTTGGTGTCGCATCCGGGGCCCCATTCAGGGCGGTGGCTGCGGCCTGAGACGCTGACGGGGCGGGGCCGTTGGTCCGAGAGGGCCCTGCGCACACGAATCCTCCGCAGCAGCAGCAGCAGCAGCAGCAGGCGCGCGGTGGCCAAAGGGGGGGCGGCCGGGCGTGTCGCGGTGCGGTGTGCGCGGACGTGAGGGTGGGTCAAGGGAGGGAGGGAGGGCGGCGTTGCGCTGCGTGGCGATTCATTTGTGGACTGCGCTGCCCACGCGCGTTTTCTCTCTCTCGCGCGCGCGCGCGCGTGTGGGCGTTGACGGTGCCGGTGTCTCGAATGGGGCCTGGACTGCCCCGTGGGTGGCTTCTGGCGATCTGGCCTGGCCATGCGAAACAGTGATACCCGTAGGAGGAAGCCGCCTGCACTGGATCGCGCTCCATGCGACGCGTCTGGGGGGGGCACAGAAGGGTTGCAATGTCGGCGGGGGACGAGGAGGCGAAGGGGAGGGGAGGACGGGCGTCGCTGGGCGGGGGGGGCTGTGGCCGCCCCTCGGGTGTGCACTGCGGCGGGGTAAGGAAGGAGAAACGCAGGGAAAAGGGGGAAGGAGGGAAAGGGGAGGGGGAAGAGGGGGCTGTCCGCCAGTCCATCGCCCGCGTGCGTGGCCCCCCGTCCGGGCTTTCCTTCTGGGCCCACCCTCTTGTCGTCCAGTCGGATCGAGCGACGAGCCATGAAGCACAATGCTCTTAGAGGACTTAAGAGATCGAGGTCATCCTCACGTTCTGTGAAAGGAAACGAAGGTTGGAACCAAATCGGCAAAGCTGGCCCCGTTTGTGGCGTCGGCAACCGGGCAGTGCGCGGCGTTGCGGGGAGGGCCCATTTCGCCCGAAAGCGCGGCCTCCCCCTCCCCCTCCACTCCCGTGTGTTACGGCGACTACACACGTACACAGTCACCTGCTCACTGCAATCGCAACCTCGATAACCGGACTCTTGCGGTCGCGCCCAAATGCTTTCCGCCAGCTCTTATTACACCGCTGGTGGTAGCCACAAACTCGCCCCCGCGACGCGGTCATTACGTGCGTATACCGGTATGTAGTCAGGTACCGTACACGTACACGTACTGCCGCAACGGACCAGCCAGGGCCGCAGCAGGTTTAAGGGAGTCAGGGTACTTAGATACCGGTATGGGGACGGTCCGGGCAGAGGTCGCGATGCCCCGCCATGCCGCCGCCTCGCCGTCAGCTCCGTCCCTCCCTCCCTCCGTCTCCGCTGCGGTATCTTCTTTTTTCCCTCCCACCCTCCGGATTAGGCTCCCCGTCTTTCCTTCCGTCTCACCGACGAGAGGGGACGTGGACGCGGTGGCAAGAGCGGTGCATAAGACTCCCATCAGGGTCGCAGAGTGCAACTCCTCCTCCTTAGCGGCCGAAGGAGAGACACCCCTGTGTCTCGCCGGCGCCCAGCCCGGCCGATGGGTGGGTGCGGCGGCGACGCGGTCGCTGCGTTTCTCGCCTTGGTAAGGTACACCCGGGTTGTTCCGGTCAGTGTTGCCCCCGGGGTTCAGGGGTCCGTTCTCTAAAGCCGTCTCCGTTCCTTCGCTGCGGCAATTTCCTTCTCTTTACCCAGCCCGGCCCGGCCCGGCCATGTCGAGGCGGGGGCGCAACGGAGCCCAGGCCGCGCGCTGGCGCTGGCGGGTGGCGGCGCCGCCGGAAGGTTTCGACCAGCCGCCGGGGCTGACATCCTTGGTAAGGACTCCTTACCCCCTCCCTCCCGCCTGCTCCCTGCCTGCTGCCGCCCATTCCCACACCGCCGCGTCGTGTCACCACCGCCACGCAGTCTTCACCAGTCTTCACCGGCTTCCATACCGCCGCACGTCCACCCTTAGTAGTAAACAACTGCACGGAGTGAGCCCTAGTGCGTCTGCTACCACCTACACGTTTGGCAGGCAGCAGAGTCAACGTGAACACACACACGGGCCGAGGCGGCTACTGCTGCTGCCGCCGCTTCAACGCCGAGTAGCTCGCCCGAAGCTCCTCCGTGACGCTCGTCCCTCCCCCTACGCCGCTGCCGCCGCCGCCGCCGCGCTGCCGCGGCGCGCTCCCCGCCCGTCGCAACGGGCCCCTGGACCCCGGCGCCGCCGCCGCCGGTGTGGACGCCGATGAGGCGGCAGCGCCGGCGCCGGCGGCGCTTCGCCGGACCAGCAGCGACAGCGGCTCCGCTGGCGGCGGTGGCCTCGAGCCGCCGGCCGCGACCCAGGAGGATGGTGTGGCCGCAGAGGATGTTCGACGGGGCGGGCTGACCAGGCCGCCGGCGATGCTGACGTCTCGGAGGCGAGATGCAGCCGCCTGGACCGCCGCGGCGGCGGCGCTGGCACTGAGCTGCGACGTCCTAATGGGCCGGGCAGTGGCGGCGGCGGCGGTGGGCGCCTCACGGCCGTCGGTCCGCCGCGGCGCGGCGCCTGTGGTACCGGCGCCGCTGCTGGTGCGGGCGGCGGCAGCACCGGCCGGCCGCGCGGCTTGCCGCGGACGGGAGCCGATGCCGGCCGCCGTTGCCGCGGCCGCCGTTGCCGTTGCCGCCGGGGCCGCTGCCGCCGCCGCCGCCACCGCTGCTGTACGGCGAGTAACGGCGCTCACGCTGGAGGGCGCGGTGGAGGATGTGGCGGTGGTGGTGCCAATGGAAGAGGATGAGGGCTCCAGGGAGGAGCCGACGCCCTTACCGCCGTACACGCCGCCGGCTGCGGCGGCGGCGGCGCCGCCGCCGCCACTGCTCTGGTCACGGTCGCGTGCACTGTCCTCCCCCAACCAGCTCTCGACGTCGTGCTCATCGTCGTCGTCATCCTCGATTATTACGTCACAGCCGCCGCCAGCGCCGTACTCCAGGCCGCGTCCGCCGCTGCCGCTGCTGCCGTCGCCCTCATCACTGCTGACCAGATAGGCCGCGGCGGTCCGCCAAGCCAGGGAGCGCGGGCTGGCCGGCGCGGATCCGCTGCCGCCGCCGCCGCTGCCGCAGTCCGCTGCGTGACCTGTCACTGCCGTACCTCCGCCAGCGGCGGCGCCGCCGTTGCGCTGGTCACCGCGCCGCATGAGCGAGTTGCCGCCGCCGCCGGCGGCGTCGCCAAAGCTGCGTCTCTGACCCACATCACGCCCGGCGGCGGTGCTGTTGGCGGCGGCGGCGGCGGCCGCCGCCGCCGATGCGGCGGCGGTCGCAGTGGCCCAGGATCCTCGTAGGAGAGTGATGCTGGCCTGAGCCCTCACGTCACCCGCCATGGCCTGACGCTGGAGCTGCAGCAGCACCGGCGACATCTGCAGCGGCGGCGGCGGCGACGCCGGCAGAAGCGACAGCTGCCGTACATTGCGGGGCTGCCCTGCTGGGGAGCTGCCGAGGAGTGCGCACCGCAGGCGCTCGAGGTCCGCGGGGCCGACGGGATGCCCGCCGCGGCCGCGGCCGACCCGCGGGTCGGCGCAGTCATCTTCCTCACCGCCGCCGCCAGTGCCGGTGCCGCCGCTGCCGCTGCTGCCATCGCCGCCGCCGCTGCTGCCGCCACTGCCGCTGCCGGTGCCGGTGCCGCCGCTGCTGCTGCTGCCGCCGCCGCCGCTGCCGGTGCCGGTGCCGCCGCTGCTGGTGCTGCCGCCGCCGCCGCTGCTGCCGCCGCAGCCGCCGCTGCCGCTGTCGCCGCCGCCGTCGCCGCCACTGACCCGGGCCCTTCCGGCCGGCGGAGCACCGCCCCTCCTGCCGCCCCTCCCGCACCATCTATCCTGAACACCACTCTCCCCGCCTCCCTCCACTTCATCCTCGGAATCACTGTCATCATCATCGTCCTCCTCGTCGTCGTCCTCCTCCTCCTCCTCCTTATCGTCCTCCTCCTCCTCCTCCTCCCAGAACGTCACCCTGCTGCCGACCCTGCCGCGCTGCGCCGCGGCGGCGCCGCCGGCCGCTACCCGCCGGCCGCCCGCACTTCCGCCTCCTCCCGCGCCCGCATCCGTGCTCAAGCTCACGTCGCTATCCGACGACTCCTCCCCGCCGCGGCCCGCGCCTCCGCCTCCGCCGCCACCTCCGCCACCACGGCGCACGCGAGCACTCCCGCTGGAGGGCGGAGAAGACGGCGGAGGCGGCAGGGACGAGGGCGAACTGTCGCGGCTCGCTTCCTGGAACCGCTCCCGCAGCCGCCGCTGGCGGCACGCCTCCGCCGTTTCCACCGCCATCGTCGCCGCCGTCGCCGCCGCCGCCAGGCGTGCCGCCAATACCGGTCCAAGGCTCGGCGCCTCGGACGGCGCCACGGACGGCGGGCACGACGAATCGAACTCGAATTCGCATTCACGGTCGCGTCGCGGACTGTCACCTCCGCCGCGACCGCCGCCGCCGCCGCTGTGGTCGAGGTCGATGCGGTAGGCGAACGGATCGTCGGAGTCGGACGGCTCATCGATTCCGACGGAGCGCCGCCGCCCGCCCCCCGCCGGCGTCATCACGGCCGCGGAATCGAGCCCGACGGCACCGCCACCGGCGGCGCCACCGCCGCTGCCGCTGCCGAGGCGCCGCCGCCGCCGCAGCTGCAGCGGAGGCCTCTGCAAAGGGGCTTGCCGTGTCCGCCGCGCACCGCCACCGCCCCTCTCGCCCTCGTCGCTGCTACAAGAGCAGCTGCCGCCGCCGCCGCCACCGCCGCCGCCGTCAATGTCGCTGTCCCACTCCACGTCATCGGCCTCACTGTCTAGGTCGCCCCTGCTGCCCCTCCTCCCACGACTCTCCAACCTCTCGCCGCGGCCACCGCGAGCAGCGGCAGCGCCTCCGGCGCTGCCGCCGCCTGACGGCCCCCGCCTCCCGCCAGCAGCACCCTGGGCTGCCGCCACCGCCGCCGCCGCCACCGCCGCCGCCGCCGCCACTGCCGCTGGCCCAGCCACTCCACCTCCTCCGCTGCTGCCTCCCGCCCCTGCCTGCTCAGCCAGGCGCTGCGACAGCTCCTCAATGCCCTCCTGCGCGCGCTGACGCTCCGCCCGAAGCCGCGCGCTCATGCTCGCCGCCCGGGCGCCGGCGCGGCGCAGCCGCCGCGCCAGTCCACCACCCCTGCCGCCGCCAGCACCGATGCCGAACCCCGATGCCGCTGCCGCCGCGGCCAGGCCCGTGGGGGATAAGCGCGTTGTAGCGAGAGCGGCGGTGCCGGCGCCGGCGCCGGCGGCGCGGCACTGGCGTTGCGACCCGTGGGTCGTCGCGACGGCCAGATGAACCGCGCGGCCGCGCCGCGGAACGACGGCGGCGGCGTGGCAGGGGTGGACACGGCGAGGGCTGCCGGTGGCGACGGTCATGGCGGCGGCAGCGGTGGCGGCGGCGGTGGCGGCGCGACGGGCGGCGGCGGCACGATCCATCAGGCGGCCCGCTAGGAGATCTTCGTATGCGTCGACGCTGTCGTCGGCGTCGGCGTCGGCAGCACCGCCGCCGAGACCGTCCTCGCCGTCGTCCTCGCTGTCATCGGCCGTACACGTCGTCCTGGAGGGAATGACGACAATGTCTAGGATTCCCCCCCGGCCTCCGGCCGCCGCTGCGCCGCCGCCGCTGCTGCCGCCCTGCAGTGCTCGGTTCCGGGCCGCCGCCGCTACCGCCGCTGCCGCCGCTGCAGCGCCCTGGGGGTGGCGGAGCGCGATTGCACCCCGGGCGCTGGGCGGAGTCATCAGGCAGGCGCGGACGGCGGCGTCGCCGCCGCCGCTGCCGCCGCGGACCAGCCCCACGGCTGGAGCGCCAGGGTGACGACCCAGCCTGGCGGCTCCGCTGGACCTTAAGCTGCCGTACCCTGCCGTGCCGTCGCTGGAGGCGATGGTGGGGACCGTCGAGTCGGTTGGGCTGTAGCAGTCGCTGCCGCGGCGGCCGCCCGCCTCCCCGTCGCACCCGGCGGCGGCGGCGGCGCCGCCGCCGCTGCTGGCGTAGGGTGTTGAGATGGAGGAGGACGAGATGATCAGCAGCGGATCCACCGGGAAGCCGGCGCCGCCACCGACCCGTGGGTCGGCGCCGGTAAGCTCCGCTCGCGCCTGCAGCCGACGCTCCAGGCGCCGGAACGCCGGCGGCGTTGCATCCGGTCCCTGCCCCGGCCCGGCAGCCCCACGCCTCGGGCCCCCCACCGCCGCCCTGGCGTCGCCTTGCCCCTGCCGCCCGCCGCCGGCTGCGGCAACAGCCGCTCTGGCCGCTGCCGCGGCCACCAGACCCGCATGCCTGGCGCCGCCGCCTGGCGCTGCATCGCGGGCGTCGCCTCCGGTCGTCTCCGTGGACTCAGATGGGGAGCTTTGCGGCCGTCGCTGCCGCCGTCGCGGGTCATCATGGCAGTGGCCCATAGGGCCCTGTTGGCGAACCTCGGCGGCGGCAGCGGCGGCGACGGCGGCGGCGGCGGCAGCGGCGGCGGCGTCGAGATCACTGGAGGAGGAAGTAGCTGA
Organism: Pleodorina starrii; assembly: GCA_030267565.1. Taxonomy (NCBI): domain Eukaryota; kingdom Viridiplantae; phylum Chlorophyta; class Chlorophyceae; order Chlamydomonadales; family Volvocaceae; genus Pleodorina; species Pleodorina starrii. Next base: position 1,167,518 of record BRXU01000023.1, on the reverse strand, counting down.
GATGGGGGTGAGGGAGATGGAGGCGGAGGTGGTGGAGGCGGGGAAGGCCCCTTCGTCGGCATGTCGGCCGCCGGGTGCGGCGCCGGCGGCCGCCGCCGCGCCATATCGACCCTGCTGCTGCTGCTGGCGCTGCTGCTGCTGGTGGTGTTGTCGTTGCTGGTGGTGGTGGTGGTGTTGCTGCACCAGAGTGTCCAGTTGCTCCTGGTTGCGGGCAGGGAGTTGGATGAACAGTCTCAGTTGTTACGGTGGACTTACGGTGGACTGAAGATGGAGTGGAGTGGAGTGGAATGAGTGCGGCAGCAACAACGTCTGTTCTCGTGTATACACAGCAGGAGTGTTCCAGCAGTGCCCGCTTGCCAGCTCGGACCTCAGGCTCGCCCTACCCCTCTCCCTGTCATTCCTCTCTACCCTTCCCAACCCCGCTGTACCCCTCTTACCAATGCGGACTGCTTCCCCTTACCCCTCTCCCAGCTTTGCCAATCCTGACTGTCTCTCTTTCACTCCCCCCTCCCCACTCGCCTCCGTTCCACCGCTGCGGCTTCATCTTCATTGCCACCTACCCAATCTCCCCCTCCAGCCCCCCCCCCACTCCCCCGTCTCCTTCTCCGCTGCGGATTTCTCTATATATCCCCCACGCCCTGACCCCACCTACCTGCAGCGCCTGTCCCTGCTGCCCCCCTGCGCCCGCCCTCGCCACACACAGCTCCTCCACCAGCCCCCGCAGCCCGGCCGCCGTCGCCTCCGCCTGGCCCCGAGCCACCTTGGCCGCCGACGCCTCCGTGCGGGCGGCGGCCAGTGCAGCGCCGCTGCGGCGGAGGCGGTCCTGCAGCCGACTGGCGCGCTCCACCGCCTGCAACGGGGGGAAGGTGGGGGGGAGGAGGTATAAAGAAAAAATCGCAGCGGGGAAGGAAACGGCGTTAGAGGAGGAGGCGGGAGGCGGAGACGTGTGTGCGTGGGTGTGTGGGTTGGGGTGTGGGTGGGGGAGGAGGTGAGGGTGAAATGGCAGTGAGAACCGGAGAAGTCGGGGGGGGGGGGGTGCCCGAGGTGGGTGGGGAGGAGAGCGGGGTGAGTACAGGCGGTCGAGGGCGCGCCGAGATTTGGGGGACGGTGGCCCCTCGCGCCCTCCCTTCTTGTAGGCGGGGGGAATGCTTCGGTGGTCTCCCTGTCATGAGCTGGTGCCCCTTCAGCGCGGGAGGAGAGACCCTACAGGGTCGTCTCAGCAGCCGTTGGCCAGCGTCATGCCCGGCGAGATACGTAAAGGACAGACACACACACACATACACAAGACACGCATAGTACAAGACACTCCGAGCACAGTTTGCAAAGAGCTCGTCCGTCAGCCCCTCACCGCGCTTCCCGAGTGCAGCGCAGTGCAGTGCCGTACAGTACGGCAGTGTACGGCGCCTCACCTGTTTGTTGATGTCCAGGAAGTGGCGGTACTGCTGCCGGGCCTCATCCAGCAGATCCTGTGAGTGAAGGGCGGGGGGAGGAAGAGGGGGAGGGGGAGGAGGAGGCAGGTGAGTAGCAGGAGAGGGAGGAGGAGGAGGAGACGGAGGAGGCAGAAGAGTGGGAGGAGGGGTGAGGACGGGAAGCGCAGGGGGGCGGGCGCGGTGCGTGTAAGACAGCGCACGGGGAACGGGCAGTGCAGATACCTCCTCCTCCTCCGTGCCCCTATCCACCCACCCAGCCAGCCAGCCACCCACCCAGCCACCCAGCCAGCCACCCACCCACCCACCCAACCCACCTGCATGTGCTTCATCTGCTGGCCCGCCCCCGCCAGCTGCACCGCCAGGGAGCCGCTGCGCTGCCGCTCAGCCGCCAACTCCCGATCCAGGGCCTGCGGTGAGGCACCAACCAGTGAGGCACCAACCAGCCAAACCAGGGGTGTGTTGGGAGCTTGGGATGTAGGGGTGGATGGGATCTAGGGTTGGTTGGGATTCAGGGTTGGTTGGGATCTAGGGTTGGTTGGGATCTAGAGACTGCACCGGTACCGCGGGTGGTTGCGGGGGGAGGGGGTTGTCAGCGCTGGGGCCTCGATGCCGGCCGGGTAATGGCCGGCACGACTCCATTGGGACTTTGGGAGGGGACGGGAGGAGAAGCAGGACACCCGTGCGGAGGTGTTTCATGGAAAGAGGGGGTCGCACCTCCCGCGCCTCCTTCTCCTTGCGCAGGAAGGTGGACAGGTTCTCGGCCCGCCGCTGCAGCGCCCGCCGCTCCTCCTCTGAAGGAGGAAGAGCGCACCACCGGAGCGAAGGACGAGGAAGAGGGACGGGGCGAGGGACGGAAAGAGCAACGGGACGAGGGACGGGAGTGCGTTGCAGTTCAGTCCAGGCTCACACCGTTACGGTATCGTTGACAGGATACCGTTAACGGCGTTAAGGGTTTTAGGGTTTTGGGTACCGTAACGCTCGCACCGTTGCGGTATCAGCCATAGAACAACGAGCGCTGCGCAGTGCACAGTCCACGCAGTCCGCGGTTGCCCACGCGGCGCTTCCCCCCAACCGTCCCCCAATCCGCCTCCTTGGGGCGCCACCCCTGCCCCCAATTGCGGTTCCGCCTCACCGTGCTGCGCCGCCATCTTGCGAGCCGCCTCCGCCTGCCGGGCCGCCACCCCGCGGTCGCTGCGACCTGCCCGGACACCATCTGCCAGGTACTCACAGCGCTGGCGGGTGGGGGGAGGGTGTGTGAGAGGGTGGGGGTGGTGGGTGGTCGTTGCTAAGCGACGGTTATTGTCCGTACAAACGGGAGCGGGTGGGTCGGTCGACGCTGTCTTTCTACCCTTTGCTGCCGGCCGTCGCGCCTCGACAGCCACTCAGTCGCTCAACTACCGCAACGTGTTTCGTTTCGTGGGGGATACGGACACGGAAGGGGACGCCAGTATCGTATAACCCTGCGTGGCCTGGGGGGCGGGGAGGCGCTTGCCGGCTCGCCTGCCACACAGCGCGCCGCCCGACTGCCCTCTCCCGTGTGCCCGACTGCCCCACCGCGCCGTACTCCCGACCAGTATGCCGTACCTGCCGGGCTAGCGCCTCCGAGCGCCGCAGCGCCGCGACCTGCACGTGCGGTGGCGAGCCGATTAGGTGTGATAAAGGAGCCGTGTCGATGCAGGTTAGGCATTGTTGCATTGACAAGGAGCCGTGTCGATGCAGGTTAGGCATGTCCGGTATGGGTGAGCCGGGCCGATGTGGGTCAAGTCTAAAGTGTAACCCAAGCATGGAAGCACGAGGACCGGGGCAAAGCACACGGGGGCGTGGCGACCGAAACGCGCGCGTTTCGCGCGGACAGTGGAAAAGGGGAGGGGGCAGGGACGCAGGGAGGAAGAGGAGGAGTCGGAAGCCGCGCACCCACCCAAGCCATTCGCCATTGTGCTGTGTTGTGTTGGGTGCGACGCAACGCAGGCCGGCCCCTCAGCCTGCAAGGGCTGCTGTGCGGCCCGTGCGACGAAGCGCCGACAGCTGTGCGACCCTCCGCCCTGATCTGCGGCCCTGCAAAGCGCATGCCACATCTGGCGGCCAGATTGTGCTCCGTTACCGCTCCCTGCCCGCACCCCACCCGCCACCATTCCTTCGCTGCGGTTTCGTCTTTATTCCCCCCCCCGACCCTCTCCCACCCTCCTCCTGGCTATGCTGGTTACGCTGGCTATGCTGCCCACCTGCGCCTCCGCCTCCCGTAGCCTGGCCACCAGAGACCCACGGGTCAGTCCCGCCAGCGGGTCCGCCGGAAGAGGCCCACCCGGGCAGCACTCCGCCGCTGCCTCCGGCCCTAGGCAGGGAGGCGCCGCCCCGGCGGCGTAGGCTGCCGCGGCGGCGGCGAGCCCGGCTGGCCAGCAGGCGGCGGCGCCAGTTCCGCTGGCGCCGGCGTTGCCGCCGGCGCCGGCGTTGCCGCCGGCGCCGGTGGCGCAGCAGCCGGAGGTGTGCGGCGGGTGTTGGTGTTGAAGGTGTGGGTGTGGGTGGTGTGGGAGAGGGTGCGTGGGTGCGCTTGGTCGGGACGCGGCGGCGGCGATGGCGGCGGCGGCAGCGCGGCAGCAGCGGGAGCAGGGCGGCCCGGACTGTGGACGGGTGCGGGACCTGGCCAGGGAGGGAGGGGGGAGGGAGGGGCGTTGAGGGTGGCCGGACGGCCATGACAGCCGTGTCAGCCAGTCAGCCTAAAGCCCATTCAGGCTGTTTTCCTCTACCACCGCAGGGCCTCTCCTGTTCGTCCCTTCGCTGCGGTTTCTTCTTTTCTACCGGTACCCTTCCCCCCCCGAGGCTCCGGCCTACGGGCTCCAGCCTATCCGTGGATACACACCCCCGCCCCCAAATCCTGCACCTCCTCCCACCTGCACGTGCAACCGGGCGGCACCCGACCCGCAGAAATGGACCGAGCGGGCGGCGGCCGGGCCCCCGCTGCCCCCCCACCAGGGGCCCCAACCGCACCCGGCGCTGCCCCACACCCTCCGGCGCCCCTCTTTGCCACCGCCATCGCTGCGGCCGCCACTGCGGCTGCGGCTGCCATGCCCCTGCCAGCTGCTCCGGCCCTCGAGGCCGCCGCAGCAGCAGCCCCTGGCAGTGGGGCCGGCGGCCCCATCAGCCCCGTTGGGTCTCCGAAGGCCGGGTTCGGGGCGAGGCCTTGGGCGTAGGCGTGGGCGTGTCTGCCCGGTGCTGCTGCAGGCTGTTGCTGCTCGGTGGAGACTTCGCTAACGGAGGGCAGGGAGGGCAGGGAGGCGGACTCCTGGTCCAGCCGGGCCTGAGGGTGAGGGAGGGGTTGAGGGAGGGAGGGAGGACGTCTTGGTTGCTCACTTTATCCTATATATTATTATTTTATCATAGCCGAAATAAGGGAGGAAGGGGAGGGAGAGAGGTGCGCCTGGGCAAGGCTGGGAGGGAGCGAGCGAGCGAGGGAGGGGGTGTTGCCCTTACAGAGCAGAGGGGAGACCCGCTGCGCGGCAGGCTGGAGCGTGTGTTGTGCCGCGCGGCAGGGGACCGGCTATCCGGCTTGGTTTTGGGTTACACGAGGGGGGCGGGCGGTTCGGTGGTTGTGCCGTTCACGGTCGTGGTGGTGGTCCTTACAAAAGGCATGGCTGCGAAGTGGCACGAGGCAAGGGACGGAGCGCCTGTCCGTACCTCGAGCACCCGCAGGATGGCTCTGAGGGCGGTCTCATTTTGAGAGGAGGTCTCGAGCCGGTCAAGCTCGAGCCTGTCGAGGATGCTTCTGCCGGGTATGCTGGAGCTCCGGCCGCCAGGTATGCTGGAGTTCCCGCTGCCGGGTATGCTCAAGTTGCCGCCGCCAGGTATGCTGGAGTTCCCGCTGCCAGTTGTGCTGGAGTTCCCGCTGCCGGACATGCTGGAGTTCTCTGTACCCCTGCGGCAGTTGGCGCCGGCGCCCTGACTCCAGGCCAGCTGGGCATGGAATTCGGGCAGGCTCCTGGCACATGGGAGAAGGTCCTCGTACTCGTGTGGAGGGGCCGCCTGAGAGTTTGGATGTATGCGCACGTCCGCGTGAAAGGAAGTGAGGAGGGGCTGTTATTGTGGTTGTGGAAGGAGGGGGGCGTTAGTTGCTGCGGCGGGCGAGCTTCGCTTACTGGTGCGGCTGCGGGATGCCTCGGGCGCCTGGCCTTGCCTCCTCGCGGCGGCGCGAACAGCTGCAGGCCATCATCCTTATTGAGTATGTCAAGTAGGTCTAGGTCGTCTGAGATGCCGTCATCACGCGGCGATATGGTGTCGTCCAGGAACATTTCACGACATTTTCCAGGGTGAATCAGCTAGGCTTGTCAGTTAACACTCTTAACATGTTCCCTGTGTTGCTTAGGATCGTTGCGCTCCAACATGGCGCCTCCGAAAACAACGCTGTCACCGTCTGTCGCAACCAACTTTTGCTTTCTGGGGCTGCCTTGGCCAGAAGCTTTCTATTTCTTCATGAGGCGCAGATTTGTTGTGGTAACTAAGGAGCAAAGGTTGCTTTGTTATGGTTATCTGCTTGTTTCGTCGACAGCGAAATGCCCGTAGATCCGTACGGGACTTGACCGGCCAAGCGCCAAGGAGGGTCCACCATGCGCCTGCTGTCGAGGGCAGACGGAACACTAACGTCGTTGCCAGCCTATCCACCAAGCGTGTCAGTCCCCGCCCCTTGAGCCCCCCTGAGCTCCGTGCACATCCACTCACGGCCTTCAATTCCCATGGACTCGTCCGCCGTCGGCCTCGCACCTGTCAAGCTCGCACCTGAACCCCCGCCGTCGCCACCCCAACTTCCTCCCTAAGCCAACGCATCCGCTTCCACTCCCTTCCACCCCCATACCCCTTCCCGCTCATTGGATTGGATGTCCCCGTATCCTTGCTTTTTCTTCTGGGTTCCTCCTTACAAGCCCCACCTCCCTCCAGTCTCATTCCCTAGCAACTCAAAAGTCCCTTCCCTCCGTAGCCCAGCACCCCCGTCAGAAGCACCCCGGCAAAAGGACAAGCAAAATCCTTAGACCTGTTGCCACACAGGTGTTAAGATGACGTCTGATCACTTTACACAAAGCCAAGCAAAATGGCATATTGCACAATGTCCCCCGGGCCCTTCACGCGCGTTCAGGCCGGCCGCACCCGTGCCCTCGAGAGTACGGCGATCCCCGATTCGTCCTCCTTCAATATGGGTGCCGTACACGTCGGGAGGGTCCAGTGCCGCCAAGCGCACCGCCATTCGCCCCCATCTCCCCGCCGGAAGCCCCAAAGCCCCACAGAAACGGACCATCAAGGAATCTGCGCCGTCGGCCGCGCCCGGACGCCTGCCCTCGCGCGGAAGCCCCCGTTCCCTGCATCCGCCGTAGCACCGCCGCAAGTCCACCAGCCATGCTGCCCGTCTTTTTACCTCGGTAGCATCTCACCCGAAAATAAAGCGAGGCCCAACCCCTGAGCAGCTGCACATTGCCCCCCTGTCGCAACAACAGCAAGAGACACACATTGCTGCCGTCCAGGCCCTCACCTCTTCTTAACAGCGGAGCCGGCCCCATTTCCCTGCCCCGCCTCCCCCTCCGCCGGCCGCTTCAGCCCCACCCCCGAACCCCCTCCCTGCGGCTCCCCGCCCGCGCCCTCACACTCGTCCGGGTTACGTGCCCCAGCCGCCGCCCCCGCCTCAGACTTGACCCTTCCCGCCTCCCCCTTCCCTGTCGCGCCAACCCCTTCCCCACACTGCTGCTTCTGCTTCTGCTTCTGCTGCTGTTCCTCCTGCCTCACGGCCGCGGCGGGGATGGGCGAGCTGGCAGGTGGTGAGCCGGCACCGACGCCTCCGACCGCTGCCGCAGCCCTGGGAGTGGCCTTCGCCGCAGCCGGCTTGAAGAAGGAACTGATGGAGCCCTTCTTCGTGTGGACGTCCTGTGGGAGGGTTAGTGGGAGGGTTAGTGGGAGGGTTAGTGGGAGGGTTAGTGGGAGGGTTAGTGGGAGGGTTAGTGGGAGGACGGGGATAACAATATCGGTAAAGAAGAAGAAAGCGCAGCGATGGGACGGTGGGCGACGCCGGTGGGAGCCAGTCTGTGGGGAAGGTTGAAAGGACTCGGCATGGGAAAGGACGCTGCATCGGGGAGAAGCGCGCGTGTGCGTGTGTATGCGTGTGGGTGGAGGGCGGGGGAGGTTGTGAGGGGGCTTGTGGGGGGGGATTGTGGGGGAGCGGATCAGGAAGCGGACGAGCACACGCCAGCAGCCCAAACAAAGGGAATGCGGCAGTGCAGCACCTTCCAAAGAAGTAAAAAAAAGAGGACAAAGAGGACAAAGGAGTAATCCATCGAAGATGTGCGACGGGAGACGTTCTGCGGGGTTGAAGGTCAGGCTCGTGCAGATTGGTCGGTGGGGGGCCACATCTTGGCGGTGGCAGCCCGAAACGCGCATTTGAAGCAAATGAAGCCTTTTGTTGGTCGCTGTAAAACGCGTGATTCAACGACAGCAGCAATACTTAAGCGGTGAAACGGTTCTTTCTAGGGCAGCACAGCGCTAGCAGGAACACGTTACGGGAGCGTTGCGGAATTAGCGGCAGTAGCAGACCGTGGGGCTGCCGTACATGCACGAGTTCGCAGGAGGGGGACGGGTAGAAGGGCAGGGTGGGCGGGCGCGGATGGAGGGGGAGGGGAGAGACGGAGGGGAAGGAGGAGATATAAGGGGGAAGGGAAGGCGCAAAGGGGAGGGCAGGAGGGGGCTGGGATTATCGGCGGTTCGGATGGTTTGTGCGGCGGATGTGCGGGAAGGGACGGACGGAGACGGCGGGGATGAACGGGCAGGGGGGAGAAGCCTGAGGCTCAGGCTTGCGGCAAGCAGCGGCACATCATACGTTGTCCGATCGTCGTGCATAATGAAACTCAAATGCAAGTATGGCACCCTGCGAGGTTGCCCGAGTGGTCTAAGGGGGGTGACTTAAGATCTCCTAGTCGTTAAGACTGCGTGGGTTCAAACCCCACACCTCGCACTATCTTATTTCTTATTCTTCCATGACCATACGAATTGCACGAACAGGTACTTGGTATCACGACAACAGTCATCGCACCTTGCAGCAGTCCGGCTTATCGTAGCTTGGCTTGCCCATCTCGGGCGTCACTGGGTGCCACTGAAGCAGCGGCCCGCCGTACGGTCGGCAGATCTGTACGACAATATGGAAGGGTTCAGAAAGTGCGGCGGTGGCACATCACAACCGGTGCAGATCCAGGTCTATAGCAGTATGTCAAGTTCAAAATATGCTACCGTGGCACCATGAAACATTTTGATTGAAGTAAATGGTACGCTGGGGTATGTCAAGTGAAGTGAAACCGGCGACCATGCACATCGACGTGCGATGCGCCTCCGTTACGCAATACCCTTTCATTCTTTGCTGCTAGCAGGATGTGCACATGAAACTTTCCCATATGCTCTGGCGCCGTGGTGCGAGGTCTGACACGACGCGCAGGGTACGACAACCCACAGGATTATTCTTATTATTACAAACATTGCATCTTTGTATGGCCTTCCGCGCGCCATCGGAAGTTGAATTGGGAGGCTTCTTGGTAAGGATTGAAGGGTTCAGAATTAGCGCAGGAGAAATTTGAATTATTTCAACGACCTTTCTTAGGCTCTGCAACGCGCGTTATCCCCAGACCCCCCGATCCCGCGCCCCGGTTACTATCCATGTGTGTGCAGATTCAACCAACCCAGGAGCTCCGCCAGACGAGCCAGAGGTCCGGAGCCCCGTCAGGGCAGCCCCGTCAGGGTAGGCCCTAAGGGGCTCCACACCTCCCTTCTTGTGTGAGGGCTGTTTTGGGGTTTTACCAGAGCGCCCAAGGGCCCCCCCACTCCATATCCCACCATCACCCACCCCCGAACGGCCCCCTCCCCCCCCCTTCCAGCCTCCCCCACACCGACCATCGTTGCGGTCCTCCCCCCTTCTTTCTCCATCCCCCACCAACCTTATCAACAACCCCTTCTCAACCCCCACCAACCTTATCAACAGCCCCTTCTCAACCCCCACCAACCTTATCAACAACCCCTTCTCAACCCCCACCAACCTTGTCAACAAGCTCCTCGCACAGCAGCTTCTCCACCTCGCTGACTGCACCGTCCTGGCCCTTGACCTTGCCCTTGACCTTTCCCTTTCCTGCCGCCGCCGCCGCCGCCGCAGCGGTGCCGCCGCCGCTTCCCTTCCTCGGCTGCACCCCCTTCTTGACTTCCTCCTGCGAGCTGCCGACCCTGCCCGCCGAGAACCGATCGCCGTAGCCATCATCATCATCATCATCATCGCCCTCATCTCCGTCGCCGTAGCCCTCATCGCCGAAGCCATAATCGCCGTCGCCGTCGTTGTGGCCTTGGTCGCCGCTTAGCGGCGCGTCGGTCGCCTCCGCCGCCTCACCGCTGCCGATGCCGTAGGAGACCTCGATGGCTTCCGCCGCGCCGTCGCCCGCCGCCCTGGTTTCGGAGCCGCCCTCTCCGGCGCTGGGCGGCGCGGCGGAAGGGCCGGAGGCACGCCGACCGCCGGCGGACCTTCCGTGGCTTGACGGGGTGCTCGGGCTTCCGACACTGGGCCGCGGCGGCGGCGGAGACGACCGCTTGCGCTCGCGCATCATGGCGGCGGCGGCGGCGGCGGCGCCGTCGCCTCGCTCCTTCTCCTCCTCCTTAACTTCTACGGCGGCCTTGGCCGTCTGCCCCGCCGCTGCCGCCGCCTTGCCCTCTCCCAGCCAGGCAGAGACTTCCTGGGGGGTCCCAATGCGCGGAGAGCGGAGAGCGGAGCGGGAGGGCCGCAACGGGATCTGTAACCTGAACATCCGCATACTGGATCTCAGATCTTGGATCTTGGATCTTTAGAGGCCAACCATGCATATAACGGTGCTGCGATGTCGCCAACAAGCACCAACTCGCACGTAATGGAGGGCGAGGCTGCAGGAGGGCCCTTCCCGCTGTACCTGCCGACTAAGTGGCCGTACTACGATCTTGCCGTACGCCGTACCTCACCTCCTGGGTGGTCAGGATGACGGGCATTCGGTCGTGCAGCCACGCCTGCGCCAAAGGGGCGGCGGAGGGGCGCAGGTGCGAATGGCAGGTGAGGGGGGTGGGGGCCGGAGGGGCGAAGGCGGCAGCAGCAGTCGGCCCTCAGCCGAGGGGGCCCCCGCCGTTGGACCGTCAGGCCTCCGTTGCGGCCTTGCACGAACGTAAACGCACGTGGGCGCGGGCCAGGTCGCGACCACCCCACATAACAACCAACCAATCAGTCAGTCAGTCAGTCGGTCAGTCAGTCAGTCAGCATCAGATCGTGGCAGCACTTCAGATGGCGGCAGAGCCCCAGGTGCAGCGGCAACGGCCCCACTTACGAACTACCGTAAAGCCTCCATCTACCGGAACCACCAACGGTCAACTGACACCCACCAACGGTTTGCTGCTGTCGGTTGTTATGATGGTGAAGGTGTGGAGGGGCTCTCCGTTGGAAGCATCTGCAGCAACCAGCCAGCAGGGGGAGGGAAGAGGAGGACGAGGAGGACGAGGAGGAGGAGGGGGGGAGGAGGAGTACATGGAAATAATGGCGGGGCGGTTTGGGGGCATTGGAGGCTAAGGACCAGGACGCTCTCCTAGGGGGGGTTAACAAAAAAGATACCGCAGCCAAGGAACGCAGACGGCGTTCGCTAAGGGGTTGGCTTCGGCGGTGGCGCAAGCGGCGACACGCTGGACACTTGAGGCATCTCCACCTGATGAAAATTTGGAGATAAGGAGAGCGGAGATTCGAATCGGATACCGGTACAAGTTCATCCCCATCCACGCCGCCAATCGCTGGGCGGGTGTGCCAGGCAGCCAGCACCGACCGGCCAACGTCCAACGTCCAACCACCACGCCACACCAACCAACTATCCGCTTCTCACCGCGGTACACGTCGTACAGGCCAGCCAGATACATGGCGGGCTGCTGCGGTGCGTCGGCGGTTGTGATGTGGTACGGCTGCTTGCGGCTGGCGGCGCCGCCGCCGCCACCGCCCTGCGAGTGCCACTCGTAGAAGCCGTCAAGGAGTACGACACACCTGCGACGCGGCGACGCGGTGCAAGGCGGGCTGTCCGAGCGCGGCAGGCCCAAGAAACGAAAGAAACGAGGCGGGGGCGCTCTGAGATGGGACCCCCCGGCGGCTGCTGGATCCAGAGGTTACGGAGGGACCAGAGTGCCTCCATGGCGCCCTCCTCCCTCCCACCTCGCACCCACCCACCGGTCCCCGTGAAAAACACCACTTCCTCGTCGTCAGTGCCTCCTGTCCGCACCCGCACCCGCAGCCACTGTCCTTGCCGTTTCCCCGCTCGCCCTCCCCTCCTTTGTTCCTTATATCTGCCGTGCGTGTTGTACGTGTCGTATGTGCCGTACGCACCTCTTGCCGGGCAGCAGGCGGCTGAACACGGGCTTCTGCGCCAGGCTCTCGCAGCGCGCGTTGAACATGCGGAAGTGGTCGAGCCGCTCGCCGGGCCGCGTGAAGGCGGGGACCAGGCCCCACCTGGCAAAGTAGGCGATGGAGGCGGCGGTGGCGGCGCGCGGGGATGAGCCGGAGTGGGTTGGGAGTTGGATTGGCAGACGCGGGTGGAGTTTGGGGAGGCGCTTTGCGGGCGGGTGGGCACGAGAGCGGGAGGCACATGCGGGCGGGCGCGTGGGTGACTGACTGGGTGTACCGGTAGGGTGTACCGTACGTGCCGGGCTCGCGCTGTTCGGGAGTGATAGCTGGCGATAGGAATCACCCCCTGTCCAACGCGCAGAGACAGGTGTGGGGTGCTGCTCAGAAAATAAACGGAACGCTGTTGAGGTTTGGCACCAGTCGAGGGATGAGGGTGCGTGGGTGTGAGGCTTGTCGAGGGTTGGACCAGCCAACCGCCGGATGGCAACAGAGAAGCCTTAAAGCCGCTTTTGGGTTTCTGCAAGAGCCGTGGGAGGTGTGCATCATGCCACCAACAAAGGTCTAAGCTTTCGTTTTGTGCCCTGAGTACGCCCTGAAATCGCACCACGGTTTGCTTTCCAGGAAGGGATTGTGTGCCCTATCAGTGCCCGGCCGTGCATTGTACGGCTCCCTGAGTCCAACTGCCTCGCGCGCGCCTTACTTCATTGTCTGCACCTCTCTGGCGCCGTCCGCGCCCAGTTTTATCACCGGTATCCATGCCCCGGGGCTGCAGTTGTAGGACGGCCGGTACCGCTCGCGGTCGCGCCATCGCTCCGCCTCAGAAACGCCCGCGGCCGTCATCACGGCCTCACGTGCGAGCGAGCACCGTCCACGACCGCACATCCTTCGCAGTGTACGCAATCAAGTAAAATACATGCAAGCTCGATTTGACCGCTGTTTAAGGTTTCGGAGGAGAGCGCCAAATCGACAAGAGGAGCCGCAGTTGTAGAGAAAGTGTAAACCCAACTGAGCTAAACCTAAAAGTTTCGCCGGCCGCGGGAAACCTGGCTTTTTGAGAGGATGCGGACGAACGGATCAACCGTCAGCGGTACGGCTTCGCAAAGTTTTCTCAAGTTGAGTTTCAAGGTAGGATGTACTATCGCTTTCGAGTCATTTGTATATTTACAGTGGCACGAGATGGCAGAACCGCCGTGACAATCACAGGGCCATACATCGTGCAGACCCGTGCGGCGTTGATGCTGCGCGGGCTGCTGAGGAAGGTACCGAGAGAAACAAGAAAGTGATCGCACGGCGCGTGTTACATGAGCCTGCCGTCGAAAAACCCGAAGCACGAGCTCGTTGCGCGACTGGGGCTTCCCTTCTCCTGTGCGCGCGCATTAAGCAGCCCCCGGCGTCTACTCGGCCCAATAAACCAGGTTAAATATGTAAGGTTGGGTCTGAATGCAGGATTTCTATATAGACCTCGCCAGTCAGTCAAGGGCGCCCAGCCCGCCGCCAGTCTGGGGTGCTACAGCCGGTCGAGTTTAATCGCTTTGCTAATGGCCCACACCTTCACATCACGTCTCCGCTCTATCTTTTGTGGGCTCGCCTGGGCGGTGTGTTACTAGGACTTTCCGCACACCGTCATCAAGCACATGTAATTTCCAAGAACCCAAACTCGCCGGTCTTGCGCACATAGCCCTACCTACCTGCCAACAGCTGTCGCACGCTATGGACAATCCCATGCCTCATGACTCATACTAGCGGCAGGGAGAGCTAAGAAGCTTTACCTCGGAGCCATGGCTCCCAACAACACTGACTGTGTCATGCACAGCGTATCCTCATAAGGACACGCCGAGCATGGCAGAATGGCACAGGCTGCGTGCGCGCTGCTCCTCTGCAAAAACAACACGTGCCTAATAACCCTCGCAAGCCCCCAAACAAACCCCTCGCCTTACCCCCACAGCGCCCCCAAAACCCTTCACCCGCGACCCGCCCCCTGGAGCGGCCTGCACCCGCGCATCCACCCATTCCCCATCCCTTTCCCATTACCCCTTCCCTCTCCCAATCCATTTCACATCACCCTCCCCATGTGATGGCGTTTTTATCCGCCATCCACCAGCTCATCACGACGGGCAGCTCGCAGCCGCGACAGCCGCGGCGCCGAACGGGCAGCACGTGTACTCGTGCGTGTCGTCGTCGTACGCGCCCTTGAGCACATACTCGCACAGCGGCGCGCCCGCCACGCGGCTGGGGCACAGCTGCTCCGCCGTCACATTCGCGGCCACGTATACCCGCATCACCGACGGCGTCCGGTTGGTCTTGTACAGGTTGATAGCACGGACCCAGCTCTGGTAGGCGTTGCTCGACCGCGTGAAGTCCACCGTGGCATTGTCGACCGTGACCTTGTACACCGCGCCCAGCACATCCGGCGACACAAAGAGCGTCAGCTGGTCCACCTCCGACGCCGAGCAGTTGGGCCGGGTGCCGTTACCGACGCCAGGCGCTGCGGCGCCCGCACCCGCATACGACACCTGGAACGAAAAGACCGTGTCTTGCGTCACGGCAGTCGTACGGGAGCCGTTATACGACACGCGGTACGGGTTCTCGGCCAGGTTGTCCACGCAGCACGTGTCGTCGCGGCCGAAGCGCAGCACGCCCTCGGGGCAGCAGTTGGGGATCTTGAAGTCCTTGATTCCCAGGAAGGCCGTCGGCACGTCCTCCGCCGTCTGGTAGCCGTTGAGCTGGATGTCGCAGACGCGGTCGTCAGAGGGCAGGAAGGTCGAGGTCTTGCAGGGCCACTTGCCGGGCTTCGGATGCGGCACGGCATCCACGCGGACGGGCACCGACAGCAGCCAGGGCTTGCCCGTCGTGAAGTTGGTCACGAAGAGCGACGGCGTGTAGTTGCGGCCCTGCGTCACGTCGTTGGGGTAAAACTTGATGCCCCATTGCGTGCGCTGCTTGGAGACCGCCATCTCGAGGCCCAAGTCCGTAGTGAGGGTCACGTTGCCGACGTCCGCGTCGACGGAAATCGAATTGACGGTGCTGAGGCCAATGTTGACGAGCGTCTGGTTGCAGCAGCTGCCGTAGCGGTAGCCGATCTGCCAGCAGTCCTCCGGCCGCACGACGTAGAGGTGGAAGTGGTAGATGACCTGGTTGGGCGTGGGGATAGAGCGGACGTAGTCGAGGCGGAAGCGGGAGGTCGTCTGGATGAGAGAGGAGATGCAGTCGCACTTCTGGACTTCGGAGCGGACGGCGTCGGGGAAGGGCGGTGGCGGCGGGGGAGGAGGCGGGGGAGGCGGCGGGGAGAGTGGCGGCGGGGAGGGAGGCGGGGGAGGCGGCGGCGGAGGAGGCGGGGGAGGTGGAGGGGGAGGTGAGGGGGGAGGCGGCGGCGGGGGAGGTGGCGGCGGGGGCGGGGGAGGAGGAGGAGGCGAAGGCGGCGGGGGAGGCGGCGGCGGCGGCGGGGGAGGCGGAGGAGGAGGCGGGGGAGGTGAAGGCGGCGGCGGCGGCGGTGGGGGTGGAGGCGGCGGCGGTGGGGGAGGAGGGGGAGAGGGTGGTGGCGGTGGCGGCGGCGGTGGCGGCGGCGGTGGCGGCGAGTTCGGCGACTGGATGGCCGGCATCAGCGGCGGCTTTGGCGGCATAGGGCTCGGCGGTGGCGGCGGGAGCGACTGCGAGCAAATGGGGCAGCACTGGTGGGTGCTGCCCTCAAACTGGGCGTACTTGCACGCTCCGTCAGAGGTACCGCACAGCGTGACGTACGACGCGCAGGCCGATCCCGCCTTGAAACGGAAGCAGAAGGTGGCGTTGGTGGCGGTGGTCACGTTGAGGCTCAGCGGCGTGACGCGGATCCTGCCCTCCGGGTAGTTCACGTCGTACAGCGAATTCACGCGGGTGCCGTTGAGGAAGGCCCCCACGAAGTCGGGCTTGCACGTCTTGTCTGTGGGCAGAGGAGAGGAAGGAAAGGCGCGGGGAAGGTGCGGGAAAGGGTCATGGACCGTGAGGTGGCTTCCGTGGGATTAAGGACATCACTCGCGAAGGGGATGATTCAAAACGGCCGGCGACGCCTGGGTAGCGACGCTTTTCGTCCTTTCAACACGTCTGGAGCCAAGGCATCCGAGGAGGCCGCCTTTGCCACGCAGCCAAACAACTCGCCCGCTACATCGGCACAAGACCGAATTGGGAACTGACGGAACTGATGCAATGAAAGAACTGCAATGGTTGACTCCGCCCATCGCCCTCTCGACGGTTGCGCGGAGGCGCCCTGACGACTTACTGACGGCGACCTCGATCTTGCCGAGGCTTTCCAACAAGGTTTTGCAGCAGGGGTTGGCCTGATTGCAGCCTACGCGCTCTATCCGGTAGCAAAGCTCATCCGTGCGCTTGGTGGGTGATGCAACTGATTTAAGTCGGTACGGCGCTGACGTGCACCGGTAGTCCTGACACTGGCAGAAGGGAAAGCGGTTGAGCGCTTCCGCGTCCGTGGCCCCTGGGAGCGTGGCCGCTATCCCAAGCTCCGGATCTGAATCCTGTGCCGATGCTGCAACGGTGTTCGAGACATTGGGGGGGAGGGAGATGGCCCTGGTTAGACGGGTTTCAGGGTATTGGCCGTGGTTCGGGTTTGTTGACAAAGCATTGGTGATGAAGACGGGCGAAGACAGGGCGGCCTGTTGAATGCGGCAAGACCGGGTGCGGCATGAACGCGGGAAAAGACGATGAGGGCGGTCCTGTTGAGAAAGCGGCGGACCCGGCAACCGCACCGATGTAAGCGCTTACCAGTCCATGCGAGTGCAGTGACAAATAGCAGCTTCGCCACGCTGCGCTGCAGCAGCTGGAGGGGCGTTCGCCCCATCTTCGCTGCGGACCCTGCATAATTTGAGCGAAATGCATCAAGCGAATCGATCGATTCAGCAGGTCATCGCATATCAGCTTGTGATTGGCATAAGCTATTTGATGGCGTTATGCACAGCCTTCAGCTTCAGCAAGTCACCAGCGTGACCCCGCCCACAGCTGTCGCTGAAGGCTCCCGCGCAGAATGTTCAGCAAAGTGCATGCCACCGCGTCTCCATAAGTTTTAATTGAATTCTTAGTTGCGCCTGACGGCGGTATTAACTGTTGTGCACGCTCGCGCTGCTTCTGCCAATTGCATCACACCTGCAGGTGCCTTGCCGCCTGCCAAGTGCAGCTCCGTGTGTTGACTTTTTAAATGTAAGCAGCTGTTAGTCGATGGGCTCCTGCCAAGTGTCTTCTTGAGGACAACCCCACGATGTTTGACGGTGTAGCTGCTGTTGACGGACTGACGAGACCTATTTTACACCGCCTGAGCTGTTGATTGACCTAGGTGTATCTTAACGGAGTATGTCGAATGTAGCCGTGTGAGTGGGCTGGGGTGTCGGCGGCGATGAAAAAGTCGTAGAAGTAGCTGTCGTACGACATTTCGGTTTCCTTCAAGTCGGGCTCAACTTATCCATGCATTCCCCGCCAGTCACAGGCCTGTGTGTGTGCAGCTATTAACTATGTGCAGTAAAATCTCAACAGCGAACTTAAAAAAATTCTGGGAAGCAAAGGAACCAAAATCACGCCGCGCCCGGTCGAACAATGCATGCTTGCACAGGACACGCTTCCACCTCCATATCAACATACTTTGGAGATCAGTTATTGGTCATCCAATGAAACACACAAGTTCTAGGGTGCTTCGGAGCATCGCCATGCTTTAATGTTTTCTCATGGTCGAGGATTGTGCAAGTAATCCATCGGTTTCACGTTTCATCGGTTTCACGTTATACCGTCTCTAACTCTTATTGTATGGGCTACCAGCGCGGTTGAATGCCTTGACGATGCCCACAAACACTCTTGCGACCAACAGACCGAAACTCTCGACAACACACGCAACGTGCGTTAATCGTACATGTCCAACGGTAACAAATAGGCTTTGTGCGACCCGCGTGTCGTTGAACGGGCGTCCTTCCGTACCTCGGCTGTACTCGACACGCTGCGCCGCCACCAGCCCCGGGTCATCACCCGCCCCGGACGCCGAAAGACCCACATCACAGACATCCCCATCGATTACTACCAGGGCGGCAAATGGTGGGAAGAGGCAACTGTTCATGCCGTCACGTGGTGGGGGGCCGCAGTGGGCTCAGCCGCACGCCACTGGGTGGGCAAACCCAAAGTCTCATCACACCCAAAAACAAGGATCGTACTCTTTCGCACGGCAAGCACGGCACCGTCACCCTGACAAGCGTCTGCTTTGGCACATGCGTTTCCCTCCCCCCACCATGGGTACTCGGTAGCCTACGTCCCTCCGCTGCGGTATCAGTTTTCTTACCCGCCGTGGCGGCCCTTCGGCAGGGGCCCCGCAGCACGTGCTGGGAGTCGACTACGGCACGTCCATCACGGGCCTGGCGCTAGGCCGCAACGGCTCGTGCAGTCCCTTAAAGGTTGGTGCTTGGTGGGTGTCAGGGAGTTTTGGTAAGGGTGACTGAGCCTTCAGTTCGCGGCAGGCTGCCCGTAAGCAAGGCTGAGATTGCAAGAGGCAGTTACGTGCCTTGCTTTCGCGGCTGCTTAATGGGATCAGTGGTTCTCTGCCGCGAGCCCCTCGTCACACTTTGCAGTTTGCGCCCGTCGCCCCTTTCCCCGGCGCAGTCGGTTCCGTCGCCGCGCACCTCCAAGCTGTCTGAGGTGGCGCGCGATGTCCTGGCGGTGGCGCTGCAGAACGGTGTGGAGGGCATTGTGGTGGGCATCCCCGTGCAGCCGGGCGGCAGCATCGTCAAGCCAGACACGGACTCCCCAATGGTGAGCCATGCCGGGCCCGGGGGGCTGACAGGGTAATCCGCGGGTCACGGACGTTGGCAGCACCTGAAAGACACGGAGAGGACCCCCCCCGACCGTGAGCTGGTTTAATGGTGCCCGCATCCGTTTGTGGCCTGGCAAAGACCGCTTGAGTGGCTGGCCGTCGGGCCTTCGCCTCGTGCCATTGAGCGCCCAACGTTCTTTCCAAAGGCATGGGCAATCGGAACGACGGCCACCTTGCATGGATAGAAGGGGGCCACATGGCATATCGTGGCCCCGCTCGAGGGTTCCGCGCTGCTGCCGCAACGCAAGCATCTACAGCTGTACGAAGCATCGATGCCCGTCACTGTTGCGCAGGGGTATCGGTGTCGCAACCTCGCGCACACCTTGGCGCTGATGGGCAAGGAGCATGACATCCCAGTCTATCTGTACAGTAAGTAGACTGTGACGGCCTTTTGCATTACAGACAGCACTACCGGGTCCGATGGGCGCTGGAATCCCCGCAGCCTAGTCCAGTGGGCTGGGGTGAGGCGCTAGAAGTGACAAATGGCCAGTTAAGAAAGCCCACACAGGGGCCCCGGTCGCCACACATGGCCTCACCCTGCACAAGCTGCAACCGTGATGTAAGCAGCGTGACGGTGTGCTCAGCCACGGCAGCCCACAGCCTTCATGCCGTCAAAGCTCGGCCGCGCTTGATGAGTAGCAACAATTTCCCCTCCAATCGTCCCATGCAGATGAAAAGGACACGACGCGTGCCACTATGAAGACGATGGGTTACAATTGGACGGATCGCCTATCGGGGCAGGAGAAAAAGGTCCGTACATAAATATACCATTAAAACGGATACCCGTGGCTGATTGCCACCTTACAGGTTACTTTGATCAATTGCAGTGAAGGACGCCACTACCGAGCGTTGCATTCCACCAACATTTCCTCCCGAGCTCACCTTGTGCATGCCCCCGCGTGTCTGTACCTACCTACGCACCGGAGCGCAATGCACGCTAACCTACATAAAATCTATCTGCTTACGTCTGCAATTGAGCGGCCCTGCCACCCACCCCGTGCTGTGTTGACCCAACCTGCATCGCAGACACGCAAGTTGGACTCGGAGACCGCAGCCATGCTTCTGCGGCTCTATTTCGGCAATCCCCGCCTTGCAGTGCGCATTAACGCACGCGTGAATATCAAGCAAAACCCAGAGAACACGGACTCCAGTTGATCAATGACAAATTGAGGCGACTCCTCCTGTAAGACACGCCGCTGCCTGCAAAACGCTTTACCGCACACGACGAGCACCTCATTAACTCTACACGTCATCCAGCATTACATCACCACAGCCAGTTCATTCAAACTAAAAACTATGTTCGCATGCAGGCCGCCCCAGGCCGCCCCTCAACCAGAGGGGTGCCACAAGTCGTGGGCGTGCCCGCTCTGATTGTTGATGTACTCGTAACAGCCAGCGCAGACAGCAACCTCATGCCGCGCCAAACCCGGCGGGGGTGCTAGACGCCGTGGGTGTGCCCGCCTTGATGATCGCATCCGGAGCGGCCAGGCGCGCAATGTCCGCGACGACGGACTTGAGCTGCGACCAGGCGGCCTCGCGTGCGGCATCCGCCTCGGCCTGCTCAGCCTTGAGCTGCACAGCACAAGCGGCCATGGTGGGGGAAGAGGGGGCGAGGCATATCTCAGCCCAGCAAAAGGCTGCGGCATGACCTCCGGAAGAAACGATAGCGTGGACGGGAATCTTCACTACTGCTGTCCACGTTTCGCAATGCACCGTCCATGGGGGAGGGCCGCGCGCTTTCAGCAACTCTGAATGCACTTGGAGCCCTGGGGTCCGTAAGCGGTTGGTGGCCAACATTTGTAACCCATTTAAAACCCAGCTGTTTTTTGTCCCCAAACGGTACAGAGGAAGCACTACTTGGAAGACCACACGCTCGTTATGCGAATCCCCATCCCCCACGCAACGCGCGCATCGGCACCTACAGTGGCAATTCGCTGCGTCAGCGCCTCGAAGTCCGGGACGGCAGACACAGTCGGCGGCTGCGTAATCGCGACTGCGGTCTGAGACGATTTGAGCCGCTGGTTCTCCTCGCTGAGGGAGGCGTTTTGCGCCTGCAGCTGAGCGATCTGCGACTTGCATGCCTCCAACTCCTTGCGGAGGTCCTCCATCTCCGAGCTGCTGCTGCTGACCTTTACCGGCGATTCTTTCTGGGGAACATCGTTTTGGGTGTCTACGCTCAGCGCAGGCTCGAGCGTGGATGGCTCCAGCGATGGGGCGTCTGAGGCCTCGGCAGTGATAGCCGGCGAGGTCTCCGCCTCCGGCGCTGGTGTACTTGGACTTGTAGCCTCCGCTCCGGCTGCTGACTTGGATCCACCCTTGCCCTTCTTCTTGCCCATGGCCAATACACAACGGACTCTTCTCGCGCGTCGAAGAAGCAGCAATTCACAGCTGGGTGCGCTCAGCAACCTGTGCAATAAATTATGGCGACTCGGACAGATGCAATGTGACGTTTATTACTGTTGGCTGCATTGGCGGCATTTTTGAATCCGGTTGCACGACAACGCCGATGGGGAACGCCAAGGAAATGCTGTCCAGCCCAAACGAAATCCTTTTGGTTGCTGTATGTATACCGTATTCCATGTGACGGAATTTATGATGTTTCCCGTGGTGAACTAGCGCACGCGACAGCTGAATCGGCTTTGTCGGAGAGCCTGACAACTCCGATAGGCAATGGCCATGGATGACGATCAAGATGATATTATCTTCTCCCAGGTGCACACACGCAGCAACCGGGACTTATCATCACCACCACCACGATGGCACCTGCGCCTAACAGCTCTCCCCGCGCTCCCCTTCACCGCCACACCAGGAGGCCATGCGTCCCGGGACTGGGACTGATTGCGTTTTTCCATCTTACAACTTCGGCTCCGAGCCCCAGCATACACAACACGCTGGACGGGTAGCTCTTGGCGACAGCCAATATGACGCGGCAGCGGCAAGCGGCAGCGCCGAGCGCGCCGCAGCGGCCTCTGACCGCAGGGCGCCACCACCACTTCGCCGGCAGCCGCCGGGGAAGGTCTTCAGCGACCCCGTCCATGGCACCTTCAGGTTGAGATGGCCGGAAACCGCAGCGGTGGATGAGACTTTGAGGGGCAGCTCGTGTGGAAATTGCTCTGCGACGCGCCTACAGCTTGTCTTCTCACGCCGCGGTACCCCTCATCCCTCGCATCCTTCCCCCTGGGACGCCACTTACATCCGCGCCCGCGCCGCAGGCCCACTCCCTCCCCTATAAAAGCCCAGCGCCACACATGCACGATGCACGCGTGTCATTCGCTGCTGCAACGCCCCTCGCCCCTCGGCTTCCTTCGCCTGACCATCGCTTTCACCTCTTGTCTTGTCCTTGTTGGCCCGTGTTATAGATTGGACAACATCAACGTGACAATCATCGACACGCCTCAGTTTCAGCGCCTGCGCGATCTGCACCAACTGGGCCTGACGCACCTGGTCTTTCCGGGTGCGGTCCACCGCCGCTTCGAGCACTCGCTGGGGACATCCCACAAGGTGCGTGCTGAGTGGGAACATCCTCGCGGGCATCAAACCAGTGCAAAGACGCGCTGGCGGCAGCGGCGGCGGGAGCTCCGTGCGGACGCAGCGGCGTTGGGTGGCAATCCGCAAACGCCGTCGCGCCTGCAGGAAGCGCGGGGCGGGTATGGAATATGGCCGGCTGTGGAGCTGGCTTTTGGGGGGTGGGGCGCTCCGTTGCCTGACTCCTTTGCGCGCCGGGATAAGGTTGTGTTTTTGGGGGGGACCATGGAGCACAGTCACCAAGAGGCCGCCCTGCCAGCGCGTCGCAACGACGTGCGGCCCCGAATGCCAGCGACCGCATAACTCCGCAGCAGTTCGTCGAAAGCCCTTCTCGTGGGCCCTTCTCGTTGATAGCAGCTCATGACGATCTGAGCCTGCATACATTTCAAACTTATTTATTTACAAAACTATAACAAATAACCTAATGAACTCCTCAAACTAACCAACCATCAACCAACTCATCCCACCAACCACCAACTGCCAGGCGTTCGAGGTGGCCGATCGCATCTATCGTACCCAGGGGCGGGAGCTGGGGCTGGAGCTGCACGATGTGAAGCTGGTGTCGCTCGCCGGTAAGGGATAGCAATTTCTGCGCGGTTGGGGAAGTGGGTCGGGGATGGATTGGCGGCGGTGTGTTTGTGTGTGTGTGTGTTTGTGTGTGTGTTCCTGGTCGCTCGCGCCGGTGGCTACGTGTATGGCGATGGACATGCGGCAGAAGGGCACGGCGGTGCCCTCGTGTCACCGGCGGAGACAAGGTGGGCAACGTTTTCCCGGTGATATGGGTCGGTTGTTCGGTTCAGGGTGGCGATTTGGTACACTTCCATGGCCCTCTGGCTCGCAGGCTCTGATCCTCCCGTCCAAAGGGCGGCGACGAGCTTCATAACCGCTGGCCCGACTGCCGCCCTTTGTCGCCCCCTCCTAATGGCCCCCCTTCCTGCACGCCACACTTGCGCTTCGCGCCCACCTTGGGACTCGCATCCTCGCCCTTCTGATCCTCCGGTCCCCGCGCCGCTGCAGGTCTGTGCCACGACCTGGGTCACGGGCCCTTCTCCCACGTGTTCGAGTACGAATTTCTCCGCCGGAAGCTGCTGGGAACGACGCCGGGCAGCGAGGAGCACGTCAAGTTGCAGCAGTGGTGAGCGAAGCGCCAGGGGGGGGGTATAAAGAGAATTTCGCAGCGGAGGGGGGGAAGGGCGCGGAGGGAGCTTGCACAGGAAGGGGGACCTGACCGGTGCCAGGACGAGTCCAGCTGTGGCCCCTGACCACCCAGCGGGAAGCTGCTCGCATCCACTCTGCCCCCAGTCTCCGCGTTGAAGCACGTATCCCTGCATCGCACTCCGACACCGCTCGCCACCCTCCCCCTTCAACACACGCCCCTGCACCACGTTCCTTGGCTACCCTGCCCTCCCCTGTTGTACGTTCCTCCCCTGTTCCTACCCTGCCCTCCCCTGTTGCCCTCCCCTGTTATACCCACGCTCCTGCAGGCATCACGAGACGATGTCCACGCGCATTCTGGAGTACCTGGTGGACGAAAACAACATCGAGGGAATCACGCTGTGAGATGCGGGTGATGGAGGACGAAGCCGCAGCCAAGTAGTAGCCGAGGGGGAGGGGATTAAGTAGACGAGGGGGGGAATAAGGAAGATACCGCAGCGGAGGGACGGAGGCGACACTAGCGAACGGACCCAGGGCCCAACAATACTTACGAGGCGTACCTTTCTGGAGGAGGGGAGGGAAAGGGGTGCGGCTGGGTCTGAGGTTTGGGGGAGATGGCCCGTCCCGCTTCACACACACTGCGACACACCCACCCGCCCAACCACCCATACCTGCTCCAGGGAGGACATTCGGCGCATCAGCGACTTCATCAAGGGGGACATTCACGAGGACCAGGGCTACCTGTTCGACATCGTCAACAACAAGAGATGCGGGTGAGGGCCGAGTAGGGGGAGCTGGTGGTAGAGATGAGGCCGCCGCAGCGGTGAGAGGGGGGACGGAGGGGGAGGCAGGGAGGGAGCTGGACGGCGCGAACGCGGAGGCGGACCATGGCGGAGGTCATGGCGGTACGCAGCGGCGGCAGGAAGAAGAAAGCCGGGGCCGTCGCGGTGCTGTCCAACGCGTGCCAGCAGCATCTGCCCGGGCGGCCAACCCTGAAGGGAGCATCAACCATTAACCCCAAAACAACCCCTCGTGGACCTGGACAGGGGAGGCTACCTGCAGTCGTTCCCCTCTTCCCTTTCCTTCCCTTCCTTTCCATTACCCTCCTTTCCCTCCTTTCCCTTCCTTTCCGCACTCCCTCTCGCCCACCCTCTCGCCCACATCGTCTCCGGTCCACTGCTGCGCTATCACCTTTTTGTTTCCTCCCGCCTGAGGTGGGCCCTCCAATCCACCGCTCATTCCTCACCGCCGCCCCCGACTCCGCCCCCGACTCCGCCTCCGCTTCCGCCCCACCCTACCTCGCCCCACCCCGCTCCACTCCGCAGTGTGGACGTGGACAAGGTGGACTACCTGCAGAGGGACGCGCTGCAGTGCGACGTCAACATCGGGTGCGACTTCAAGCGCCTGCACACCCTAACCAAGGTACGGAGCGGCGCGGGGCGGG
The DNA here is from genome assembly GCA_030267565.1 of Pleodorina starrii. Taxonomy (NCBI): domain Eukaryota; kingdom Viridiplantae; phylum Chlorophyta; class Chlorophyceae; order Chlamydomonadales; family Volvocaceae; genus Pleodorina; species Pleodorina starrii. The sequence goes on along the minus strand of BRXU01000023.1, from coordinate 1,142,733 downwards.
GCGGCGCGGGGGCGCTGAGGGGCGGGGGCGGGGCGGCGCGGTGCGGGGCGGCGCGGGGCGGGCCGGGGCACGTGAGGGGCGGGGCGGAACGCACGTAGCACCGGCTTGGCTTGGCTGCGGGGGGAGGGGGAGCCGCAGCGGCTGCGAGGTTTACGCCGTCACCAGGTTTCACGCCGTTCGGAGGACGGGGGGCGCCGCTTCAATGGCTGAGAGCGTAGATTGCGTGCTTTTCAATGAGGGGACCCTTTAGGCCGTAGGAGAGTGGGATGGTGTATATAGCCAGTGTCGTTCGTCTCCCCTAGGGTTAGGATTGCCCCAGTCATGGCCATGGCCGCCGCAACCGCACCCACCGCCGCCGCACCCACCGCCGCCGCTGCCCCGGCCGCAACAGCCACGTCCCACACCCGCTGTCGCCGCCTCGCTCGCAGGTGATCCAGAACCAGATCGCCTACAAGTGGTCCGAGTACTCGAACATCTGGGACCTCTTCCACGCGCGCGAGTCGTTGCACCGCAAGGTCTACACGCACAGGCGAGTGACGAACTGACGATCAGCGGCGGGGCTGCGGCAGCTGCGCGCGCGGGGATGCGCGGGGTGTCGCTTGCGCCGCAGCCCATGTAGGCCGGCCGGCAGGCAGGCAGGAAGGCGCAGTGGGAGCACCACGCGGGCGCCGGCATGGCATTTCGCTTGGCTTCCCCCGCGTGCGTGCGCATCTATGGCGTCAATATGCCAACAACCTCACATCTCACTGTTACGCCCACCGCCACCACCGCCACCACTGATGTGTTCCACTCTCATCCCTCCCCACTGCCTCTCCCGTCTCCGTCTCCTTCGCGGCGGTATCTTCTTTCTTCCCCCGCCTAACCCCCCGCCGCCACCACCCACCTGCCCCCTTTTACGAACTTCGCCTCCGTTCAACCGCTGCGGGCCCATCTTTCTCCTTTGATTGCACACCTCTTCCTTCCATGGTTGCCCACCTCTTTCCATGATTGCACACCTTTCAGGAAGACCAAGGCGGTTGAGTTCATGGTGGTCGATGCGCTGCTGGAGGCGGACCAGGCGCTGCGCTTCTCCGACAACATACACTCGGCGGAGGTGGGGGTAGAAAATGATACTGCAGCGGAGGTGGGGGTGGGGGTGAGGACTGGGCGGTGCCATACACTCGGCGGAGGTGGGGGTGGGGACTGGGCGGTGCAGATTCCCCCTCCCCCAACCTTCCTACCCACATCGGTATCAATGAAACGTGGAAAAGGAAGGTTGGAGAGGGAGAGGGGTAAAGAGCACTGGCACGGCCGATCACAGCCCGCGAGAACCTCAAACGACACTGTTCGACTGTTGACATACGCCCCCACCCCCACGCTCATCGCCTCTTTTCAAGTCCGCGTTCCGCGCCCCCACCCCTCCAACGTCCGCAGGGCTTCTTGTTTCATCCTTGCAAATTCACTCTTCAAAGTTCAAACCTCCTACCACTGCTCGACTCCGCCCCACGCGCCGCCCCACGTGCCCCTCTGCTCACTCCCCGGCACCGAAATAATCGCCTAGCGGCTGCGCTGGCCTTGGCGGCCTGCGGTTGCCCGCCATCCCGCTCGCTCCTCTCACGTGTGCCTCCCTCCCCCCGCCCCGTCCCTCCCCCGTCCCGTCCCCTCCCGGTGCCTCTCCCCTCCCCCTCCGCCTGCGTGCCAGGACTTCTGCGGGCTGAACGACTCGCTGCTGAACGTGAGTAGAGGGTCCGAGTCCGCCGCTGCTCGCCTCGGCGTCCTGTGGGTTCGGGCGCGCAACAACACACCAGCAATGTATAACCCGAGCTACACACACACACACCAATGCCGCATTTCACTTCAAAACGCTACCCGCCGCCTTCACTCTCCCTCTCCCTCTCCCGCCGCCCTCTCCCCTCCGGCCCCCTCCTGGCGGTTGAGCACAGACGATTGAGAACTTCAACGTGCACCGGCGGCTGGGCCCCCAGCTGGACCACGACGCGGAGCGCTGCCTGGCGCGGGCGCAGGCCATCATCAGGCGCCTGCGGTGCCGGGACATGTACCGATACGGCAACCAGTTTGTCGTACCGTACGAGTACCTGGAGGACCGCCGCTGGGAGGTAAGGACTCTTAAGACTAGAGAGGTTTTCGTCGCGGCGCCCGCGGCAGCGGCGGCGGGGAGCAAGGGGGAGGTGTCTTGAGAGTGGCAAGCGTCGCGCAAGCGGCGCCCGCGGCTGTACAGGCTTGATGACGACCTCTGCTGATGGTTCGCTCTTTGACTCCCTCAGCGCCCCCCGACACTGCCCACCGACACTGCAATCCGCAATCGGTTAAATCGGAACGCGCCTGCCCGCCCGCCCGCCCGCCTACTCGCAACCATCGCTACCAGCCCCCATTCTACGATTTCTACCACTCTGCCGCTTCTCTGGGTCTCTCTGGTCTTACCGGTATGTGGATGCACGCCCCCTCCCTCCCGCCCGCCCCCATCTCAGGACATGAGCCGGCACTTCACCGCGGAGGAGGTGGTGTCCTCCTACCGCGGCAACGACGTGCAGCTGCGGCCCGAGGACGTGATCGTGTCGCGGACCAAGATCGACTTCACGCAGGGAGGAAAGAACCCGGTGGATAACGTAAGCGGATTGGTGGAAGGGCCCTTGCGGGGCGCTGGGGGGAAGGGAGGAGGGGATGGCGGGAGGCGGAGGGCGGCCTCGCTCTCGGAATCAAGAGTCAAGAAGCGGGGGGTGGGGGGTGGGGTCAGGGCGCGGACTTGGGTGCCTCGCGTCGCCTCAAGTGTACGCCTCATGGAGTCCTCGGAGCCCGTGCTGCGGCGCGTTTCGCGCGCGGCGAGGTGCGGCACGTGAAGAGTGGCACGCGCTGAGAGGACCGGGGGAGCATCGATCCGGGGGTCGTTGAAGCACACGGCCTTTTTCGCTCTGCTCTGCTCGCCTTCGCCGCACCCCGCATCATCTTCCCCCTGCCCTCCCCGCGTTGCTGGGTTCTGGGTCCGTTTGCTAACGCCGTCTCCGTCTCCGCTGCGGTATTCTCTTCTTAACTCCCCGCGTCTTTAACTCCGCGCAGGTGTTGTTTTTCGACGGCTACGATGACGATTCCGGCCACCACACTCAGCCCAACCAGGTGGTGGGGATCCTGCCCCGGTACCACCAGGCGAGTTGCGGGAGGAGAGCAGAGACGCAGCGAGGGGTATGGACGAACAGTCCGAATAGCGGGGCGAGGAGGGCAATGATGAAGGTGGGGATGAGGGGGGATGAGGGAGGCTGAAGGAAAGAAGACCCAGAGGAGGGTGGGGAATTTGAGCTGGGGGTACGGGTGAGGTGAGGTGTTTAGAGAGGATGGGCGTAAGGAGGTGGACGTGCTTCAACGACGCCACGACGCACCTTCACTCTCCACCCGCACCCCTCCCCATAAAGGAGCACCTTCATTCCCTGGCCCCCCACCCCTCCCCCCACTCCTCCCCGCAGGAGATCATCCTGCGCGTCTACACGCCCCGCTCCGAGCCGCGCTACCAGCAGGCCATCAGCGACGCTCTGGAGGCGTGGTGCAGGCGGCGCTTCGGCTGCAACGTGCAGATGGCTACGCCGGCGCGGGGCCGGCTGCCCGCAGCCGCCGGCGCCGGCAGCCTGCCCCGGGAGGTACGACCCGAGACCTGCAGGGGTACGAAAGAAGATACGGTACCGCAGCGGAGACGGAGACGGCGTTAGCGAACGGACACGGGGGTTGGGAATAAGAATCGCAGCGAAGGAACGGAGGCGACGGGGACGTAGAAGGGCTGCCTGCCGCGCCACACGCCGCGCGCTCAGGGGTTCGGATCTGCACGGAGACTGCACCCTAGGGCTAGGACCAGGTGTGTCCGAAAGAGTGTCGAGGTAGAGAGGGGGCCAGGCCCTGCGTGGCCAGGCCCTGCGTGGTCCCTTGCTGTGACTGACGCGTTCCGCCCACCTGCCCCTGGCATGTTACACGTCGCGCCGTGTCGCTTTGCAGGCGGCCATGCGCGACGCGGACCCCCGCCGGGGCCCGCCGGCGACGGGGCGGCCGCCTGCGTCCGCGTCTGGTGCCCACAACGGCGCGGCTGCTACGGCCAGCCGGGGCTACGTCAGCGTCACGGTGGGTCCCGGCGGCAGCAGCGCCGGCGCGGCTGGCGGCGCCGGCGGAAGCCGGCCCCCGAACGGCGACGCGACCCGCTCGGCCGCTGGGCCGAGCCGCGGCGGCGCCGCCGCCGCCGGCCCCGTTGCCGCCATGGATGCCGGGGAGGTTGCGGACGGCGGCGCTGGCGCCGTCGGCGGCGGCGGCGGCGGGACCCCGACGCGGTCGACGCCGTACGGCTCCGCCGCGACGGCGAGGCCAATGGATTCGGAGGGGCCGACGGCGACGACTGGGACTGCGGGGCGTGCCAAGCGGCCGCGCTCGTCGGCGTCGCTGTTTGAGAACGCCTGACGTCGACAGTCGACAGTCGTGCAACGTCTCGCCTGCCTTTGGAGTGGGCGATGGGCCTGGCGCACACACTCTATTCAAGTGGGCGCGGGCGCACACAGTTTTCATGCGGGGTTGCCAGCCCGCGGTTCGTACCGTAAAAAGATTACATATGCAGATTGGGGATGAGGGCAGGGGCAGGGTGGTTGGGGCAGGCGGTTCTGTCTCTCCGCAATTTCCTAGAGAAAAAACAACAACAAAATGAGGCAGGCAGTGCGGTGAAGTGAAGTGCAGGAGGGGTTGTCCATCAGGTCGGTTGAGCAAAGCACGCAGGGCACGGCAGCTGGCAGGCGGGAGGGGGTTTGTGTGGAGGAAGGGAGACCCGCGCTGCGCGTCGACGCGCAGCGGCCCCGTGCGGGTGTGGACGATCTGCACACGGGTCCGCGTACTCGCCCCCGGCAGGCCGGCCCTGTTTCCGCAAACGAGAGGTCCAGTCCGTGTTGCTGGGACTGGGAAACTCACAAAGCTGCGCATTCAGCCATTCACGAGCAGCGCAAGTCCGCTTGTGGCAGCACGGCAGGGAGGTGCCACAGCCCAGGGAGCTGCCCCTGGCGGGGCATAGGTGAGAGGCGCAGGATGGTCGATTACTTGACAGCTTGACTTGGTAGGAGCGTGACGCGTGGTTGAGCGAGGCGGCCGAGGCGACGTTTGCGAAAGGACCCAGAATTGTTTTTACCGGTTGTTGGGCTGGGGTTTTAGACTCCGTAATTTGAACTAGGTGATTTGGACGGGGGCAGTGTGGGCGAGGTGTGTCTTTCGGGGGTGCGGTAAGTAGCTTTGGCGGAGATTGGCCCCCTGGCCTTTGGAGCCTTGCTGGGAGAGCACGGGTTGGAGCGAGTGAAGGGGAGGTTTGACGGTTTTGGGGGGTGGGGTGGGGGGTGCTGGCGCTGTGGCAGCCGCCTCGACTCGACGAAACGCGCGAGCGGCGGGTCGAGGGGCTCGGCCGACTTCGCGCGTCGGCAGAGACCAAATCTTCACAGACGCCACGGACAAACACATGATCTGACATGACCTGGCGCAGGATGCAGCAAATGTCATTTGCAGGTTGTCTGGCGTGTCTCCAGGGAGCTTGTTTTGAGATCGATAGGAAATAGGGCAGGAGGAGGAGAGGAGGAAGCGAGGCGCGGAGTGCACCGCGGGCGCTGCCCCGCGAGCTGCGCAATCAGCCCTTCTCACACAACGAGACACAGCCCAGAGAAGAGGTCTTTCGGAGAGCACCGTTGTTCATTCCAGGTCCCGCATAGATAGGGGCACGCGTTTCGTTTGTAAGAGAACGCCCGGTGAGGTCACGGCTACGGCAGCGACCCACGGGCCGCCCAGCCGGCCGCCCCTTTTATAGCCGCCCATCAACTCCCGAAGCGCCATTCCCACACTCAAAACTCCAGAGCCTCGACGTTTTGCACTCATCTCTGCCCCTACCCCTTCCCTGCAAAGCGCCACGCGCTTTCTCTACCTCCTCGCCTGCAAGAAAGCGCCAGGAGAAAAAGTGCGTCACGAGATTCGGCCGCGAAACTGCGGAGCGGGGCGGCCACGCCCGTGCGGTGCCGAATTGAGTTTCGAGCGCGTGCTGTCCAAACAGCTGCACCAATCTTTCCGTCCACGCATCGCAGGACTTCCGCCTGGCCGACCTTGCGCCAAAATCGTTTTCTGTCAGCTGAGCTGCCAGCTGCGCAGCCATCCGTATCTGGAGCTCTCGCTCTCTCCGAGATCGCAATTGACTTGTGCGCACCGTCTGTCCTGTTCGGGACCTGATCTGGGTGTGCATCAGCGCCCTCGAGCCGCACAAGATGCTGCGCCGCGCCGCCGTCGCGCTGCTGCCGTCCGTCTGGGTGGCGCCCTGCCAACGGTGAGGCCGCAATAAGTATAATTCTAATTGCAATTTCAAGTAAAAGGAATTCTGCGGCTGCTCGATACCGTACCCGAGCGCTGCGAGACCTCCTTCCACCGTCCGTTTCGTCTTGGCACACGGACAGTTTCGTTTCGCGCTCCTTGTTACAATGAGACGGCTGTTCCCCTTCGCGCGGCGTGCAGCTCTCCCGGATATGTCCCCTCCTCGCCACTCCTCCGCCAGCTCGCCATCCGTCTCCTGATCTGACTGATCTCACTGCCAGCCTGCCTGGTTGTCCCACGTCCTCGCCCTTCCCCATCCTTTCCGCGACCCCCTCGCATCCACCATTCTACCTCCCTGCCTCCCTCCCCCCGCCCTGACCGCACCTCCACCACACAGCCTCCCCCATCTGGTGGCCGGCCTCACCACCTCCAGCGCCGCCAGCGGCACCAGTGACACCATCAAGGAGACCGTGAGCCGCGTGGCGGAGAAGGCGAGTCCGGGGGGGGCGATGCGGTCGCGATGGGGCCGTGGCAGGTTTTTGTTGCTACTGTTACAGTGGATGAGCTCACTGTGGGCTCCAAACCCACCCCTAGGAAGAGTAGAAAGCCAGAGGGCCAGCCCGACCACACGTAGCACGCACACATAGCGCACACGGTAACAAAACTTTAGAACGGATTGGAGGTCCGGTGGGGAAATGTTGGCATGGTGTGGCGTAGTGCGACCGGCCCCTGTCCATTCAACGCGGGGAGACACGGCATTCCACAAGATGTCAGCCCCAAACCTCGCCCAATGCGCACGTTAACTTTGCCCGCCCGCGGTCCCTTCCGTGACCCATGGGTCGGTGGGTCAGATCCACGAGACCACCGAGAAGGCAAAGGAGACGCTCAAGGGCGCCGCCGACACCGCCAGCCACAAGATCGATGAGGTATGTATGCGCGATTGCGCGTGCTGGTGTAGGTTAAGTGTACGACCAATTATGCTGTACGAACTGTCGTACTGCAGCGCGATGGCCTGGGGACTTGGTTAAGCCCAGGTACAAAAGCCGCTGACGGCCGCCCGGGGGGCCTTATGCACGGCCATGAATATAATGAGCCAAGCTCCGGTTCTCTTGGCGGCCGGTATACCGTACTAACGACTTTTCCACGACTACCCGCTGATGTGGTACGGCATGCAGTACACGGGCCGCGCGAAGGAGGGTGTGGACAGCACCAAGTCGGCGGCGTACGACATGAAGGAGAAGGCCAAACAGGTACGACGGGCAGGGCGGGGAGGCTTAAAAGGAGTACGGCCGAGGACTGCGGTTGGACCGGGATGTACTGTATTTGCAGGGGTTTAAGGCGTACCAGCGCCCCTTCCCCTTTCCCTCCCTTTCCTTTCCGCCTCCCTATGACGCCGTTGCCGTTGCCGCTGCTTCCCCCTTGTGGTCGCGACGTGACGCGTCCTCGCGACTCGTGCAACCCCCCACACGCCCCACGCCCCCAAAACCCAAAACTTTCCTCCCGCGTCAATACGCAAAGCGCGTGTCCGAGTACACGGAGGGCGCCCGCGAGGGACTGCACGAGGCGCGCGACGCGGCGTCGGAGGCCGCCCACTCCGCCAGCGAGCAGGCCAAGGTGGGTCTTCAGATGGTGCCAACAGATGCCCTCGTCAACAGTTGCCCTCGTTACATTGAACTACGGTAGTCGCCCGGTGTGGTTCGGTTGCTCATGAGGAGTGCTAGCCCACGGACGCCGCCGCCGCCGCCGCCGGCCCGGCCCGGTGGCTCCGCAGATGCTTGATTGACAGCCGCTTGCAACCCTCGAATGAATGAAGCGTTAGTGATCTGGATCATCGGTAGCTGGGACGGTAGCTGGGGCGCCCTGTTCCGAACAGTTAACAGTGGGGAGCGAGAAACGCGGGCATCCGGCGATGTGCTGCTTGCTCGCCGCCGCTAAAAAGTACTGCGGACTGTGGCTGCCTATTGTTGCCAGCGGCCGCAACCGCGCTTCCGTACACCAACTAACGAACCAACTAACTTACCGACCCGACTAACAAATGACAACCGGCAGGAGACGTACGCCAGCGCCCGGGAGACCGTCCGCGGCACCGCTGAGGCAGCCGGGGAGCGGATTCGCAGCGCGGCGGACGCAGAGGCGGCGGCGTCGCGTCGCGCCGGCGGCGGGCCGCAGATGCCGGCGGGTGCGGCGGTGGAGGATCGCAGCGACCCGCTTACGAGCACCACCCCAGGCGGATATGGGCCCGATGAGGCGGCGCGGGCGGCGGGCAAGGTCGTGGGAGAGGTGGGTGTCATGTCTGTCGTGCGGTCGGGGGTTGGCATCGGTTGGGCTATGGGTGGCTCTGGATGGGGGACCGAGGAGCGGCGTGCAACCCGTGGGGCTTGACTTGCCAAACCCTAAAATCCCCGCGCTCCGGCGCCCACGCGCGTACCCCACACCGCACCGTACCGCACTGTGCCGTACCGCACTGTGCCGCAGACCAGCGCGGCGTTCCGCTCGGGCAAGGAGGAGGGCGAGCGCGAGGGCGGGGGCCGCTGAAGAGCTACCGGTGGCTTGGTGGTCGAGGCAGAGGGCGGCGGGCGGCGACTAGCGAGGCCTCGACGAGTATGCGAGTGCGGCAGAGGAGCGGCGTCATGCAGGCCGCCGGCGCGGTGGTTACGGTTGCGCGGGGATGTGGGGGCCGTCGCGTACCTCTTAACCCTAAACTCCGCACAGGCTGCCGTGCTGGTTTGCCGCGGGCCCGCAGCGGGAGGGTCAGGATTTTTATGGGCTGATGGATCTCGCGATTTGGCCGTGCTGCCGTACGGCCACAGCAAGTCGTACAGCATCCCAAGTACGGTATGGGATTCTCGGCGTCGCGAGCGTGAAGGGCAGGGCGCGGTGGGCTTTGAGTTTTCACGCGTGTCCCAGTCTCGCGGGTTGAGAGTTGTGGGTTGGACGCGGGGGGCTGCGTGGTCCTGTGACTGGCGGACGCTGCTCCGGAGCTGGTGACGAGCCCGACGTGTTGTGTTTTGGGGAGATGGGATGGAGGTTGGGCACAGCGCAAGGTACAGCCTTGGGTTCGTACAGGGCACGGATGTGTTGACTCGGGAATTCGCAGGCGTTGACGTGGGGTCGATACGTCTTTACGAGTCGAAATGTACAGCTGGGTTGATTGGTTTCCCGTTGCGACGGAGAAGCCGATGTAATGTGAAGCCGTACACACTGTACGCTTTTACATACTCGGCAAGCAGGCCACACGCATACGGTGCTCCATAGTCATCGCATCGACACAGCATGGCTCGAGTCCCAATTCGCAGCGAATCGCCATCGGCCAGTGACGTACACATCCGTCAAGGCGGAGGGACATTTGACAGCGAGGGACGGTGTGCACACCGCAATAACAGACAGTCCTCACAGGCAATGTACGGACACCAATTCCATCAGTACTAACGCGAGACATATCTCCCGCCGCTTCTTCTTGGCAGGGTACTAACGCGAGACATATCTCCCGCCGCTTCTTCTTGGCAGGGTACTAACGCGAGACATATCTCCCGCCGCTTCTTCTTGGCAGGGTCATATCATGCGCTGGCGCCATAAGCCCAGGTCAAACCCATGGCTGACCACCGTACTGAGAAGCAGAGTCCACTTGTGGCGAGACTTTCAAACTTCGTAACAGGCCCGCCTGCCTGATAAAACAAAAGCACTCGCCCCGACATACGAATATTCCGTGTCTGCGTCCTGGAATCGCCGCGGCGCACACACCACAGCTCCCTGTCCGTTTCAGTACAGAAGGGGCTGTCCCGACCCGTGGGTCAGCGAAGGCCCATTTGCATCAAACGCAGCAGCAGCAGCCGCAGCCGCCGCATCGCAAAAACAAACGGACGACGAAGGATACATTGAGCGAGCGAAGCACAAGCACAGTCACAGCAGCAGCAGCTCAGCAGCAGCAAAGCAGAGCGACTGGCATTGGCGATGTTGCTTCGGTGTTTGATAGCATAGCCGTGTGTGGACGGATGCCATCTGGTACAAAACAAAACAGCCGCGGGATGGGTTTTGCGGCAGTGAGAAACGCAATAACGCACACGCAACAACACAGTTCAAAGAACACACAACCCCAGCCACAGTGCTTATATGAAAGAAGATGCCCGCCGCTGTTTTCATGATTTTTCCTTGGGTTTTGTATTTATATATTAAAGACATCATACTGTGGGAGTTGCCGTCCCAAATCGATCGCCACAGGAACTCGCGCAACTTGGCCCAACCCAATCCAATCCAACCCAACCCAAACCGTGGATAGAATACAGAAGGCGCGCGCAGGCAAAGTGCTCAAGGCTCATTAAGGCGATCAGAACACACACACACATACACACACAGTCACACGCACACACACACATCTCGACAAGAGCCGCCGAGACGCCTTTCGAAAGAGTTCCAAACTCCCAGCTAGACCCTCCCCACGGTACGGAGTACGACATACGACAGAATATCATTCCCACCTTCCTCTCAGGACCCGTAAACCCAACCGGCCCTCTGCCCATGGCGGCAGCGGCCGGCCGGTAGCAGCAGCAGCGACAGCCAGTGAAGGGCGCCAGTCAGCGACCCACGTGTGACGAAACGCGGGCAATGGGCGTGGGCGCAAAGTGGAAGCAGCCGCAGCCGCAGCCGCGACGCGGCGCAGACTGACAGGGGCCCCCCTCCCGCCACCAGGGCTGCGCTCTGCTGCGGAATGTGTCAATAGACAAAAAGAGATAGACCGATCGGAAAGTCGATCGATAGGCATTTCCCAGTGAGCAGTACATCCGCTCGGCGCCCGCAAGGTCCAGGGCACGCGGCGGTCGGGTGCCCGAGGTGTGCCGAGGCACCAGGGCCCGAACGCCGCGTCTCGGGCACATTGCGCGGTGCGGCTCAAGACCCTAAAACCCTAAAACCCTAAAACCCCTGCTCCAGAGGAAGTTCTGCGCCGGGTGGCGCTGTAGCGCTGCGCCGCCGTGACCGAAGCCGCCAGCACCGAGAGTTTCGTCAAAACTGCGCCAAGGCGCCAAGGCCCCGCGTGTGGCACCGCTCCTCGGCACTTTTTTCTCGCCGCATCTCCACTTGCCGTACACAGCCGTACGCTGCAGTTGCGCTCCCCTGCCAAACCTCGCTCCCCGGATCGCCGGTCCCCAAAACAGTTTTGAATGACTGACACACACAACTGAGAATGCAGGGAGGGGCACGTATTAAGAACCGCACAACAAGCAACGACACACGCGTTGACGACGAACGGTAGTAGTACGACACGCGTCGTGTATTGTACAAAAAACGACACAGCCGCAGGACCGCCGACCGGCATCTTCTGAGGGCCCCCCTCCCGACGCCCCCGCATACACACACATAGGAGCGCGAGAGGAGCCGGCACACGCCACCGTAACCGCAGAACTCGCCACCTCGCACCTTAACAGTTTCAGATAGAAAGGGTCACAGGAACGACCTCTCCCCGAGGAGGAGGACTCTCCTGATCTTCCAAACGGCGAACCGGCACGGCCTCCGTACGGCTGTGTAAAATATCTCGTCACACAAATAGTATCCGAATATGTATGGTATAATGCTCCTTGGTAATTATGTTACACGTCGGTGCCAGGGATCGGCGCCCGAGTCGCTGTCGCTGCCGATGGGGCATCGTGCGCGGTGTCGGCAGCGATGGCCGACGCGGCGCGCCTGGCTGACATTGCCGCGCACCGCGTGGCGGCCTCGTATGCGCTCAGGCCGCGCAGGTTCACCTTGTCCTCTGCAGAGCGGGGTCAGTCAAATACCACGAGCGGAACGGGACGGCGTCATGAACGAGTCGACGCGCGGAAGGTCCAATCGTGAAAATCAACCCATAGGACGTTATGCAGTTTGTTGCAGCAGCTGGGATATAGGGCGTGGATATAGCGACGGGTATGTCGGAACACAGGCGAAAAGGTGGAACACAGACGAACGCAGATGGAACCCTAGTCGGTTGCCTTACCCTGCAGCTTGACCTCAAAGGCCACCTCGAACATGCGGTTGCTGAGGCCGAACAGCTCGTTAACTTTCCGCTTAAAAGCCGCCTTGCCCTCGGGGCCAGGCAGGATCGGGATCTTGTACACTGCGAAACGCCATCCATTTCCGTAAACAGTGGTAAGCGGGGTCGCAACTCGCAGCGTTCTCGTTTGCCTTACCTGTGTTATTGAACACCACTGCGGCCATTAGTGGCTTTGGAGTGTCTTCGTTCAGCTCATCAGAGTCGAGAAGAGTCGACTGCCAGTCTACATCGTATTCGCGGTCGCAAAAGCGGCATTTCTTCTCCTCACTGCAAGGAAAACAGGACGAACAAAATGTCTTCGCCATGTATACGCCACAAACTCAGCGGTTGGTTGAACCGTTCCGATAAGCTCACCTTTTCCCTGAACTGTGCAATTGCCACCGAGCCAAGCACTCGCGGTGCACCGGGCGTCCTTTGCAGGCGCAAGGCGTCAGCAGTGGCTTCGTATCGGTACCCTCTTGCAGGCAAATGTAGCATGATTGCTCGCTGTTGGCCTCGACGTCAACACTCGAAACGACGCCGAGACCAGACGACGCACTCATCTTTGAATCACAAGCTAAAAGGTTTGCTCGGAGTGCATGAGATTATTGTTGGTAGCGTTTGAATACGTTATGGGGAGGGGGAGACATTTAATATACATCCCCGCTGCTCCGGAACCCAAAGCTGACGGGGACGACCTCCGGAACCGCCTTCAGCACCTAACTGTAGCTACACTCAATTTCGCGGCATAATGCTTGAACATCATGTTGCGATCGAAAACTTTGTGGACGGCGTTTGTCATTTTCATCATAACGTGCCGCGACGATATTGCGGCCCTTATTCTGCATGTTCCAGCTCGCATTAGCCCTTATGATGACCCAAACAAAAGAACCCACGAATCTGGGTTTCGAGCGGTTTTCGTTGTGGACAACGCGTATTCCTTACTTGTAAGACGCACGGCGCGATGTCGTCCGGTTAAGTGGGTTAGGGCGGTGGGGCACATCATGGCCGTGGCCAAGGACTGAGTTGGTGCTGGCACTGGGGGCAAGACGGGCAAGGGCGGTCACCCCTTCCGGCGAGGAGACAAGCTACCTGAGCCTTGGCGGGTCGGGAACTCGGGATACGTACCGTGTACTTCAACCCATAGATACGACCATTGCCCGCTCCGAAACACACCCAACCGGACCGAGCCTCAGTCCTGTCTCTTCGCAGGAGTAGCCCGCGCAGCACCCAAGGTTGCTTTTGCAACACCGATTGGGCAAAGGGTCAACTGCATAACGCAGGGTGGGGTGTGGCAGTGAAGTTGGGGTTGGGGGTGGGTCGGGAAAGAAGACGGGTGGCACCCTGGTGGCACGACTATGGTGATGAGCTGTTACTGGGTGATGCAGCTGTGCATCGCATCAAACAACCCCTGGAGCGCTTCAAATTTCCATGGGCCACGGGCTTTTTGTTACCGGCAGACTCACGGGCACAACGACTTGCACGCAGTGCTGGCGCGACTGGTAGGTGAGACGGTTGGACGGACAGCGCCTAACTGCAACGTTCTTGTACATACGCGAGGGAGAGCTGTAATTTTAGTCTATGTGTTTCCGCCTGTTATCAATGCAAGTAAATATGGGCTATCTACATGCCAAGCAGGACGCAGCCGCAGCCGCATCAGTACTACTCTATGGAACGCCGGTATCGTCGATATGGCACGTCGATGTGGCACTATCTGGCTGCGAATAATTGTTGGGTCCACTGTCAACTTGTGATGCAAGCATTCAACCCATGATATGCCTTTGATCAGGCGAAACAACGTTGTTATAACTTGTAAGACAAAAGCTTGCTGTTTAAAACCGACTCTACAAGAGTAGACGAACTTTCGCGATTTTTGTTTATAGATGAAAACCTAGGTTTGTACGTTGTCTTGCGCACCAACTTATACTTGTGCTCGCGCTCCAGCCTTGCGACCAGCCCGCTGCAACGCATCCGCGCGACCAGCTACTTAAGCCAAGCGCGGCTACACGTCCACCGTCAAATGCCAAGGGGCAATCCAAGCATATGGAAGAAGCATGGAGCAAGCTACTCGGAGCTAACGGGCACGCTAACGTCGGTCGAAAGGGCGCAGGACATCGCGCCCCGGCGCTTACCCCCCGTCGCGCCAGGCGCGCTGGCCGAAGCACGTGCTACAAAGCCGGCAGGCACGCTATCACTTAAGCCTCACAAAGGCGTGGGCTCGTTTGTACTCCAGGTGCGGCCCTGTCGTACCACCCGGTCTGCTCTTGACCGGCCTGGACAGCTCAAGAGTTCCTTTGACCCAAATGCATCGCCCCCCGTGGCAACATCTCATCCACTGCTTCATCCTGCGGTGATCCACTTTCTCATCCGGCGATGAGCTGCCAGGCTCCTCAGCCCTAGCCGGCTTGTCAACCCGCCAGGAGCGAGTACCCGGCAGGCCCCGTATCCGCTCCCTCCCGGCGCCCCGGGCCCGCCAGCGCTGCCGGCTCCGCGGTTTCATTTAACAGCGTCCGTCCTCTCTTACTCTCATAGAGCCCAGAAGTCTGGGCTGGCCCCATGGCCCGCCTGAACATCGTGTGAGGACTCATCCCGAGATCGTGTGTGCCGTGTGCGAGACCTCTTGGCCGTCAACCCAACCCAACCCAACCCAACCCAACCCAACCCAACCCAACCCAACCCAACCCAACCCAACCCAACCCAACCCAACCCAACCCAACCCAACCCAACCCAACCCACGGAGCAGTCGAATTGGAGCCTGGGCGTTCCGCAATGCAGCAGCGGCGGCAGCGGTGCAGCGGCGGCGGCGGCGCCCACCGCCGCCGCCGCCGGGTGTAGCGCAGGCGGCGGTGCCGACCGCAGCAGGGCTCAGGGCGCGGGGCCTGGGCCATCGTCGTCGGCGGCGGCGGCAGCGGCGACGGCGACGCCACCTGCAGGGTCGGTCTCCCGTTGGGCTGCCGTGTCGGGGGCGGCGAGCGGTGGGCCCGTGACGGCGGGCCTGCCGCCGCGGTCGTACTCGACGGAGAGTCGGACCAACTACACGCCGCCGCCGACGGACTTCCGACGAGTGGTACGACGAGTGTGTGTGTGTGCGCCGTTGGGCTTTGCGCTACCGATGATCCACCGATCCACCGATGCCGCTGCCGTGGCAGAGCGCAGTTTTGCTGCGCGCAGCTTCGCTCCCCTTCGTTGCGTTGCTGCTCTCGCACCCGCCACCCGCTGACCCACAACCTCTTCGCTGCGCTTCGTTGCGTTGCTGCTGTTCTCTACGCTGGCTCCTCTCAACCCCACACCCGCTGGCTCGCTGACCCGCTGACCCGCAACCCGCTCACCCCCGTCCTCAACCCGCACCAGCTCTCACCCGCCCGGCACCCGCACCCGCTCTGACCCACATCCTCACGTCCTCACGTCCTCACCCCCGCAGCGGAGCGCGGGACCCGGGGCGTCGCAGATGGTCCCTCCCAACCACCCCAACGACTGGAGGTGAGTGAGTGGGGGCTCCCGAGCAGCGCATTGGCGGTTCCCGCCCGCTCACTCACCCACGCACCCGGACGGATGGGTGGATGGATTGATGGGCGGATAGCCAACCAGTCTGGATTTGTGTGACGGGTCTGGTAAAACCCCTACGACCACAAACACGAAAATGAACACGAACACAAACATGAACTCGCTCCGGTCCCCAGGTCCGTGCATGACCTCGCTGTCCCACCCACCAGGGCGCTGCCACACACCGCACACGTCACGTTGCGCCCAGCCAGCACCCGCCCACGTCACCCGCCCTGCCTTCGCCCCCGCCCTCCCTCGGCCCCGCCCCCACCCCCGTCGCCTGCCCCCCTCCTCTTCCCTGTCCCCGTCCTTCCTTGTCCCCGTGTCCTGTTCAGGACCACCAAGCAGGTGGACTTCCGACCGGAGCTGACCGCCGGTGCGCCGCCGCCGCCGCCGCCCTTCCGCCAGGCCGCCTCCGGCCCGCTACTGCCGACCGACGTGCCGCCCGACTCGCAGTTCACGACGCAGCACCGAAACCACTTCACCGCGGGCGCCGGCCGCTCGCTGCGCGACTCGCAGGCGCTGCGGCCGTCGGGCTGTCGAGCCACGCAGGCGGCGCCGTACAATATCATCACGGGGGCGGTGCCGTACAACAACAACGCCTTTGAGCATTGGGACGGCCGGGACTACCGGCGGCACCGATGAGGGCGCGGGAGCGAGTGGCGGCGGTGGCGGTGGCGGTGGTGGTGGTGGTGGTGGTGTTAGGGGCGCTGTGGGGAGAGAAGCTTGGCGTTGCGGCGGCGGCCGCAGCAGCGGCGACGGCATGGTGACCCACGGGTCATCAGTGTCGGTGGAGGCGGCTGCGGCGGTGGCTCGCCCTGGGGGCGACTGTGAGAGGCATGGTGACCCACGGGTCGGTGGCGGCGCAGGCGGGGGATCGATGACCCACGGGTCACTGGCGCCGGCATGAGGCACCAACCAGCTCACGGTTCGCCTTCGGAGCTGCTGGTAGGATGCAGGAGGGGATATGCCAGGGCGGGGATGTATGTGTGCGTGTGTATTTGTGTGTCTGGGGGGCGGAGGGGCTGTCGTAGGGAATGGCGCCGATCCATTGAGAGACGGTGGTGGGTGGGTGGTGGTGCGGAAGGGCGGCGCGCAGGTACAGGAAGAAGGGGGGGAAGGCCGGTGCTGCCGTCCGCAGGTTGGCCCCGTGGGGGGCCCCTGGCGGCAACTGGAGAGCGGCGTTTGTGGTGCTTGCGGAGGTGGGGGGGAGGCAGCTGGGCTTGGAGTGGCAGCAGGAGCTGTGTGTGTGGGGGGGGGGGGGGTGCTCGCAGTGAACCGGCACACTGACTCGGGGGGGCTAGCTCTCGGGACTGACTCGGGACTGACTCGGGACTGACTCGGGGGGACTAGCTCTATAGACGTTCGCGCTTTGCTTGCTTGCGTGCTTGCGTGCGTGCTTGTTTGTTTGTTTGTGTTGTGTAGTGGGGGGCTCTTCGGGCTGTCCCGAAGGGAGAGAGGTACGGACGTACGGTACAGCAGGTTCGGCAGTATAGTACGGCAGTAGTACGGCAGTGTAGCAGTGCGTCGGAGACCGGTTGGGTGGTTGGGTGGCGGTGTGATGGGACTTGAGAGAGTGGAACCCGAATGTGGGGCGGGATGGTGGGATGGCGGGGCGGGCCGGCGGATAGGTAGGCGACAGGCGCGGCTGGCTCCCTCCCCCACCCCCAACCCCCAGACTCTCAAGCACGCAGGCAACAGTGGGTGCGTTTGTGGGGTTAGCGCCGCCAGGAGGCAGAGGAAGGGCCCAAGATTTGACAGGCCTTTAGAAGTGAAGCGATGTCAGTTTCAAACCGGGTAAGATCAGGTTAGGCAAGCAGACACATGCGAGTGTGGGCGAGTGCCTGTGTGATGCCGTACCTTACGGCAGGCGTGCTTAGGCAGTTTAGATTGCCGTACACGTTAGAATGACAGTTAGGGAGACATTCGTGGATGGGCGCTTGGGACCAAGTGTGGGCTGGCCGGCACGCGCGCACGCGTGTGTGTATTATTTTTGTGGGGGCATGAGCCGTCAGTGCTGGGTGGTCAGGCGACCGCCTCAGCGGGCAGATGGGTAGCAGGACTTGAGAGCAGGACTCGGCGTTCTCGTGTGAGCGCATGTATGGGAGGGGACGAATGTATTGCAGCAGTACAGTACCGGTAGTACGAACATGTTAAGGATGTCGTATGTTACCGGTAGTACGAACATGTTACGGACGTCGTACAGTAGATCCACCAGGGGCGGATGCTGATGCTGGGCATGGTCTGTGTAGATAGGAGAAGTGGTAATGAGCGTAGCTTTTGACACGTTCCTTCTGTGCTTTCCGAGCCTTTCGAGCCTTCCACACCTCCCCTGCCTACCGTCCCTGACGGATGTGGTGTACTGTGGTGTGCTGCGTCTGCTTTGCTTTGCTGTTTCTGGTGCCTGTTGTGCACTTTCCTAGCGACTGCGGGGTGCTTTGCCATGTCGTTGTGCCCTTGCCTTTGCCTCTGTGTATGTGTGTGTGACTGTGTGTGTGACTGTGTGCCCGGCAACCAAAGGTGGCTTGTCGTCTCTGTCCGAAGGCGTCCCTGACCAAGTGACCACAGCGGCTCAGGGGAGGGTTGAGGGCTTGAGGCCACAGGCAGGGTGGGGTGGGGTTGAGGCCGGCCCAGTGGAGCATCGGCCGCAGCAGCGCCGCCCCCGTAACCTCCTTCACAACCTTCTTCACCTCCCCCTCCTCCACCTCCTCCTACCAATCGACGGATGCCCCAAACCCCAACCCAGTTTGCGCCCCGCCTCGCCCCACAAGACCCCGAATGGGGCCCGTCACCGTAGAAAAAGGTGCTTCCTACAGCCGTAAGCGCCTTTTGGGAGCGAACCCCCCTAGCGAGGTAGGCGGCGCCCCCCGCCCCCAATGTTCCGGACTGGATTGCGCCCAATTCTCCAGCCAGCGCAGCACGCAGCAACCAAAGGCAGAATGGCCCAAGAATGTAAGCGGTCCAAGCGCCGAGGTGTTGCCTCCACTGCCCCCTGCCCGCCGCTCCGAAACTTCTAATGCATTCTACGCCTCCGGCGCCGAAACCAACCGAAGCTCCCTCGCCAGCCCCGCCAGCACGCACACCGCAAACCAGGCGCGACCCGGATCCGCCACGTGGGCCTCCCAAACCAGCCGGAGCATCGCCGCCGCCAGCGCCGACGGCGACGGCGGCGGCGGCGCCGCCCCCCCTGCTCGCGCAGGTGCAGCGTTGCCGGCGGCAGCGGTGGCGGCGTGGTGAAGGGCGCGCATTCTAGGGTTGTTCTGTCTGCTGCCGCCTGCGGCGGCATCGGCGGCGGCGGTTCCGGAGCTCGAGCGGGGCTGCTCCGGCGGCTGAGTCATCAACAGTTCCAGACGGAGACGTCGCGCAAGCGCCGCTAGTACGGCTGGTCGTACAAACGCGGCGGTGTCGACCAGGACCGCCTCCGCGGCGGCGGCTTCGGCGCCGGCGGCAGCCGCCACAGACCCCGCGGCGGCGCCAGCCGCCGTCGCGGCCCCTGCACCCGGCCCCGCCTCCCTCGACTCCTCCGCCGCCGCAGGCGCCGGGCCGCCGCCGTGCATGCCGTACAGGTAGCGCGCGAGGTGGGCGTGCAGCGCCAAGCGTCCCAGCGCCGCCGTGCCCTCCTGCGGCAGCGTCCCAGCCCCCGCCTCCGCCGCCTCCGCCAGCGCCTCCGCCGTCGCCACGGCACCATCCCTCTGCGCCAGGAGTAGCCGTCGGTAGCCCCCAGCGTCGAGCCGCAAGCCGAATACCGCGTCGCAAGAGCGCGCGGCCTCAAAGGCGGTCGCGGGGATGACGGCAGCGGCGCGGCCGACGAGACGCCGTACTTCCGCCGCATGTTGCTCGATCAGATACGGCGGCCCCACGGGAAGACCCGCCGCCGCCGACGACGCTGCAAGCCCCGTCGGCGCGGGACGAGCCCACGCAGACTTTCGGGTGCTGTACACAGCAGCGGGGCCCGTCTCCGTACGCTTGCCCCTACCCGGCGGCAGCGGCCCCCGTCGCCCGATGCCGCCGGATCGGCCGCCGCCGCCGTCGCCGTCATCGTCGTCGTTACTGCCGCCTCCGTCATCGTCGGTGTCGTCCTCGTCGCCCAGTGGCCAGCTGCTGACGGGACTGGCCTCGCCGCCTTCCTTGCCGCCGCTGCGCGGGCCTATGCCCTCATGGGCAGCAGGCGAGTGATCCGGTGCTGTGCCGCTGCCGTCGGCGACAACACCGTCTTCTTCGGACGCTCTGGCGCCATTGGCGTCTGGCTTAGAGTAGTCAGGAGGCCGCGTTAGCGTGAGAATGAAGGCGGTGAGGATCCAGCTGACCGCGAGGATGGCGCTGCCTAGGAGCGCTGTGAGGGCAGCCCACAGCAGCGCGGGTGGGATGCGGAGCACCGCGGCCAGCCGAGCGACCGGCCGGGAGAGCGCAAACGGCAATCCGAGGACTTCGCGAATAAGGCCTTGAAAGCCGGCATCGAGTAGCCGGCGGAGAAGCGTTTGGAGGTATTGGGCATGACGCCTAGTACGCGCCATCGGCCAGGGCGCGCCTCGGTGTGTGCAATGCTATCTTGCGTGAAGAAAATGCCCGTTAGTTGTAAGCGCAAGGAGGATGATGTAACGCATGGATATAAGGATGGATGGCCGGAAGGGTTGTTAAAAGCAGTTAGCTGTACATCGTTGCGCGGGAACTTCCGATCGCTGAGCAGTCCCCCGGCTCTTGCAATCTTAGGGCTGCCGGCGCATTTTGTTGCTGCGATAGTGGACGTGCATACTTACTTGGACTAAAGCCAACTGTTTTATCAATTCGCGCTGTTTTCACTGCCTAACAGGCTGAGCACTCTGCGTACTGTCGTAGTTTTGGTTGATAGCCACAGAAGCGTCTTTTATTCTTGGGGGAGGCCCCCTGGCGCCAAGGTCCGGACGGCATGAGTCAACGCCCCAGGCGCGAGCGTGCGCCACGCCGCACGTTCGCGGACGAAAACTACGAGCATGGGAATGCATACGAGGAGGTAAGCATGCATGGCGCTGGGGCGGATAACCTGATATGCGCCTTTGCAACGACGACGAGCGTTCTCACTACGTCAAGAGACGTGCAGTACACATCCCCGCACCGGTTCACCTCACCGCCGCTCTCCAAGTACTAACGGGCGCCGCAGGACACCATCCCTCCGCCAATTGCCATTCCGTTGCGCCCCCAGCCCGTGTGCTCAGGCTTCGCATCGGAGCTCCCGATGTCGGTCCATCGTTTTCCATCGCTATCCCAATAGACCCAAACTCCCTAGTGGTTCCCCCTCTCTCCCCCCTGTATTCTGACACGCGTGCAAATCCTGTGCGCCGCTTCGCGAAACGCGCCAGCTGGACGAGCTCCAAGGCGCCGACAGCGATGACGAGGACTTCGTCGACGCCGCCGCGGCGCGGCGCAACAGCCAGCGCCCCAGCGGCGGCGCCGCTGCCCGCGGCGGCGCCGCCGCCGGCGGCGGCGCGCGTAAGCGCGCCCGCGTTTCCGACGTATCTGACGACATGGTGGACGGAACAGCATCGGAGGACGACGATGAAGATGACGAGCGAGATATCAGCGACGATGAAGATGACGACGGGGGCGGTGGAGATGAGGACTACGACGGCGGGGCGCGGGGACGGGGCGGTCGGCGGGGCCGCGGGCGCGGGCGCGGGGCCGGCGCGTCGGCCGCGGCAGCCAGTAGGGAGCAGGGTGTCCGGGGACGCGGGCGCGGACGCGGGAGGGGCCGCGGGCGCGGGGCCGGGGCGGCAGCCGACGAGGGCGGCAGCGACAGTGACGTCATTGTTCTGGACAGCGGAAGCGAGGAGGCTGAGGAGGAGGAGGTGGGCGGAGGCGGCCTGGTCGGGAACTTGCCTGTTTGCGTGTGTGCATGTGTGCGTGCAGAACAACTTGTCTGCCTGTCTGTGTGTGCGTGTGTGAGTGGTTCTCATGTGGAGGGGAGGGAGGAAGGACGCAACGGCCTGGGCTGGACTGGCCTGGGTTGGGTTGGACTGGGTTGGCTTTGGTTGGGTTGATTTGGGCCGTGAGGCCCTTGGCGGCCATTTCAAGAACCCATCTGGGCCCCTGGTTGCAAAAATCAGACGTCCTCAACCCATCTCCCTATCTCACCGGGCCCACTTGCCGTGCCCTCCCATGCGGCACAAGTGGACCCGGCAACACGCGCGTGTGCTGCCCTTCTCCGCAATCCACACCATGCCGCTCCGGAAGCCCCCATCATCATCATAACCATCATCATCATAACCATCATAATCATCGTTATCATCAGAATCATAGTCATTATCATCATCATCGTAATCATCAACCCTCTCCGTCGCTGCCCTGACGTCTCCCTCCGCTTCGCCCCACAGCGGCGCTCGCTTCCTCCCGGCTCCAGTTTCACTCCGAAACCCCTTCTTGCCTCCTTCCCTTCCCCCTTCCCTTCTGACCTTTGCCGCCATTCCCTCCTCCCATTGCGCCTCCCACTGGGCCCTCCGGTGTGTGCCCCTGCGACGCGAAGGCGGCAGCACCGCGCGGGGGCCGCGGCGCGAGGGGGGCCCGCGGACGCGGCGCCGCCGCCGCAGCTGCCGCTGCCGGCGAGCCGCCTGCCTCCGCCGGCCGGGGGGCCCGCGGCCGAGGCCGCGGGCGAGGCAGCAGCAGCCGGGGGGTGACGGCGCCGGACGACGATTTGGGCGGGGAGGGAGAGCGCGACAGCGACGACGACGACGATCCGATGCCCCGGGGGGCGGGGCGGGGGGCGGGGGCGGGCGGGAGGCAGCACCGGTCCCAAACCCAGACGCAGACGCAGCAGCAGACGCAGCAGCAGCAGCGGAGGACCCAAGTGGCTCCGCAGGCGCCGCTGCAGATCAATGCGGATGAGCTTTCGAGGATGCGGCAACGGGTGGGTGGGGTGAGGTGGAGGTGGGGGTGGGTGGAGGTGGGCTGGGTGGGTGGAGGTGGGGGTGGGCGGCAGAATGGGGTGGTGGAGGCGGATGGGTTTGGAGATGAGATGAGAGATGAGAGGATTTTTAAGTAGGGTACGGCAGGAACCCACTTGATGCCGCGAGGGCTTTGACTTGAGGAGTGCTTCCGCACCCCCCAACCCAGCCCTTGCCCTTGCCCGGAGGCCTAGTCTGACGTACTGATGTTCTGTCGTACGTCATTACCGTATTGTGTCGTACCCAGATCAAGCGCTACAAGGACGAGTGGGAGGCGGCCAAGGAGAAGTGTGACACCTGGCAAAATCTCAAAGAGGCGGTGGGTGGGTGGGTGGGTGAGTGGGGTGGTTGGGTGGGTGAGGCGGCGGGGAGGTGGGGCGGTGGGTGAGGCGGCGGGGAGGTGGGGCGGTGGGTGGGGATAAGGCGGTGGCCTGGGAGACTTGGCCGGAAAGCGGTGAACTAATGAACTTACGGCGGCGGCACAACAGCTGCTGCTGTGGCGGATTCGTAGCATCTCGGTACGATGCGCACGCACGCGGCCCCCCAACCCACAGGAGACGGTAGGCAGCAGCGTGGACTTCTTCCAGTGTCGTACTGTGTCGTACTGTACTGCAGGACAAGGAGCAGCTGGCGGGCTCCGTACTGCGGTACATGCTGTTTGCGAACCGTGCCAAGCCGGGGCACCCGGTGCAGAGGGCCAAGTTGGCGGCGGCGGCAAAGGCGGCGGTGGGGCCGCACCTCAACTTCAAAAAGTGAGCGAGCGAGCGAAGCAGCGAGCGAATCAGCCAGGGAAACAGCGAAGGGAACGAGCAGAAAGGATTGGCTGGGGCTTGAGGGCGGGGGCAGGGAAAGAGTGTAACGCCCGGAGAAAGGAAGGAATCCACAGCAGCGTTGCGGGCCCGGCCAGAGGGACCCAACCTCGACACGCCCTCCCTTCCCCTCCGCCTCACCCCCCTGCCGTACACATGCACCCACCAACACAACATCCGTACAACGGCACACATTGCCGTACACCCAGGCTGGGCTCCGTCTGGCTGCCATGGGCGCGCCACAAGGCCATCAGCACCCTCGGGTACGACATTGCGGAAGTCGTACGACCGCGCGGCGGCGGCGGCGGCGACGCCGCCGCCGACGACGCCGAGGGCGGCGGCGGCGGCGCGCAGTACTACGTCCTCCGCACCGTACTGCCGACGGCGCTGCGTTGCGAGTTCGTGGATGGGTCTGAGGGCACGCCCCGCGAGGAGGGGTTCAAGGTTGTGGTGCTGGCTCTCATTATGCAGAACGGAGGGCGGATGAACGAGGGTGGGTGGGTCGGGATGGGTGGCTGGGTGGGTGGCTGGGTGGGTGGCTGGGTGGGTGGAGGTGGCAGTGTTGGGATTTATCCACGTATAGGCCGCAACTATGGAACAGAAGCGATGGTGGCTGGGTGGGTGTGCGTGGTTGAGAAGGGAGAAGCGTAAAAGGTTGGGTTTGGGGTTCCGGAGCACAGCCGTGTTCCCGCACACGATGACCCTCGGGAAAGATAATATACCCTCTCACGGCCGGGGGGGCCGGCATCCCGCGCCTGAGGCCTCGTAGCTGCTTTCAATGTGGCCCCCTAGTATGTGCCCCCCCGTGTGCCTAGCCGCTCTCTCCCCCTGGGCCCCCGTGTCTGGACTGGAAACTGGATTGGATCGGAATGGGCTGGAATGGACTGGACTCTGCCAGTACACCTTCCGGCCTCCGCCTCCGTCTCCGCCCGCTCTTTTGCCCCCCCTTCCACCCTGCCAACTCGGAGGGTGTCCTTCCATGACCTCCC
The DNA here is from genome assembly GCA_030267565.1 of Pleodorina starrii. NCBI lineage: Eukaryota > Viridiplantae > Chlorophyta > Chlorophyceae > Chlamydomonadales > Volvocaceae > Pleodorina > Pleodorina starrii. The sequence goes on along the minus strand of BRXU01000023.1, from coordinate 1,118,180 downwards.
CTCTACCCGCTCTCGCACCTCTTGCCCCCTTCCCTTCCTCCCTCCCAGACGAGCTGTACCGCTACCTGGCCATGCTGGGCTTCCCCTCCGACCGCTCCCAGCCACATCCCCGCCTGGGTCACCCGGACGAGCTGGTCAGGAAAATGGTGGACCAGAGGTACCTGACAGCGGAGAAGCCGGCAGCAGGTGGGAGGGGAGGGTGAGGCGCCCTGGAGCCTACCCAACCGCCCCCGCCCCCACCCCACCCTACCACATCGCCGACCCCTGGGTCTGGCGTTGTTGTCCCTTCACCGCTGTAACCCCCCTCCTTTCCCACCTGCTCGCTACCCTCTCCCCCTTGGGTCCTAGGTGGCCTGACTCCGGCGCCGGGCCCGTCTGTCCGCCTGTCAGGCCCACAGGCCCCAATTGGACTGCCCTCTTTTGCCCCCTCCCTCCCTCCCTCCCTCCGCTCCTCTCATTCGCCGCGCATCAAACTCCCACCCCCCACCCCCCACCACCACCTCCCCGCATTACCAACATCGCGTTGCACTCACATTGGGCCCCCCCCTTGGGCCTCCCACCCCCTCGCCTCCGGCTCCGGCCTATATGTGGATAACCTATCCCCCCCAGCTGACGGCAGCACGGTGACTGTGTTTATGTGGGGGGAGGTGGCGGCCGCGGAGGTGAACAAGGAGCAGCTCAAGACCACCCTGGAGCCGGTGAGGGGAGGGGGGAGGGGTTTTGAAGAGTGATTTTGCAAGAAAGAGGGGGGAAGCGGGGGAGCAGGTGAGGGGAGGGAGGGAGGGAGATATGAGGGAGGGGGGAGGGAGGGCTGAGGAAGGGGGAAGGGGTGGGTGGGAGAAGGCAGGTCAGTTGGGGGCTGGGGGAGGCATCCCAGTGTTTTGTGTGTGCCTTCCTACCCTACCCTCCATTGCACTCATACAATCCCATTCCCGCCTCCCGCACCGAACTGCACCGCTGCCGCAGTTCTACCAGCTGTCGCAGCAGGCCCAAGAGGAGGAGGAGCAGCAGGAGGAGGAGGGGGGGGACGGCGGCGGCGGGGGGGCGGGCCCGGGGCCCAGCGGGGCGCGCTGAGGGCCTTGGGGGGCGGAGACGGAGGCAAGGGGTAAAAGAAGAAACCGCGAGGCGAGGCAGGGGCGAGGGGGAGAAAGGCGGAAGCGCAGCAGAGGGACGGAGGCGACGTCCGCAAGCGGTGTAACCCGCGGCGGGACCCTGCGGGGTCGGGGGCGGTGGGGGGTGGAGGGGGTAGGGTGCGATACACGTGCGTGTGTGCGTGCCACGTGCTGTGGCTGAGGTCGATTGCGTCGTTATTGACGCGCGTCTGTTCGGGCGCTGCAGTCGGGTCCGAAAGCTGGCGTTTGTTTGTTTGTTTGTTTGTTTGCGTGAGAGCTGATGGGATTCGACCTCTCCGTGTTCGTGGCCCTCGCGCCTTTGGGTTTCATGGCCTTTGCCACAACACGGCAGCAGTCCCCGCCGGTCTTTATGGAGATGCAGGCTTGTGGCGAGCGTCAAGGGGGTTTCGGAGGCCATGGGTTATACGGCATCAAGCTCCGGTGGGCCTAAGCTGCGTCCGCGGAGGCTGGGGGGAGGGCATTGCGTCGACGTCGTGCCCGAGCGCCGCTTGTCACGACGGGACGATGCACGTACTATTCTGCACGGAATGGTAGGGAAGGCACCGGAGTGAGGGCTCCGTGTGAAGGGATGCGGGGACGTTCTGTTGGAATGGGTTTGCCGTTTGCGCGGGTTGCGCGCTTCTTTCGACGGTTAGGGATACGTGAGATGGCGCAGGGCATGGAGAGGGTGTTGTCTTGAAACAAATCATAAGCCCGATAATATGCAGCGTGCCAGAAAAGAGAAGCTTGGGAGAAGAGAGGAGTTCGGAGGTTGTCGGTCCTTCGCGCCCTGCCGTACAGCCTGGAAGCCTCAGCGACTCAATGTCTCTTGAAGTTAACAATCGAAGGTCACGAGGCTTGAGTAGGAGGTATTTGGGCCACTGTAGGAAGGTAGGCCTAACTGGGTACTGAATTGTGCTTTCGGGATCGGAAGAAACCTCTGCCCGAGCCTAGATCTTGGCGTTATCTAAATCAGCTGGAGCTCGTGATCAGTATCCTTTGCAGTCATGGCTGACGCAGCTTGGCTTTCGGAGGCTGTCGTGGAGTTCCTTAAGGTGCGCTGTGAGGGACAATGCTGCCTGCCCGGGCTTCGCCTCGTGTGTAACTTGCCGCTGCTTGTACAGGGACCAATGTACATAAACCCCTTGATGAGCTTCATCGACGAGAGGTGCCTAATTTTCACGCCAGAGGAGGAGAACAAGCTCGAGTACACGACCGTAAGCTGGGCCTTTCATACCGCGGTTTCTGCGGCCCAAAGCGCTTGCTTCAGTTTGCGGCAGCACAATTGTTTAGGCAAGGTTTAACCGGGCCAGCGCTCCGGTCGTTCTCGGATGCCAAGTCGAAGCTCCCAAGCAGGGGTGTTGCACGCGCATCCCCACACGGCACTCTACCACCTGCGTCTCAGCAGGTTCTCTCTCCGACCAGCCTGCACACCGTACAAACCAACTGGGTTTCGCTTATTGAGCTCCTCCGCCCGACGTGTCGCGTGCTGATGGCGCCGCTGCGGCCTCAATTCGTGGCCCGCCTTTCCTCTTCCCCAACGCCGCTTTCTCGCGCATCTCATATTCCCACCTTAACCTTCTCTGTATTGCAACCCACATCGTCAAACGCTTGTGCAGTTCAGCCCCCGCCCCCAGCTGGGCGGCGCTGCCCCGCCCTGCCCTGACCCGCCCTGCCCCGCCCCTGGGCCAGGTTCCCCGCCCCTTCTCCTCCTGCAATGACCCCCTTCCCTCACACCCGCTTGCTCACCGCCTGTCTGTACCTCCAACGCCAACGACGCCACCCTCTCAAAAATTCTAAAACCTGTTCTGAACTCTTCCCGTTCTCTCTGCACTGTTCTTTTGTACAATCTCCATCCTTGCGCCCTCCTCCAGTGCCACAACGAGTTCAAGGATTTGGTCGACAGGCTGCTGACGGACTTCCTGGCGGATCTGGGGGTGGGGCCGGACGATTTCTATCAGGTCAGACGGACGATGTGTGGCTTTGTTGTTTGAATGCGCCGTCTGGCGGGCGGGCTGGCGGGCGAGAGGAGCTCGGATTTGCTCCACGTGGCACGTGTTCGAGGACACGGGATGCCCAAGCGGCAGGCAGACCCCGAGCAGGCGCGAGAGGCCGGGAGCGAGTTCGGGCCTCTTCCCTTCCCGGTGCCTCCTCCCCCTCACTCCCTCAACACCCCCCTCACTCCCCCTCACTCCCCCGCACTCCCTCAACACCCCCCTCACTCCCCCTCCCCCCCTCCGTCTCCGCTACGGGATCATTTTTTTACCCCCCCCCCTCAACAGACGGTCGCTGCCGCCCAGGAGACCGACCAGCTGACCTCGTTTGTGGTCCAGACCATCCTCACGGTGGACGACTTCCTCATGTTCAAGGCCATGATGGTGCGCCGCAACATCGATCTAACCACGCAGGTGGGTGTGGTGGGTGTAGTGTCAAGTGTGGGTCAAGTGTGGGTCATGTGTGGGTGGGTGTGGGTTTAGTGTGTAGTGTGTCATGTGCAGGTGGGTGGCTGGGTGTGGGTGTGGCGTTCGTCCGTCCGTCCGTATCGTCGTCTCGTCGTTGCAAAGCCCAGCGAAGAGACGGGCCGCGGTTCGTCCTGCGCCCGTATCTCCCGTTGCCCCTCCGTGTCCGCCGCTGCTCGCCACTGCGGCGTTGCTGCTCGAGTGGGGTTGATTGCGCGGTTGGTTGCACGTCCCGATGAAGGCTTCGCCCTCTGCGGGCAAACCCTGAGGGCAGGGCCCTGAGGGCGCTGCGGGCAGAGGCAGCCGGCCTACCGCGGCTCGCCCGCAGCTGTCTGCTGTCTACAGCTCCACCCACGTGGGCCTCCACTCCCCTAACGCCGCCCCCCAACGTCGCCTCGTTTCCCCATCGCTGCGATCCGTCCTCCTGCAACCCCCTACAACAACCGCTGCAGCCTCATCGCCCGCTGCCCGTCCGTCTGTTTCTCTGTCCGCTTGCCCGCTTGTCTGTCTGTCTGTCCGCTCGTCTGTCTGGCTGTTTGTCTGACTGGCTGTCTGGCTGGCTGGCAAACCCCTGGCAGGTGTTGGAGGCGGTGGAGCAGGCCTGGTTGGAGTCTCAGGCCTCGGCGGGGACTGACGGCGCGGGCGAGGGCTCGGTGAGCAGCCTCAGCCCCAAACTGACGGAGCAGGAGGAGGAGGTGCTCCGGGAGGTGCGTGTGGGTGCGTGTGTGTTTGGGGGTGTGTGTATGTACTGGGGGGCTGGGGGCTGGTTTGCGACTCCGGCGGGGGGGTAAGAACGAAGAAGCCGCGGGGGGCGGGCATCTTCGCACGAGCAAGATAAAGAGCCCGCCCAGTGTATCGTTAGGCAGTTTAACACCCGACTCGCGCCTCCCCGGCTCCCGTGCCCCTGCAGACCCCAAACCCTACACAGCCGAACAGCGCCTCCCTCTGGCCCCTGCTCCATCCTTCTCCTTGCTCATCCTTCCCTGGACTCGATGCTATTCCGAGGGCTGGTTGCTGTATCCGGATCCAATGACGCATTTGATACTCAACTCCTTCCCCCTGTCCCCTATCCTCCCCCTGGACTACTCGTTATTTCGGGGGCTGGTTGCCGCCCCCGACCGAATCCAGTGCCGCCCCCGACCGAATCCAGTGATACTCACATCCTCCTCCCCCCTGCCTCCCGCCTCCCTTGCCTCCTGATCCCCTCCTGCCTCCTGATCCTCCCTTGCCTCCTGATCCCCCCCTGCCTCCTGATCCTCCCTTGCCTCCTGATCCCCCCCGTTCCCTTCCGGTTCAGGCCATGGAGCTGTCCGCCCGTCTTCAGGCCGAGTGGGCGGAGGCCGACCGGCTGCAGAAGGCCATGCGCACTCTGCAGCTGGAGGACGAGGACGTGGCGCTGCCGGCGGCCATTGCCGCGTCGCTGCGGGAGCAGGCCAAGTTCGACAGCGAGCTGGCGGACATTGAGCAGGTGTGTGTGTATGTGTTTGGGGGGGGAGGTATACACGTATAGGCGGGGGGGTTGTTGGGGTTGGGTGGGTGGGCGGAGCGGGGGCGTGTGGGGGTTAGGGTGCGCGGGTTGGGTGCTTTTTAGGGCACGACCCGAAACGGAGTGAACACGGAGCGGGTGGCTGAGCACCGCACCGCACTGCACTGCCGGACGGGGACCGGACCGGACCGCCGTCAAACCTGCCGCCGCTCGCTCCTGTAGGCTCGGAGTACACGTAGGCTCGGAGCTCCCAGCACGTAGGTTAACTGGCTAAGCCCCCACACCAAAAGGCGCACACGAGGCCAAATGAAGGAGCACCTGTTGACTCTCGCTGCCCCCCGCACTTCCGGGCGGTCTCGGTCCCCCCCGCTCCCCTCCCTGACCCCCCTCCCCTCTGCTGCGGTGAAGGCCATTGCGCTGTCCCTCGCCCTGGAGGAGGAGCGGCGCCGCCTGGCGTCACAGGGAGGGCCGGCCCCTGCTGCGGCCGCCAAGGCAGCGGAGCGCGCGCCGCTGCCGCCCGTCAAGGGCGCGCCGACGGGCGCGGCGGCACCGCCGCCGCCGGCGGCGGCGGCCGCGCCGGCCGCCGCGGACGCTCCGGCCGCCGCCTCGCCCCGCACGTCCAAGTTCGTGCCCGCGCCCATTGACGCGCCGACCGGCAGTGAGTGCTGAATCCCGACCCCGGCCCCGCCCGTGTCCTTTGCAGCCTTTTCGCAGCCACCGGACCGAAGCCTTGTCACGCTGGGCCGCTAGAGGCCTCAAATTCCGATTTGTATTTCGGGTTTGCAAGGCTGAAGGGCACCAGACACAGTAGCGGCAGCGGTAGCGTCCGCACGTCCGCACGCCCGAATTAGGCCGGCAATGGTGGAGGAACCTCGACGCGTTCAAACCCCCAGGTCCACTACACCTGAACCCCTCTCTCTCTCGCCGCCAACCGAACCCGCTTTGTGCCTCCGCTTCGCTTCATTTCTCCTCCATCAAGATAGGGAGGTACCCCCGCTGCGGTATCATTTTTTACCCCCGCTTTGTGCCCGTGTGCGAGTCCCTCGGGCGAGGTCTGCATAAGCCTGCGTCCCGCTCTGCTGCCTCGGGTCCTGTCAGGTGTGGGGGCCAAGGCCCGCGGCAAGGGCGCTGGCTACAAGAGCGAGGCTTCCGGAGTGGACCTTGAGGCAATCCGCAAGGCCGCGCAGCAGGCGGCGGAATCGCAGAAGGTGCGGGCCGCCCTGGGTTTTGCATGTTGGCCAGCGGCGTCAAAGTGAACGTCAACGAGAACGTGGACGTGAACGGGCCACCGAACCCGAACCGGGACGCGCAAGTCAAGCAAGCAGGGCGATGTAGGGTTTGGAGGGTGGCTGCTGGATGTGGTTGGAGAGTGAACGCGCGATGGCGTGGTGGTGGATGTGGTGGTTGGTTCGCGCCCGCACTCCCCGCGTCGCTTTCCGCTTACCCCGAACACCCCCGCATACCCCGAACACCCCGGACACGTCGCGCCGCCCCCTCCCCGACTGCCGTCTCCGCCCCTTCGCCGCGATATCATCTTCTTTGTTGCTTGCCCCCTCCCCCCGCTGCGGTATCTTCTTTTTACCCCCGTTTGCCTGTCCCTGGATACCCCCGGCTGCAGAAGCTGATTGGCAAGGGCGACGGCAACGACGAGGCCAGCAAGTGGCTGCAGGAGGCCAAGAAGAAGCTCATCGCGCAGAAGCAGGCGGACCGGGAGCAGGAGATGGAGGAGTACAAGGCGGCGGGCAAGGTGGGGCGCGCGGGTGTGGTGTGTGGCCGGTGCGGTCGGGGGCCGGTGCGTGGTGGCGGGGCTTGGGGCGGCGCTGCGCTGCGCTGGAGCAGCCAAGAGCGTGTGAGCGGGGGTTGGCGAGTTGTGCGTTGCGCGTTGCGGGTCTTGTTCCGGTGTGCGCGGGAGGGGCCGTGTGCCAGAGTACCATGTGCTGTCTATATGTGGCTGGCTGGCTGAGGCGCTGTGCTGTCCGAGCAGTGGGTTTCGGGGGATGTGCGGCGCGGCGCATGGAGTGGGTTGGGACGAGGGGTGTGTGGCAAGGACAGATGGAGGGAGGAGGAGGAGGGGGAGTTGGGAAGCGGCAGCGGATGAGGAGATGACCCAATCTAGGGATGAGACCACGGCGTCCTCTCCGTTCCCTGATTTCTTCCCTTCCGCACCGTAGCGCTGTGATGAAAGGGCTGTATTAGGTGCACTTGACCCCACCTGATAGTGCTGCCCTGCCCCGCTTCTCTCTCCTCTCCCCGCGACGGCGCACTGCTGGGCGCAACGTTCTGCACTCGTGCCGTGTATGTGTACGACACAGTCCAAGGCTGGCGCCGGCGCCGGCGGCGCTGCCAGCGCGGACGATGCCAAGCGCGCGGCGCTGCGCGAGGCGTTGGCCCAGAAGATGAAGCAGAACATCATGCTGCTGCAGCAGTGAGGCGGGTGGCGGCCGGGACAGTGACATTGGGAACTGCAGCAGCAGCAGGAGCAGGTGGAGTGTCGAAGACGGCTGGGGCGGGGGCGGGGCGGGGTTGTCGCGACCGCTCGCTCGGCCGCCGCAGGAGCAGAGGAGCACTGGTCAACGAGGCGACCCGGGAGGTTCTACGCCCAGCACGCGCGCGGCGCCGGCGCGTCTTTTCCGACGTGAGGCAGCGACCCCGCGGTCCTGCCCAGGTGGCAGTACCGTTCCGTACCGTATCGTACCGTGCCGTACTGTATATAGCTTCTTACAGGCGGGTTCCATGTTTATTTCGGCAGCGAGAGCTGTCTGCCTTTCGAGGTGTACTCATCGGCAAGACTGCACGTGCCGGCGCTAGCGGCAGTAGCAGCAGCAGGTGGATGGCTGGTGTCGGTAGTTAGCTATCGGTGAGGTGGGGGAGAGGCCTGGCCTGCGAGGAGATAGCCCTGCGGAAGGTCCTCCTCAGGGTCTAGGTCGTCGGCGCGCAGCCGGGGCCACGATCTTCACCCGGTTGCGGGAGGGGTCTCTCGCCGCCCTCGCAGGCAATGCCACTGGCGGCGATGCCAGGTGCTGGGATTGGCGGGATGGGGCTCGGGGGCTGCCCATAGCTCGACCTCCGGCGTCGCGGGTTCGCGAGCGCTCTAGGCAGCCTCCCAGAGTCGCACTTGGTGTGGGCGGGTGCTGACGTGTCAATCTACAGCGGGTGGCTCGTTCGTGTGCCTACAAGTGTTGCGCACGTCTGTGCTCATCCCTGCACAATGGAAATTGGAAATTGAGGGCAATCGAATGTTTGAGCGCGCGTGTGTCTTAGGCCCCGTCAAATTGCACCCGCGTCCAGAGCGCACGAGCGAGCATTGCACTTTCATAGACTGAGCGGATGGTTGGGGCACGAGCGCGAAACGGCGCACGAGCCCACCGCCCTAGGCGGATCGGAGCTGCGCCCATGCATTTGCTCCGGGGTAATGGACACTCCGCCGACCTGTATCCCTTGGTGTCTTAAGACGCAACCCTGTTGGCGTCTGACGGCCTCGCACATGGGCACTTGCTTCGACACCTATCGCCCTCCATAGGGCGAAGATGCAGACAAGAAGACACGAAGATATCCAGTGCTGACGTCGCCCTCGCAAGGGGATATTGGTCGTGAGCGCAGGGCGCTTGCAGTTCCTAAGGCGCCCTGGCCTCTGGAGCAGTAACCGCCTTGCACTTGGCCGGCGACGCGTGGAGTCACGATCCGCCGCCTCCCGTAGTGGTCATGGGAGTTCGCCAGCCGAAGCTCGAGTAGGGGAACGTCGACAGGGCATCCTCACGCACCACTCCTTGCCACACATAAATCATTTTACACAAGAAGCGTTAGCAAGGCGGGTGGAGGTTATTTGGGAGCATGGTCGTCCAGAACAGACCGCCCAGCAGCCCAATCGACCACACCTCACGTCTCCTCGCACCGCCGGCGCCAACTGCAGTGCTACACACGCAAGTGCGCAACAGCTCACGCACGCAATGCCCAGCCCAAGGCACCCAAGGCCGCCCTAGGCTACGCCTCGCTTGCGCCGCTCCGATTGCCAAACCCGTGCGGAGAGGACGGCGGCCCGCCCTCCCAGGGGAAGAGGGGATGCAGCACGCGACCGACGGGAGGCGGAGCACGCCGCCTCCGTCGGTATGCCCCCCCCCTCCGGCGCTTGTCTAGATCGTCTCACGTTGCCAAGCCTGTACCCGCAACACAGCAGCTCGGGCGCAGCCGCCTAGGGAGTGGAGCTGACAACCAGCCAGCGCCAGTCAACCCTCCCCCCATCAGCCCACAGCAGCGGCGACGAGCAAGAGAGCAGCAGGCCTGGTCAGGCTGCACAGCGGCCTCACAACCCGCGCCCGGGTCCGGTCGAACCCAGAGCAGTCCTTGAACAGAGCTGCAGCCCCGTCAGTCTCCTCCGGCCGCGTGCACGCCGTCGCTGCTGCCTGCGCGGCCCGTGGTAGTTCAGCGGCCGCTCCTGCCGCTGCCGGTGCTCCTGCTGCTGCCGCTGCTGCCCTAGCCGCTGCGCGGGCCGCCCGTCTAGTGGCGGCGCGTCTAGTGGTGCGCCTCCACGGCCTTCTTGCCCGACTTCCACTCCTTGTACATCTGTGGGCAAACAGGGAATGAGTGAGTCAGCCGTGGGCACCGGAGGTGAAAGCGGAGGGGAATGGCCTGCGCAAATCCTGTTGCAAAAGGTGGTGCAACCGCAACCGCCTTGACCGTTGCGAGCCCGCCTTTCCCGAGCCTTTGAATGCTTTCCGAGCAACAACGGGTGGAAGGCCCCACTCCGCAGCCGCGAAAAAACTCTGACAGCACTCACGGCCAACCGCCTTCCGTTCGTGGACCATCGTTTCTGGAAGCGCGAATGCATCCGGGTGTGACGCCTTGGGCGGCTTCGGGACTCACCTCCAGAGCCTTGTGCTTGTCCGTCTCGCAAACCCAGGTGCCCTTCCACCCTGCGAACGACAATGATCGGGTCCCGACCAAACCCCGGGTACAGGACAAAAGTCAGCAGTACTTCACGTCAAGCCCAATTATAAGAATTCACCTGGCCCGCGGACGGGCGGGCCGACATGCTGCTCGTACGTGGTGCTGGGTCTTACCGGCGGGGCACATGCCTGCGAAAGGGGGCAGAGGGGGAGAAGCTCCGTGAGGATGGCACCAGAATGGCCGAGCGCGCTGCATCAACTCTGATATCCTGGAACACTTGCACATATCTGTGCTCACCAATGGTCGGGAACGGCGGGTTGAAGGGGAAGTTCACGTCGATGAGGAGGTTGACGCCAACCTGCGGGACAAAGTTAGCTTGGTGACAACATGTTTTAAACCGATGCAAACCCCTCATAAAACAGGTTCCGGTGGCTGGTTTCCGTCCTCACCATCACGAAGGCAACGTGCCGCCTGCAGAGTGAGAATCGCACAGGGGGTAGCGCATATTCAGTGATTCATGTGATCCTACATTAGCAGGGCCACTGATCTGCATTCTTGCAGAGGGCCGGGACCAGCACCGTGACGGCTCTCCCGACTTACAGAGCGACATATTGCCCCCGGCTCTTGATGTACTGCTTGAAGTACGTGTCATAAAGGCTGAAGTCGTAGAAGTACTTCTCAAAGGCGCGACCGACCAGCGACGTCACGGCCATTTTCGGGGCTTGATGATGTCGACACGACCAGCTCTATGTTTCCTAGCAAGCCACCTTTGGCCTGAGGCTGGCAGCTGATAACGCACTATGTAACAACAGCACCTGAGATGTTTCTCCTAACTTTACCGATATGTACGGCAGACTGGTCATCCCGCATTCTTTCGCCGCGGTTGGCACCAATTGCCATACCATGTACAATATCATATTATGGACTCGTCGGAGATTTCCCGGACATGGGTGGGTGGTTATGCTTTAACGGTTGTTCGGAATGACGCCTTCATGGCCTTAAGGCTGTAAATGTAACAGCCCGCATCTCCGGGACCGAAGGAGGAGAGTACATAGGCCTGTGGCGGATGCAAATACTGGACGTCGACGGAGTGGCTGATTACACGGAGGTTTGGGGAAGAATGCGTGGGGGGATACAGGCGGATGACGGTTTTACACACGTCCACACAGGCGCGCCCACAGGGAACAGCCGGGCCCACCGGGGGTCTCAAGTCCCCAACTCCCCGATGCGCCAGTATAACACCCATTGAGATGATCTCCATACTCTACCTGGTCGGATCTACACTGCGCGCCCCCCGTCGTGCTGTCACGGACAACCCAATCTTCAGGTGCATCGCGCACGGACCAGCTACCATTCATTCAATCCGGGCGACCCCATATCCGAGCCCGGAACGCACTGTGTGATCTGCACCTGTCGTGCAGAACCCCATGCCAGCGACATGCAATGTGCGATAAAAGGACCGTTCTCCGGAAGTCTGGATCCAACAATGCCGTACCGAATTAGATGCGTGCTGGCACACGCTGCTCAGTGCTCATGTGTGGGTCTGTGGGAGCCGGGAGGGACGTTTCTTCACGACAAGCTTCAGTCGCAAGATCGGTTTACCCTCAAACACGCAACACATGCAAGATTCGGTGCACCTGATACAAGCCCACGCCCTTCCCAAGGGCTTCTCCATCCTGAGGCACCTCCCCCCAAAAAGGGCGGACCCAGACAGACACAAACGACCGGTTTACTCCACAATGCAGATCAGATACGCAGTGCCTTGCAGTGCCCGCGCGCGCGAAAACCCGCCCACCATCTCTTGGCTTCCTGCCCCCACTAAGCCCCTCGCACCACAGTGCCTCTCCACCCAGTGTCAATCTGCGAGCACCGAGCACCAAAAACAACGAAACAAAAGGAAAATGAAATCCGCAAAAAAAAGTTTTTTCTACGGTATCACGGTCCAGCCAAGGACAGGCAACATCCAGGAATCGCTGCGGTCAGCAGCAACTGCGGTCAACCTGCAGCGACATCACAACAGCCAACTGACCAACCAAGCAACCAACCAACCAACAAGCCAGTTCGCCATACTGGGCTTCCCTGCCACACTGCCGCAGTGTGTCTCGACGTCAATGACGCCACCCTCACACCCTCCCAGCAAAACCCACCCAGCCAATCGTGCCCGTGCACACATCTGCGCTTCCCGCAGCGCAGGCGGGAGCAGCGTCAGGCCCCCGCCCCCGCCCCCCAGCCTAAGGGTCTAGGTCCTGCGTCGCCCTCTTGACCAGCCCCGCCAGTCGAGCCCTCCCGCCCTTCCCAAGCAACCCGCTCAGGCCCCCCGGCCTGGGGCTAGCCGCCGCCGCCGGCAGCGGAGCAGCCGCCGGCGTTGCCGCCGCCGCCGCCGCCGCCTCCGACGGCGCCGGGACAGCCCCGGCAGTTGCTGCGGTGGTGGGACCGGCGGCCGCTGCGTCGGAAGGCGGCTCTGAAGGCGATGCAGGCGGCGGAAGGTGCGCGGTGGCAGCGGCGGCAGCTGGCGGCTCCCACTCCACGGCGGGCGTTACGGCGGTAGCATCAGCACCAGCGCTTGTCAGCTCCAGGTCCTCCCGCCGCTGCGGTTCCGCACCAACCCACGGGTCATACCGCTGCCGCCGTTGCCTCCACCGCACGTCCTCGTCGCGCTCGCCGTCGCCGCCGCTGCCGGATCCGCCATCGTCGTCGCACCCCTGGACGCCATTCGCAATTGCGCCTCCGTCACATTCCTTCCCAGCCTCCTGCCCACATTGGGGCTCCTCCGCTTCCTCCTTACTCTCACCCTCCTCCTCGTCCGAGCTCCAGTCCCCAAAGTACCCCTCCTCGACTGCCGCCAGGTAGTCGATTTCCTCCTCCTCCTGCTCCTCCTCCTCCCCCTCCGCCCCTTCCGCCTCCTCATACTCGTCCTCCACGCCCCACCCATATTCCCCATCAGACTCCTCCCCACTCAGGCTCCCTCCCGAACCCGAACCCGCGCCGGCCGTCGCCGCCACCCGCAGCAATTCCTGCTGAAGATCCCAACTGCTCCGAAGTACCTCTCCGCCGTCCCCCGGAGTGTCCCCCTTGCTGTCGCTGGCTGCGCCGGCACTGGCCGCGCCGCGGCGGTGGCTGGCGGCGGCGGCGGCGGCCGCCGCCGCCGCCGCGGCCGCCGCCGCTGACGCGGCGGCGGGCCGCGGTGGCTGCACCGTGGCGCGGTGCGCCTGGTCGAGCCAGGTGTCGAGGTGTACGGAGAAAATGACGTAATCTCGGTCGAGTGTCGAGTCCTGTACGTAGCGGTCGTTGGAGACCACCATCACCTGTCAACGAACAAAACAGACGGGGAGGGAGCCGGCGGCGGCAGTGGTGACGGCAGTGGTTGCGACAGAAGCGGCGGCAGTGGTGGGTGTGGTGCAAGTCTGAGTGCTGCTATGGTCGTGCGAAAGGTAAAGCTACATGGCCCCCCTATAGGTACCCTCCCCTCCCTGGACTGTCGTACTCTATTCCCCGCCCTCGTCGCCAAAGTTCTCTAACCTGCTGGGCCCCTCGCCGCTTCCAATGTACGGCAGCCTGACCGATGTACGTATCTGCCTCGCTGGCGGCCGAGAATACGGCATGCGCCCCGTCACCAAGCCGTATCAAACGGTCGGTAGTCGAGTGGGATCCCATGGCGTCGTACACGACGTAGACTCTGCGGCGGTTGGCGGTTGGGTTGGGGGTTGGCGGGTCGGGCCCGATGTGGGTCGGATGTGGGTCTGGGCCGATCTGGGCCCGATGTGTGTCGGGTCCGATCTGGGCCCGATGTGTGTCGGGTCCGATCTGGGCCCGATGTGTGTCGGGTCCGATGTGGGCCCGATGTGTGTCGGGTCCGATGTGGGCCCGATGTGTGTCGGGTCCGATGTGGGCCCGATGTGTGTCGGGTCCGATGTGGGCCCGATGTGTGTCGGGTCCGATGTGGGCCCGATGTGTGTCGGGTCCGATCTGGGCCCGATGTGGGCCGATAGGCGCCGCAAAGGCGAGCGGCAAAAGCTGCGGCTAGGCGTTGCCGCTGGGCCTGTGGCACAGGTGGCCTGGCGCCGTCCCTCCCCGCAGGCGCGTCGCATCTCAGCCTTCTCAGGGCAGGGCAGCTGGCGCTCCGAAACCAAACCCGCAACCCCGCGGACCCCTCACCTCACCTCACGCCGTGCGCAGCGGCGTACGCCACCGCCATGCGGTCAAGCGCGTAGCGTGCGTCCTGAGGAAGCGGCAGCGGAAGCGGAAGAGGCAGAGGCACACACATACACATAGTCACATACACACACATACACACGAGGGTGGCGAGGGTCGCGAGGGAGGATATGAAAGCAGCGCGACCCCACCCCAAATTCTCCAAGCTCCGTTCTTTCGCTGCGGTATCTCCTTTCTTTTACCCCGAATCCTCCGAGCTTACATTGACACGGGACCGTGACGGGGTTATTGACGGGGCCGTGCCCCCACACATCATCCAGGAGGCATTCCCTCAGCTCACGTTTCACCCTCCCAAACCCCAGCACCCCGGCAACCTGCCCCCCATGCAGACCTCCGAACGTCACGCACAGCCACAGCCACAAACGCACACAGCCTGGCGATGCCATATTTAATAAAAACACTTGCCGTACCTGGATCCTGAAATCCGCCAGGCGGCTGAGCTCGGGACAGGCGTGTATGACGTTGTAGCCGTCGATGAGGGCCACGCGGGGACCCTCGGGTGCGGGCGGCGAGGAACCGATGTAGCTGTCGTACACGTGGACGGTGTACCGTACGACACGCCATACACACGTCGCGACGGGGGCGTGCCGCGGCGACGGGGGCCAGGGAAGGGGGGGCGGGGGTGAGCATGCAAAAGGACGCAACGTTCCGTTCGCTTTGTTTACAGGCCCCCCCTCAAGCGCAAGCTGGCGACTGGGATTAGGGGACTGGCGGATTGGCGGAGGGCCATCAAAGGTCGGAGCCGCGGTCTGAGGTGAGGTGCATCGACTCCATATCGTCTTTTTCCCGCCCGCCTCACCGTGCGATTGCTACGCACCCATCAACTCAGCTACCGGTACTCAGGGGGCCCCGGCCCACCTAGTCTCCCCCCCACCTAGTCTCCCCCCCACCTAGTCTCCCCCCCAACAGTGTCTCATTGTTATACAAAGGAGCATATCACTCCCTGACCCCCCACCCGTAGACCCCTACCCCTCCGAACCCCGGGGTCACGCCCCTCGTACCCTCGCCCATCACTCCACCGCCTTCCCCTCCCCTCCCCTAGACCAACTTACTTGACGCGCGCCCGCTTAGCCGAGGCTTCCAATTCCGCCTGATGGCGGGAGAGGGCGGGGCGGGGCGGAGACGTGGAGTGTGGGCAGCAGATGCAGGTGGTGCGGGGGGCGGGTGAGGGTTGGAAACAGGCGGAGCGCCAGAAGGCTTGACCGGGGCGGGCTTGTTGGGACTGGGCCCCCTCCCACCACCAGCAGATGAGATGAATTCTTGGTCTCGGGGTAACTAATGCGGCGCCCCTGGGTTGTTTGGCCACCCTGGAGCGCCCAGCAGGCGGCGGGAGGGCCGGGGGACGGGACCCGCACACCGCACCTCCCTGGCGGTCACGCACCCACCCGCCCGCCCGGCCTCCCACCCACCCACCTCCTGCCTCCCCCCCACCCACCCAGCCACCCCCCACCCCCCCACCCAGCCACCACCCACCCAGCCACCCCCCCACTCCCCCACCCAGCCACCCCCCACCCACCCACCCCACCCCACCAGGTGCTCAGCACGCTGCCGCCTGCTGGCCTCCACCTGATCCTTGCGCCGCCGGTAGGCGCTCCGCCGCAGCGGGCCTGAGGGCTGTGGAGACGAACGAGACAGAGATACACAGACAGCGGGGCAGAGGGAGGGAGGGAGGGAAGCCCAGGGAGGGGGGGGGCCCGGAGGGGAAATGGTGGGGGGGAAACCGGTGTGTGTGTGGGGGGGGAGAGAGGTGCGCGGCGGGGAAGCGGGGAGGGCGGATGCATCGGCGGGCGTCCCGCGTGTGTGGATACGAACGGGGCGCGCGGGTCGGGTCGTTGGCAGCCCCACACGCGCCCCCTTTTGCAAGTAAGGAAAGCGAGCGAGGCCAAACTTGTCGAATCAACCAACCGCTTCAGTTTGTAGTTACTGCACGACAGCGAAACCGAGCAGACAATGTAAGTGCTCCCCCCCTTCCCTCCGTCTCTCGGGCTGTCGCTGGCAACCCCCCAAAACGACGTGTTTAGCACACACCCGCCGCGTCGGCTCCTCCGCCTTCAGGACGAGGGGCTCGCCGGGGCCCCCGCTGCCTCCGCGGCCGCCGCCCTGTGCAGGAGCGCGCAGTACGGCAAGTCCAGGGAGGGAAACTGAGGATTACAGCGCAGCGGTTAGGAACGGAGGCAACGTCCAGGGAGGGAGAGAGGGGTGAGGGGTGCGTTTTGACTAGCTGGTCAGGGGGACAGCGTGGGAGTGAGCGGCAGAGGCGAGACTTGGCACAGAAGCAGGCAGGGCCGCGGTGGCGGTGGGGAGGGAAGGTCGTCCGCGCAGATGAGTTCCGGTGCCCGTATGCTGATAGCGAGATGATTCCGTGCGGGGACGGCCTCACACGCAGCGTGAAGCCGTGAACACATGGGCCATCGGAGGGCGTGCCTGCGACCGGCACCGCCGGTCAAGGGGCCACAAACCTGCTGGTCAGAGCGCTTGTCCGATGCGCCACCATTATCGCCGGAGGTGCCACGCCCAGCAGCGGCGACGAGCGCTGCGCGCCGGGATGCTGGCCCGTGGGGAGGAAGGGTCGCTTCGCCAGCGGGCGCTGACCTGAGCACAGGTAACCTTATTTGCCATGCGCAGTGGCGATGCACTCGCAGCGCTGCCCTGGGATGCGTCATCTCAACACATCTGTGGCGAAGCAACGACTGGCATCAGCATAGTGATGACGAGCGCTTGCAGCAACGATAATATAGAACTTTTCACTAAGGAAATTCTAGAGTAATTGCGCCAGCCGTAACTAGCAACACTTCAGCTAGGCAAAAACTAGTCAACCCGCTCATACAAAGAGCCTTGGCAAGGTGGCAATGTGCGTCATCAGCGCAACTAGTGATAATGCGTACAGCGTAGAGGTGTATCGCTTGGTAAACGGTGCAGCTGGTGCAACACAGCAGGGCATCCTGCACCGCGTGATTTGGAACCTTAACCGTCAACCGACCAGTGAGCCAGTCGTTGGAACCGCTTCTCTCAGGACCTTGACAATGCGATCGATTCTTACGGATGCTGGATTACTGCTGGAGCGTCTTTCACGTTAACATACCCGTCTGACTCGGGTGCGGTTGGCTCTGCTCCCGAAATTGCAGCTGGAACTCTACGCCCCACTAAAAGAGTTTTCCGCAGCTGCCCATCAATTAAGGGTTTGTCAGGTTCCAACGCCACCTAAACACACTACGAAGGCGCACGGGACCGGAAACTTGCCGCCGCCGAGCATTCTGTAAACTTCGACGAGCACCAGTCAACATGGAAGCGCGGCCGCTGGTCGGCACATCGCATCGCGGATTGGCCGTCTGGGGCCTTCCGTCGCACGCCGGTTCCGTCCGCGCCTCTCAGCGATGTGGTGGTCTCGGGGGGCCCATGCGGAGCAGCGCCTGCAGCTTGACCACCACCAGCAGCACCAGCATCCGTGGCAGCGACAGCTGCCCTTCTTCCCTCAGATCATCCCACATTGCACGCGCAGCGCAATGGTCCCCGCCGCGCTCAGGTAAGGGCTCCCCATCCCCCACCTCCCACCCGAGGCTCGTCGTCTTCCGACCCTACACCGCACCCCGGCCGAGTGGGGGTGCCCCAGGTGCCCTGTATCACGCCATCCCGCCCGCACGTGCCGTACTATCCTCAACCCCTTATATGTGTTCTCGCTGTGCTGGCCGGGGCCTCGACCACCACCAACGCAACCGACGCGCATGCACACGCCCCCCCCTCTGCCCCACCCCAAACACACGCACACACGCCGCAGGCACGCGCCCTCCCCTCTTTCACCCCCTTCTTCTGCCCTACTCCTCTCACCACCTTGCACCCCACCCGCCATCCACTCACCCACCCAACCCTAACCACCCACTCACTGCCCTTGCCCCCCCCGTCTCGCCCCAGATCCGCCTCCGCCGGTTCCCGGAAAGCGCCTGCCACTCAAACCGGAGTCAGGTGGGGCGGGGGGAGGGGAGGGGAGGGGAGGAGATGGAAGGAAAGGAAGGGGCAGGGGGGAAAGAGCGGTGCCTGCGGCCGCCGGGCCGGGGCCTAGGGCCACAGGGCTGGGTTATAGGGCTTGGGCCAGAGGCGTCAGGGCCGGGGGCTAAGGGGTCTCGAAGTCTGGAGCCGGCGCCTGGATCACGGACTGTTGCTGCATCCCCCAGTGAACCCAATGGACAGACAGACAGACAGACAGACTGACTGACTGACAGACTGACGGGCAGGAGGCCGGTGGCTGAAAGGCTGATGGGTCCCCCGTCCGGCCGCCTCTTGGTCCGTTTACAGGTGAAGTGCCGGAGGCCCACAAGGTCTTTGACGAGGCGGTGATCGTCGTCAAGTGAGCGGGAGGGGTGGGGAGGGAGGGAGGGGGTGGAGAGGGAGGGAGGGGGTGGGGAGGGAGGGAGGGGGGAGGGAGGGAGGGAGGGTGGGGGTGGGGCGGGAGGGAGGGGGTGGGGAGGGAGGGAGGGGGGAGGGAGGGGGGAGGGAGGGGGTGGGGAGGGAGGGTGTGGGGAGGGAGGGTGTGGGGAGGGAGGGGGTGGGGAGGGAGGGGGTGGGGTGGTGGAGAGGGCGGCTGCGAGTGGCCCACCCCATGGCGTTGGTGTGGCTTGTTGTCGCCCTGACTCTTTGTTAGTTGGCGGGCGCCGGTGTGTGTGGGGGGCGGTTCGTAGCTCTTCGGGGGGAAGCCGGTGGGACAAGGGCGCAGGACAGCAAAGGCCCCAGGCGCGGGAGGCCATTTTAACCATTTCGAAGCTTTTTAACTTCCATTGTCAGCCTGCCAGCCTGTCAGTTTGCCTCCTTGGGCTGGTGTACCGTACCCTAGCCCCCCTTTCCCCTCTCCTTCCC
Source organism: Pleodorina starrii (assembly GCA_030267565.1). Lineage (NCBI taxonomy): Eukaryota > Viridiplantae > Chlorophyta > Chlorophyceae > Chlamydomonadales > Volvocaceae > Pleodorina > Pleodorina starrii. The sequence continues at coordinate 1,099,179 of BRXU01000023.1, read as the reverse complement.
CTCCCCTCCCTCCCCTCCCCGTCTCCGTCTCCGCTGCGGTTATCATTTTTTACCCCTCCCCTCGACTCCTCCGTTACGGCGGATGCTCTTTGCGGTGGACCCCCCACCCCACCCCACCCCTCTCCACCCCTCCCAACCCCTCCGCTGCAGGAGCGGTCGCGGCGGCAACGGCGAGATTGTCCCCTCGGGTCGGGGTCGCTACGTGTCCAACCACAAGTACAAGCCGGGGGGCAACCAGCCCAAACAGATCTGGCTGCCAGCCAGTGAGCAGGAGTGGGGGAGTGCAGAGGGAGGGGGGAAGCGGGAGCGGGAGGGGGAGGGGGAGTGGGGCTAGGGGTGGAGAGGAGTGCTTGCTCCCCGGGCAGTGAAAGCGGGGGGGAGGGGAAGCGGGAGTGGGTGATTGGTCGTTGTATTTGGCAGACAGAGGCGAGACCGAACACTTCCTGTACATCTACAACCCCAGCCCCTCCCCCCCTATACGTGGATGACTCCCCATGCACAACCCTCCGCTCCGCCTCTCCCCCCCTCCCCCAAGGTGACCCCGGCGACGGTGCCGACGGCGGCGACGTGGTTCTTGTGTGTGACCCAGGGGTCGATTCGCTGCTGCATCTGTACCAGTACCAGCAGGGAGGAGCAGGGCGGCGAGGAGGGGGAGGCGGAGGCGGAGGCGGCAAGGGATCGGCGGCAGCCGGGGTGGCGGGTGGCGGCGTGGCGGGCACCTTTTGTGCGCCCGACGGCTCCAATGCCAATCCCAACACGGGGAGCGGGGGGCCCAAGCGGAATCGCGATGTGAGAGAGGGAAGGGGGAAGGGGCGGGGAGGGGAGGGGAGAGGCGGAACGTAGGGAGGAGGGCGTGTACTGGCGGGCTCCACTTCGGCGTTGTTGTCCCCCGTGTGTGGGGTATTGAGGTTTCGGAGCGCTGCGGGCGGTGGGCCGTGGTGGGGGTGGGGTGGGGGGTTGAGGGGCGCACGGGCGCTTGGCTTGCTTGTGTGGGCGGCAGCAAGCGGCGACTCAACGTTCCACCCGACCACCCCTTCTCCCCGCCCCTCCTTTCCTCCCCCTCCCCGCCCACTCCCCTCCCCGCCCCTCCCTTCCCCTCCCCTCCCCTCCAGATCAAGAAGGCCCACACCCCCGCTCTGGAGATTCCGGTCCCCCCGGGCACTGTTGTGAAGCGAAGGGGCACCGGGGCACTGCTCGGGGAGCTGCTGCAGCCGGGTAGGAGGGGGAGGGGAGGGGAAAGGGGTGGGGGAGGGGAGGGGAGGGGAGGGCAAAGAAGATGCCGCAGCGAAGGAACGGAGGGAGGGAGGGGTGGAAAGGGGGCTGGGCGCGGGATAAGAGCGTGACAGTACGAATCAAGCTGACCAGCTGCTGGCAGGCGCAGGGGAGGGGCGGCGAGGGCGACTCTTGTCGAGCTCTGCGGTCTCGTTAGGGGCTCGTGCGGATGCTCGCGAGAGAGCGCCTAACTGCCTACCTGCCTGCCTGCCTGGCTGACTGGTATTCTTTCCCCTCTTCCCGCTCATGTGCGCTGCATCCTCCCATGTCGCCCGAGCCTGACTGGTGCGCTGGTCATAGCTCTCGACTGGCTCCCTGTAACTACCTCACCTTCCCAACCAACCAACCAATCCCCAACTACCCAACCACCCAACCCCAGGCCAGCGTCTGACTGTGGTTCGTGGCGGCCAGGGGGGTCACGGAGTGGTGGCGCCCTCGCGGCAACAGCGCCAGGCCCGAATCAGCAGGGCGGAGCGGGAGGCGAGGGTGGGTGGGGGCTGGCTGGAGCGGGGCGGGGATCGGGGGGATTGTAGCAGTGAAATGCGAAGTTGGTAACTGGTTACGACCACCGAGCAGGGAGGGAGGGAGGGTGTTTGGCCCGACCCAGCGGCTCGCTTTCAAATGGACACCCGGCCGCGACCCCGGCCCCGGGTCGGAGTTTGGGGGGGAGGGGAGGTCCCTCGCGATCTGGGCTTGTTACATGCGCGTACCACATGAATCGTTGGGAGGTGCCTTTGGGGGCCAACGGCAGCTTAGTCACAATGAGGGACCCCGTCCAGGGGGGGGGGCAGAGAGGAGGGTCCAGGGAGGGTGGGGCCAGACAGGTCCATGCGCGCAGACGAGGGTTGTACGAGTTATCATCGCCCGCCCTGTCCACCCGCCCTTTCCGCACGCCCTTTCCGCATCCCCTTTCCGCATCTCCCCTGGAACCCGGATCCAAAAACTCGAATCCAAACCGGATCCAAATCCAGAACAAGGGCGTGGAGTTGGTGGAGGTGGAGGACGACGGCTGGCGGTCGGACAGTCGGGGTCAAGCGGGCCAGCAGCTGAGTCTGACGCTGCTGCTGCGGGTTGTGGCGGATGTGGGGCTGGTGGGGTTTCCCAACGCGGGGAAGAGCTCGCTGCTCAAGGTGGGTGGGGGGGTTATCCACGTATAGGGGGGGATTCAGGGTTTTGTTGGGGCGGGGCGGGGAATGGGGGGGGGGGGAAACCGATGGGGCCCGAGGCTACACCCGGGTTGCGGGGGATGTGGTGTGGGGTGGTGCCGCCCCTCTTGCCCCTCCCTCCCCCCGTCCATCCGTCCATCCTTCCCGCTTTCCATTACGCTTTTTCCACATCGTCTGTCGGCCCGTCAGCTTTAGCCTGTTTGGACTGCGTCATACTCAGTCTATCCACCCTCCCCCCGCCAGCCAGCCAGCCCGCCAGCCTGCCAGCCAGCCCCGGTGCTCTTTCCGACTGCTTGTCACGTCCCCCGCCCCCTTGCCTTCTGGCCTTCGTGCGCCAGCCAGTCAGCCTGTGGATAGCTTACCTTACCCCATCTCCTCCGCCCCTTTCCGAACCCATCCCCTCCGCCCACCGCCTTCCTCCCTACCCCCCTACCTCCCACCCCCCGCCCCCCCAGGCCCTCACCCGCGCCTCCCCCGCCATCGCCCCCTACCCCTTCACCACCCTCATGCCCAACCTGGGGGTCCTCTCAGCGGGGGGAGGCGCCACGCGGGCAGTGCTGGCGGATCTGCCGGGGCTCATCGAAGGCAAGTACGGCAGTACGACAGTACGGCAACGGTTTCCGATGAGAAGGGGCGGGCGAGCGGCCGTGTATTTTTCCAATTTTTCCAATTTTCCAATTTTCCCCCATATTCCCCAATTCTTCTCCATATTGGGCTGACATCCCGAATACCACCTCCCCTCCCCCCCAGGTGCCCACAAGGGACGCGGCCTGGGTCGTAACTTTCTTCGTCACCTGCGTCGTACAAGGGCGTTGCTGCACGTGGTTGATGCGTCGGGACCCGACCCGGCAACAGACTACTACGCGGGTGGGTGCGGGGTGGGGGGTGAGGGGGTGGGGGGTAATGAAGATGGTATGCGGGTGGGGGTGGGTGGGTGGCGGGAGTAGCGGGGGTGACGGGCGGCGCCACAAGAGGGGGAGTTTAGTAAGACAGGGTGTTCGTACAGGAGGTACAAACACGGTGTTCGTACAGTAGGTCTGGCTTTTGGCAACTCAATGTCGTGCGGTGGAGGCCCTGATCCCTTCCTTCCCCTCCCGACAAGCCTGGCGAGGTCCCCTTTCCCAGTTTCGGAGATGGCACAACCCCGACTGTCGTACTGTACGGGACGTCCCTTTGCCGTATCCCATGATGTCGTACAGTACGGGAGGAGCTCCGTATGTACAACCCCGACTACTGCGCCCGGCCGCACGTCGTCGCACTCAACAAGACCGACCTCCTCCTCAACAGCACCACCACCACCACTTCCACGTCGGAATCGTCGGAGCAGCCACAGCAGCAGCAACTGGTGGGTGACCTTGACCTTGGCCTTGACCCCGTGACCTTGATCTGCTCTTGTTAGCGCGCTAGTTGGGGCCAATCTGCACCCAATGTGCAGAGACGCACCCCGCGCAATTATAACCGCATGCCGTTAACACCGAATGCGTTTCTCGTCCACTTAATCACACGTGTGGTCCTACTGCTAATGCTATTGCTGCTGATCGTGGTTGAGGTTGTGGTTTTCCTCTCCGGTGGTGGTGGTCGCAGGTGGCCGCCATTCGCGAGGCTGCGCGGCGGCAGGCGGCGGAGCACGCGGAGGGGGCGTACGACGGTCCAACGCCCCTGGAGCCGTTGGCGGTTGTGCCGTGCAGCGCAGCGACCTGTGGGTTGGTTCAGGGTCGGCTGAGGACTAGACGGGGACACACGGCTAGACGGGGGCGATTTGCTAAACGGGGGCGTCACAGACGAGAATCGTGGGGATGACGGAAGCTGGGGTGGTGGGTTTGGGCTAGCGTTCGCGTTTGGGTTTGAGCTTAAGGTTTGAATTTGAATTTGGGTTTTGAGGGCTGCTGCAAAGGCGCTAGTCAAGGTCCGTTTCCCTCGTAGCGGCCCATGCTGATATTGGTACCGTGATACCGTGATACCGATGTTTGGGATTGTGAGCTGGTGTGCGGGCGCAGCGTGGAAGTTGAACCTGCATTCCTTCCCCGTGCTCGCCTCGTGGTGGTGTACGGCGTACGGCAGGTGAGGGGCTGAAGGAGCTGGCGGCGGCGCTGCAGCGGGCCATCGGGGCGTCGTACATCTCCGAGCCCGACATCGTACAGCCGGCCCCAGATACGCTGGCGGCGGCGCGCGAACCCACGGCCGCGGCCGCAGCCGCCGCGGCAGCGGCGGCGGCGGCGGCCGCGCCGTCGTCGACCCGCAGCGGTCTGGCGCCGCCGCCGCCGCCACCACCCGGCTGGTTCGACGGTGATGGCGGTGTTGCGTTGGCGTCATCGCCGTCCTCCGGCGGCGACGACTCTTGGGGCCGTACGGCATTCGATGATGCCGCCGAGGAGCTGGATGCGGGGGAGCTGGAGCGCGTCATGCAGCGCTGCCGGCAGTTGGGGCTTATGGACGAGCAGGGCAACTTCACAGCGGCCCGTGGGTCACCCGCGGATGAGGACGACGCGGATGGTCACGCGGGCGCGGGGATGCCGCGACGGGTGAGTGCAAGTCTCAGTGTATCTGTCGTACATACACGTCGTCGTGACTCCCTCTCTTCCGCCCTTGCAACTGCGCCCCAACCACCAACCACCTCGCTTCCCCCACCCTGGCGCAGCTCCATGACGTACTGGACGAGCAAGAGCAGTCGTACTTGGACGAGCACCTGTCCGCCGGCGCCGCCAACGGCGACGGCGCGCCCGACGACGACGAGTGGGTGGAGCTGGCGTCGCTGGACGAGCAGACCCTGGCTGCCGTACTGGACGAGCTGGAGCGCGGCGGCGCCGACGTTGACGACGATTTTCGCCTGGCTGATGAGCCCACCACACAGGCGACGACGGCGGCGACGGCGGCGGAGGCGGAGGCGGCACCGGGGAGGGCGGAGGGTGGTGTGGGTGCCGCGGGGGCCCGTGAGGAGGAGGAGGACCAGGGGAAGACGGCGGCGGAGGCAGAGGAGGAGGAGGAGGAGGGGCTGGTGCGGATGGCGCCCGCCGATGATCCGGACGCGGCGCTGCTGGGACTGAGTTTGGAGGAGCTTCTGGCTCTGGAGAAGGACTGGTGAGGAGGCGGTGGTTGGGTGAGGTGAGGTGAGGCGGTGGTTAGTTGAGGAAGAAGACCCGCCAAAGTAAGGAGCCCCTGGCACCCTGGGGACCCTGGAATAGGTAGAACCGGTGGGCCAGCGGGCCTGGGTGGTGGTGTGGGTGGTGGCGAAGGGAACGGCAGGGGCGGCAGCGCTGTGACGGTTCGTTGAGGTTGTTGTTGAGGTTGTTGTCATTACCTCCAACCGTCCGGGCTCCGGACCGTCCCATTTCCGCGCCGGAACGCCGGGAGCTGACGATTGCGGTAACGTTGGCTTGCTGCTTGGGTTTTGGGTCGCCGTACTGTAGCGCCAGGACACGGCAAAACGCGTACCGTAGCTTAGCCGGGGGGTTGGGGGTACCTGCATACCTGTTCCTACCGTTTCCGGCTGCGGCTGAGCGGCGGGTGCTTGCTGCCTGCGGCCTAGCTTGGCGTGCCAGGCGTATCGGCATACGCGCGCGGTCAGTTCTCCAGTACGTTGTAGCCAGGGTACGGCCACGCTGCAGTGGTTGACCGGCCAGAATGGTTTGAACGCGGCATAACAGCCGCACCCACATTTGCGTGTTAATAGCGACTCGGAATATCAGAGCTGTGGGACTAATACAATGGAGTCTTGGATGTCAAGGTAAATCCTCGCGAAATCAGCCATCTCGAGAACTTTCGCTGGAAAGTCCACGACCTAAAATCACCATGTGCAGGATATGGCAACAGAGTCAAGCGCACACGAGCGAGTTGTGTGATTGCCGTTGTTGTTGCTGTTCGGTGTGGTACTGGCTGGGCCAATGTAGAGCCGTCGCTGTGCTCCCATCCGGGACCCCGACCTTGACAAGGATACGAGCCTTAAGGCGCAATTTGAAGGCCCAGTTTGTTTGGGGTTTGGATCTAGTTGTGAAATACCTTGAGGTAGGGACAGCGTGGGCCCCCCAACCTTGCGCCGCGAGCAACACCGACACACACGTCTCAACGGGCGCGGATGGCTGTGTCTTATGACAAAATGGTCTGCCAGATTCCTCCTGGTCATCCGGCGTGCCCATTGTGAGCACCTATTACACCAAGTACCAACCGCCCTCGCTGCACTCGGCAGACGTCCCGTACTGACAGTGCGGGGGCTCCGCCCCAATCCAGCTTTCTGAAAGCTAAAACCCTTTTCCTCATAAGGCATAGTAGCATATATGTGAAATATGCAGGATTTGCTGCGTGTGTATTTCCCACATGAAAAAAGCGAAGTACAATGACAAAGAGGGCAAAGACGGCCAATATTTTTGACAAAATACTTTACCAATAATATAAATTATCCTTAGAAAGTATGTCATTTTCCGTGTCTGGAGGTGCTTGAATCGGGTTGCAAGCGGTAGCGGTACCTGCCCTGGCGATCCTGCAACGCTAGATCTGTTAGTTCGCGGAGTAGGCCATTTTCAGCGACGTACATGGCAACTGTATAATGTTATCCTGACTATTTTTGCAAGCGGAATTTCACGCAAGGCAGTTGCCGACAAAAGTCCAACTGCAGATGGAACGACATATGAATCAATGGCACGTGTGATGACTGTAATGCACGTACTGCTGATGAAACGATATAAAACAGTGTAGGAATACTCTCTAGTTGCCCTTTGTCAGGCCAACTTCAGTTTGCCTGGCTTTGGTCCCCGTGCCGAACGCCGTTCAAGAGGCAGTCGTCGCAACGTCTGCGACGGTCGCCAACATCCCTACCCATCATGAGGTGAAGGACCGCTGTCCAAAGGTAAGCAAGGATTGGCGGTTTCCCGTTGCTGCTAGGTCGTTGCGCGCGCAATAACTGCCCAAACAGTGTGAAACGGGTGTGGGGCCGCCGCCGGGTGATTTGGCGGCGCTTCGTAGCGCAGCTGAAGTTTTTTGTACTGATATTGGCATCTAAGCATGCCGCGGTAGCGCCTCTGTAGCGACTGTCAGACCTGTTGTAGCCATGGCAAAGGTCACTGAACTCCCGACCCCCTGATGGGCCGTTCGGAGGAGAGAGCCAGTGGGCAAGCTGCAACTGATGACGGTTCGTTTCGCAAATTACATATGCCCCGCACCTTCCACTCCATTGCCCATGCTGCCGCAGAGCCAACAATAACGTACCGCAGGCAGCTCTGTGGCCCGGGCAGCAGCGGGAAGGGGCCTGGCTCACCTACATACGCGGAATTTCAGCCACGCAAAGACGCAATACTGCCCCGCATCTTGGGTCGAAATGGCGGCTTGTCACGGCTTGTCAGTTGGTGGGACGCCCGCGCTTCCCACGGGAACGGCGTGGGCGTGGGTCCAACCACCGGCCCGCTGGTCGGTGGACTAGGGTTGCACGGCGCCGTTCCACCACGACTGCGCTCGCCCAGCACTACTGCTCAAGATGACGCCTTCCGTCCGCAAGGGGCTCCAACAACTGCTGTGTGGCGAACGGATCCCCACTTTGGGCCGTGCACGGCGCCGCATGCGCGCACGGGCACGCTCGCCGCTCAGGGCGGTCGCGGCCGTCGCGGCGCGGCGCGGACGACACGCGAATCCCGCTCGCCAGCCCGCGCGACCGCCCGCGACGCCGCCGCCTGGCTCTTCGGCGCCGCCAACCATGGAGCTGTCGAAGCTGGGCTATCCTAAATTCTTATAAATAACAAATGATTAATAATAACAAGTACAAGTGGGTTGCTCGGACTGCTGTAGGGCAGCAGCCCCCGCGGTGCTCGTCCAACTCTCGTCCAACATCTCGCGGAGTGGCTCTCGACCGACCCCCGTCGTCTCACCAACCCGCGTTCCCTTCGTTGCCCGCCTGCCATTCCCCCCAACGGGCCTGCCTGCCCCGCTGAACCTCCCCATGACTGCGGACAACACCCGGCGGTCCCCAATCCGCGGACCCTGCACCAGTCCCGGCCCCGCCCCTTCTCCGGAGCCGCACCTCCGCGCCTCCATGTATCGGTGTACCTGGGATCGGACCCTGCAGCTGCAGCTGCTGCTGCTGATTGCGGAGGGATCTACCTGCCCTGTCGCGGTGAGGATGGCGGAGTGCCCTGGAGCGGGGGCAGGGACTGGTGGGGGATGTACACGGGTGGGATGGAGTGGGGGCGGAAGGGGGGCGCTCGTTTCTGGGGCGTCTGGACGGGACTGGATCGGATCGGATCGGGGGCTCACAGCCGTGCGGTTGTTGGAGAGCGGGGTACTGAGTTCGTGAGGACGCTGCTGATCCCTTGAAGCTGCTGCCTGCGTCGCCGTTTTGGTTCCTGGGTCGTGTGCGATTTTGTTTCACGTGACACCGGCCTGGAGGAGAAGAAGAACGAGAAGGAGAACGAGAAGGAGAACGAGAAGGAGGAGAAGGAAACCCCTGTATACAGACGGGCGTTGCGCGTGAGAGTGGGATCATGGGTGTGTGTGAGGGTGTAAGGGTTTGTGGCGGTTATCAGTGAGCTTCAGACCCCCTCGGAAGGAGGGTCAGGAGGTGTGCATCGATAATGATGACAATGATGTGTGGTGTGGTGTGGGGTGCGTGCCGTCCCCAAGGCCTGTCCTCCTGCCGGGAAAACGAAACAATGTCGGATCCATCCATCCGTCGACTGTCGTACGTCGTACATGCGTTGGCATATCTCAATGGCGACGGCGGCGGTCGAGGCGCGGATGAAACTCACCAACAAAACCACCGCACACAAGCGGGGAACTCAATGTTTTTGGCGCGTGGAGTTGCGTCAAGGTTTGATCTGTGGTTGCGGTGCGGCGCTCGCGTTCGTATTGGAAACCAGGCTCGTCCAACCCGCGGCTTCGACCGGGGCAGGCGGCCGAAATTCTAGTCCTTTTAAACATGAATCACCCTGGGCACACGGAGACAGGCCTGCGAGTGGGGATCTAATCATTCATCTGCGCGTTGCGTTTTGGGGCGGAGCGTAGGTGTGGCTGTGGCGGGAATCGCGATTTGGGTGTTTACGGGCTTTACACGAGTGCGCGGGTGCATGTGGTTGCTGCATGGGCTAGCGGCGAGAGTGGCTGCGCGGTGGGGATTTCGACTTCGCGTGTGTATGTGTTGCGGCGGCTCAGGCAGCAGTGCAGTCCAATGAGCTATTATACGTAATACGGAATGTGCAATAGCATTTAAGAAACGCGCTGCCTTGCATGGTGCGAACGATGCATGATGCGAACGAAGCGCAGGGGAAGGGGCTCGGGCTGCCGGGGCGTGGCTGGGGCGGGCCTTTGCAAAAGCTCCGGAGAGGGTTGCAGGCTCATGCTGGCTGTCGCCAGCATGGCACTCGATCCCATCACAACATCGTATTAGCGGTAGATTACTTGTAACAAATGGCGGCGACGGAGGTCTCATGCTCGCCCACACAATCTCCAGTCTCAGTAGCACAGAAGAAGGGCTGCGTCTTGAGCCCTATGTTGGTGCTGCTGCGTCCTCCAGCGCTTTCCGGGCCGTAATTAACAGCTGCTAACAGCACGGCGATGACGACTTAGCCACACCAGGGTCTAAGAGCGAACTGGTGACAGTTTCTGCTGCTAAAGAAGAGAATTAGAAAGTGTACAGCGTCCCTTGCATTCGTGAACGTACAAGCCCTTTTATGTGGCATCTGCGCAATAGGTAACCTGCCCCTGATAAAGCCAGCCTGGCCGCGCAGCAAAGGTGCTCGCATCAGATGCAAGGCGGAGAATGGCCGAAGAAGCACGCTAGAACCTGTCCTCTGTATGGAAGTATGGAGGCGAAATAGCGGTGCTGCCCACCTGTCGAGGCCTGGTCGAGGTCGCCCATGGGTCGGTCATTCCACCGCACGCCGAAACACCCAACCCTCGTGGTACACACAGTTATTTTATGCAGAAGCGAAAGGCGAATTGCCTTGAACGCTGCACTGTACGACAAATCCAGGCTCCGTTAGAGACCATTACTGATCCAGACCACACAAAAGTTGCAAGGAAGTCAACCGTCACCATTTCCAGCCGCGATTAAAATATCTTGAAAACACTGCCACTATGAAGGTCACGACTTTCCAAAGCGCACAGCGCGGTCCCACAGTAGTGAACCGCAAGTCCACATGCTGCCGCGCAGGAACCGGCTTCGGCAAAACGGCCGGAAAAAAAGATAGTTCTAAGTCTAACGATTCCGGCAGCGGCGTTTACACAGCACCGCGGACGAAGAAGCGAGTTAACTTGGCCGAGGAGTTGGGCAACAATCGGAAGGAGGTCCCTGTGGCAGCGGTGACTGGACCTGTCGACCCTGAACGGGACCTGTCAAAGGGGAACTGGTTTCAGCTCGCGAACATCAGCGACTTCGCCGGGGACAAGAAGCGGAAAATCTGCGAGCTCAAGGCGAGTCGCTGGTGGTCGCGTGGACTGCGGCGATGGGACACAAATTTTGGAACCGATATGCCGCTTGCGAGAGCCTCATACGAGTTAGCACCACGGCCTACTGCCTGGCGGAGGCAATAGCTCCGTACACCGGGGCCGACATCCGTTGTGCGTTGTGAGTTGTGGCAAGAGTCTGCCTCACCAGCTGTCCCGTCCACGGCAACACTCAGACGCGTCCCCGGCCGCACTTCTGCCTCATCCCCTGAGCCCTCTATGACCCACTTGACCTTGCCAACCCGACCCGCCCCGCTCCGCGCCGTGCCGCGCCGCCTCCCGGCCCCCCCTCCCGTCCGGTGCCTTACTTCCGCATACACGCAGGGCAGCAAGAAGACCGTGGTACTGCACATGTTCAAGGACACGCTGTACGCCATGGACGCCTTCTCAACCGCTTGTAAGACGCCCACCCGCACCCCGCCTCTTTAGTCTTTACCGGAGAACAGGAAGGAGGTGCTGATACTGCGGGATAGGCAGGGGGCTGACGGAAGGAGAGGGCGCGGCGGCGACATAGCCGGGCCGGGCCACTAGGAGGGCTGCCGAGTCCTGTCCGCGGGGCGGCGGCTGTCGATGGCGGTGGGAACGGCCGGGACCGTGTCTCTGGCATGGTGCTGGCGGGTTTGGGGGCCGGCAGTGGCAAATGATTCTGTATATTTATTCATTTATCGGTAGGTACCTGAATCAATTCTACATTCCAACGACCTTGCAGACCAGTACCCGCTGATTGACGGCAAGTTGGAGGACGGCCCCGAGGGACCCACCATCGAGACGCCGCTGGACGGCACCGTGTACGACCTCAAGACAGGTAGGTGTACGGATGTACGGCAGGGAGGGCCATCGCCGGGAAGGGGACTGCCGCGGGCGTGCCGCGCGGTGAGGGCCCGCTGGGATTTCATACCCTAAAACCCCCAGCTAACCCCCGGCTGCATAATCCCTCCCTCCCCCCTTCTCCTCTTGCAGGCAAGGTCCTCAAGTGGTGTCCCTCCGACGGCAGTCCCGTGCGCGGTCTGCTGCGCACCCTCAAGGCCTCCGTCACCCCGGTGGATCTGCCCGTGTATCCCGTGCTGGTGAAGCAGGACGGGGGGGTCATGGTGCGCATGAGCGTGTGAGGCGGCTGCGTGGGGCTGAGGGGGAGAGCGGTGGGGAGGAGACGGGTGGGGGAGGAGACGTTTGGGGGAAAGGGGGCGTGTGGGAAGGGGGCGTTGGGTTGTGGCTGGGTTGGGTGGAGAGGGAGCCGCCCCTGGATTGTTCCTGATGTCCCGGAGAGGGAGGGAGAAGGGTAAGGAGCTCATCGACGCGCGCATGTACATACACACACGTACACATGCGCACGCAGGAGGGCAGGGCGCTCTCAGGGCGCTCTCAGGGCGCTCTCAGCGCACCGCCTTGGACCCACCCGGTTAGCTGCTCATGCTCCTTCGCGCCACCCCGGTCGGCTAGGTTGGCGGATGGGCGGGCGGGTGGCTGAGTGGGTGGCTGGGTGGATCCTCCTCCTCCGGATTGAACGCCCCCAGGAGGATTGAGTGGCGATGAGGGGCGATATGGGGGATATGGGCTCTCTCAACGGGCTGGCTCTCGAACGGGCTGCCATCCTGCCTGGCTGCCTGACTGCGTGGCCGCCTGACTGCATGGCTGCGAGTTGGGACAGGGTGTGAAGGTGAAGGGCTGTCAGGGCTGGGGTGGCTCTATACGTCTACAGTCAGTCAGCCGGCCGACAGACGTCGTGGGGAAGAGTTGTTGAGGCGCGGTGCCTTTCAGCAGTTATCGTGAAAAGTGATCAGAAAGTGTAAAATTTTTGTCACCCGCCATTTTCGCGCGGCGGGCTGGGGGTGGCGAGGGCGGGCTGGTCGTCTAGCTCGAAGGGATGCCGAGGGCTGCCGTACCGTTGCTTCGTCGGTTTCCGTGCCAAGGCCGGATTTTGTGGAGCTGCGGCCTAGGGGTGTCTTTACTCGCAGCCCAAAAACAATATGAAGTGAGGTTGTACACGGCACGAAGGGCGTTTGAGCGATCGAACCGCGACTGCTGTGTCCTGCGTTCGGTACGTGTGACGACACGTGCTGGTTTCGCAGCGGATGTGCAGGATGCTGGCGCGGCCTACCGCGGTTGGATTAGGCAAGTGGCATGTTGGCTGTAGGTGCATTTCTTTTGCCATGTAGGGGGCCGAATCCGCGATGGCAACGGAGGTGCTGGTCTGGGAGTCGATTGTAGCGCAGATGCCCGATGGCCCTGAGGTTTAGGTTTGCGCGGATGGCTGTTGACTTCGGACAGGCCGTTGTAATGCAGTTGCAGATGAGGCGCGCACGCGCTGACGCTCCGCGTTTTATGGAAACATGATCGCCGTGGTCGGGGTCGTCCGGCTCCCCGCCACCCCGCGTCTGTCGTAAGCTCGTCCAGCGTACCGCCGACAGCCAAACATCAGGCGACGGAAGTGTTTCTTTCTGTTCGTTTAGGACCTTCTCCTACCAGCACTTGGATAATGTGAACTTAACCTATATCTCTAACATTGTTCATTTTTGAAACCTTAGGAGCTGCAAAAATCGGCTGCAAGCAAATGGCCGAACTTGCAAGAACACGGCTACGGGCTCTATAGGACACAGCCACACCTTTATGTGAGCGTCTTAATAATAGGAAACATCTTTTGTGAAGTCTCCGTCATACTATCCGGATGTCGTGCTTCAATCAGCATCGGCCGACCTGCCGGCCTGCGCCCAGCGGCAGAGCAACAGCCGACGCGAACGGCATCCGAATCACGCATAACCCCAGCAATTCAATTCCCGTGCCAGCGCACGGCTGGCGATTGCTCGCGACGACGGGGGCTCGCGGCTGTATCGGCGATGCCGCTCCGACAACACCCGAAGGCTTCGCCCTTGCTCTTCGCCTCCAGCGCAGCATCCCGTGCATCGCATCGGTAGCTCATCCCCGCTACCGATTTGCCTGCTACGCAACTCCGGAGCCGGGCGCACACCAAAGCAGCCCCGACAGCGGCGCTTGCGTCAGCAGTGACAGCTCCTCCGCCCTGCCTCGCGGCCCGCCGGCAGGTGCCTCAGCTCCGGAACCAGCATCTGCCACTACCAGCCCTAGCTCTTCTGACTCTAACGGACGCAGCAGTACTGATGATAGCGTCGTCAGAATTGGCTCCCAAGCCACCACCGCCACCGCTGCCGCGGCTGCCAGCGGCAGCGGCGGCGGCACCGCCTGCCACGCGAAGAGCGATGCCACTGCCGCCACCGCCGCGGCCGCCGCGCCTGGCGCCGGCGGCGGTGCCAGCGTCAGCAGCAGTACCGGCGGCGCGGTCGGCGGCCTGGCGGGCTGGTTTCGGAGGCTAGTGACGGAGCAATACCTGCCGCTGATGCTGCTAACGGCGCTGCTGGCGGCTGCCGTACAGGTGAGGCTGCGGTACAAGTGCAGTACGGAGTATGACTGGCTGCGATGTACGACAAACTGTACTGCGGTATATCTATACATATACCGCGAGTGGTCGCCCCCACATACAGCAGCTGGTTGTCTCATGTGGGGGGAGGGGGCAAGCCCCTGGCCGCGGCGACGGCGGCGGATTCCTCGACGCCTCGGAGCTTCTGGTGCGCCCCTAACCCCCACCTCTTACCCCTGCCACCCATCAACGGGGTGACCGCCGGCCTGACGTCCCTCTCCCGTCCCCCGTGCCCCGTGCCCCGTCCCTCCCCCGTCCCCCGTGCCCCGTCCCTCCCCCGCCGCTCCCCAATCCTCTGCCTCCACACGCGAATGGCGACACGCCGTACGACATGCCTGCGCCGCCAGCCCTCGTGGGGACTGGCAGCCTCCCGGACCAGTCTCCAGTCCGCAGTCACGTTCGCCATCTTTGTACTCCAGGTACGGCAGTGTACGACAATATACGGCCGATGGGTGGGTGAAGTGTGTCCGCCGTGCCGCATCGCAGGGGGTGCGCGTCGTGTGCCGTACAATCACGCCTCAATCCGTACCCAATACACATCGAGGCGTTCTCGCATCCCAAGCTCCCAGCCCGCCCGTCCGCCCGCTCGCCGATCGTCCCCGGCTGAGTCTTATCCGGTCCTCTCCTCTCCGCTCCCCGGGCCCCCGGGTCCCAGCCCCTCCCGGCCCCTCCCGGCCCCTCCCGGCCCCCCGGCTACCGCATCACCGGTGCTACGTTGCCTCGTTGCCCTGTCCTGCCCCGCCAGGGAGTGATGCTGCGGCGAGGGGAGGCGGAGAAGGCGCTGGGCGCGAAAGGTGGGGCGGGGAGGGGGGATGCGTAGGACAGGGGAGCGTGCGGAAGATGGGGCGGGGGGAGGGGGGGCTGTGTTTAGGCTGTTCACCGTGCTTTGTGTTTCGCTCTGTCCGGCTGTTTGTGCTGTGCCACCGCACTTCATCCGCCAGTTCAAGCTCTGTGCTGTGCTGTGCTGTGCTGTGCTGTGCTGATGCTGTGTTAAGCTTTGTCATCTGCTGCGCCATTCATTCATCCGCGTCGTCATTCATTCATTCATTCATCCGCTGCCGCTGGTTACTGCTGCTGCTGCTGCTTGCTGCTGCTGCTGCTTACTGCTGCTGCAGGTGCCATCTGTTGGGGCCTGGCCTCCATTCTGATCATCACTCCGCTCGCGGCACCGCTGGCGGGTGCTCTGCCGCTGCAGCCACCGGGTCTGGCGCTGGGTGAGAGCGCTTTGGGCGGGCGGGGTTGTGGGTGCGGGTGCGGGTGCGGGTGCGGGTGGGGGTGCGGGTGCGGGTGGGGGTGCGGGTGGGGGTGGGGGTGTGGGCGCGGGTTTGGGTTTGGGTTTGGGTGGGGGTGGGGGTGGGGGCGCGGGGTTGGGTGTGGGTGGGGGTGGGGGGCTGCAGGTATGCGTGCGTGTGTAGCGGAAGTGCACTTCCGGCTTCCGGTGCTGGGCAGCTGTGCGATTGGAGGGCTGTGTGTGCATGTGAGTGTGTGTATGTGTGGAGGGGGGGGACATCCGCGGATGTGTGTGTATTTGGGGCGGGGGGAGGGGCAGGGGGTACAAGGGGGGAGGGTACAACAGCCCGACCTGGCAAAGGAGGGTGGGGCGGGACGGGGCGGGGGGAAGGGGAGGGGAGGGCAAGGTTTGGGAGTTGGGAGACGGAGAGACGCGCTGGTGCCATACGACCGCCGCCCCGCTCTGCTGCCCTCGGGTGGCCCGCCCTCACCGCTCTCACCACCGCCTCCTGCTTAGGCCCGTCCCCCCCCTCCCCCACCCCTAATGCGGCCCTACCTCATCCCCCGATCCCACCCCCCGTCCGGATCCGGATCCGGATTCGGATCCGGATCCCACCCGCAGGCCTGTTGGTCTTCGCCTGCATGCCAACAACGCTTTCGAGTGGCGTGGCGCTGACACAGGTTTGTACGACCGTGACACGACGTAGCAGTACAAACTCCGAGCCCCTAGCCGCCCCTGTACCCCCGCCGCCGACCCCCTTTCCTCCTGGCCCTCTCCCGCTTCATCTCCTCACTCCATGCTTTCTGTAACCTCCTCTCTCCGCCTCCCCTTCCCTCCCCCTGCCCCCTGCTCCTGCCCCCTGCTACCCTGCCCCCTGCTACCCTGCTCTCAGGTGCTGGGTGGCAATACAGCCCTGGCTCTGCTCCTCACCATCGCCACCAACCTAACCTCCGTGTTCACGTTGCCCTTCATCCTCCCCTGGGCACTTCAGGTGTGCATATTGGAAGGGAGGTGGGGAGGGAGGTGGGGAGGGAGGGAGGGAGCTGGGGAGGGAGGGGAGGGAGGTGGGGAGGGAGGTGGGGAGGGAGGGAGGGAGGGGGGTGCTACCGGTGATCCAGATGATGCCGTACCGAGGTTGGGGGTGTGTGTCTGTGTGTATGGGGTTGTAGGGTATGGGGGGTAGAGTATGGGCGGTAGAGTCTGACTTGTCCAACAGGGCAAGGGGCTTACACACTCGGACTTGAGGAGGCAGGGCGGCCTCAGTCGCAGTCTCACTTCCCGGCCAGGTAGTCGCCAAGTCCACCTTCCAGATCTTTTCCGCTGCCTCTGACCCTGACCTCGAGTCCTCGTGTCCTCGACCCGGATTCAGATCCGGATCCGAATCCAGAATTCCAGATCCGGATCCGGATTCATCACGCCACGGGGTGAACGGCCCCACCACACACCCCCGCCCCCCGCAGACCTCCGCCAGCCTCGGCGGCTTCTGCGTCGGTGGCGGCAGCGGCGGCGCCGCCGCGGCCGTACAGTTGGATCCAGTGCCGCTGTTGGTTCAGTTGGTTCAGTGCATCTTGTTGCCCACTCTGGTTGGGAGCAGCCTCAGGGGCGTGTCGCCGGGTGAGGGACAGAGGGGCGGGTGAGGGACAGAGGGGCGGGTGAGGGACAGAGGGGCGGGTGAGGGACAGAGGGGCGGGTGAGGGACAGAGGGGCGGGTGAGGGACAGTGGGGCGGGTGTGGGACAGAGGGGCGGGTGAGGGACAGAGGGGCGGGTGAGGGACAGAGGGGCGGGTGAGGGACAGAGGGGCGGGTGAGGGACAGAGGGGCGGGTGAGGGACAGAGGGGCGGGTGAGGGACAGAGGGGCGGGTGAGGGACAGAGGGGCGGGTGAGGGACAGAGGGGCGGGTGAGGGACAGAGGGGCGGGTGAGGGACAGAGGGGCGGGTGAGGGACAGAGGGGCGGGTGAGGGACAGAGGGGCGGGTGAGGGACAGAGGGGCGGGTGAGGGACAGAGGGGCGGGTGAGGGACAGCGGGGGGGGTGAGGGACAGAGGGGCGGGTGAGGGACAGAGGGGCGGGTGAGGGACAGAGGGGCGGGTGAGGGACAGAGGGGCGGGTGAGGGACAGAGGGGCGGGTGAGGGACAGAGGGGCGGGTGAGGGACAGAGGGGCGGGTGAGGGACAGAGGGGCGGGTGAGGGACAGAGGGGCGAGTGAGGTTAAGTAAAGTGTGAAGCGGGAAACGGGCCCTGAGACGGGAGAAAGCCGCCCCAGGTATCGGAGTGGGGGGGATGCGCGGGGGCGTCCAATCCACAAACACCTTGCGGGGGTTTGGCCGGAAGGAGCCGCGGGGGGGGGGGAAAGGCGCCCCCAGCTCCTCAGGTGGGTGTTGACGGGGTCGTGAGACCGAAGCCCTGAGAGACCGAAACCCTGAGAGAAATAAACAGTAACCAAAACAAACCAAAGCCCAAATCGAGAAGCTCCCGCCCTCCCGCCCCCTCTCCCTCTCCCGCTCCGCCAGGTTTGCGCAGCTGGGTGGATTCGAACCGCCGCACTCTGAGTGTCATCAGCGGCGGACTGCTGTCGTTGGTACCCTGGATGCAGGTAGGGGCGGGGGGGGGGAGAGGAAATCCCGACCGGGGCCCCTGGGGGCCTGCACACACACACACACAGAGACACACACGCTCACAAATACCCCCCCACCTCCTCTCTCCTTCCCTCGTCCCGGGCCGTTTTTATTACCCTCCCCTCCCCTCCCGGGCCGTTCTTATTACCCCCCTCTGTTCTCAGGTGAGCAAGGCGCTCGCCCAGGGGGTGGTGGTGGCCCCCGGGGCACTGGCGGCCGCAGTGGGCTGCTCCCTGGTGCTCCATGCCGCCTACCTGGTCCTCAACGGAGCAGCGGCGGAGGTGCGGAGGAGGAGGCGGCGGCGGGGGGGGGGAGGGAGTGATATGCTCCTTTATATGAAAAGGAGGCGGCGGGGGGGGTTCAGGGAGTGATATGCTCCTTTATATGAAAAGGAGGCGGTGGGCGGGAGAGGGGTTTTATCCACGTATAGGCCGGAGCGGGGCGGGGGAGGGGCGAGATTGTGTGCGTGCAGTGCGATGTTGGTAGGGGAGGGGAGGGGAGGAAAGGGGCGGGGCAGTGGAGGGAGCGGGCGGGGGAGGGAGGGGGACTTGAGGGAATTGAGGGGATGAGAGAGAAGGGGGGGAGGGTGCGGCCAGCGGAGGGTAAGTGGGCTCGTTTGCGTTCAGTTTGATGTTGCCCCCGAAGTGAGAGAGAGAGGTACAGAAGGGAGGAGAAAGGGGCCCGCTGCGGTTCCTTCGTTTGCGGTTCGTTGCCCCCACCATTCCACCCGCCCGCCCCGTATCTACTATCTAGCCCTGCCCTTGCACCCGCCTTCTGTGCGGCCCCCCACACACACAGGTATTCCGACTGGGTGGCACCGACCCGCGGGTCGCTGCTCCCACCCGCCGCGCCCTCATCGTGGTAGCCTCTCAGAAGACCCTCCCCGTGGCGATGGCGGTGCTGGGTCGGCTGGGTCCGGCGGTGAGGCGCCGCAATCAAACCCAGTGCACACGCATCCGCAGTTCCACACGCATGCATGCATTTTGTTTTTTTATCTCTTTACTACAAAGAACACGGCATCGTACGGTACAGCCTGCGGATCCCAGCTGCAAATGCGGTAAAATTGCGACCGACAGGGATCGTTGTGGTGATGCAGGTGGGGTCGGAGGCGGCGGGCTGCGCGGCGGTGACGGCGGTGTTCAGTCACCTGGCGCAGACGTGCGTGGACTTCTGGCTGGTGTCCAGGTGGGTGGGGTGAGGTGGGTTGGGTGGGTGGGTGGGTGGGTGGCTTGGGTGGCTGGGTAGGCAGGTGGGTGGGCGTGTGCCGAGGAGGGTGCCGGGGAGGCTGTGAGCAAGGTCTGGGCGTTGGTGCCAGGGGGAGAGGAGGGAGCTGAACTGAACTAAAAAGAGGAGGCCGGATCCCGGACTAACGCTGTGGGGGAGGAGGTCCGCGTCGGGAGAGGGGGATTCCAGCAGTCCCCCATCTCCCCGTGCCCTCTTTCACGCACTCGGGACCCTAACCCAACCGAACCCGACCCGACCCGACCCGACCCAACCCGACCCGACCCAACCCGCTCCAACTCAACCCAACCCAACCCGACCCGGCTGGCTGTAGGTGGCTGGAGCACATCCGCCGGCGAGAGGCCGCAGCGACGACAACGGAAGCGGCGAGAGGCGGCAGCGGTCAAGGCGGCGGTGCCGTCGAGGCGCTGCGGCCGGCGGCGGGATGAGGGCCGCTGAGGGTCGCTCGGGGGTGGGGGGTGGGGGGGTGGAGGGTAAGAAGAACGGCCCGGGGCGAGGGAACGCAACGCAGTTACCTGGGATGGGGTGGGGTGGGGGGGTGGAGGGTGGGTGGAAGCAAGAAGAACGCCTCCCAAATGGGAAGAAGCGGCCTCCTTCCAGCACCGCCAGCAGCACCGCCAGAGCAGCGCCAGCGCCGTGCCCAGTCCCCTCCCTTACGGCGTCCGCCGCCGCCGCCCAGCGGCCCAGGCCCCAGCCAGACCTCCGAAACCGCCAAAGACGGCGCGCCGCCTGCCGCAGGCACGTGCCGCCGCCGTATGTGTTACACACGTCTTCTTGCACCGTCGCGACGCGCCGCCGGGGGGCTGGTATCGCGGTGTCCGTGTTCACACACAGGATGTCGTACCTCCGTTAGTACAAGTCGTACTAACGGGCAGGAATCCTGCAGGAGTGCGCTCGCGTCCGTGTTCGGCCCCCTTTGTTTCGTCTCCGTGTCAGTGTCGGGGTCAAGGTTGAGTCTGTCCGTCAGGTGCATGTCTTTGCGCTTGTGACCTGTCGATCCCGGCCCTGTGCCCCGGTCCCCGGCCCTGTGCCCCGGTCCCTGGCCCTGTGCCCGCTAGAGTTCCTTAGGGTCCGCTAGAGTCCCCCAATCCTCGCTTTGCGAGGGGATTTCCAGATCCAGCAATGGGTGGACGCTCTGGTATGTAACGGGTAATCAAGATCCGCGGCAGGCAGCATCAGGATCCGCGGTACAGCTCAAACTTGGATTCAAAGCCGTACACCCCCACGCTGGCCGCCGCCTTCTCGCAGTAGTCGCTCCACTCCAGCTCCTTCAGGTCAACGTTGTCGTACTTCGTACCTCCCGTACTGACCACGCGCCAGTCGCCCTGCCATGCGGGGTGTCACGTGAGGGCACACGTAATCACACACACACACACACACGAGCGCACATTACCCCCCACGCCCCTTTAGGGTCTTCAGGTACGCGCAGGCACGTGCGCGGGAGGACGAGGCCGGGGCCATCAGCCACAGCCACTGCCAACAGGGTGATCGGACCAACGCAGGGAGTCGGGTGCTCCCTACCCCGCTCCCTACCCCAGAAAGCGCCGCCTGCTTCGCCTCCCCGCCGCCGAATCCCGACTGGCCACACACGCCCCACTGGCCAGTGGCCACACACGCCCCACTGGCCAGTGGCCATACACGCCCCCATCGCTGCCATCGCGGCATCCACCCAGCGATCCTACCCAGATCGGGCGGTACAGCAGCGCATGCCGGAAGGGTGAGAGCTGGGGGGTGGGGAGCGCAGGCGCCGCTGCCAGCTGCCCGGCCATGCAGTTGGTGGGGTAACGATCTACGTGGGCTCTTGCCGTACTCGGGTTGTCGTACTCAGGTCGTACTCTTACCTCTGGGTGGAAGGCGATGGGTTCCAATCCACGGCACTCGAACGCGATGATGGGCACGAACTTGCCATCGTCGTCCGCTGGTGCGGTTGTTGGTTGGGTGGTTGGCGGTAGGTGTTGGTTGGGAAACAAGAAAGATGGACAAAAATGATGGAGGGCGAGGAAGGTGTCTCCTTACGTGTGGGGAGTGGTGGTAAGGCTCCCTCTGCCCGAGGACGGAGTGTCGTGGTATGCCGACGCCTACTAGCTCTACTGGCGCCATCCACCTCACCTATCACCTACGCAACCCAGGCACGTAAAACCGTCATCTCTTCCCCTCCTCTCCGGCAGGTCCGGCACTCACCGGTGTATGCGCGCGTGACGCCCTTGATCTCCTGCACGTTGACGCTAGCCTCCTTCTTACTCCCCTTCGCGAACTTCATGACAAGGTTCGCCGTGCCCTTGCTGCCAGACAGTTCATGTGTTTCTGTCGACGACACGTAAACACCCTTCTTCTCCTCCGACCCTGCGCTTTCCTTGACCTGCATACGGCCGACCACGTCCATGGTCGAGCGCAGCTGCCATCTTGCTATCGATATGAGCGCGAAGCGAAAACGGAATCCTTACGTCTAGGCAAAAGTGTGAAGTTGAAGGTATGGATAAGCTCTCCACGTTTTCCAACTCAGCCCGGATGCAGAGGAGGAAGACCTGTCAAGCCAGTGTCATTGCCAAATCTTAGTGTCAAAATATAATGACGATTATATTAAAATGCCTTTATCGCCGCCACTTGCCGGCATTCTCCGTTGCGGACAAGCCCAAGGTGTTGCCACACAAAGCTCAAGCGTGACTGAAGACGACGATCAACACGATTTCCTGCCCCAGCGTTGCTATAATAGAGGGCCTAGATGGGTAAATTGTATCCGCCGCAGAACGACCGTGTGCGCAAGACGACTAACTGATGAGGGTTGGCGGCACGACGGCTGCCGTACATGTAAGATGCCCTGCGCGCATTGCCGGGCCCACGTCTAAGGAGCTTCGAGCGCGACCCATGGGGCGGCGCGGTTGGATAGGTGAGGCCGTTTGAGGTCGCCGTGAGCCTAGCTGTCACCCGATATTGCTGACAGGATGATGGCCGCACGGCGCTCGCATGCCATCCCGAACCAACTCAGGGCCAAGCCATCGCACGGGTGCGCACCCGCTCCGAAGTCCCGCGCTTATTCGCCTCATCTTTAGGCCTTGTGCCGCACGCGGCCCTAGAGAATGGCCGACCCGTAGCAGACCCCTAGGCGCCGCAATGCAAGCAAGCACTGCCATGTGACGATGAATCGTGCTGAGGCCGTCACTCCCGTCAGGCCTTTCCTGCACGTTTTCGACCTCTCCAGCCGCCGCCATCGCGCCGCCACCGTGCAACCCGGGCGGGCGCCGGGGTTGGCTGCGGCGCAGTGTCCGCGGGAAGGGAAGGGAAGGGAGGGGGGAAGTCTCTCTCTGCAGGGGATTACTGAAGGCCTTCGGGAGTTGGGGTTAAAGGAAAAAGAAACCGCAGCGAGGTGATCGAGGGGGCGAATGCGAGGGTGAATTCAGGGGGTATACCGGTAGCGTATTCGCCCACAGTCCCGAGTCCGAAGCCCACGGTAACAACCACAACAAAGCCCACCAGCTGTCATGTAGACGTTTTGTGTAAATACGTGTACATGACGCAAGCTCTGGGACGGCCAGGCAGGAACGCGAGCCGGCGCGATTTCTGCGTGATGTTTAGTGTTTTCTGTATGAGTTGGTTTAATTACGAGTTTGGACCTCTCCAAAAGATGCCGCATGTGATCTGATCTGTCAGAGTGGCAGGCGCGTCCACGGCGATGTGGGGTCGAGAGGGCGCACCGCGCGAGAGGCTGGCTGCTGTGAGCGGCGTGGCGCGCTGAGCAGCGTGGCGGCCGGATGCAGGACTTGACACACATTATGTGTGTTGGGATGTTGGCTTGAGAAGTAGCAGGCATTTCGGTATGTTGTCATGAGGGTGGACTCCAGATCCTGGGGGGTCGCAAATTGTGGTCCGTTCAGGGTCGGCTTGGATTCTTCCTTTGAAACAGCAGCGGGGTATCTTTGACTCCACCGGCAAGTGCAAGGCATCGTTTCATGCAAGTGGACGGCGTTCATCTCGGCGTTGGCATGATTTGGGTTCCGGTGTGGCTTTGGGGCCCTGAGAGGGTGCGGCGTACGTGACCGGAAGGTTACGAAATGCACGAATAGGCGAGCCCCCATCCCAGTGCTTTACAGGCAAAGTGTCAAAAAAACAGCCAAAATATAGACTTATGATTATGTTGGCGTTACTGATGCCAGTGCTTGGGCGGGTTGGGCCGCCCGTGGATTGCCCGGCCGCCCCTTTTTCGACTTGCCATCGTTTCCGTCGAAGCCGTTTCGGCCGCATCCTGGCGCGGACTAGGCATTTTCAGTTACACATAAATAAAAGAAATACGTATTTTACCTTCTTGAAAAGGCGACCGCTGATCCAGATCAGGCAGCAAAAGGCGGCGTAGGCATCGCATACACGGACACAGTATGTCCACAGGAGTACGAATCCGCCTCAGACAGACGACTTACCTTCTTTGTAAGGTTAGAAAGGCTCATTGTCGCTATTTGGAAACCATTTACGATGTTTATCTGCAGCTCCGTCGAAGGCATGCACTAAGGCTGTGTTGGCCGACGTAGCGCTAAGGGCCCCGCACCCCGACGCCTGTATGCAGCGTAACACCTCACGTAACGCCCCAAAACCCTGACAGAGCGTCGTTTATTGAGCTGGTCGGACAGAAGTTGAGTGGGCAGGTCCCACGGAACCAAGTTCCGGATCCGGAGAACGCGCTGGTCGTCGCCTGTACCAATTAGGTAACTCGATACGCCCCAACGTAATGTATCCCTCAATGAATGCAACGGATGTAACGGAGTTATTATTTTGCGAAGGCAGACATCTTGTGGGTGGGCGTCCCTCCGTAACTCGCCGTGCACTTTAGTGAAATTCTGCGTCAAGGGTAGTGTGCAAAAGAAGAACCACAAGATGAGATCTTGTCGCCACTTAAGTCGTCACGGTCGCTCCGTTCTTGCTTTGCGTGTTTGATGACCTTCCCCAAGGTACGCAACTTGAAGCAGTATGGTTGGGCCCGTATGTTTAAGATGCCATCATATATCGAGTGGATGAAGCTACGCATATCCCTTAATGTGCTAGGCCAATGAGTATTGGCTGGCCATAGTTCGATCATTTGAACGGCGGCCGATGAGCTTCATCCGGGCCGCCCATATTACTGCGTGCAGGTGCTGGAAGTATATCGGACGCATATGGAGGCTTGAATCTCGCGGTCATCGCGCGAGATCCGCGCACCGTCGATTTTTGCTGATGTCCACTTTCGAGCTACAAAGAGGGTGTCGGCCAGCCCGGCGTACCTTGACGATATGGATTATGACACTCTGTTTACTGTTCTCTACCGGTTTCACTCAAGTACCTGACAGCGATGAACCGGGAACAGCGACGGGTAGGTTCTGGCCAGGGCCCGCGGATGGGCTGCCCGCTCACGCTCTGCCAACAGACTCGTCCGTTATTGGCTAAGGCGTGCACAACCTGCTTCAACAGGTACTTTTATGATCATCATGTCATCCCGCCCCAGCGGGGACGAGGCAACGTATTACTTCACCACGGAGGCAGGCAGCATGTACCGCGTGCAGTTCTGCGACGGGTTGGCGGTTGAGCACTTCGCGCCCAACTCGCACGTTGCCGTCAGCTATACGCGGATCGCCGACGGGATCATGTACTCCTGCTCGGCACCGCGGCAGACGCAGCAGCTCAGGCGCGAGCTCTTCGGCAATACCATCACCGGGCCCACCCGGCCCACGTTCCTCCTGTACATCGTCACGCTGTGTGGATACCCAGGTCCACCCTCCGCCACGATTGAAGTGAGTGCAGCTCGCCCCTTCAACGCTCGGGAGGGCGGAGCAGGGCAGGGCAGGGCAGGGGCATGCGGCCCCGCCGCTGCCAAGCAAGGGACCGGGCGGGGAATATGGCGCGCCGCTGCTGCCCGGGAGGGCGGGGCAGGGAGCACAGCCCAGCCACCACTCCGGGGAAACACGGCGCGCGGCTCCCCCGCCGCTCAGGAGAGCGAACGCCGGAGACCGGATGACCCGTCAACCTCGCTCGTAGGCCCGGCGCAGACACGGCGAGCAAAGTCGCGAGGGGCAGGCGACAAAGGAGGAAGCTGGCCGACGCAAAGGTGCACACGGCCCCGACCAGGCCAGGCCAGCCTTCGCGAATGCAGTCCAACAAGCAGTCCCCAGTAACAGCAGCCGCATCTCCCTTCCGAGGGGCGGGGCGGGGGGTGAAATCCGGGCGAGGTCGGGTCGGTGGCGCCAGCGCGCCGCGTTCAGCGCCGCATTCAGCGCCGCGTTCAGCGCCGCATTCAGCGCCGCGTTCAGCACCGCGTTCAGTCCAGCTGCGAGTCCCGGACCAGCTCCCAGCTGCTTCACTGCGTGGGGTCTGCGTGCGCTCCGGAGGGGTGCGGTGGCGGTCAGGCAGCGGCCATCGCCGCTGCCATCGCTTGGGGCTTTCTGCACGGCCCTGTCTGTCCACGTGGCCTTGGCCGTGACGGGGAAGACCGGCCGCGTAGGGTGGGGGTCGGTCCATGGCCGCGGCGGTCAGCATCGTCCATGGCCACCAGGACTTCCTAGAGGTGGTGGCTGGCTCCTTTAAGTCCAGTCCTTATCGAGATGACGCAAAGCAGCGCCCTCGTCTTCTTGCATCGTCCAAGCCGCTGCAACCGGTAGCGCGCTGACGCCCGCGCACGCAGCCTCGGGCTGCCAAATGGATTAGAGAAGCGATGATCGGTCGCGCCCCGCGCTCTCCGATCTTCGGTGAATCACCACGCCATGCGGCGGCGGTGCAGGTCTCGGCTGCCTCCCCGCCACTCAGGCGCCACGTGGCTATACCCGATGATGCGTGTATGCGGCCAACGGCCAACCATGCGACTGAGCGGTGACGCGGCAGTCGAGACCAGCTAGGACTGGCACCAAGCCGTTGCCCCCGGCTGTGGTGTGCACGGCGGTGCCGCGCAGCACGCGCCGTGCCGACCCGACTGGCACCGTCGCTGAAACGTCCTGCCCCCCACCCACCCGGGTTCACCTGGTGGCGCCAGCCATTACTAACTTCGCATGGCACGTATGTAACGCCCCCCAGGACCCCGCCCCGGACCCCGTCCCATCGCTGCCGTTCCGTCTCCTCTTACTTACTCCCTTGCCAACGCAATGCCCCCCCCCTCCCTGGACCCCCTCCTCTGCCAACGCCGCAGGCGGTGGGGCACTTCTTCAACGGCAGCGGTATCGTGGCGGGCCGTACCATGAAGGGCTACTACGACACCTGCTCGTACGGCCAGGTTGGGCTGTACGACGAGTCGCAGGTCAAGGTCCTGGGGCCGCTCGAGATTCCCTGCACCGGCCAGCTTTCGCTGCCCTTCACCTTCCCCTCGGGTAACCGCTTCGATACCCGCTCCTGCAACAATGACAACATGCTCAAATGGCAGTACTATCTGGACAGCGTCGCGGCTGCCCAGTACGGCGTCGAAGCTACGGACTACCACCACAAAGTGATCCTGTTCCCGCAGGGCTACCTGGCCAAGTACGACGGTAAGAGCCGTCGTGCAATGTCGTATGCATACGACGTGTACTGCATGGTGGCATGGTGAATGCCTGGGTGCTCTGGAAGGAGAGGACTGGGATGTGGGTTCTGGCGCGGGTTTGTGTGTGTGTGTGTTTGTGTGGTGGGCGCGCGGATGGGTGCCGCTGCTGCTGCTGCTGCTGCTGCTGCTGCGTGCAATGGCCTCATTCGCTCTCTCCGGGCCGCCCTCCCCGCAGGCTGCAATGGCATCTCCGGCTCTGCCTCAATAGGGCCCTGGTTGAAGTCATACAAGGTGGGCGGAAACAGCTGGGGCACGGGCCTTATCTGGTGGTCCGGCGACAGTTTCGGCAGCGTGGAGATCTTGTTTCACGAGGTGGGCCACACGCTGGGCATGGCGCACGCGGATATCCCCGGCGGCTGTGATCTGTACGACCAGTGCGACCACACGTGTCCCATGGGCGCCACGGGCGGCCAGGGCATCCGCTGCCTCAACGCGCCGCACATGTGGCAGGTACGGCAGTACGACAAGTGGTTCCGGGCGGGAGATGCACGGCGGGGAGGGCGGAAGGCGGGCTCGGGTGCTGGGTCGCTGGGTGCGGGGCATTGTGCTCGGGTGGGACATGGAGCCTGCAGCAGCATGAGCCGCAGGGTCGGGTCGGGTCGGCAATGCATGTAACGTTGGCGCCGATTCGCGCGCTCCTGTCTTGCTGCCGAGCTGACACTCTGATACGGTACTGGCTGGATCCCGGAGTTCAGCCATATGTTATACCCTTCACGATCCAACCCATCCCGGGTTCGATTCCCCTGATCCGCAGCTGGGATGGGGCCAGCCCTTCCGCCAATTCACCGATTCGGATCTGCCCGCCGCTGGATCCAAGGTCGCGCTCACCATCCCTCCGCAGCTCAGTTCCCAGCGCAGTTACGTAATGGTAGATCTCAGTTCCATGCCCGGGGACATGAAGCTGTACATCGCGGCACGGATAAATACGGCACCGTACGAACTGCCGTATTTTTCCTACCAGAACGGCCAGCCGTTCGTCGTGGTGCACAGCTTTAACGGTACGGCAACCAACACGTACGTCCGTACCGTACTCCTGGCGGACGTGGAAGCGGGCGACAGCTTCGCTGACTCGCGCAGCGGCGTGGTCGTGAGCTTCGCGGATTGGGACGACAGGAGGGGCGCCGCCGTGACGTTGTGCCGCCGCGGCGCGGCGACGGAGCAGATCTGCGGCGACGGCCTCGATGACGACTGCGACGGCCTGGCCGATGAGCAAGACGACGACTGCGACGGCCGGGCGCCTATCGTCGCGGCGACGGAGCGTCCCGTCAACGTCCCGCCGCCGCCGCCGCCCCCCAGGCCGCCGCCGCGCAGCGCGGCGGGCAGCATTGCCAGGTCGCCCCCGCGGCTGCCGCCGCCGCGGCCCCCGCCGCCCAGCCCGCCGCCACCGCCGCCCAGCCCGCCGCCGCCGCCACCCAGCCCGCCGCCCCCGCCGCCGCCCAGTCCCCCGCCGCCGCCGAACCGACCGCCGCGGCGGTCACCGCCCCCCACGCCGCCGCCACCGCGGCCGCCGCCGCCCACCCCGCCGCCTCCCCCCCCGCCGCCGCCCCCGCCGCCCAGCCCGCCGCCGCCGCCCCGCCGCCGCCACCGCCACCCAGCCCGCCGCCGCCACCGCCACCCAGCCCGCCGCCGCCACCGCCGCCCAGACCACCACCGCCGTCCAGAGCACCGCCGCCGCCACCACCCGACTCCTCGCCGCCGCCGCCGCCGCCAGCTGCGAAGAGACGCTCCAGGCCGCCACCGCCCTTCCGACGGTCACCATCGCCGCCGCGCAGACCGCCGCCACCGCCGGCGACACCACCGCCGCCGCCGCCGAAGACACTGCCGCCGCCGCCGCCGCCGCCCCTCGTGTTCTTAAGATCCCCGAGACCGCCGCCGCTTCTTCGCAGCCCCCCACCGCCGCCACCTTCGCCTCCCCCTCCCTGGACCTTCATGCCACGACCGCCGCGACCGCCACCAAAGGCCGGTTTCGGCGGCTGGTTTTCGATATGGTCCGGTTCGCTTGGGAGCCCTCCCAGGGTCGTCCAAAGCACCGCAGCTCCCAACGCACCCGACCAGCCAAGACCGCCCTCGCGGTCACCGCCGCCGCCGCCGCCGTCACCCCTTCCTTCTCCTCCTCCTCCTCCGCCGCCGCCATCCCCGCCCCCACCTGGGCCCCCGCCGCCTTCCCCGCCGCCGCCATCCCCGCCGCCGCCATCCCCGCCGCCACCCTCCCCGCCGCCGCCGTCGCCGCCGCCACCCGAGCCCCCGCCGCCTTCTCCTTCGATGCCCCCGCCGCCGCTTCTCCCGGCCCAGTCGATAATCGAATACCCTCCCGACTCCACACCCGATCCGCCGCCGCCGCCGCGGCGGCCCAAGAAGCCGAAGGCGCCCAAGAATTCCAGGAAGTAAAAGCCCAAGGCTTCTAATACGCCGGCGCAGCCGGACAGAAGCTGGGGGGATCGGGATGTGGCTTGCACATGAGGTCAGGGAGCAGGGAGGGTACCGAGCGGAAGGTTGGATACGGGCCTCCTAAGGAACAGAGGAATAACAGGGCTGCTGTAGGCTGTAGGCGGGGCGGGTCCAGGTCCGGACTCGGCACGGCCTGCATGCCTGCCTGCCTGCCTGCTGAACCCAATCCAGGGCGGCTGTGGCAACGAAGCAGCCGGGGAAGAACGAACGTACGAGCTCAACATGGAACGACGGGGGTGGCCTTGCAATGCCTGCAATGCAAGATAAGCTACCTTGATCATCGCAGCACTGAATTTTGGGGAGGGAGAGCACTGCGTCTCTTGCATTGTTTGTTAATTTCCGTTTGCGTTTCCGTTTCCGTTTCCGTTTCCGCGCTGACGAGGAGAGCGCCGCAGATGGCAGGTTGGGGTGGGTGAGTGTCGGGGAGGGGGTGAGGGTGCGTGGGTTGGCATGCGAGGAGGAGGCAGGTGGGTAGGCGCTGCCTGTCGCGAGCGTGCACGCGTGTGATGTGCAGGTGTGTATGCGCATTTCGGTACGGAGTGCGCGTGTGTCGGATCCGGCGAGCAGCCGTTGCTCATCCATTCCACGGCGGTGGTGGTGGCGATGGTGGGAGTCGCGAGCTTGGGCGCGTTGTTCGGTCGATCGGCACCTGGGCTGTTGGGGCGTGGTGCGAGGTTGGCTGGCCGATGGGCAGGACAGGGCCCGGCCATCAGAGCGCGCCCAGCGAGAAAATGCGGAGAAGGATCAGATCAGCGGGCGCGAAAGTGTGCGGTGGTGCGTTCGCACAAGCCTGCAGGTCTGACACAAGCTCTTGCAGTGCACACATACGCTTTTGGTACATGACAGGACAGGTCTGTTGTCAGACTCGTTGGCAGGTTGTATGAGAAGAAGCAGGAGAAGATGGAGAAGAAGAAAAACGAGAAGAAAGGTTATTCTTTGTCAAGGCAGTTTGTGTCCCTTCGGAGGAGGTCTTTGTGTGTCGTGCTGAGTCGCACCTTCCGGTCATACGTAATCTCGGAGGCAGAGTTGCCGAACAAGGTTTAATTTCGTTGTGTTGGGCTTGGACGGTCCGGGCTTTTTCCGTTTACGGAGACTTCCTGGACAGTGCCCGGAAAGAAAACGCGTTGTCGTCGCGGTTCCGCCCCCAGTAGGACGCCGGGCAGCGAGCCGGCAACGAAACCGTTGCGGCGGCGAACGGGCGCGCGCCGCCGCCTCGCGCGACAGACATCCGGAATCTTCTTCCGGGCTTGGGGGGCAATGGAGAGCGTTTCGGGCCGCAATCGCGCCGCCACTGCTCTGAGAGGGGTATGTGCCCGGGGGGCCGCCGACGAGACATGAGCACAGATGTCATCCACACATGGAACGAGAGACATTATCTGTGTTATTTTCTTTGTTCGGAGTTTCGGAGAGGCTGGGGTGTGGATGAGGTCGGAACAACCATCGTGGGAGGGGCTGCCAGGCATCAGTATCCCCCATTCGCTGTTCAAACCGACAGGGATCCTGTTTTCTGTGTTGCGTGGTTCTGTGGCGTGGTTCTGATAGCGTCGACTGCTGTGCTCCAGTACGTATGTGTGTAGGCCCGGCCATACGGGCAGGCACCAGGCCGGCAGGGCGCCGGGCGGACGCGCAGGCGTGCCAGCGGACAGACATACATACAGACATACAGACAGACCGTGCGATTCGACCGATGATGCAACAGGCGCGTGCGCGCGGCTGCACGCGAGCTGTGCAGGTGCTGGCGCAAGCAGGTGGCAGCATTGAGTTCGTGCAGGCGTGTAGGTAGGCAGGCAGGTAGGCGGTTGGCTGCTGTGGGGAAGCCGTGGGGGCTCTCCGCATCTGTATAGAGGCAGCCTCGGGTGAGAGACTGGGAATCAGGTCGGGCGCGACGCTGCGGGCAGGGGGCAGCACTGCCTTGCCTTCCTGCGGGTTGCGTGCGGGTTAGTTGCGCGCGTGACGCGGCAGCGCCTGAGTCAGTCAGGGGAGGGGACACGGGACACAGTCAGAGCAAGGCATGGACGGACGTGCAACGCATTCGCAACGCTTCCGCTGCGAAGGCGAGAGGTTGCGAGTGCGAGCGAGGTGGATGCGGGGGCCTGGGCAGTGGAGGCACTCGGCGGTGCCAGGCGGCTTATGTGGGATGAAATGCGAGCGCAGTTGCACACGTGTGTGTATTTTGTGGAGGGGGGGAGGGGGCGGAAAGGGCTGGGGACGGGCGCCGCGCGCCGGAGGCAGCGGTCTCTGGAGTCCGGTGTTCGGGCGCGCGCGGTGCCGTGCCGGTATGTCGTACGTGGGCAGGGCCGGGGGGCGGGGTGTTATGGGCAGTTGCAGCAAGCATGACGGAGACCACAGCCGTAGGTCGGTCCGCAGATGCAGATTGTTTATTTTCCTGATAGGCATTCATAACGCAGCAACGGAGGAGATTTTGCGCGCGTGATTGTGATGATTGTGGTCGTCACGGCAGGGCTGCAGAACCCCATTAGGAGGGTCGAGCCAGCGGCCCAGCGACGTGCCGATGTGCCCATGTGCCGGGGGCCGGTTCCACCGATCGAGACGGCTCGTTAGACATGCGCGTGCTGGCAGGTAGGTAGAGCGGAGAGCGAGCTTCAGAGAATAAAAGACAGAAAGGAAGCGAGGGAGAGGGAGGAAGAGAGAGGGAGTGGGAGGAAGAGAGAGGGAGGGGGTGAGCCCCAGGCGGCGAGAGCGCTGCGGGTTGAGGGGCAGGGCAGGGCAGGTCATGTTGGTGGGTGTGGGGCTGGGGCGCGCAGCGCCCTGCCTGAATGCTGCCGGACACGGTCTCCGATTGCAGCTGGGAGCCGAGGACGGCCGCTGGGACGGCCGAACCAGCCTTCTCGGTTCTCGCTCGCGCGCGCGCGTCTGTAACCGAGCGAACCGTCTTTTACTGTGGGGACCATCTTTTACTATGGGGACCACCCTAAAGACCCACCAGTGCATAGCGCACCGTGTATGGTGGTCCAGGCCGTCCAGTTGGTGCCGTTGCTAAGAGACAAATGCTGAGAGACAAGTGGGGGCCCCCCAGCGGCAGCGTCGGCGGCAGTGTCGGCGCGGGTCGCGCAGACTTCCGTCGTCAGTTGGTGCTTGTTGGTGGCGCCGCCTCGCGACCCCGGCCACCGCCGCGGCCGCCAGTCGACTTCTCGCGCTTCGAAATGCGGCTATGCGGAGAGCCGGACTAGCCCGTTCCGCGAGGCGCAGTAAGCCTCGCAGAGCGCCGTATATCAGCCCCTCGTACATCAGTAGTACGGCAGACTGCAGCGCAAGTGCTCACACACGATGTGGCGCGCTCGCTCGCCCCCCTCCCCCGCAACCCACTACCCGGTGCACGCAGCCCGGCTTCAGCGCGAGGACCTGCACGTCCAAATACGACAGTACGGCACGATACGGCGGCCGTGCGGGTTGTACAGTACCTTTTCTGGCATCTTTCAGATCTCAGAGACTGGGACAGCGGGGTTTCCTTAATCAGGACCAGTCTTGGTTCCGTACCATAAATCAAACTGAGGGAGGGTCAAGCTCGGCTAGGGCGGGTGCAGCGTTGCGCCTGCTTGTCTGCGCTCCAGGCTCCCACCCATGCCACCCATCCTCCCACCCATGTTCCCAGCTTCCCACCCACCCATGCGCCAACGCGCTGGCAGTTGTAAGGACCGGTGCACGGCCTAGCGGCGCTAGGGCAACAGTGCAACTCCCGCCGCCATGCCCCTGTAGCGCTGTCCACAGCTGCCCACCCTCGGTGTTGTGCGTCACGAGCCGCGACCTTGCTTTCCACATAGCACGCAACTGTGGACTTCTTCGCGTGTTCCGTCCTGCATTGCCGTTGACCTGCCTTGCGGTGCGTCACAAACGCGAGGTATTGCACGCAATAAGGGTACGTCACGCACTAGTAACCGTGCATTAACCGTCAGTAGTGCAGGTTGCTGGCCTCGTGGCCTGTATTAATGTGGTTGTGGCGTGGGCCCCGTCATGCCGATAAATCCAGATAAATCCTGCTCATTTGGCATGACGAGTATGCCTCGGCCTCACAGCAGCTATTGTGGACACCTGTGGTCAGGCTCCACAAGGGGTGCTGTGGGGTGCGGGCAGGAGATTGGGGTGGCGCTGCAAAGTGTCCGTGAACGGTTGCGCAGAGGGTGCTTGACAGGTTGCGGTTGGTCGTGTGCCTCGAGGGCGTCTTGGCCGAATTCGCTGAGCCTTGAGCCCCGAATATGTCTTGCAGAACAGTGAAGCGGTTATAAGCTGGGGCGCCCTGTTGCGGGTGGCGTCTTCACTTCACGGCGGCCGGTGGCATCTTCATGACCCAAGCACCGCCGAGCGCCTGGAGTTCTCTCACGGTCCCATGGATTGCATTTGGTAATGACATTAAATGAGTCTTATGCGGGTTTCTGTGAGATCGCGGCATTGATTGGTGCGCCTCGGGTCCCGCGTGGCCTGTCCAGATGCCTGTATGATACAGCTTTGCCTTTCTTTGTGCGTTGCAGTGTTGACTGGTGTTTATTGACGCATTAAAATATAAATATTTATTAAGATTGCGCGTCTGGTTAGTGACAGCGGTAGTGCAAGCGCCTAACCGCTGCAAGCGGCAAACCACGGACCGGATCCAGATCCGAAATCGCCGAAACTGAAACTGGGCTACATACATGGTGATATGCTAACCAATCTACAGTAACACAAAAGGAGGTTAATTTTATTTTCAATGCAAAAGAACTGCAATATGAAGCGCCATTACGAACGAGACCAGGGGTTGTCGTAAACGCGAACATCCAGCATTTACAGCTAGGTTGTGAAATCTTTAATTAACTGAGACATGACGGCCTAAACATTACTCATCGAAGCATCGCCTTCTTGGCGATCGTCTTCTACCTGTCGCGCGGGTTGCGCTCAAATGAAGAGACGTTGCTTTCAAGCACGTGCACCGAACTTCACTTGCAAGCCTGCGTCCTTCAAATCTCCAGCATAACCGGATTTTAACCCGACTTGTCCCGCCAGACATACAATCTGTCATGGCGCTGCTCCCAGCGCGCTCACTGTTCGTGCTACAAATTATGTTAGCATCCGCAAAAACACTGTATGCTCATAATGATCAAGTATCTACAGGCGCTGGTATGACCGCCACAGGTAAGCGCGAGCGTCCAATTGAATGGACAGCGGCTATTGCTTAAACGGCACTCGAAGCCCGGAGCCGCCCACCTTTCCTGCTCCCTCAGGGACGATTATGGCAATCACATCGTCCATTCCCGGCGGCCAGGACACCTCAGACGTGTACCTCCAGCAGGACAACGGCCAAATGTACCGCCTGTCGTTCTGCGCCGGCGTCGCGGCCGATGACGTCATGGCCCCAAACTCCCGCGTGGCGATCACCTACAGCCGCATCCAGGACGGTGTCATGTACTCCTGCCAGGCGCCGAAGCAGCTGTCCGGAAGCAGTAGCAGCGGCAGTAACAGCAGGAGCAATTCTGGGATCGGGGTCGCGGGGGCGGGCCCGCAGGCCCGGCGCCTGTTGATCGGGGACTCCATCACCGGTTCCCCCCGGCCCACGTTTCTTGTCTACGTCGTCACAATGTGCGGCTACCCCCAGGCGGCGGCGGCCAACGTATCGGTGAGATTGCGGCGAGGCCCAACACGGGCATTTGGGTGGGAGCACGGGCTCCCACCGCTCACCCGCGCAGCACAGCAGCCTTCAGGCTGGCTGTGTGGCACATTTCGCCGGCGGGGTACGCCCTCCGCCCCTCTTCGCCCTCTGCCCCCCACACGCCCACCACCTCATTCGCCTTCACTCGCCCGTCCGCCCGCCCTCGCCCGGCCTGCACAACTCGCCCGCGCCTGCGCTACGGTACGCGCCCACCCGCCCGCCCGCCCTACTCGGTCTGCGTCGGTGTGCAGATGGTTCTGGACTTCTTCCTCTCCAACACCGCCAAGTCCATGGCGGGCTATTACGACACCTGCTCGTACAGCCAAGTACGGATCGAGCCGTGGCAAGTGCGCGTGCTGGAAGGCCTGGAGGTCCCCTGTTCCGGGGACCTCGATCAACTGACTTTTACCTTCCCAACGGGCAACGCCTTCGATACGAACGGCTGTGGCAACGACAACATGCTCAAGTGGCACTTCCACCTCGACGCCGTCGCGTCGGCGCGGTACGGCATCGTCCCAACCGACTTCAACCATAAGGCCATCCTGCTGCCAACGGGCTTCACCAGCATGCGTAAGTTGCTGTTGGGGCTTTACCGTTGGGTGTTGGGCGTTGCCCCGCCGCTGGCGCCGCCGCCGCGGCTGTTGGGCCGTTGACCAGCTTCGATAGACGCGCATCTGCTCGGCGGTAACCCGCCGGGTTCGCATTTAGTCATTGCCTGCTGGCTCTGCAGCCACATGACCACCGTATTTGAGCCCATCGCAAGGCCCCGTCTGGGGTCCTGCGCATCCTGGGGTCTGGATGCGTAGATTACGCATCCTGCCTCCCTGCTGGCTGGCTGGCTGGCTGGCTGCTGCCCTCACTGCATGGCCTCCCGCATCGCACCAATCCCCACATGCGTCCCACAGGACCCCAGTGCAACGGCTTCGTGGGCAGTGCCAGCCGCGGGCCCTGGATTAAGCCAGTCGGCGACGCCAACGGGTACGGCACGGGCCTTATCTGGTGGTCCGGCGACAGTTTCGGCAGCGTGGAAATCTTGTTTCACGAGGTGGGGCACACGCTGGGCATGGCGCACGCGGACGTGCCTGGCGGCTGTGGCTTGTACGACCAGTGCGACCACACGTGTCCCATGGGGGCGGTGGGCGGCCAGGGCATCCGCTGCCCCAACGCGCCGCACATGTGGCAGGTACGACAGTACGGCAGCGGGGTAAGAAAGGGGACGGGAGCGGACGTGACGTGATGCTGATTGTTGTCCGCTCCCCAAATCCCCGGTAGCCTTGAGCCCTGCGTCTTCCTTGAGCGTTGACGGCGAACGGCTTCCCTTCCCGTCTTCCCTTCCCTGCAACCCCGCATGCCCCCGCAAAGAGTGTCAGGCGCGGTGACTGCACACGTGTTGCAATCATCAGAGTCCGTTCACTGTATTACATAGGTTCATTCAATTCCCCATGCATGCTTCCCGGCTCCACGCCTGTGTGTTGCCCCGCCATCCCAACCGTGTCTTGCGGGGCCCTCCGCGCCCACCACCTCCCTTCGCCCCCTTGCCGCTACCCTGCTCCCCCCCCCGTCGCGGCCCCGCGGGTGGCTCCTCCCTGAACCCGCTATAATCCTCTGCACCCGTCCCGTCCCCCGATGTGACGTCCCGTGTTCGATTCCCCTGATCCGCAGTTGGGCTGGGGCCAGCCCTTTCGTCACCTGACCGACTCGGACCTGCCAGCCGCGGGATTCCAGGTCGTCATTTATGTGCCGCCCCAAATGACCACTCAACGCAGCTTCGTGACTGTCGCCCTCAGCTCCTTTCCCGCCGAAATGGCACAGCTGTTCGTCTCGGCGCGCATCAACACCGCGCCGTACGACTTGCCGTACATTGCCCTGCTCAACGGCTGGGCCTTCCTCACCGTGCACAGCTACAACGGCACGGCGGAGAAGCCGTACGCCCGTACTGTACTGCTGGGCGACGTGCAGATCGCCGACTCGTTCGTGGAGCCGCGCAGCGGCCTGGTCGTGACGTACGGCAAATGGGACGGCAGACGCGGCGTGGCGGCGACGTTCTGCCTGCGCGCGGCGCCGCGCGAACAGACCTGCGGCGACGGCCTCGATGACGACTGCGACGGCCTGCCAGATGCACGGGACCCCGACTGTGCCGGACGCATGCCCTCCTCTGTGCCCGTCGCCACCAGCGTCGAGAGCCGCATTGTGCAACCGCCGCCGCCGCAGCAGCAGCGTGTAGGGAGGCCGCCGCCGCGGCGGCCCAGCCCGGCGCCGCCGCCGCCGCCGACACGGCCCAGCCCGCCGCCGCCGGTCCCTCCGCCACGGTCCAGGGCCCCAACACTGCCGCCGCCACAACCCACATCGCCCAGTCGAGCGCCGCCGCTGCAAAGCGCGGGGCCATGGCCGCCGAAGCCACTGCCACTGCCGCC
The DNA here is from genome assembly GCA_030267565.1 of Pleodorina starrii. NCBI lineage: Eukaryota > Viridiplantae > Chlorophyta > Chlorophyceae > Chlamydomonadales > Volvocaceae > Pleodorina > Pleodorina starrii. The sequence continues at coordinate 1,061,773 of BRXU01000023.1, read as the reverse complement.
ACCGCCTAGCCCGCCGCCGCCAAAGCCGCCGCCACCGAGCCCGCCGCCGAAGCCGCCGCCAAGCCTGCCGCCGCTTAAGCCGCCGCCACCGAGCCCGTCGCCGCCGCCGCCAAGCCCGCTGCCGCCGCCGCCGCTTCCCAGCCTGCCCCCGCCCAGCCCTCGACGTCCACGGCCCAGCCCGCCCCCAAGGCGCCCGCCGCCGAAATGGCTAAGTCCTCGTCTGCCGAAGCCTCCCAGGCCGCCGCCGCCACCGAGCCCGCCGCCTCCGCCGCCCCCGGTCCAACCGCCGCCGCCACGGCCCCCGAGGAGCCCCCCTCCGAAACCGCCAAGTCCTCGTCTGCCCAGGTCGCCGAGGCCTCCGAGGTCGCCGCCGACACTGAGGTCGCCGTCGCCGCCCGGCCCGCCGCCGCCGCCGCCACCCATCCCGCCGCCGCCGCCGCCGCCTCCCCATCTGCCCCCATCACCGCCGTCGCCACCGCCGAAGAGTCCCTCGCCGCAGTTCAGGCCCAATCCGCCACCCAGCCCACCATCGCCACAACTGCTCAACCCGGCATCGCTGCCTCCACCGCCGCCCAGCCCGCCGCCGCCGCGGCCATCGCCACCGCCTCGGACCCTGGCAATACCGTTGGCGGACCATAGCCCGCCGTCGCCGCCGCTGCCACCCGTGCGCAGCTCAGCGCCGCGCAGCCCACCATCACCGCCGGGGCCTCGGAAGCCGCGGCCGCCAAGGCCATCTCCTCCCAGGCCTCCGAGGCGGCGACCTCCGTCCCCGCCGCCGCCGCCGCCACCATCTCCAGCGCCGCGGCCGCCGCCGCCCGCTGTCACGACACGCACATCACAACTGGAGTTCGACAGCCCGCCGGACGGGCTACGGGTGGTGGATGCGCGCCCGCCACGGCGGCCACTGCGGCGGCGGCGGCCACGGCCGCCGCCGCCGCCGATAGCGCTCTGAGAGACGGTATTGCACGGTGTGACAGCAGCGGCGGCAGCAGCAGCTGTGTATCAGTCGGCGGGCTCCAGTCTGGGGCTCGCCCGCGAGAGGGGCCCAATGGAAGCAGCAGGGTGGAAGGATGGAAGGGGGCAGCTCGCATACCTGAGGTTGGGGTCGGGTTTGGAACTTTGGATGCAAGGAGTGAGCCCCGGGTCCGTTTTGTGGGGCCATTTCCCTGTCTCCCTGTCTCTCTCTCCCTCTCTCTTGCGTGAATTAATACGGTAGTAGAGGAAAGTAGTGTGTCATAGCGCTTGGCGTGTTAGGCGGCTCCGAAGATTTTATGGCTAGGTAGGCCGGAGAACTTCCTCTCTGTCTTGTTGATGTTTTTGTTGTTGTTGTTGATGAGGAAGTCCCCAGTGAGCTCCAGGCCTCCCGTAGACCTCCCGCGGATAGCGTGGGTAGGGCCTGCGGCCACACGCAGCAGCGTGTGCGCAGATGCAGTTGCGGTTGCGTGTGCTGGCATCACGAATGGAATGGCGCGGTGGGGTTTCCACGGAGGGGTCGTCCACGTATAGGCCGGAGCCCGGAGGGGGGCCGGAGGGGGGGCGGAAGGAGGCGCGCTTAGCAGCTGCTGCATTGTTATGGGGGCCGCGGCGAGGTTGGTGGCCCCTGGCAGAACCATGGCGCGGCAGGGCAGCTGCTTAGCAGCGCAGCTCGACCCGAATCGCAGCTCGGAATGCAGAAAACGAAGCCAACGAAGTCAACGAAGCGACCGCGTGGCGATTAGCGCGCCCTCGCTGTACCGTGAACCCCGCGTACATATATATTTTTTCTTTTTTCCTGGCCGTTCCGCAGAAGGGTTGCTGCTGCTTGAAGATGGCCGCTTGGCGGTTCGCTTCACTGCGAGAGATACTGTACGGCAGATACGGACCGTGTCTGAAACGGAGAACTCGGGCTGCCGCTATTGCCGGCAGAAATGAATGCAGGAATGAATACACAGCGAGACTGCATGCGTATGCGTGTGTCTAAACTGTGTGTGTGTGCGTGTGTGTGTGTTTGCCCTGCGGCCGCTTGGCGGCGGTGCGATCCGGCGCACGCTGGTGTGGGCGGGAATTTTGCTGTACATCAAGCGGATCCCGCGTGGCGGGCTCTGTGTCGTACATACCGTAGTCTGTGCATAAAGAAAGAAAAATGAACGCGCAGTGTTGATATCAAAGTTGGTGCATTGTGATGTCTTCGAGGGCCGCGGACCTAACCTGCTGCTGCCGTATATACCGCGCTCGGTAGCGAGGGCGGCGTAGCAGCAGCAGCAGCAAAGTGAGATGCTGGGCCGTATGTTGTTGTTGTTGTTCTTGTTGGTGGTAGATGCTTACCTAAGCCTTTTACTCGTGCGCGTATGGGTGGGCCGAGTCGATCTATATTGGACACGGAACCACAGAGTGGTACCGCTGCATATCGCATTCCTTACCAGAGTGCCCGAGTGAGGGGGGGCCTGTGCCCACATGAGCGCACGGTAGGTTAGCTTCCGTATGCCGTGGCGGTGCCGTACCGTGGCGTACACAGCACACGGCACACCAGGGCACGCCAGTTTGCGCCCGATGCACGATGATGGCCCCGCGGCGAAACGGATTCGTGCTTGTTCAGGCTTGTTCGTGATTATTCGTAAAGATTCGTTCGTTCGTGAGGGAGGGAGGGAGGGAGGGCTACGTCCCCCGCACCCGAAGTCAACGCCCTGGGGCCAGGCACACAAGGAGTGTACGGCTGTACGGCAACATGGTGGCGGTGACGCCGTCAGGCACGTGGCTTGGGCTTCGGCGGCGACAGCGTCAGGTGCGACGCCGCAGTGGACACCGCACCGATGATTCTGGGGGAGGTCCCTCCATGATGCATCGGTCGGTACAGCCCCGCCAAGGCCCCCAAAACCCCAAAAATTCACCACCCGCGCGGCCGCGCCGCCCCCTCGAAGCGCTCGTCACCGCGTCGCCCTGGTGCCACCCGTCCCGTCCCGTCAAGCGACCAGCCGGCGCAATCCCGCAGCCAACGGCCCGCCAGTTCGCTGGCCCCCCGGCAGCGCTCACACAGCCCCGATTATGCGGGTCTTTCGCCTGCCGCCGCCAGCCCGCTCCTGAGTGACTGACTGACAGGGTTCCCGACTTGGCAGCTTGGCCCGTCCACTTCACCCCCGCCCGGCGCCCCAGTCTCCACATTCTCGAAACTGCAGTTCACACGCAAACTACAAGGTGCTTGATCAGTGTGCTAATACGGTACAGGGATGCTTCGACATGCCCACTGGCGGACGCCCTAAGTGCGGTGCACCAATGGCGACGGCTTGAATGCGTTCGATACGAGCTGCACATGCATATTCGCATCCGCCCAGGTTCAGACGTGCGGCCACAGGCGAGGGAGCCAGGTGGTGGTCCACACTTGAGGGACTGGATGCTGCACGCGTTGGCGAAAGGCGGCGCTCGGCGGTGTGGAGACCCGCGGGCAAGAAAACCAACCGGCAAGAGAAGGGCACGCTTGTAACTCTTAAGTTGTGAAGGTTGTAACGCTGGGCTTGCTGCACAGCGCTAAGCCAGACTTAGGCCATGTTCCTAGCTATATACAGGTGCGTGCTGCTGTCCCCAATCGGACCATTTGAGAGGGCAAGCGCTCCTCTGTCCATATATACGGTTATGTTTACGCGCATCGGGTTCTGGACCTCATCACTGCGACGGCGCCCTTGTGCAGAGGACGTGCCGCCGCCGCCAATCTTTCATTCTTATTCAACGTGTGTGCTTCCAAATTCCATGGACATAATACCGGCGCTGCCACATGGCCCGTTCAGAGCTAATCGATCAATCAGGGCACGCTTGTCTCGATCAGTCATCACTTTGGATGCTGTAGATTTGTGTTGGTGTCAAGATAATATTTACTGTCAACGTGGCCAAGGTTCTAGTGCCGTTTTCCTGTGTCGTGGCCGCGGCAGTAGCTGCGGTTGACCCGCTGACTGCGGTACCGGTACTATTTAGGCCTGCCTCGCTGTCCGGGCCAAACCAATATGGTCGAGAGTTTATGCTGCAAAATATGCATCCGTTGTATTGACCGCACCAAGAGTGCGATGCGCGTTGCATCTAGTGGCCACCTGAGGCTTCAGAGGTCTGTTCTTCTCTAGTCAAGAAACATTGTTTTGACGACACTAATCCCTTGCGTATGGTATGCATTCATTGCCTTCATTGCTAGGTTATGAAGCGACGCCATGATTATCTGGCCCACCCTGGTCCACAATGTCGTTGCGTTGCCAATAAAAAGCCCTAAAGCGATATGCTGCATGATGTACGAATGCGGAAGCTGCTCTTCATATGCAAGATGTAGCTTGGATTCACGAGAATGCGGAAGACGTTGCGGCGGAAGTTTTTGGATCCGGATCCTGGTGCAACCAACACCGCATGAAGGCTGTTAACTGCACGCTTTAGCGTTCTTTGACACCAGAGTTGATTATGCCTTAACGTGATCATTAGACTTGACAGTGTAGATAATTACGATGCAATAGTTAATACCGTACCCCCCAGACATCCCCCCCATCGAAGTGACAGGAGCGCATCTGTTAAGTGAGATATCATCATAACCGCAATTTTATAGAACCATTTCTACTTAAAACATACATTCGCTGCCTTGCGTAATCTAGCTCAGGGGTATACCTTCGATCGCCTACTCGACGAAACTGTCGCCGTGCTTTCAAATCTTGCAGCCACAAACCTAACGAAGAACGTTACCGGGCTCGCCTTGCATCATCATTAATCTATTCCTAAGTCCATCTTTCGGCTACTGCTCGCCAACGGTCTATCCACGTTCGCCCGCCCTGAACGCATTGCCACGATGAGGGCGTCAGAAGCCCTCTCTACCCTGGCATCAGCCCTACTATCAACATTAATCTTGTCAACATGCACACAATCTCAGCCTCTGACGGACGTCAGTGCCGGGACAGCCACCGGTAAGCCCACATCAATCTGCTTGACGGCATCTTCCAAACCGAGCGCCGCGCCGGCCGCTTCCCAAATTAAGCCTTCCGCATCTCTCGCTCTCACATCTTGCATACCTTGACCGCCTTACGCCCAGGTACTCTCCTGTTGTTAAAATCAACAGTTCCCGGAGGTCAGGACACCTCAGACGTGTACCTCCAGCAGGACAACGGCCAAATGTACCGCCTGTCGTTCTGCGCCGGCGTCGCGGCCGATGACGTCATGGCCCCAAACTCCCGCGTGGCGATCACCTACAGCCGCATCCAGGACGGTGTCATGTACTCGTGCCAGGCGCCGAAGCAGCTGTCCGGAAGCAGTAGCAGCGGCAGTAACAGCAGCAGCAGCAGCAGCGATTCGCAGGCGGAGGCACGCCGGCGGGCGCTGTTCGGCACGACCATCACCACGCCCACCCGGCCCACGTACCTGGTCTACTTGGTTAGCATGTGCGGCTACGGGCAACCGCCGGTTACGAACGCGACGGTGAGCGCGCGCAGGGGAGGGCAGTGCTGAATGAGTCACGTGCCACGACAGGCGCGGTGGGGATCACGGGTTTGCGGTACCGTTAAAGAAATTGAAGCCTTGTGTGTGTATTGGCGGGCTTTGGTGTGTGAACCGGGTAAGGGGGCGCCGGCGCGCGCAGAATCCCGGATGCGTTTTCCGTGTGGTTACTTCGTCCCCCGCGGCGACAAGTACTGGGTTCAGATTGCCTGGCTCTGCTTTCCGTCGTGTGTTCGTTTACGGTAAATGAGCCGAACGATCGAACGAAGGGACAGATGGATGAATGAACGATTGGACGCGGTCTCCCCCATACCGATCGCCGTACAGGACTTGTACGATTACTTCTTCAGCGACACCGCGTCCATGGCGGGCTATTACGACACCTGCTCGTACGGCCAAGTACGGATTGAGCCCTCCCAGGTCACCATCCTCGCCGACATCCGCATCCCCTGCACCGGCAATCTGAGCCTCACCTTCCGCTTCCCCAACGGCAACAGCTTCAACACGGACAACTGCGATAACGACAACCTCCTCAAGTGGCAGTTCTACCTGGATAGCGTCGCAACCGCTCGAGGGCTCGTCCCAACCGATTACCACCATAAGGTCGTTTGGCTACCGGTCGGCTTTGCAGCGATTAGTAAGTCGGGTTCGGCCGCATCGTCCGGGTCTCACGGGGTCTCGCGGGGTTTCTGGAGGAGGATGGTGGGCGCTTCGGGATTCCAGGGCTTCCCAGGGAGGACGAAAGGAGGGCGGCGGTGGCTTACGGCCAGCCGGCAGGCTCTGGTTGAGGACACGACTCTACCGTTGATGAGGTCCTCGCTGCGCTGCAAATACGTGTGACAGGTAGGTAGGTAGGTAGGTAGGTAGGTAGGTGCTAGGTGGGTGGGTGGCTAGGTACCAACGCCAGGCGCACGCTCTTTTTAAAGTCGAACGGTCCGACCCGACGTCCACCCGACGCTCGACACTCGACGATCGATGCGAACGAAATGTGACCGACCCGACTCCCCCTCCGTCCCGGGTTCCGGCTTCGCTCACTCACGTCGTCCCCGTCCCTTCGCTGCGGTATCTTGTTCCTCATTACTCTTCCTCTCCGTAGAGTGCAACGGCTTCGCGGGAACCGCGTCTGTGGGACCCTGGCTCAAGCAGCTGAGTGCCGTGAATCAGTACGGCACCGGTCTGATCTGGATGTCCGGCGACGCCTACCCCTCCCTGGAGTTCCTGCTTCACGAAGCAGGTCACACGCTGGGTTTGGCGCACGCCAGCGTACCCGGAGGTTGTGATCTGTACGACCAGTGCGATCACACGTGCACCATGGGCGCCACGGGCGGCCAAGGCATCCGCTGCTTCAACGCGCCGCACAACTGGCAGGTAATGCAGTAGTACGGCAGGTGGTCTGGCAGGTGTTGAGGAAGAAGAGCAGCAGCGGAGCGGCCGAATTGAAAAAAAGGAATCTGAGGGCGGCGCGGGTTTACTGTAGAGCAGGGGGCCGGCCAGTTGGGCTTTCCGTGGGTTCCTTGATGCCTGCGTACTTGTTTATTCTAGGGTATTGTTATTGTACTACAGTTCGCACCCGACCCTGGTGGGTGGTGTGTACGGTAGCCGGGGCACAGGCGGAGCGCACAGCCATCCAAAGTCCATCAACCGTCCTGCGTCCTGCCCTTCTGGTCTCACCCCTTATCCGCCCCAAAATGACCTCTGCCCATCTTCCTCCAAATTGACCTGCGGAACAGCTCGGCTGGAGTCAGCCGCTGGCGCGGCTGGGCCCGGCGGATCTGTCGTACGGCAACACCCTCACAATCCAGATCCCAACGCAGATCTCCGCCAGAGACCATTACGTCGCCGTCGCGTCGCTGCCCGGCATGGGGCCCCAGGAGGTGCTGTACTTTGCCGCCCGCATCAACGTTCCGCCGTACGATCTGCCGTACCCGACCTGGCGGAACAACCAGCCCTTCATCATCGTACATTCGTACAACGGTACGGCAGGGGCGTCGTACCTCGCGACGTCGCTGCTGAAAGATGTGCCGCGCAGCGGCAATTTTTCGGACGCGCGGACTGGATTGGTCGTCAGGTTTTCGCAGTGGGCGGCCGACGGCAGCGGCGCGCTTGCGATGTTTTGCCGGAAGTTGAGCAGCAGGGAGACGAGCTGCGGCGACGGCCTCGACGACGACTGCGATTTCATGCCCGACGCTCTGGACCCCGACTGTGCCGGACGGATGCCGTACTCGGAACCCCTCGTCGCGAACAGCATCACGGATCCGCCGCCGCCGCTGCCCGTGCGAAGCCCGCCCCCGCCGCCGCTGAGGCCGCCGCCGCCCGTGCGAAGCCCGCCGCCGTCACCGCCGCCGCCGTCGCCGCCACCGCCGGTGCCGAGGCCCCCGCCGCTCGTGCGAAGCCCGCCGCCGTCGCCGCCGCCGCCGAGGCCCCCGCCGCCCGTGCGAAGCCCGCCGCCGTCGCCGCCGCCACCGCCGGTGCCGAGGCCCCCGCAGCCCGTGCGAAGCCCGCCGCCGTCGCCGCCATTGCCGCCGCCGGTGCCGAGGCCTCCGCAGCCGTCGCTGCCGGTACGCAGCCCGCCGCCGCCGCGGTTGCGGAGCCCCAGGCCTCCCCCACCGGCGCCTCCGAGGCCACTGCAACCACAAGCGCCCATTCCGCCTCCGCCGCCGCTAGTGCCCAGTCCACCGCCTCCACCACTGCCTAGCCCGCCGCCACCACCGCCACCACCACCACCGCCACCGTCACCGATTTCCTTCCTGCTAACGCCGTCGGCCACTTCACCGTCGCCGCCGCCACCACCACCATCTCCGAGCCCGCCGCCGCCGCCGCCCCCAAGCCGGCCACCCCCAAAGCCTCCTCGCCGCGCTCTCTCACCGCGGCTGCCACCGCCACCCTCATCGCGGCCTCCACCGCCACCCTCACCGTCGCAACCTTTGCCACCGCCGCCACCGCCGCCGCCGTCACCGTCGCCACCGCCGCCGCCGTCACCACCGCCGCCGCCGTCACCGTCGCCACCGCCGCCGCCTTCATCGTCGCCACCGCCGCCGCTGTCACCGCCTCCTCGCCGAGCTCGTCCGCCTCCACTCACTAAACCTCCTCCGTTGCCGCGACCCCCGCCTACGCCGCGGCCTTCGCCACCGCCACCGCCACCGTCGCGGCTTTCGCCGCCGCCGCCGCCACCGTCGCGGCTTTCGTCGCCGCCGCCGCCACCGTCGCGGCTTTCGCCGTCGCCGCCGCCGCCGCCGTTGCGGCCACCCCCTCAGAAGCCGCCGCCACGACGAAAGTCCCCGCCGCCACCGTTGGTCCCCCCGCCGTCGCCGCCGCCGCTGACCCCGCCGCCGTCGCCTTCACCGCCGCCGCCAGGGCAAAGTCCACGGTCCCCACCCTCTCCCCGGCCGCCGCCGTCGCCTCGTTCCCCTAGGAGGCCGCTGACCATACAGGTGTTCCTCAGTAAGCCTCCACCTCCCAAAAGTGCCGCCCGGCGCCTGAGGTAACGTCCGAGGTAAATTTCATGGCACGGGGTTTGGCTGGTGCGCCGGCGCTGGTGGTGTGGGGCTGCAGGGACCATCGCGTTTCTTTGGCTCTGTCTCTGTCATTGAACCGCTGCAGATCCTGTGGGACCAGGGATCTTGCCAGACAGCAGTGACGAAAAAATATGGGAACATGGGCTCGCAGCCGACTGGAAACGGTGGTTTCGGAGGTGCAAAGCGCTGCCATCTCGTCCCCTCGTTGTTTGTTGTTCCTGCTATGTGGTGGTGTCAGTGGGCTCCAGACTCTGGGGACCGGTGCCGTTGGGGTGTCGTAGGGTGGTGGATGGGGTGAAGACAGAGGTGTTACCGGACCAGGAGGGACGGCCCTTGGTCCTGTTTGGGGGAGGCGAATCAGGGAGATTCGGGGGATAAGAAAAGAGATACCGCAGCGAATCAGGGGGATTCGGGGGCGGGGTAAGGCATGCTCGCAAGGCCAAAAAGATGAATGAGAGTTGCTGGGTATTGTTTAAGGGTTGCAGTCGTTTGGAATTCCAGGATACAGTATATTGAAGACTTGGAGATATGTCAAAGGTAGGTCATGACTTGAGGGTGTGGAACGACCGTTTTTTTGGCCCAGTTTGACTGTACATATTTTCAAACTGTACGACGAAGAGAGGGACTGATGGAACTGGCCTGACGACGTTTCGGGCATTCATTTACGGTACATACACCTGCCCCGGAGATTTAGTTGGTTGGCATCAACTGGTTGGGACTTTGTTCATATTTCATACCGTACGACGTTCGTGGCCCCTGACGGCCGTACACTCATCCGGGTACGACCACTGCATCTTCACTTGGACCTTAGGTAATGACATGGCATCTCCACTTCCTGCCAGATGACCCAACCGAATCATCTTGTTCTGGCCGCTTGGCAGGCGCGAGCCCGCTTTCTCCTCATGCGCCGCACCCCGTGTGTCGTACGTATCATACCCTTCCGTACATACCGTACCGTGCCTTGCATCCTGCGCCGCACCTCCTGGGCTGGGTGCAATGCGCGCGAAACCTGAGCCCCGGCGTGGGCGACTTTCATAATGCCTGTGACGTCCAAATCACTCCATGAACTGCGAGATTTGATTCTTGTGAGATCCTCGGACTCGAACGATGGCAACCTCGCCTTCGCATAACCGGCTTGGGGCCGCTACCCTAAACCTAAATTTATCCCGACCATTTCACTAAATGGTTTTCACTTGATTGGTACATTGGTACGGCATCTGCTGGCCGTGTGGAGGTAGCTAGATAGCGAGATCGTATCCATGTCAGGTGCTGTCGGAATGGTGTCAGTTGCACAGTTGGATGAAGATGTAGGGCGAGGATGCCGGCGTGCGCCCAGGAGGACGCGGGAGTTCATAGCGGGTTTGAGGCAGCGGTCTTGGGTTTTGCATGTCCCTTCCATGATTTTGAGTGCGTGGTGCTATGAGGAGGGAAACTGCCCTGCGGGTGTGAATGCATGATCCGATCCGTATAGTGGATCCTAACAGGCAAAAAAATCTGAACAGATGATACAAAACGATTACAGAGATCGGCGGGTGCAAGCCGCACCTAACTAGTCGGCACGGCTGGGGTTGCGTGTGGTCGTTAGGTTGTGGCCGTGTACTGTGTATGGTGGTTACAGTTGGCACATACGGTACTGCGTGTGCGTGTGTGTCTGTGTGTTTTATGCTTTCAGTTTAGGCACCAAGCAGGTGTCCATGCCGCAGCGGTGGGAGTCTTTTTGCAACTCCGAATCCATTATCACAACGCGCCTGGCAGCGGCCTGGCTTAAGATGTAATTGGCGACCAAACGATTCACGACCAGCCGACTACGTCTTGCTCGTAATATCCTTTTCCCCCAGGGTTTTTGAACCGATCGCCCTCGCGAGGAAGTACCACAGCGAATATTTAACTATGAACCGTATGAACACAAGAATTCCAGCAATGCGTCGTCATGAAGCCATCGGAAGCGACGGTCATAGGGCTCGAGCCCAAGCCGCAACAATGCACTTATCTACAACTTCCGACCCATCGATAACACTTTTAAATATCCCAGCAGAGCAAGTTGCCCTCGTGCATTCCCCAGGCAGCCTACCTTGGCGCACCCCTGCGTACCTGTGGGGGCAGCTGCGATTGTTACCTGCCTTGTATATCTAAATTTGTTTTATACCTGCCTGGCAAGGCTGGGCATGCTCCGAGTTTATGCCTTCCTGTCACGTCGGCCATCGCGCCTGCGCCTGCTACCTTCGTCGCGGCGAGCGCCAGTCGAGCCAGTCGAGCCCGTTTCGTCTTCTGCGAAGATATGAAACGTCGTTTATCGCAACCTAGCCTTTTGGCCCTTCTTTTGAACATTGGAAGACAAGAAAAAGAAAACACAATTCTGCTGCGTCCACATCGCTGGCTCTGCTTTGCCTTATCTGGCCGGGTCGGACTTCCTTGCCTAGCGTCGCGAGGACAAGGAACAGTCCATAGAGATGCCGCACGGCCCGCTAGCCCGCTGCCTCCACCTCTACCAAATCGAGCCCGCTGCAACAACAGCAACAACAAGCAAGGGCGTCAGCGGTAGGTTATCATCATTTGGCGTGCTCGCGTGGCAGTGCCGATAGCGCACGCTGAGCCGCGTTAGCGTCCGGAATTTGAGATCTCTGCGTCTGGAACTCGCGCCTCGTATCACCGCGGCCGGGCGTATTGCGTTCTTGCGATGTCGCACCCACGCCGCCGATCGACAACGCCCCACCCGTCGCCGAAGGTTTCTGTAGCGCGGAGATCTGGCCAGCCAAAGGTTGTCATGGTGGTTGCAGAGCCGCCCCAGTTGCATGGTGGTGTTTAGTTGCAACGCTGCCCAATCCCAAACAAGAAGCGAATCGAGTGTTCTGCCCGTTAAGTCCCAAGTGCGTGACAACTTCAGGCTCCGGCCGCGACCGGCGGTGTCGGCTGCGCACCGTCACCCGCAGTCCTCTGAATCCACACCGTACAACAATCCTCAACCAATAAGCCACGTTCAACCAAGCCCGACCGGCGCTGCAAGCTGCAGCTGGTGCAACACGACACACGACACTCTGCACGCAGGGATGTAAAGACGAAAGCACGAAAGCGCAGGGCAGGGCAGGGCTGCGTGAGGGAGTTTTGCAGATGATGGATGAGGGAGCTGTGCAAGTGGTGGAGGAGTTAATACGTACCGCGAAACTCTCAATACCAGCGGGTCCCGACTCCCGAGCCTGCCGCCGGCGGCCTGCTGGCGGAAGGCTCCAGGCTCCGAGGGTGCATGGAAACCTGGCACCCAAGGTCTCGAAGCGCCCTTGGAACCTGGGGCCCCCACACATTGGCTCTACGCGCCTCTACCTCATCCCGCGCCCGACCGGTCACTCAATACCGTATCAAATCCCGGGCTCCGGTGGGTGTTGGGTTCTTCCAGGCGTTTCTCCGTGGATGCCGAACGCCAAGGACTGCAGTGCTGCGTGCGGGCGAGCGCTTGCGCTGGATGGCAAGTGGGCCTTGTCCCTCAGGAGCCCCTCGGTCTGTTGCCGCGCGCGGTCCTTAGCAGGCAGGCGATGCCACCGGCAGGCGTTGCACCGAAACCGTGCTCCTCAATTGCGCTGCCGGCCGGTTCGTTCTTCGTTGGCGGGCGGAAAGCACGGGCGGCAAACCTGGCTGGACGGTCTTGGGAGGGCCAGACGCAGGTCAGGTGCAGCTCAGTCGGCGAAACCCACGCGTCGCTTTCACTTCACCAAGTGCCAACTGCCAAGACGCACTTCAGATTTCCAACCATCGATAACTTGCATTCTTGGTTGTGAACACCCTAGCGCGGACGGACGAGGGGCTTACGACAGTAGAGACCCGTGTTACTGGCCTTTCTGGCAGCTGGCAGGCCTTCGGGCGAACGTTTTTCCTTGAGGCGTCGAACAGACTGAGCCTGCGTAATGCAATGCCTTACGGTATGGAACTAAATGACCTAAGGGATGGAAACTACAGATAGAGAAGCGCTGGGGTTATAACCCCAGTGCTTCTCTATCTGGGGTTTCCGTCCAGTGAGCTACCGTATGCCAGGCCGCGCCAGAGGTTACGCTCTATAATTGTGAGCGATTGATATGTCATGATGTGCGCCTTGCCCAGCGCTTAGAAACCAACGCTTGTAGAAGTTAGAGATAGGCCTTAGCGAGACATAGTGCGGTACGGCCCCGCCTTTTCGCACCTTACACGAGTTTCGGCGGGCGGCCTCTCGTGGCCTTTGGCTGTCGTTACTCTGCTAGATACTTTTAAATAGGGCACGTCACATGTCAAGTGAAAGGTGGGAGTCCCTTCGACGCAGTCAAAAGGTAACTGGAGTGCTGAAACCTTCCGTCTGGCTGCCCAGTTGTCATGCCTGCTGAGCAGGCTGCAGCGGTCTGTACTGTTGCCAACTGCCGGCCGTTTCCCGCCAAAAAGATATCAGGCTGAGCCCAAACGCTGTTGTGAGGCTATGAGCGCTACGCACGTATTAATGGAGCAGGAATGCTTCAAACGCCCTTGCCCTTGGCGCATCAGCTGCCTACCCAGCCGCCGGAGTTGAGCGGTTCCCGCCCCCCGCCGACAGTCCGACAAGGCCGCACGTGCAGGAGCGTGTTGAAGTCTAAAATTCTGTGTTCGCAGTCAAAGCAACCAACCGGCCACTCACTCAGGGAAAGCCCCTCTCGCAACAGGGGCAACGGTATTAAGGGGATTCGCAAAGCACTTCGCGCGCAGCAGGGACTTCCGGTATGCTTTCTTTGGGGATCAGTAACCTTGTGCCCCAGCGAGGCATCACATGACTTCCGTCACAGGCCAGCGGGGAACATCCCCCAATCACGCAGCCCGGCGTGACAGCTCTCTAGTAAGCCATGCAACGCATAGAGAATCCTTATTTGCGACTACGATTTTCTCTATAGACAGGAATGGTGCGGACGATGCCAGGAGGCAGGCGATGGGAGGACCCCTCTCGAACATCATCAGCTGCCGGGTTGCAAACAGACGGCAACCGTGGCCGCGTGGGCAGGGACTTTCAGTATTATCAAAACGCACGAAATGCACCTCGCGTGTACACTGGCTCGCAAGTCTGCTCACTTACCCGCCCGACCTGACGCGTCTGCGACTATTTGCTGACGTTCATGGTCTTGGGAACACGTTTTCTATGTAATATGTACATCATATACTTCGTCCGTCCACATGCGTGCTTATGCTAACAACTGTATCGACTATCGCTCGCCGAGGGTTGGTCGTGGCAAACCCAGAGATCCATCCCGGCCCTGTCCAAGACGAGTTGTCACATAAGCGCATCTCGCTATTAGTATTTCGCCTCATGCACGCGCAGTCAAACATGACAAAATGGTACAGAAATCTGCACTGGGCATCCTGAAAAGTAAAAAAACGATAGGACGTTGTTTTGCTGTTTCAAATTTTATTGGAAGGCGCAATGTAGCAACCTGCGGCGAGAAGGTCAAGGCATACGACGTACGGCGCGCCCCCCCTGCGTAGTAAGCAGAAAGGTTCAAGGCGGAATTCCTTGCAAACTTTGGGCAGAATGTCAAGAAACTTTGTTAGTATAACATGTATTTTAAATTTAAGCGTTTGACTACCACTGAGACCAGAGATCGAATTCGCGAAGTGGCGGGCTTCGGCACTAAAAAATAACACTCTAGGGCTCAGTCATTTATTAAACGCTAAGTAATTCTACTTATATTGACATCCTTATTTAATCCTGGTTTAACTTTTCGATCCAATGATGGCCCACCGTCGCTCCGTTCTACACGGGGAACTCCCTGAGCAGCGCACATTCCAGGCTCTCTTGGCTTGGTAGTTGCTGTCGACGCTACCAGACGCAAGGCATCGCGACGGCCTCATTATCCGCTCGGTCATCTCTGAGAGCATCGCAAAGCCAATGCCGGCAGCAAGTGTGATTGCACCGCTGGGGTGCACTATCATACTCATACTATCACTTCTATCGACGCTGCAAATTGCGCGATCCCAGCCGCTTGACACCCCATCGCCCGGCTCTGCTACCGGTAGGTGCCCATTGCCCATTACCCTAAAATATCAACAAAAGCTCGTCCACGCACGGCGAGCTACGCCATCGAGCTCCTCCTAACTAAATCGCATCATAACCCCTGTCGGCAGGCACCGTGATGGCGCTGCTGATGTCGCGCGTCAGCGGTGCGGACTCCTCTCGCTACTACTTCCAAGTCGACGCAGGACCGATGTTCCGCCTGTCGACATGCGACAACGTCACGCTCGACGAAGACAACACAGTGCCGCACACCCGCGTAACCGTGGACTACGTCAACATCACCGGGGGCGTCATGCTCTTGTGCAGCCTGCCACGGCCCGCGGAAGCGACGTCAGAGCGGCGGCTGTTGTTTGGGGAACAGGGCATCACCACCCCAACCCGGCCGACCTTCCTAGTATACATCGTGTCCTTCTGTGGATTCAGCGAACCGGCAGTTGCCACGCCCCAGGTACGATGCCAGGGCCGGGGCCGACAGCGCATCTTATGTCGTACACCCGTCTCTCCGTCTGCCGTACCAGTCGTACCGCGGCCATCTGTCCGTCTTCCGGCCCCGCGCAAAGTCGCCGCTTGTGGCTCGGGGGCGGGGGAGTTCGCGGTGGGCCGAGCCTAACCCAGCCACGCGCTTACCACTAGCGGCTTGCCGTCCCCCGATCCATTATGTTTGACGGGCCTAATGCCGCCTTCCCGGATGAACGGCCAGTCGTACCGGACGAGCAACTCTGTGGGATCCAGCCATCTAGGTAGTCGGCTCAGCTGTAGCAACGTCAGCGGCCGGCTATCAATGTGGGGACAGCCGTGGGGGGGGCCGAATTGGCGGCTGGCTGTAGCGCCGTTAAACCGCACTTGATGTCAGACTGGAGGCAGCCTACTCAGCGCCTGGCTGCAGCGCACGCCAGGCCTGGCAGGCTGCTTCAGTAGCCGCAGCTGCTGCCGGCGCCCGCAGCCCCAGCCAGCAGCGGCGTGGCCCCTGCTGGCGCCGCTGCGGGTGCGGGTGCAGGCACTGCACTGCGCGGTGCTTCCGTCGCTGTGGTGCTTCCGTCGGCGGTGCTTCCGTCTCTGTGGAAGGAGAACCTCCTCTGCCCGCCGGCCGCCTACCAGATCCACTGCCTACCAGATCGCAGCCACGTGTTGGGGTGAAGCTGTTACGGATGGGCGGCCGCCACAGCAGCAGCCACAGCAGCGGTGGCGGCACCCCAGGCCAGCAGCCTCCACGGCCCGCTTCGCGCCCCGCCTGCGCAAAGGGTCGGCGTGGGGCCGGGGTTGTCCTCCCAGCTGCCCGGCCAAGCCCAGCTACCACACACAAGCTGCCTGGTGCTCATGTCAGGAACCGCTTCGCGTTTCTCGGGGGCCGCTGTGCCGAAGTCCCGCGGGACCGAATCACATGTGGGCCGCAGTGTCAGGCAGCGCCCCCTGGGAGGGCGCCGGAGCCGGAGGAGTTGTCGCGATGAAGAAATGCGGAACCGCATGGTGCAGCATGGTGTGTTGTGTGTTGTCTTTTGGTGTAGGGACGGGGCGGGGACGGGGGAGGGGGCGGCTGCGGGGTGTAGCTGACAGTGCGGCCGCAAGGCGTTGTGATGCTGCAGGTGATTGCGGGGCCCCTGAGCAGCATGCGCCGGAGCGGGTCCCTCTCCCCGCGGATGGCCACGCCGGCGGAGGGCCCCTGGAGGGCTGCTCCGGCGGCCTGGGTCGAGTCGCGGGCGTTGCGCCGTGCCAGAGCGCCTCGGTCGCCTCGATCCTCTGTTCGATCGCGGCGGTTCGTGTTATTTTCGCCATCGTGTGCTTTGTGGGGTCACGCCCGTTTTGGAAGCTTTTCCGGGCTCGGACGGGTGGGAGGTGATGATGATGGTGGTGGTGGTGGTGGTGGCAGCGGGAATCGAACGGCGCTGCTGCCGCTGTCGCAGCCGCAGCTGCAAGAGTCCTGTGACCACTGCGCCTGCGCTGGCGCTGCTTCTTCTTCTGTTGTGGCTGTGGCTACGGCTACTGCCAGCGTCAACGCTGGCGCTGCTGCGTTGTTGCGGCGCGCGATGCGGCCGATCCGCACACGGCAAGGCCTGAGCAAGGCCTCTCTACCTCAGTCACAGCTGCCCCACTGAACGATTCCGGCACCGCCAACGCACAAACGCTTTTCCTCCCATGCGATTCCCCAACCAGCCAACCGAACCAACCGTCCCGCCCTACTGCGCCGTACTGCCCTGCGCCTACCGCCCACCAGGCCGTATACAACTTGTTCAACGGCAGCGGCGTCGGCGGTCGTACGGTTGAGGGCTATTACGACACCTGCTCGTACGGCCAGGTGTCGCCCGACGCTATGGTAGTAGTGGGCCCCATCGAGATCCCCTGCACCGGCCAGCTCTCGCTGCCCTTCACCTTCCCAACCGGCAACACCTTCGACACCAAATCCTGCGACAATGACAACATGCTCAAATGGCATTACTACTTGGACAGCCTGATGGCTGCGAATAAGTCCCTCAACGTAACGCCCACCAACTACCACCACAAGGTCCTGCTGCTGCCTCGCACCTTTTCAGGAGCCGTACGAGGTGAGCACCGTTTTCAAACCGACTTCAAACTTAACGGTGGCATTAGAGTTTGGGATTGTGCCCAGCCGTCCTCTCGTCGTGCGGGTGTGTGCGTGTGCGACACGTGTGCGTGTGTGGGTTTCTCCTGTGTGTGGGTTTTCCGGCGAGGACGCACGCTTACAGGTGTCCAACGAAGCGGGTTTGTGTCGGCGTGTTTTGAGTGCGTTCGTTCGCGGCTGCATGAGCGACGGAGTGCGTGTGAGCGTGCGCACACATGCGCGCACGCACTCACGCGCGCGCGCATTCTGCGGGGCTTGACCCGGGGTGGCTGACTGGCAGCAGCGGATGGATCATCGGCATCAGGGATGGGTGCCTAGGCAGGGATGGGTGGGGTTACTGGGGTAGGCAGCGGCAGCGGCACTGCGGCAGCAGGCGACAGCAGCACCAGCGGCGGCAGCGGCAGTGAAAGTGGAGGTTGAAGCAGCGGCCGCAACGTCATTATAACGGCAGCGGCAGCGGCCGCCAGCCCGCAGCAGCCGCTGCCGCCGCCCTCCCTGGGTCAACACCACAGCCCACGGACCTGGACCTCATCACCCACACGAGTAAAAAATGATACCGCAGCGGAGACGGAGACGGCGTTAGAGAACGGACCTCATCACTCACCCACACGGGTACCGGTACTGTTCGCTGAGGGACCCCGCTGTGGCTTCCTTCGCCCCTTGCCCGGCCCCCAGCGCTTCGCTTGCCTTTTACAGCCCTCAGTCTCTCCTGCACCGGGCCCCCAAACGACTCCGGAGTCCGGACTCACCGTTTCGTAGCCCCTCCAGCAGTTTGTTTTCTGCCTCCCGTTCTAGCGACCCATGCGGCTCCCCGACTCCAGCCCCGCAACGGCCCCGGCGCTCCACGCCGCCTCCAACCTCCACCTCTCCCACACCCGCGCGCGCCTGCGCCCTTGCTGCCCGCTGCCCACGCACGCTGCCGCCTCCCCCCTTTCCCCCCCCCGCCGCCCCTCTCTTCGCCTGCCCCTGCCTACCTGCTTGCAGGCTGCAACGGCTTCGCGGGATCTGCGTCCGTTGGACCTTGGATACGGACGTACAGCGCCGTGAACAGGTACGGCACGGGCCTTATATGGTGGTCGGGCGACGTTTTCAACAGCATCGAGTTCCTGTTCCACGAGGTGGGGCACACGCTGGGTTTGGCACACGCGGACATCACCGGCGGCTGCGACCTGGGGGACCAATGTGACAACACGTGTCCCATGGGTGCCACGGGCGGCCAGGGCATCCGCTGCCTCAACGCGCCGCACCTGTACCAGGTAGGTACGACAGGATGTACGACAGGATGTACGATAATTTGTACGACGGGATGCATGAGGAGGGAGGAGGGAGGAGGGCCCGGATTCGTTGTTGATGGTGGCCGGCAAGCCGCAACCTAGGGCACTAACCCCGCCTAACCCTTCCATCCCCCCCCCCGCCCCCCGCCCCCGCCCCCACAGCTGGGTTGGGGCAAGCCGATGCGCTACCTGTCGGCCTTGTCCCGGTACGGCATGCGTACGGCAATTACTCTGCCGCCGCAGATGAACGCCTCAAACGCCTACATGGCCATGCAGATGAGCGACACGCAGTACTTCTTCTCCGTACGAATCAACATGCAGCCGTACGACCTGCCGTTCAGGCCGTGGGAGAACGGCCCGTACGTTGTCTTACACAGCTACAGGGGCACCACGAGCTCCTCCTACGCTCGGACCATACTGCTCGCGACCGCGGCGCTCGGCTCCTCTGCTTTGGACCGCGGCAGTGGACTCATGGTCCGCTTCACGAGCTGGCAACCGGATGTGGGCGGCAATGTGACCGTTTGTCGCCAACTGTCAACCTCCGAAACCAACTGTAACGACGGCCTCGACGACGACTGCGACGGCCTGCCCGATGACCGCGACCCCGACTGTGCCGCGGCGCTGGCCGGCGGTGACAGCGGCGGCGACGAAGCGGCCGCCGCCGAGGCCGCTCCACCGCCGCCGCCGCGGCGGCCGCCGCCGTCGCTGATGAATCAGCCTGCGTCCTGGAGTACTACGCGGCCGCCAGCGCCGCGGCCACCCAGCCCGCCGCCGTTGCGGCGTTCCAATCCGCCGCCTCCGCCACCGCCAGCGCTGCCGCCGCCACCGCCGCCGTCACCACCGCCGCCGCCGTCACCGCCGCCACCGCCCAAACCACCATCACCCCGGCGGCCCAGCGGACAATCCTCCCGGGTATCCCCGCCGCCGCCCCTAAGGCTACTGCTTTCGCTGCCGCCGCCCAGCCCGTCACCACCACCACCGCCCAGCCCAAAGCCCCCTCCCCCTACCCGCTCTCCACCACCTCCCCGTCCCAGCCCACCACCGCCCCCACCACCCAGCCCACCACCGTCCCCACCACCCAGTCCACCTCCGCCCCCACCCCCCAGCCCACCTCCTCCCAGCCCACCACCGCCCCCGCCGCCCAGCCCGCCACCGCCCACACCCCCAAGCCCACCTCCTCCCAGCCCTACAACACCACCCTCTCCAAGCCCACCACCGCCCCCGCCGCCCAGCCCGCCACCGTCCCCGCCGCCCAGCCCGCCACCGCCCCCACCGCCCAGCCCTCCTCCGCCCCCAACCCCCAGCCCTCCCCCTCCCCCTCCCAGCCCACCACCACCCCCATACCCCAGCCCACCTCCGCCCCCACCCCCCAGACCACCTCCTCCGAGCGCAGCACAGCCTCCACCGCCCAGCCTTCCACCACCTTTCCTTCCCAGCCCATCTCTACCCCCACCACCCAGCCCGCCACCGCCCCCACCACCCAGCCCACCACCGCCCCCCAGCCCGCCACCTCCACCTCCTCCCAGCCACCCACCGCTGCCACTCCCCAGCCCACTGCCTCCCCGCCAGCCCCCACCCCCACCTCCGAGACCACCTCCCAGCCCCCCACCGCCCTCACTACCCAGCCCACCGCCCCCCAGCCCGCAACCACCACCCCCTCCCAGCCCACCACCGCCCCAACCTCCCAGCCCACCGCCCCCCAGCCCGCCAGCACCGTCACTTGACCCGCCGGCTCCCGACTCGCCGCCGCCGCCGCCACCGCCGCCACCACCGCCGCCGCCGCCGGGCCAGCCTGTGCCGCCGTCACCTCGTCCATCACCGCCTTTTCCCCGTACACATTCACCTCCTCCATCACCTCCAAACCCGCCCACTCGCCCCCGACTACCCCGGGGGCCCTCATCACCGCGCTCGCCCCGTCCACCTCCG
The DNA here is from genome assembly GCA_030267565.1 of Pleodorina starrii. Taxonomy (NCBI): domain Eukaryota; kingdom Viridiplantae; phylum Chlorophyta; class Chlorophyceae; order Chlamydomonadales; family Volvocaceae; genus Pleodorina; species Pleodorina starrii. The sequence continues at coordinate 1,041,055 of BRXU01000023.1, read as the reverse complement.
TCACCGCCGCGGCCGCCGCGGCCGCCGTCACCGCCTTCCCCCAGGCTGCCGCCGTCCCCCAGGCCTCCGCGGGCTCCGCGATCCCCGCCGCGTCCGCCACGCGACCCTCCGCAGCTGCCGCCATACGAGTCAGCAGTGTCGTATTCGACCCCGGTGGCAGCGCCACCGCCGCCGCCATCGCCACCCCCGCCGTCGCCACCACCTCCCCCATCACCAACCCCGCCATCACCAACCCCGCCGTCTCCACCCCCACCGTCGCCATCCCCGCCGTCGCCATCCCCGCCGTCGCCATCCCCGCCGTCGCCACCCCCGCCGTCGCCATCCCCGCCGTCGCCATTCCCTCCGTCGCCGCCGCCTCCGTCATCACCACCCCCGCCGTCGCCATCCCCGCCGTCGCCATCCCCGCCGTCGCCATCCCCGCCGTCGCCACCCCCGACGTCGCCACCTCCGCCGTCGCCAGCCCCGCCGTCGCCATCCCCCCCGTCGCCACCCCCGCCATCGCCACCCTCGCCGTCTCCACCCCCGCCGTATCCACCCCCGCCGTCTCCACCCCCCCCGTCGCCACCCCCGCCGTCGCCCACCCCGCCGTCTCCACCCCCGCCATCGCCACCCCCGCCGTCGCCGACCCCGCCGTCGCCACCCCCGCCGTCGCCGCCGCCTCCGTCATCACCACCCCCGCCGTCGCCATCCCCGCCGTCGCCATCCCCGCCGTCGCCACCCCCGCCGTCGCCACCTCCGCCGTCGCCACCCCCGCCGTCGCCGCCGCCTCCGTCATCACCACCCCCGCCGTCGCCAACCCCCCCGTCGCCAACCCCGCCGTCGCCATCCCCGCCGTCGCCACCCCCGCCGTCGCCACCTCCGCCGTCGCCAGCCCCGCCGTCGCCATCCCCCCCGTCGCCACCCCCGCCTTCGCCACCCTCGCCGTCTCCACCACCGCCGTCTCCACCCCCGCCACCGCCACCCCCGCCGACGCCGCCCCCGCCGTCGCCACGCCCGCCGTCGCCGCCGCCTCCTTCATCACCACCCCCGCCGTCGCCCACCCCGCCGTCGCCACCCCCGCCGTCGCCACCCCCGCCGTCGCCGCCACCTCCCCCATCACCACCCCCGCCGTCGCCCCGCCCGCCGTCTCCACCCCCGCCGTCTCCACCCCCGCCGTCGCCACCCCCGCCGTCGCCAACCCCGCCGTCGCCCCCCCCGCCCTCGCCACCCCCGCCGTCGCCGACCCCGCCGTCGCCACGCCCGCCGTCGCCGCCGCCTCCGTCATCACCACCCCCGCCGTCGCAATCCCCGCCGTCGCCATCCCCGCCGTCGCCACCCCCGCCGGCGCCACCTCCGCCGTCGCCAGCCCCGCCGTCGCCATCCCCGCCGTCGCCACCCCCGCCGTCGCCAGCCCCGCCGTCCCCACCCCCGCCGTCGCCACCCCCGCCGTCACCACCCCCACCATCGCCACCCCCACCATCGCCATCCCCGCCGTCACCATCCCCGCCGTCGCCACGCCCGCCATCACCACGCCCGCCGTCACCACCCCCGCCGTCATTACCCCCGCCGTCGCCACCCCCGCCGTCGCCACGCCCGCCATCACCACCCCCGCCATCACCACCCCCGCCGTCGCCACCCCCGCCAAGCCCCCTGCCGCTGCCCCCGCCGTCACCACTTACTCCCAGCCAACCTTCCCCGCCTAGCCCTCCGCAACCGCCCTCTCCTGTGAGATCCTCTCCAAGGCCAGTGCCCCTCAGATCCCCGCCGCCTTCACCGTCTCCACCCAGCCCACCTCCGCCCAGCCCACAACCACCCAGCCCACCACCGCCAAGTCCTATTCCGCCAAGCCCGCCACCGCCCAGCCCGCCGCCGCCCAGCCCACCGCCGCCCAGCCCGCGCCCGCCGCGCGGCCCTCATCAGCCAGAGATGCCGACGCCGCCAGAAGCGCCGAAGCAGCCAGGCGGCCCACTTCATCCCAGCGCCCCACCTCCCCCCGACACGCCGGTGGAGCCTCCGCCGCCAAGGGCAACCGTTATTCAGACCCTGCCAACGCGACCGGCACGGCTGCGGCCGCCGCCAACGCGGCCGCCACCGCCGCCGCAGCCGCAGCCGCCGCCGCTCCTTTCCAGCCCGCCGCCGCCGCCGCAGCCGCCACCATTCCGATCGCCCAGGTCGCGCTCGCCTCCGGCGCCGGCGTCATCCTCCTACGCGACGGGCGACCAAGCCGTCGCCGCGGAGAGGTCGCCGGATCCTCCTCCGCCGCATCCTCCTCCTCCTCCGCCGCCGCATCTCCCTCCGCCGCCGCCGCCGTCACCATCCCCGCCGCCGCCAATGTTATTTGCCCCCACGCGGCCGGTGCGGAGGCTGCCGCCGCGTCCACCTCCAAATGATGACCGTCGCAGATAAGATGAGAGCGGTGGCCTTCCCGCCTGCGTCGCAGATAGATGAGAGCGGTGGCCTTCCCGCCTGCGTCGCAGATAGATGAGAGCGGTGGCCTTCCCGCCTGCGTCGCAGATAAGATGAGAGCGGTGGCCTTCCCGCCTGCGTCGCAGATAAGATGAGAGCGGTGGCCTTCCCGCCTGCGTCGCAGATAGATGAGAGCGGTGGCCTTCCCGCCTGCGTCGCAGATAGATGAGAGCGGTGGCCTTCCCGCCTGCGTCGCAGATAGATGAGAGCGGTGGCCTTCCCGCCTGCGTCGCAGATAGATGAGAGCGGTGGCCTTCCCGCCTGCGTCGCAGATAGATGAGAGCGGTGGCCTTCCCGCCTGCGTCGCAGATAGATGAGAGCGGTGGCCTTCCCGCCTGCGTCGCAGATAGATGAGAGCGGTGGCCTTCCCGCCTGCGTCGCAGATAGATGAGAGCGGTGGCCTTCCCGCCTGCGTCGCAGATAGATGAGAGCGGTGGCCTTCCCGCCGGTGGGCCAGCTGGACCGGGGAACCCAGCGGCACCTGGATAGCGCCGCCGGTGGTTGCGGCCCCGTGCGTGGTTGCGGCCCCGCCGTCGCTGTGTACTGCCCCTTGGCGGGCGGTGGTCGGCGGCTGGCGGTTGACGGTTGTCGGTTGGGCGGCTGGCGGCGCGTGGCATGCAGCCATTCCGCTGCACTGGCGGCGGGACCGATGCGGTGCGCGAGTGGTGCGGTGCATTCGGGGCCGGTCGCACACACGCTGCCAGCGTCTTCCCGGTTCCATAGTCTGAATGCGGGCCGCAATAGGAGCGTGTGGGAAGGACTGCACGGGCGGACGACCATCCAGGTGCCCTGCCTTGCACCTGGGCGCTGCTGCTCGGGAGATATGGGGGCGTACCTACAAGTATTTTCGAAAGGCCCGGGTTCGAACCCTGCTTAGCGCGGTGCCTGATCCCAGGCAACGGTCCGAGTCACAATTTCCATCTCGCGCATGTTGCGCCTGTCGCCACCTTGGGCTTGTTCATGTCCATAACTACAAACATGCCATATCAGCAAAAGCACGGAGGCGGTTGCCTCGCCCGCAAAGGGGAGAGTGCCGGTAGCAGGAGCGCCTGTTCGTCGACAACGTTGACTGAGACTGAAAGAATAGACGTTTGTGTTTGTTTTGAGGGGATGGAGAAAGGTGGAGAGGTTGCTTGAGTTTGGCGCATGTGCACGCGCAGGTGCTCTGGGTGGGGCGTGGGGCCGGGGAGGGTTTAGGTGGGCAGGAGATGCTGCGCGCGCGAGTGCGTGTGTGCGTGTCGCGTGTCGTGCGTGCCGCGCGCCGTGCAACGGCGCACAGGGCGTCCAGGAGGCACGGGGATTCGGTGTGTATGTGGAGGTGGGGCTTGTCGCTTGTGTGGAGGGGGCGATAAAGAACGAATGACGCTCATAGCAACGGACAGACGCTGTCGCCGCCGTAGCAGCAGCAACAGCAGACGAATGACATCATTTGGAGGCGTGTGCATGGGACTTTTGCAGGTGGGCCAGGGGTGGGTTGTATGAAGAAATTCTGGGCCGGCATGCTGCACGCACGCACGCACGCACGCACACACACACACACACACACACACACACAAACGGCTGTGTCCCCCGGTTCGTTCGCTGACGCCGTCTCCATTTCTTCGCTGCGGTATCTTCTTTCTTGCCCCCACACGTACCGATTGACGTTTATCGCTAAAATGCGGGCAGCTGGGGCGGCAGGGTTTGTTCGTACTGGGTACCGGGCAGCAGCTGGTGTTTGTTAATACCGTTTGTACTGCATTAATACGGCCGATGACGTGGTCTTTCCGGCCGGCTTAGGCAGTTATTAGGCTAAATTTGTCGCAGAGGAGGCGCGCGCGACGCTGACGGGTACGGCATTAGTAAACGCACAGCAGGGCTCGTACAATTTATCTATCCACTTACGTTTCGCTGGCTGCGAGCGGATGTATGGTTGCACCTGTGTGTGCTCAAGTGCGCGCGTGTGTGCTCAAGTGCGCGCGTGTGTGCGCAATGTGCCCCTTCCCTAGGCAGCTCGGAAGAAATGTCGTCCTTTGTCGTACATCGCGCGAGAAATTGCATGTTTTAGGAGTGTGCTGTTCCGTTTTGGATTCGAGTTGGCGGCGAGTTGCCGGCAGCGGAGGCGACGAGGCGTCGTGTAGCGGCGACAAGGATAGCAGCAGCTCTGGCAGGGTGAGGCGCAAACCGCGAGCAGATGTTGTACGGCACCTACGGCATGCAGGGTGGTTGGTGGTTGATGGTCTAGGACGTGACGTCTTGGGGTGTGTGACGGCTGGAATGGACGGCCCACCCCAACCCACAGGGGCCCAACATTGCCGTTCATGTGCATCTTTTTTCTGTCTGTTCTTTCTCTCCTCTCCTCTCCTCTCCTCTCCTCTCCTCTCCTCTCCTCTCCTCTCCTCTCCTCTCCTCTCCCGCACACTCTCTCAGCCGGCATGCATCCCTATGCGACGACCGCACGGCCAATAATGGAAAGACCTACGAACGGGGGGAGAGTTCTCCCGTGCATACCGTGCGTGCCCAACGCTTTCGCCCGCCAGCCCGGCCGTTGCGGTGCTGCTTTGCTGGTATCGGTATTCGTCGTGCGCCATCGAAAGCTCGTCTTTTGGCGCCCGTTGTCGCATGGTGATGCTGTGTGCTGGCAGGCAAAACTATTAAAGTGGAGAAGATCATTCCTTCGTTTAGGAGAACGCGTGTCTCTCGTGCGGAGAAGATGCATGTGTATGTACGGCCTGTACGGATGGTTCGATCTGCTCCTAGGTTACTGTGGTGCTTTTTTATGGCCTCCCCGACCCCAGCTTTTGGGTTAGCTGCTAGCTGCTAGGAACTGGTTAGATGCTAGCGACCTGGAGCAAAAATTGCAGCATGGCCTGATGTGCTGCGAGGCGATCTGCGAGAGCAGAGGTGATTCAAGAGATTGGCGCTTGGGGTGGCGGTCGGGGGGTGGTGCTGGTCCGGCGGCCACAGACGGTTGAATCGGTTGCAGTTGGGCGTTGGAAGGTCGTTGATGCAGGGGATTGCAATGATGCTGGGACTCGGTCACCGGTCGGTGACAAGTACTGCGTGTCAGTCGTGCGTGCCAGTGAGTGGGTTTCGGAGTGGGTATATATATTCACGGCAGATTCTCACCCGCATGTTGGGACGCATGTTGGGACGACGGCGCTCTAAACATGATGCTGATCACTTGTGCTTCCTGTGCAAGCGCCCAAACACGTATACACCAGCAGCATGCTCGCACACTCGCACACTCGGGCGGTCTCTGCAATGCGACGGACTGCACACTGCAAACGCAGTACCCGGAACAGCGCAGCAGCTGCCGCCCCCGCCCCCGCCCCGCTCCCTAACATTCGCGCCGCCTCTTGCGCCGGGCCCTCCCCTTCCCATTCCTGTAAGCACCCGGAGACGAAGAACAGGACGCGTGGAGGGTTGCCGCAGACGACGCCACCACTGTGCAAACGGCGGGCGTGGCCGCCTATATATCCGGTGGCGCTTTGCGCCTTCGCCGAGAAAATACCGTAGACCGGGCAGGGTTTAGGGTGGACGCGGTTCCATCTCCGTCTGCCTTCGTGCCGTGCGACGTGTTTGTCCTTTGTGGGGGCCCAGTCTGCGTGTCCGGTGCGCGGGTTTCACACACCCAGTTTCATGCCAGCCGAGTGTCAGGGCCCGTGTTGGGTGTGGGATGCATGAGGGCGAGCGAGTCTGCTGGGCTGCATCCGGCGCGGGGCGCAAGGCAGCAACCCGGATGTGGCACGGGACGGATGGCTCGACTGGGGAACCCAGACTCGCACACAGTGGGTCATCTGGGCTTGCTCCCTTGATGCATGGCATGGCATTGCGGGAGTGCGGTTGTGGTGGTTGTGGTTGTGGCTGTGGGTTTTAGGGTTTGGGGGTTTTTTCAGGGGGGGAGGGGGCTCGCTAGGAGGCCCTCGCTAGGAGGGTGGAGTCAGCGGGACGGTGCGTGGTGGTGGTGATGGTGGTGGTTGCTGGTGTTATTATTGGCTCGTTCTAGAGATCTGACCCCGGATGGGCTCGATCTAGAGACCTGACCCCGGATGAGCGGAGCCAGGCTGTGGCGCAGCGTGCTCTGAACGGCCTGCCACGGCCAGGGCCGGATGTTGGCTACGGCTGTCAAGCCAAACGGTACCCAGGCGCGACTGCCAACACCAGCAGCAGCCAGGACGCCAGCACCCCGCGCGCGGAGTCTCCGGCAGCATCATATTAAACAGTTGGGGCGTGGACGTGTCGAGGCTACAGAACTAACTAGCGGTCTTGGCACTCAAACTTGCATGGGTGTCCTCCTCAGCAAATGGACGTGTGTACCGTATATTGTCATGTGCAGCGGACGGCACGCATGCGTCCCCGACACCGGGGGTGGGGCCAGCAGCGGAGTCAAGAAACGACGCCGTCAACGCGATATGGCGGGTCTACGGCACTCTCTACGCCCAGACGCTCCAGAGCTCGGTAGCAGCAGCTGTCTACGACTACATATACTGGATCAGACAATTCCCAAACTCGAGTGCGCCTTTTCCGGAACACACATCAATAAATGGCTTCGCTTGACTTCTCATATCTCGAGATCGAAACATATCCGGAGCGGTGTTCCCCCCCGAAAAACCATCTCGCGGTTTCCGGCGGGGGGGGTGGGGCCAGCAGTGGATTCAAGAAACGACGCCGTCAACGCGATATGGCGGGTCTACGGCACTCTCTGCGCCCAGACGCTCCAGAGCTCGGTAGCAGCAGCTGTCTACGACTACATATACTGGCGGATCAGACAATCCCCACACTCGAGTGCGCCTTTTCCGGAATACACATCAATAAAAGCTTCGCCTGGTGAGAGTTCGTGCGGGGCGGCGCAGCAGCAGCTAGATTACAGCTCGGGCAAACTGTATCTATTGCTGGCCCCGCGGCCCGGCCTTCGAGGCGAGACCGCGCTCCTTCTTCCTACGCATTGCTACCTAAGACTCGGTGCAGGTCGCACCGAAGCCGCTCGAACTAGTCAGTCGTGCCTGGTTCTTGATGACATTAGCCAGCCAGGGTGATCAGGCCTGGCCGGCGCGTCACTAGAGTCGGAACATGTCGGCTGGCCTGGGCGGATGCCCCATGGAGAATACTGAACTGATGTTACATCATTCCCATTGAAGCATCACTATACTTCAGCATGTACGTATGCAGTATGACCAGGCGAAGCGCTTCCCGCTGGAAACGCTTGCGCCTAGGTAGAGCTCGCACTGGACGAGCAGTGATTGGTTCCGGAGCCCGGGCATGGCCCTGGTCCCCGGTTCGAGCCCAACCGAGAGCGTTCGTCTGCGCTCCAACTGTCAGTCAGTTTGACCAGATAATTCCCAGCCACCAACGGTGCACGACAATATCGTCCTTGTTGCACCCCCAGTACGTACCCAGAACAGTGCTACTAGTTGTGCTGTGTTAGATGAGAAACGCACACGCGTGTACCGAGAAGATAGTAACACACATACAAAGGTGTGGGCGTGTGCGCGCGCATGTTGATGGTCGTCGTGTTGATGTCATATCCGTCTGTTGTCTCGTGTATCTGCGCCGGCCGGGCCTCTGATATGTTTGTGTGTGTATATGTGTATTCGGGACGTGACCATATTATTGGTACACACAAACCAGCTGTATGTAAACTACACCTGCACGATAAGGACTTACCGAACCGTCTGGCTGTGGGCGCAGGCAATGTGTAGGGTGCGTGCAGCCACAAAGGTTCGTTGGGAGCCAGGCTTTCTCACGCGAGCGTGCTGGTAGAGCCATTCGGCGATGGATGGTTCGACAGAATTTGGAGAGTTTCCATGACAAACCGCAACACGTGTTGGATATCGCGAACTCCCGACCTATACTTGCGAGCTTCGACTGCTGGAACAAGGGGCCAGCCGCAGCAGCCCGTTGCGCTCCTGTTTCCTCCGAATGTGTACAGCGCGTACTGTGACATGGCCCAAAACGACTCGGATCGCAGCCGCAAGGGCGAAGTCCGCGCCGGCTAGGAGCACCGGCTGCCTACACCTAAAGCACTACAACACGCGCGCTAAGGCAACATCACATCGCGATTTGTTACACGACTGCAGCAGCAAAGCGCAGACAGCGTTTCTCTCGCTCTTTTCTGGTGCACAACATTTTGATATACGCAGCTGCGGCGCGCAGCCTGACACAGGCTTATGGGCGGCCCGCCAACTAAGCGAGTCGAGCGACCGGGGCCTTACGAACAAGCGACTAATCGTGTTCCTCGCAAGATTCGTAAAGCCCGAGGGCCTTTGCAAACATATAGCACTTCAAGTAGTAACGACATATTACGGTAGTTGTTACAAGTGATAGCTGAAAAATAATGAGGGTAGATGGTACATTGACTATCCTAGTTGGACCCAGGCGCGAGCCCGCCATGAAAAGCGTACTGATTCCTCCCACTGGCATTCAGGCGATATTTTCGGCGCCAATTCAATCGTCCTCGCGAGATGATCTCTCGCATTGTTCGTTTTTTCTTCGTCCAACACGGAGGTACCCTTAAACAACACGCAAAGCTGGCAGAGAAAGATGCTACCGTTTCCCGCACGGACGGACGATCGAGAGACCGTTTCCCGCCATGAAAATGGCATCGACGCTAGATCAAAGGTTAGACAATGCAATAATGAACGAAGGTTTAAAGCCTCAGAAGATGTAATTAAACGTAACCGACGTACGCCCAGGTACGCCTGCTGGCCTGCATAACCTGGTCGGCCCTGGCAGGCCGCGCATCGGCACTCCTTGGCAACGTGCCCACGAAATATAGGAATTTGCATGTAGCATATAGAAAAATATTTGCAGTAAATAAAACATAGTACTATGGCGAAGGATGTAGTGATCCGTTCCGCTCTTCGCCCATTACCGCCGAAGCCATCTCGTCAGGGAGTTGCAGCACAAGTTTGCCATAAAATCCTCCGTGCATACAGAATTCAATAACATTACTTCCTGTCTTTCTTATGATCAGAGTTGGAAGTAAAGCTTTTGACCTGCCTTTGTGCGGATGACCCCGTTCGCCTGACCTGTCTTCCGGCGCGTTATCGTAGTGCCAGCAGACGGCCGTGCTGGCGCTGAGTTGAAATGTCAACGTGTCCCCTTCCTCTGCTGCATCCATCGGCTGCCGCATGGTCACCGGCCCTTGCACGCTCAACCACCGACGGCCGGAAACCCCCATTTAAAACGAGTCGCGGTAGATTCGTTCAAATTGGGGGCCGTGGGTCTGCTAAACAGCAGCTGGTGGCGTTTGGAAGGGGACGAAAGGGGCCAAGGTCGGGCCGGCTTGCGCCTGAGAGGCCGCGGCGCATCGTAGCGACGGTTGTGCTGTGCAACCCTCGCCGCCGTCCCCGCCGCCTCCGCTCCTAGCGGCTTTCGAGGTTGCACGTTGCATCTTGTCCCTTGGGCACAAAAACCGAAGCGCCCGACACGGAGCAGGATCCCCATGCAAACGCAATGACCCGGAAACTCGCTTGAGAAATGAGGCCTCTTTGTACCGCTTTGAAAGTGGGAGTGGATACCCATGACAAGATGCTTATCCTCATTGTATGTTCCTAGATGGTTACAGAGAATAGCTGTGTCCTCATAGGGCAAATGGCGGCGGGGCGATTGAAGCGTCTGTGGTTCGGGTGGCGCTTTCTCTGGGACCAGTACGTCTCCCGCCCTCCTGCCAGCAGCTTTACAGTCATGTAATCTGAAAGCGATATTTTGCATGCGAATTGCATACCACACATCGGCATTATCCTTATGGTCACCTCGCTGCTCGCTCGTTTCTGGCTGGTCTCAGAGCCCCGCCGCTCGCTCTTGGTGCATCACTTCCTGCCCAAATCCAGTAGAAAAAACAATGACAATCTGTTGTGGGATCAAACGAGTGCGTGCTCAGAGAGAAAGCAGTTTCTGTAATGCAATCGTGCTCGTGCGGCTCGTGGCACGACAGTTTGAATGTGCGATGTAATCGTTATGTACTGATAACTTTTAGGGTTTCGGATCATCAATGCCTATAACTCCAATCGCCAACTAACATTTCACAACATCACGTCGTACGGGCTGTAGCCTTAGGATCAACCTGTACTGACCGGTGACCACTCCCTGGATGCCACATGCCAAACTAGTGTGACTTATAGTAGCGCGTCCTTCACGGTAAATAACAACGAATCAATAACACAACATTTGCCTCAACTGCCGCACAATACTGTTTGACGAGCACAACGGCTCACAGCCAGCTCAGCCAGCATGGCGGCAGCACTGGAATTTTTCCTTACAGCTTCTGCTGCTTCATATTAACAATCCTTCAATCGACTAGTATCTGGTGGCAGCAGTCGGGGTTTTCGACGCGGCGGCAGGAACCGGTGAGCAACAGCCCCCAGTCCGTCCGCAAACGCGACTCCAACTGCGCACGTTCCCGACCTTCGCGCCAACCCGCGTCCCGCCTTTCACGCTACCAGCTCATGTAACCAGCAATTTTCCATTTACCGGATCGAAAAGCAAAAGCCCGACTCGATTGCCTCGTTGACTTTCCTTTTCCCCGTGGCCCGCTCCCCTCCCCCACACAACAAATGCTGCTGCAGCTGCTGCGGAGACAGCGGGGACCGCGTCCGTGCAATGCATATCCGTAGCGGACCACATGACTTCGCACGGGGACGGGTCCCAACAGCAGCTCTTTTGTCGAGGGCTCCCCGTCTGTGGCCCGCTGCTGCGGCGCGCGGGGCGCTGGCAGCCGTTATCCTCGCCGCTCTTGCTGTGTACCCTTGCTCCAAGGCGGCTCAAGTCCTCGAAACGGATCAGCCCGGGCTGGCCACAGGTAAAGTCTAGCCCGTTCCCTTCCGGCCATCCTGCCATCCTGCCATCCTCTCCCCTGAAAGGTGCTTCGCCTGTGGCCGCCGGCGTGTGAAGGGTGACGGCAACAAGGCGGCGGCGATGGGTGATGGCAACTAGGCATCCCGTTCGCACACGTCCCTTTTCCGACTCGTTCGGGAGAGGGACGTGCTGGCCTCTTCACACCCCCTTGTGTGCAACCCCTTCGTGAGGACCGCAAGGATGAGCACGTTACGCTGTCCGACCCCCCGACCCTCCACTCGCCAACATCGCCTCGGCTCCCCCGCACTGCGTGTCCGTCTGTCGTACCCTGCCGACCCTGCCGCCACCGCCCCCCATCGCCCCATGCCGCTACCCTGACTGCGAAACCCTACACCAACCTTCCTTCCACACTCTTCCTCCTCTTACACGCCTTCATACTTATGCTCCTCCGTTCTTCCGGGGGTCCCCCGACAACGGGGCAGGCACGCTGCTGATGCAGTCGAGGTCTCTTCCTAACGGCAGGGAGATCCTGATCCGCTACCTGCTGGAGGAGATCGGCGGCGTCATCTACCAACTGCAGTTCTGCGCCGCCGTCGACCTCGACGGCGTCGCCGCCAACACGCGAGTCACGGTGTCGTACATCGGCGTTGCCGCCGGCGGCGTGATGAGCTCCTGCGAGCCGCCGCGATTGCTGCCGCCGCAGCAGGGCGGCGGCGGCGGTGGCGGCGGCGGTGGCGGCGGCGGTGGCGGCGAGCGCCGCCGCCAGCTATACGGCGGTACGATCAGCACGCCCACGCGGCCATCGTACTTGGTCTACATCACGACGATGTGCGGGCACGACAAGCCGGCGGCGGTCACTAATGAGGTACGGCAGTCCGGGCTGGTGGTTCAGGGATCAGGGTTTAGGGCGCCGGCCGGGGGCGAGACTTGAGGATACCGGTAGCGGAACTGGAAACTAACCGGCAACGGAGGCAGGAGGACGGAGGCAGGGAGACGGCCATCCGCAAGCGAGCGGAATGCTATCTACCACAGGACCCAAAACAACCCCGATGTGTGATGTACGGCAGATGGTGTACGACTTGTTCAACGGTACCGGACTCCTGGGCCGCAACGCCAGCGCCCAGGATTACTTTAGCGGCGCCGGGCCGCTGCAACGCAACATGTCGGCCTATTACGACACCTGCTCGTACGGCCAAGTACAGCTGCCGCCCGTCAAGGTGCTGGGCCCGGTGGAGATCCCCTGCGCCGGCGTGCTCCGAAACCCGCCGTACACCTTTCCCGGCGGCGGCGGCGACGGTGCCGCCGCCGCCTCCGCCACCGACACCTTCCACACGTCCTCCTGCAACGGCCTCAACCCCACCAAATGGCAGCATTATTTGGACGAGTGGGCGCTCGTCCAGTACGGCATTATCGCGACGGAGTACGTCCACCACGTCATGGTGCTTCCCAGAGGCTTCACGACTGTGACCCCGGGTGAGAGCTCCGAAGTCGGGAGTCCCGAGTCCGGAGTCCGGACCAGCCTCGGGCAGTAGATTGGGGTTCAGTAGATCGGGGTTGAGTTGGTTTGTTTGGTTGTCCGTTAGTTCGTTGCAGCTCTGGTGGCATCAGCATCAGCCGCAGCAGCAGCAGCGGTGGCGCACACCGGCCCCACAGCCACTCCCACGCCGGAATACGGCCGAGTTGAGTGTGGGAACAACGGGCAACGAGGTTGCTCGTGTTTCGGAACACGACAGCGACCCCTTCACCCCGGCCGGCCGCCTGCTAAGCCGTCCCACGGCTTCGCCCACTTCCCACACAATGCCTGCACCCGGAGCCGCCTTGCCACCCTCCCACCACACCGTCTCTCTCCACAAACCCAACCCCCAACCCCCAACCCCAACCCCCCGGTTCCCGGCGGTGTACCGCCGCAGGCTGCTCGGGTTTCACCCACGCGGCATCGTACGGCACCTGGCTCCCCGGTACGGGCATCAACACGTACGGCACGGGGCTGATCTGGATGTCCGGTGAGATCTTCTGGCGGTTGGAGCTTTGGCTGCATGAGGCGGGACACAATCTTAATCTGGCCAACGGCGGCGTGCCGCCGGGCGGATGCAGTGACGTCAGCAGTTTGTACGACCAGTGCGACCACACTTGCACCATGGGGGCGGTGGGTGGCCAGGGCATCCGCTGCTTCAACGCGCCGCACAACTGGCAGGTACGACAGTAGTACGGCAAATGATACGGGCTCGTGCGGAGGCGGTGGATGGGGATGGCCCCTACGGGAAGCATGGGGGAGGCTTGAGGGACGCGCGCCCGTCTGATGATTTATGCCACGGCTGCTGCTGCTGCTGACGCTACTGCTGCTGTTGCTGCAGCTACGGCTCTGCTAAGACTGCTACTGCTAACACTGTGCAACGCGCAAGCCGCAGCCGGCTGGTCGTTAACCGTCATTACACGCTGCTGATGCCGCTGGTGGTGTGATCGCAGATCGGCTGGGGTTATCCCTTGAGGACGCTGGGCGACACGAACATACCTCTGGGCTCCTTCCTGCCCCTCCTGCTGCCTCCCCAACCTTCCGGCCCCGCGTCCTTCGCCCTCCTGACAAACCTCACCGGCGCCGGGAAACCGTACGACAAACTGTACGTCTCCGCGCGCATCAACACGCCGCCGTACGACCTGCCCTTCGAGGCCGCCGCCAACGGCAAGCCGTACCTGCTCGTCCACAGCTACGCCGGCACGGCATCTCAACAGGCCGCCCGTACCGTCCTGCTGGCGCAGATCGCGCTGGGCGGCGCGTTCGCGTACGGCGCCACGGGCCTTGTCGTACGTTTCACTGTTTGGGTTCCGGGGCGCGGCGCGCTGGCGGGCTTCTGCCGGCGGTTGAAACCCACCGAACAGATCTGCGGCGACGGCCTCGATGACGACTGCGACGGCCTACCTGACGGCATGGACCCCGATTGCGGCGGCGGCAGCGGCGATGACGATGGCCGTATCGCACTCAATGAGGAGCCGTCGCCGCCGCCGCCGCTACCTAGCAACCGACCACCGCCGCCGCGGCCCAGCCCGCCGCCGCCGCCAAGGCCTCCGCCGCCGCCGCTGCTGCCGCCGCCGGGTCCGCCGCCGCCACCGCCGCCGCCACCCAACCCAGTACCTCCCGGCCCACGCAAGCCACCCCGGCCACCCTCACCCCCCCGACCGCCGCCAAGGCGACCTCCGAGCCCCTCGCCCAGGCCGCCAACGCCCGTCAGCCCGCCAACCCCAACCCTACCCGACCCGCCACACTCACCCAGCCCGCCGCCGCCGCCACCTCCCCCTCCTCCACCGCCGAACGAGCCCCCCAGCCCCCTGCCCCCAAGCCCACCGCCCCCCAGCCCGCCACCACCACCGCCTAGCCCAAACCCCCCAAGACCCCGGAACCCGGTGAAGCGGCCCCCGCCCTCGCCCTCAAGGCCTCCTCGTCTGCCACCTTCACCCCCGCCGGGCCCCCCTCCCTTCCTTCCTCCGCCACCCCGTCCCTCCCCGCCGCCGTCCCCCTCCACGTCACCGCCCTCCCCATCACCACCCACGCCACCGCCACCCTCCCCATCACCACCCTCCCCGCCGCCGCCCTCACCACCGCCGCCCCCGCCACAACCACCCTGGCCCCCCAAGCCTCTCTCTCCCCCGTCACCCCGCCCGCCGCCGCCTCCTCGGCCGCCGCCACGGCCTTCCAACCCTCCAACCCCACCTCGCCCGCCCCCCCAACCGCGGCAAAACCCCCGCCCACCACCGACCCCGCGACTGAGCCTCTCGGCGTCCGCTGACCCTCAGCCCCCTGACTCACCGGCTGTGCTGCCACCATTCCCCCGAGCTCCCTCGCATCCACCGCTGACAGCTCAGGCCTTACAACGCCACCGGGCTCGCAACCGCGATCGCTAAAGGGAGCAACAGCGGTTGGTTTCGGAGCAAGCAGTTGGCGGTTGGTTTCGGAGCAAGCGGTCGGACTGAATCTCCTTGTTGCCTAACTCTCTTCCTAGTTCCTACATACCCGTCGGCACCTCCATTGCCGGTGTGCGCCAGAATCGAAACCGTTTGGCGCGGCGATGGCAGTGACCGTGCCGGCAGCACCGCACTTCCACGCCACCTCCACGGTTGTCCATCCAACCCCAAACCCAACATGTGGCAGCGGTTTCGGAGCGGGATGGTGATCCGACTTCAGCCGAATTCAGAAGAGGTGGGAACGTCTTGGCGCTGCTGCCGATGAAGGCAGGGTTACGGGGGTGATTGGGGCCTGTTCGGGTTGGTGTGAAAGCGTCTGGGCTCTGGGGGTACGTACGCAGTACGATTTGCACGGCGCGCTTTGCTTCTGCTGTCGCTGCTGGTAATGTTGTTGTTGATGTTGTTGTTCTTCTTGCTTCTCCCTTGCGGCACGATGTGCAATCCAGACTGGTCACTGGGCACTGCGCGCCCTAGTAAGTTATGTCTGTGGTGTGTCCCTCCTGAATGCAATCGGAAGACGAAAACGGAACTCCCGCGTCGTCCCGCCTGCGGCTCCTGGAGTGTATCGGGCCTGACGCAAAGATAGAGCGGACGTCTTGGTCGGCACGCCCTGAACTCGCGTCGCGGCAGGCGTGCTGTTGGCGACACACCGTTGGTGCATTGCCCGTCTCTCTCTAAAAATGTTTAGCTGTTGCCGCTGCGAAGGATGTCGGGCTTTGCCGACGGAGCTGGATTGGAAGGAGGTAGACCTCGACGTTAGAATTCAGCATCAGCTGTTTGACATGTTGTTGTAAATCCAGTGCTTGCTGTCACGTTGGCACGTATTGCCGAAGCCTTAGCACATCGTATCGTTACAGGATTAGGAGGAGAGAGAACTCGGTCTCTCTCAGGGAGATAACATCCATCACAAGTGTCGTCCAGATGGTACGACACTAGCACCGAGACCAGTTCACTAGAGGTCTGACCGAAAACGTCCTCATTTCACAACACATGTTGGAACTAAAATGTTGAAACTGGAAAGGGCTTGTTTATTGGCGATGAGGCGATGTCGGCGGTGTACAATTGGACAATTTGATGATAATTTTAGCAGCAGAACCGATGCAGCAATGGGTCATATCAGTGCATACCGGTTTTTCATAACGTCTTTTGACGCTGTGTGTTGGCGGTGTTGGGCAGAGAGCGACATGATGAGAGGCGGGACGGGCCTCCGGAAGCCCTCTGCCGAGGCGGGTCCTGGGTCCGTTCGCTCGCGTCGCCTCCGTCATTCCGCCACGGTATCTTCTTTATTACATTATTAGCTTCCGAAGCGGTGGGTGAGGTTGGCCGGATGAGAGCGTGGCAAATGCGTGGAAGAGGCGGGCTGAAGAATCATTCATTGGATGGAAGCCCCTGCTGGAGATGTACGGCAAACCGCTCGGTTTGTACGGCATGCTGCACCAGCCGCCACAAGGCTAGCGCGGTGGCTTGCCTGGAGTTGAGTGCATTGGAAGTACGGCACATGAATAACACAGGTTTTACATTGGACCTTGAGATGAGAGCTGAAATAGTTGTCTTTGTAGCACGCTCGAGATGGAGGGTGTATCGCTGGATAGTTTGTTAGTTTTTGAATTTTTTTAGGGTACGTTGGGTTGAATAGGCAGAAGTGGGACGCCCGGCGGCGCGCGTTGTGCTTGTCATTTGTGCCGTACACGCGTCGTCGTGCCCCGTTCCCATTTTCACACCGCGGAATGCCGGCGGGGCCTCCGCCATGCCAGCAGACTCGTGAATAAACGAAAGCTTTTCGGAACCCATAACCATCATCGTTCTTTCTTCGGTCCGTCCTCGTGTCGTAC
Source organism: Pleodorina starrii (assembly GCA_030267565.1). Taxonomy (NCBI): domain Eukaryota; kingdom Viridiplantae; phylum Chlorophyta; class Chlorophyceae; order Chlamydomonadales; family Volvocaceae; genus Pleodorina; species Pleodorina starrii. Next base: position 1,024,043 of record BRXU01000023.1, on the reverse strand, counting down.
TGTTACTCGTACTGGGTTCGTTTTGGATGTCGGGCGGCAGCCAGCGTTTGCGTGTCTTGCCTCGCGCCCCTTCGCGCGACCATGCTCCAAATCCAAGCGGAACCGCTGCAGAAATTGTTTGCGTTGCTTCTTCAGATGTTGTTTGCGTTGCTTCTTTATTGCACTTTATTGCCGTATCTTATTGCACTAAGAAATGATGATGATGATAATGATGATGGTGATGGTGATGTCTGTTCAGGTATCGCACGTCGCCGGACCAGGGTACGACATGGACGAGCGTCCTCGCGACCTGGGTCGCCGACCAGGCGCCGGACCGACCTGTGCGACCAGACAACTAACGTTTGGCCGCTGCCGGACTTGCAGCCTGAACAACCACACGCATTATGTTTGACTTTATGTGGAGGAAAGAGCGTTTCTTTTGCTAATGTGGTGACATCGTGGACAACGAAGTCGACAAGAGAGACCCGGCGGCACTCATGGCTTTGCAAAATGTAAATTTGTTGGCCATGGTTGTAAATGTCCAGCGCCAACCTCGAAAAGACCGCAAACGGTCAACGGAACTGGCGACGTTATATCTTGTCCTCTCCAGTTGGTAGATGCAGAAACAGATAGACAAATTCTTATGTCAAGCATGCCTGAACTGAACTGACGGGGCACTTATTGCGGACCGGATAACCGATCGGCGATCGGTTATCCGGTCGGCGTCACCAAGCCAAATGGTGCAATTACACTTGGAAGTAAACAGAGTGAAGAAAGCAGAGTGAATAGTGATCAGATGCCGCAACCCATCGCCTGACGTACCCCCCCCCCCCACTTACCCAGCAGACTTGAAACAGCCCCCGCCCCCGCCTCCGTGCCTACATTATGTGAGGTTCTTGCAGGTCCCCTGCAATGATACCAATCCGGCATCGACTATTGCCCGCTTGCACGTGCATCCCCCGCTCTGATGCAAGCACGCTCCTTCATAAACCTCTCCCATACCCATCCCCCCCCTGTTATCGAATCAACCCGATAACCCACATTCCGCATGGAAATTGGGCACAAACCCCGCATCAGAACGATGCACCAATCCCACATCAGCCCGATGTGCAGCCGCATTTCGCACAGCCATTGCGACGCGTAGGTATCCATGATACTTCCCTGGCCCCCCGTGGTGTCCCCATGGGCAGGCACGCGGTCGACACTTGACCCTCAATATCTCCGCGGCTTTTGCACGGATACATGCGCCCCGGCCCCTTCGCGATGCGTAATGATGGTATGGACCTGTGGGAACTGTGCGGCTGCGAAATGGAGACTTGGCGAGGGCGGAAAGGGGGTTGACGTGTCTCTCCCGGCCCCCCGTGGTGTCCCCATGGGCAGGCACGCGGTCGACACTTGACCCTCAATATCTCCGCGGCTTTTGCACGGATACATGCGCCCCGGCCCCTTCGCGATGCGTAATGATGGTTTGGACCTGTGGGAACTGTGCGGCTGCGAAATGGAGACTTGGCGAGGGCGGAAAGGGGGTTGACGTGTCTCTCCCGGCCCCCCGTGGTGTCCCCATGGGCAGGCACGCGGTCGACACTTGACCCTCAATATCTCCGCGGCTTTTGCACGGATACATGCGCCCCGGCCCCTTCGCGATGCGTAATGATAGTATGGACCTGTTGGAATGATATTACGGCCTTTTGTTGTTACATTTGCCTCATATACCGTCCGCATCAGAGCCCACGTCATGATGCTCCTAGGTAAAAGGGTTGAACGTTCAGGAAAGCGCATGGCAATGCCCTCCAGCAAACCCACAACAATACACAACAGAGATGTGGCAGTCTCGCGCTCCCCCGCCGCGTCTGTTCAACTCCCGCTCCGCTAGTGCTTATGGCCGCAAGTCTGAAGCTCGAGGCAGAACAGATCTCACCCCATGCTCTCCTTAATTGCCCTGGCCCTCTCGTGATACTCCGCCTGCTTCACATCAGTCAGGGCTCGCCACATGCCTGCGATGATTGATGTGCCCTTCTGTGGGTTCTCCATCGCGGCCAAGGCTGGAGGCGCCTGCCCAATGCTCCGCAGTGCCCACATCTCCCTTGAGAAGAGCATGTAGCCATGCATGGCCTGCTTCTTCTTTGGACGCGAATCATCCGCCTGCTCCTTGCGACCGTGCTTTTTGCCAGAGATGGACTTTTTGCCGCCACCCCCGCCCCCGCCGCCGCTCGCTGTGCCGAACCCGCCCCCCGCCCCGCCGCCGCCTATGCTCGCTGCTGCCGCTGTCGTCGCCGCAGTGTCAGCTGTGCGCGGCGGCGTTGCATGGGCGCCGCGTTCCACGCTGAGGATCAGCGCGTTCCGCGGCCCTCCGCCCCCGCCGCCGCTCGCTGTGCCGAACCCGCCCCCTGCCCCGCCGCCGCCGTTGCTCGCTGCTGCCGCTGTCGTCGCCGCAGTGTCAGCTGTGCGCGGCGGCGTTGCATGGGCGCCGCGTTCCACGCTGAGGATCAGCGCGTTCCGCGGCCCTCCGCCCCCGCCGCCGCTCGCTGTGCCGAACCCGCCCCCCGCCCCGCTGCCACCGTTGCTCGCTGCTGCCGCTGTCGTCGCCGCAGTGTCAGCTGTGCGCGGCGGCGTTGCATGGGCGCCGCGTTCCACGCTGAGGATCAGCGCGTTCTGCGGCCCTCCGCCCCCGCCGCCGCTCGCTGTGCCGAACCCGCCCCCTGCCCCGCCGCCGCCGTTGCTCGCTGCTGCCGCTGTCGTCGCCGCAGTGTCAGCTGTGCGCGGCGGCGTTGCATGGGCGCCGCGTTCCACGCTGAGGATCAGCGCGTTCCGCGGCCCTCCGCCCCCGCCGCCGCTCGCTGTGCCGAACCCGCCCCCCGCCCCGCTGCCACCGTTGCTCGCTGCTGCCGCTGTCGTCGCCGCAGTGTCAGCTGTGCGCGGCGGCGTTGCATGGGCGCCGCGTTCCACGCTGAGGATCAGCGCGTTCCGCGGCCCTCCGCCCCCGCCGCCGCTCGCTGTGCCGAACCCGCCCCCCGCCCCGCCGCCGCCGCTTTTGTTGGCCTGCGGCCGCCGTGGGGCCTTCTCCGGAGAAACGAAGTCGGGCCGCCTGTCACGGCTGACGTAGTCCTTAAAGGCGCCCTTCGTCTTGGTAAGCTGCTGTATGAAAGTCAGCATCTTATCGCGACTGTACACCTTTCTGTCCTGCACCTTCTGCCAGAAGTCCGTTGCTTCAGGGATGGTGCACTTGCGGATGCGCGAGGTCTCCTGCAGGGCGCGAATGATCTCCATTGTCTCAAACCATCGCCGCTTGAGCCCCGCCCTCCACTTCGTGCCGTGCGTCTGCTCCATCCACTGCCAGGGCCGCTCTCCATTCCGGCCATCATGGTACGCCGTGGAAATGTCCTGAATTCTCTCCAGCAGGATCAGGCGTGCACCTGACCCTGATGCAGATGCACCCCCAACGGCGCTGACTGATCCACCCGCGATGGTTGAGCCGCGGCCTGTATTGTTCATGTTTGAGATGGGCGGATGGGCCGCCGCAGCTGCCCGGTTACTGCTGTCGGCTGGTGTTGCGTGTGCGCTGAGCCCCAGTCCCAAGCCAGGGCCTTGACCATAGCCGCCGGCCCCTATCATGCCGCCGGGGCCGAAGCCACCGCCCCTCATCATGCCACTGGTACCGTAGCTGCCGCCTCCGAACATGCCGCCAGCACCAAAGCTGCCGGTCCCTATCATGCCGCCGGGACCGTAGCCGCCGCCTCCCACCATGCCGCCGGGGCCGAAGCCGCCACCCCTCATGCCGCCGGGACCGTAGCCGCCGCCTCCCAGACTGCCGCCGGGGCCGTAGCCCATGCTAGTAAAGAGCGGTGGGTCCATGGTGTTTGTGTTCGGCAAAGCCCCCGCCGCGGCGAAGAGGCCCGGCGGCGGCGCCACGAAGGCCCCGCCGATGCCAGCGTTGGGCAGGGGGCCAGCCGCGGCGAAAAGGCCCGGCGGCGGCGCCACGAAGGCCCCGCCGATGCCGGCGTTGGGCTGGGGGCCAGCCGCGGCGACGAGGCCCGGCGGCGGCGCCACGAAGGCCCCGCCGCTGCCGGCGTTGGGCTGGGGGCCAGCCGCGGCGACGAGGCCCGGCGGCGGCGCCACGAAGGCCCCGCCGATGCCGGCGTTGGGCTGGGGGCCAGCCGCGGCGACGAGGCCCGGCGGCGGCGTCACGAAGGCCCCGCCGCTGCCGGAGTTGGGCTGGGGGCCAGCCGCGGCGACGAGGCCCGGCGGCGGCGCCACGAAGGCCCCGCCGCTGCCGGAGTTGGGCTGGGGGCCAGCCGCGGCGACGAGGCCCGGCGGCGGCGCCACGAAGGCCCCGCCGATGCCGGCGTTGGGCTGGGGGCCAGCCGCGGCGACGAGGCCCGGCGGCGGCGTCACGAAAGCCCCGCCGCTGCCGGAGTTGGGCTGGGGGCCAGCCGCGGCGACGAGGCCCGGCGGCGGCGTCACGAAGGCCCCGCCGCTGCCGGCGTTGGGCTGGGGGCCAGCCGCGGCGACGAGGCCCGGCGGCGGCGTCACGAAGGCCCCGCCGCTGCCGGCGTTGGGCTGGGGGCCAGCCGCGGCGACGAGGCCCGGCGGCGGCGTCACGAAGGCCCCGCCGCTGCCGGCGTTGGGCTGGGGGCCAGCCGCGGCGACGAGGCCCGGCGGCGGCGTCACGAAGGCCCCGCCGCTGCCGGCGTTGGGCTGGGGGCCAGCCGCGGCGACGAGGCCCGGCGGCGGCGCCACGAAGGCCCCGCCGATGCCGGCGTTGGGCTGGGGGCCAGCCGCGGCGACGAGGCCCGGCGGCGGCGTCACGAAGGCCCCGCCGCTGCCGGCGTTGGGCTGGGGGCCAGCCGCGGCGACGAGGCCCGGCGGCGGCGCCACGAAGGCCCCGCCGATGCCAGCGTTGGGCTGGGGGCCAGCCGCGGCGACGAGGCCCGGCGGCGGCGCCACGAAGGCCCCGCCGATGCCAGCGTTGGGCTGGGCCAGCACAGACCCTGAACGAGAAGAACACAACTCGTTGAAAGAAGGTACCTTACAACCTTGAGCACACTGCAAAATCTTACCTGTCTGCATGGCGAAGGCCTGTACTCCTGCCTGAATGTCAGCCAGCTGCTCACTGATGCTGAGCGGACGGGTATTGCAGAGGGCCTGCGATGAACCATGCCGGCTTAGAGTCCACCACGTGCGCTACAGTACAGATATTACAGCAAAGTTTCCTACCGGGTACTCCGCCCAATATCGGGCCTTCAGCCGCTGCCAGCAAGGGTTTTCTGCTAGCACCACGACGATGGGGTTCTCAGGCGCCAGGAACGCAAGCTCAAATGAGTCCTGCACGGCCACTTCCGCAAGGTACTCCATGGCCTTCAAGACGGAGGGAACCGAAGTTGGGGCATTCTTGCCAGGCTGCGCCACCTCAGCCACCCTGGTACGGAGATCTGGCAAGAATGGGAACACCACCTCCTTCAGCGCCGCCATCTCCGTCTGCTCGACGCCGAACATGAAGCGCGGGGACCAGTAGGCAGTCTGCAACTGCTCACGGCTTGCGCACTTGAACCCAGCGATGGCCAGCAACCCCTCAGAGGGCTGGCCCTGCAAGTACGACCGGACAACCGAGTCCTGCGTCCACCGCCCCATGCGGCAGATGTCGTCCAGGTCCACCCTGCACGCATCGATGAATACTGTTGAACGAAAGATGCTTGCAAATCCCAGGAACTAGATTACTTACCCTTGAGCATCGAGGGCGCGTGCACCGCCGGAGCGCATGGCGTGCAAGACCTTGGTGAGGCAGAAGCCCAGGTGCTGGAAGAGGGCCTTGATTGCCTCCCACTGGCTCTTGTAAGCCACTCCCTTCTGCATGCTCCGTGCAGAGCGCACCAGCGGACGACTTAACCTGCACGTGGAGCGTGTGCACGCGCATAACGAACTCAAGCAAGGAGGGCCAGCCGCTGCGAAATCCCTTACCAGTCGTCCATGTCGCGGGGGTCTGGAAACGGCTCCCCAAGCAGGCGGAACCTGACGACGACGGTCTCTGCCAGAGCGCGCATCGGGCAGATGATGACACTTGCAGCTCGAATAAAGCCCATGTATGCACTTCGCCCATCCTGCAGAGTGGAACTGTCAGCTTGAGACTGGGATTCTACCATATGGGTCAACCGTGCGCACCTTCTGGACTTTCCCGCCTCTGAGGACGATGTTGATGCACGCCGCCAAACACGGGCCGACGCCTTGCAGGAACAGGGGCTGCCCAATGTCCGCGATATGCCATATGCGCGAGTCGTCTGAACGACCCACGCCCGCGTGCAGGAGCAGCACGACGAGCCTGTTTAGCACGCAGGATGGGATGGGGATTCAACCTCCTTTAGCTTGAGCGAACCGCGAAACCCCATGAGGCACATGCATTGCAAAACTCACTGCGCCTGCACGAGCTTCAGCTTGTTCCACTTCAGCTTGGCCTCCGCAACGGCGCCCAGCATCAGCAGCCGGCACATCTTCAGGTAGTCCGCCTCCTGGTAGGTGTCGTTTACCTGGTAGGTGTCGTTTACCGTGTTGGCCTGCGGGTCCCCGCTCGCCCTGCAACGGTGCGCCATGAGGTAAGCAGACAGATGCGTCGAACAGCTTACTTGCACACAGTCAATCTGGAACTTGCCTGTCGACCTTCGTCCCCAACACTTGACTCTTGGCGACGTCGAACTCTGCATTGAACGTCTCGTCTGCAGACAATGCGATTGCTCCCTTGGCAGCCTTCCCGGCCAGCAAGCGCTGCGTTTTGTCGAAGGCCACCAGCGATGACCGGACCTGCTTCAGCGTCGCCCAACCGACCTGCGATCAACGCCCCGACAGGCAGTGGCATCAGTCTTGCACCTCGAATCAAAAGTGAAGGATTTTGCAGAGCTCTGCGTTCCCACAGCTTGATCCCCAACGCCCAAGGCCCGCTGGAGCCCTCGCACCTTCCGACTCTTCTTGTCGATTTTCTTGTCAGTCACCGTAAGGTGGTTGATGAAGCGACCAGCGTGTTTAGCTAGCCGGCTGCCCACCAACGTCTTGTCGATGGTGACTTTCTTCTTGGAAAGGTATGCCTGACATGCAGCGGGTAGGAATGCGAATGTCACGCTGGTCCATGCTGGTCGCTGTCCCCCGGGTCATGCGTGTGGTTCGCGCCTGTACCCCCGCCAGAAGATCACCACCTTACTTTGAATTTCCTCAGCTGCTTATCGTATGCAGCTCGGGTGTTATCTCTCCTCGAGTCGCCCTGACGCTGGGCGAGGTCAGCCCGTTCGTCGCTGTCATATCCGCTATCACAGCTTTCGTCCCTGTTAATTGGACAGCACATATACGTAATATACATGTGCGCATGAGCATGTCGGCGATTATCGGCAGCCCTCGCGGTTGGCGCCATAATGAGCACGCATGCGCCGCCCGCCCACAAACCTCTGCCCTTACCTTTCCGCGTTAACAATATTTTCATCGTCGTTATCCAAAGCGTCATCATATTCGCGTTCTATGGCTCTATTCGCCATGTTTGACTCTACGAACGCGGCTACATAACGCGTTTTAGCTATTATTATAGGCTGTCAAAATATTAAGCAAAGGTGTTCCTTTCTTAGCCAATATACTTAGCCTTTCGGTGTTGCCTTGCTTGCAGAAGTACTGATCACAAGTAAAAAGGGTGCCCTACGAAATGGCTTTCATACGCAGGTATTCTGGGAGCATAAATTAGGTGCTGTCGCTGAAATATTTTGATGGATGTCTTGGCGGACCAAGTCCAGGAAAAAGTGGTCCGCCCGTTAGGTCTGCCAGTTTGTACGGCCGGTCCGGCAAAGCACCAATACCTTCTAGGTATCGGTCGCTGGTGGTTGGCCCCTGTTGGCCGTTGTTCGGTGGTCGTTGCTTCAGGCCCATTCACGTCGCGTACGTTGAGAGAAGCATCTACGGCAGGATATGAACGGTGCGTCGGGTCTTTTCCGTTATTTCAGAGCTATGGGTTAGTTGCAAGGAAGCGCATTGGTGCATTCACGCTATTCATACCCGTCACTTGCGTAATGTTACTATTGTTATTCCTGCCAATTCACAGGCGCGGCATAGTGGTTTGCAGTGTGGTGGATGGCGGGAGTGGCTCCGAAGGAGCAGCGTGCGACTTGGTGGTGGTGGGAGACAGAGAGAGGGCTTCGCCAGCCTTTGCCGGCAGCGGTACACAGCGGCGCGTCATGGTTCTACGGCCGCTGAGCGAAGGATATTGTATTGTAAACATGAGGAGATGACTCAATGGATGACTCATCCTGACTGGGCTGCTCAGCATGAGGGGCCCGCAAGGCCAGACATTGGGGATGTCGGGCAGGATCGGGCAGTCGGGGTCAGAGAACGGCCAGCCCCGACAATACCAGATCGGCAACGGCAGCAGAAACTACCACCCAGTAGGAATGTAAGATGTACACATGAAGTAAGTGGCTCTTGCCTGGTTCGATCGTCCTCGACCGTTCGGATGACGATTACGATAGATATTGACGGTTGGCGGAACGCGGCTAAGAAAAGACTTCGTAAGCTGTAGCTAGCAAGAGGCGTACAGCCGCATCGTTCTCATGTGTGTTATTAATTGGAAGACTGCTTGTTTAGGCATCTCCGTGATTTGCCCCGCGGGGCCGTGTGAAGATTAAGTTGCCTGGCCCTGGGCAGCATCGTCGCTCGCGCCGCCTTCAAAGACGTTTCCGGAAGGCATCATACGCACCCATAGAGATTCACATAATGAATTCGTGTTTATAATGTCCTTCGCCGCAAATGTACGATGGACTCAAGGAGCCCATGGTTGCGGACTCCAGACTTCCCTTCAAGTACGTATGATTGATAATTCGCGTATTATGCCCCACGCTGCTTAAAAGTAATCTTTTTACTCTGTGATCATCCAACCACAAGTTCTGCGTGAGATTATCTCTTTGGTTCGCAGCTGCGTTTCGGAAGATGGCCGCTGCTGCACCCGGCTCTTCCTACCCGCAAGCGAATGCGATTGAGCAGCAACCGCTAATAAATTATCCTGGTAATATGGCACTTTCACCTGTTGCTGAAGATGAAGACAGTTCAAGTGCTTGCATAAGTTGCATTCGACCTCTTGCCCACAGGCTCCGCGGCGCAAGCACATCTCAATTTCGATCCAACCGGCAAATACAAGTTAAAGTTTGAAGGCGCTTTCGCGGCAGTAGAGGTTTCGGTTTCAAGCGGCGATGGCGTGAAAAGCCAGGGTGGGGTCATGGTGACCATGTCCGACAACGTCGACCTCGACACGCAGCTGGAGGGGGGCTTCGGCTCATCGCTGCTGCGCTGCTGCTGCGCCGGCGGGTCTATGTTCTTCAGTCACTTCACGTAAGCGCGCACATGTCCACATCTCCGGGCGAAGAGTCGGGGTTGGCCGCTGCGGGCCGGCCTGGGAAGGGAGACCTGACCCGCACTGTGGGTGCCGTCCTTAACCCTCCGCCGATGCAAGAATATAAGGGCGCACGCATGTGCCAGATCGGCCCCGGGCCGACAGACGAATCGCGTCTTCGCGTGCAAGCGAGGGGGTACACCCCGCGTGCCAGCCTTTTCAGTGACCCAGGTGACCCATCACTCCAACCACGCCACCCCAGCCAAACCCTGGAGCCCGCAGGATCCTGCAGGCGTTCCACATCACCCTGTCCCAGCCCCAGCCCCCGCTCCCGAAACTCTCCGCCACCGCACGTTGCCCCGACTACCGGTGCTTCGCCGCTGCTCGTCTCTGCCCCCCATCCTCTCCCAGGCCGCCACGCGCTTATCATCTTGTCCGCCATCTCCTGCCTAACACCCTACGCCCTTCACTGTTCACTCCCATGGGCCCCGCACGTTGCATTCCCTGTCACCCAGGCTAATGCCCGGTAGCGGCCCCCGCGGCGATGTGTTGTTGGCGCCGCCCGTCCCCGGAGAGATCATCATGCTGCACATGGTCAACGACCCGGGTGTGTGGGGGTGTATGTGGGTGTGGAGGGGGGGGCGGGGGAGGGGGCGAAGACCCGGGTGTGTGTGTGTGGTGGTGGGGGGGCGTGTGGGGGGGGAAGGGCAACGACCCGGTTGTGTGTGGGGGGTGTGGGGGTGTGTGGGCGAGGGGGGCCGACGACCCGGGTGTGGGTGTGGGTGTGGGTGGGCGGGGGAGGTGGGGGGCACAGAGCCAACGAGCCGGTTGGGTGAGAGGCAAGGAGCCGGTCGGGTGCAGGGATAGGATAGGAAGTGTCAAAGCAGGAGGCCCGAGTGGGTCTGTGTTTGGGTTTAATGGATAACGAACCGCGCCCAAGGAATGTCATGCGGAACACAAGTGTGTGAGAGAGTGTGTGTGCGTGTTTTGGCAGGTGGGGGACAAGGGGCAACGAAGCGCGGGAGTGCAACCCCAGGCCGCTGAACTCCTCGCCTTCTTTTTTCCTTCGCCCCTGTCTGCGCTGACCTCTTAAGAACCCTCCTCGAAGCCCTCCACCCGCTCCCCCACACACACGCACCTCACCCCGCTGCTGCCCCCACCACTTCGCAACGCACACATGTACAACACACATCCTTCCCCTCACCACCCCTCACCACCACACACCACTATCAGGCTGGGTGGTGCAGCCCGGCGGATTCTTGGCGTGCGATGAGAGCGTGTCGATCGGTGTCAAGATGCTTAACCTGGCCCAGGTGCGGATATGGGTGGATGGGTGGGTGGGGGGCGGGCGGGGAGACACAATGTAATGTCTTGTAATGTATTGTAACGAAATGTATTGTAATATAATATAATGTAATGCAACAAAGCGCGACATAAAAGTAATGCAAAACGCAACAAGCGCAAACGCAACGCAACAAGCCGATACGAACGATATGAACGCGCATACGAACGCGCAGGGCTGCTGCGGCGGCGAGGGCTTTTTTGTCATGGAGGCGGCGGGCCGCGGCCGCCTGCTGGTCTGCTCGTACGGCTCCATCACCCGATACGACCTGGCGCCCGGGGAGCGCCGAAAGATCGGTGAGTGGTCGTACACTCGTACTACTGTCATACCACTCACGGAGCAGCCAAGTCGGTGTGCCTGCGACGCACTCCCTACACCTCCTCCTCCTCCTCTCCGCTTCGGCTCCTCTTCCTTACTCCTCCTTCTCCTCCTCCTCCTCCTCCTCCTCGCCCCATCACCATTCCCTCTCGTGCTCGCTAACACCCCACCTCTGCTTGCCGCCCCCCTCCTGCCCCCCTCCCTCTTCTCTCCCCCCTTCACACACACACGCACACATACACACACGCGCGCACGCGCTCTAGACAACGGCTACTGCGTTGCCTGGACCCAGGGCATGCACTGGGAGATCGGTCAAGCCTCCAGATCGCTGGTCAACAGCTTCGTGTCCGGGGAGGGACTGGTCAACAAGTTCATGGGTCCGGGCACGGTGTTTGTGCAGACGCGCTCTCTGGGGAACCTGGCCAACGCGCTCAAGCCCTACCTGCCCAGCGGCGGCGACAATAACGGCTTCAGCTTAGGCAACGACAACAACAACAACAGCTGCTGAGGGGGGCGGCGCTGGTGGTGGTGGTGGCGGCGGTGGTGGTGACGGCTGCCGCGTGGGGGTGCGGGGCGGTCCTACGCTGTGTGGTGGGCCGGGGTCGGGGCCAGGCAGCTAAGGACGGCCCGCACCGGGGGCCGGGACGGTCCCTTCACTGCGGTGGCTTTCTTGTAAATCATTACCGGTACCCTCCCTCCCCGCGTTGGGGGTTAAGCGGCGAGCGCCCGTGCCCAAGTGTGTTTTTCTGTGGGTTGCGGATTGGGCAAAAGCGGCGCGCACAGCCACAGCCACACAAACACGGCGGGTGAATGGATTGCGGTGGCACCGGAGGCAGAGGGTGAGTGCCCCTGGAGTGTACCGCGCCTGACACTGCGTGGCGTGCTTAGCGTGCTTGGCGGGTGGTTTGACGCAGATGGGGGAGGGCGGGAGAGAGAGGGCAAGAAGAAAAGCAACGGGTCGGGTGGCTGCATGGTTGGTATATATGGATGCAGGATGTGGTCGGTGAGTGTACTATGCGTGTGTGCACATGTGTGTGTGGTGGTTGCGGAATAATTGACTGCTGGTGACCTTTGTGTATGTGAGGTGATTACTGGCTGGTGAATGCCGCTGCCGGGTGCTGTGCTCCCCCGGAAGAGTGGGGCGGGGCGGGGTCGAGGGGCGGATTAGGGGTCGATGTCGTTCTCCTTAACCCAAACCCCCGGCCTAGCTTCCTTCCTTGAACTCACGCACCTCGTTCCAGTTTGCTCCCCATCCCTACCCTTCAGGCAAAGGGGGGGGCTCCAGGGAGGGTGATAACTTAGCCCGTGGCGCCCATAATGTAGGTCGGTTTGATCGGTTGATCGCCTTAGAATGGATTAAACACAAGTTTACTGGATGCGTTACAGAAAATGCGACCTCGAAGTTCGTACTCCGTTTCTGCTTTCCAAAACTACATCTTGAGCTTCCGACTACAAAGCCTTATAAATGCTGCGTTCCAGTGTGGCCGCAAATGAACGTCGGTCATCACTCTTCCGGCAGACTCTCACCCAGGCAGCGACGAACAGAACCAACACCCACACGCAATTCAGATTCAAATTCCATATAAGCTTCACTAATAATCACCCCGCGAGGTCGCTTGAAAGTGTCAAATCGTTATACGCTCTGCCGTACCGAAGTGTCACACTACATTACGGCGCTAACGGCTCGGTGGCAGGCGTCCTGAGGACGCTCTCTTGTTTGTCTGGTTTCGTTCTTCGTGCGTCTCGACCTCTTGCGGGCCCTGTGCTTCTGGGGCTCTCTTTTCTGCTTTTTCCCACTTTGCGTGATGTGCGGGCTTGGTGCTGGTGGGCCTTTGAGGCTTGGCTTTCGGCACCCCTCCGTGGGTGCCCCTGGGGTAGGATGACCAGTCCGCCTAGCATGTACGGCTAGCAACCGATGTGACCATCGGTTCCCCTTGTAATCCTTGCATCCTGACGAAGTGTCACACTACATTACGGCGCTAATGATTGTGAGACACCGTAACGGTGGAACGGGGGTGATCCCGGGGAGTTGGGGAGGGAGAAGGGGGGGAGGCTCTCCGACATGAGATGTGTATGTTGAAGGGCGGGCCAAGGTGCCTGGGTGCCCGGATGCCTGGGTGCCTGGGTGGTGGGTGCCCGGGCCCCCGGGCCGTCCCCCACCTGCTCTCCCTAATGCAACAGTGTCGCACGCCCCCCGTGTGGGTCCTCCTCTTGCTCCTCCTTCTCGTGCTGCCTTCTCGTCCGCATCGCCGATTGCATCCCGTTTACGGTCATATCAGCAGCAGCCATGTCTTCCAAGGGTACCGTATATGTGGCGTTTGTGTGGTTCCTAGCCACATGGATTGTGTGTTCCTGCCAGCAGCTTGTCGCCGCTGATCGGCCGACTCGGCACAGCCCAACCAAGCGCCCGCCAGGGCAGTGCTCTGTTTGGAAACGCCGCGTTGGTGTGAGCAGTCGTGCTAGGTCGCAGGCTGAACGCTGAAGGAGCTAGTTGGGGGATGGCAGGTAAGACCAAGAAGCCGCCGCTCACGTGCTCAACTCAGTGTGTAGGGCGGAGCTCATACTGTGTGAAAACGAACTTACAGACATTACCACCGGTGCCCCTCCAGGTCCATCTCATACAAATCGACACCACACAGCACACAGCGACGACACGACACAAAACAAAACGCAGCGACTTTTGGGAGCAGCTGCGGCATATCAGCGACCCCCTCCATCCCCGCGCCTGCACACAAACAGGCGTCGTCGCAAACTGGCAGCCTGGCAGTAACGCAACAGCACACGAGCAAATACAAGAAGACAAGACAGCACGAGGCACATTGAGGTTCCGTAAACACAGGTCTTCATACAACGCAACCCGGCACCCGCCCCCCGAGTAGCGACGTCCGCCCGCACGCCCGGCCTCCGCTGGGCTCCGCACATGCTGCCTCGCCATTTCCCACACCGCGCTATGGTCAAGGAAACCCGCTGGAGCTGTTAGCTACGATCAATGAGGACCTTACCGAGCACATACCGTACGACATGGAAGTCAGACCCCCGCTAGGGACCCCGCACCGGCGCGGACACTCGTTCCCCTTCCCCCCTAATTGGTAGGGGCAAGGGTGGATGCGGCGCTGCCGAGGTGTTGCCAGCCGACCGACTAATGGGGCCCGCAGGACATGGGCAGCCCGGGCCACAAATCTGGGGCATCCCCCACACCCGGCACGCGCGCGCACCCTTGTCGCTTGATACGTGATATGAAATACAACTGAGGAGGAGGCCTGAACGCCGGGCTCTGGGGCGCCGCGTGCCGATTAATGCGAGTCCGCAGTAGTCCGGGTGCAGCAGCAGCAGCAGCCGCCAATCAGCTCAGCCGGCTACCAGCACCGTCACCACAATACAGGCTGTGTGAGTGTGCGTGTGACCCGGCCTCCAGTGAGGGAGAGGAAAGTGCGCGCACTGCTGCAGCTCAAACACGTACAGACACACACAGACACACGACTCGGCCGCCAGCGGCCGTCCCAGTCACCTTAGTGCCGATTTGGCGGTTGCGGCCGGATACACAGAGAGTATGGGGTCTCCTGCACAAAGCAGAGTGCGACTCAGCTAGCACAGGAAGGTTGCTGCTGCCGCAAAAGCAACAGCAGCAGCAGAAAGTCGTTTGTATAATATGATGATATTGTATCAAAATAGAAAACACCCGTCACACATCGCGGGCAGGCGCAGCGCCATGCCGTATTGAAATAGGGCCAGCCCGATTAACAGCACCAAATGTGCCCGGGAAAGGCTCCAGAATTTCACCAGCCAGCCAATGAGACCACACCAATCTCCCATAATCTGCGTGCGCTCCTTTTCCCTCCTATCGCTTCTTCAACTCGTTCTTCTTTCAGGTTCTTTAGGGCGAATGAAAGCAACCGCGTCCCAGCCGCAAACGACTCTCGCAAATCTTCGACCTGGAACACCTTTCAGCACCATTAGCTCTGCGCCACTCCGCGCACAAACAGCAAAGCAAAACCGCTCCCATCACACCGCACCTCTTACGCAGCCCATGCGTAAAATTTTCATGCGCAAAATTCTCCAGGTGAGAGCAAAATTCTCCAGATGAAACTTCTTCACTTCCGCACAGCTCACTCGCGCACAAACCCTCCTAGAAACGCCCAACACCGACTGACAAGGAATGAACAGCGGCCTCTGTAAGGCGCATCTGACCCGTAAGGTGGACTAACACGACCAATAAATGGACATCGTGGAAACCATCACCGACATCGTGGAAACCATCACCGACAAAGAACCAACCGACAAAGAACGACCAACGGACAAGGATCATCGCGCAACAGACGAAGCCTTCCGCTCCGGAACCCTGTACAGCCTGCCGCTCCTCCACATCCCTGCCCTCATCCCCGGCCCACGCCGCTCCTCCCGCGGAACAGATGCCCCATCGCAGAAAAAGAGCCCATAAGGCATTTGTCCGCGAGCCTGGCACCACCGCCTGGGCACAGCAACAACGCAGGCAACAACCGACATCAGCACAACAAGCTCAAGGCGCAGCCGTCTCTTCCCTTCTTTTTCTCTCCGTGAGCCCCTTTAGTTCCTTCCATCCTCGTTCCCGCTCCGCTGCACACCACGCCACGCCAGCCACCAGGCCGAAACGTTACAACTACTCCGCTCCCCCTGCTCTAACGAGGCCACAAACAGTTCCAGAAACACGGGGAGACAG
Organism: Pleodorina starrii; assembly: GCA_030267565.1. NCBI lineage: Eukaryota > Viridiplantae > Chlorophyta > Chlorophyceae > Chlamydomonadales > Volvocaceae > Pleodorina > Pleodorina starrii. The sequence goes on along the minus strand of BRXU01000023.1, from coordinate 1,008,362 downwards.
AAGCCGAGAGGACAGAGGAGGAAAAGTCGGGACCGCCCGGACTGGCGACGAGCTTGGGTCCCGCCACATCGCCTTTTTCCGATGAGGAGGAAGCCTTCTCGCGGTGCGATGAGGCAAACCCAAGGAAAGGCAGTATACAAAGCGCGCGAAAAGGCGTCCTTACGCGGCCACGGCCGGCTTCTTGAACGCCAGGCGCGCCTTCTGACGCTCGGTGGGGAGCTTGACGTTGTGAGCGAGGCCCAGCTTCTCCAGCAGGCAGATCACGCCCCAGGTCATGTCCACCTGCCACCACTCAAAGCCGTGGCGCGCGGAGAACTCGAAGGCGTGGTGGTTGTTGTGCCAGCCCTCGCCAAAAGCCAGGATGCCGACCCACCAGTTGTTCTTGGACAGGTCGCCAGTGTTGTAGTCCTGACAGCGGCAGCAGGAGCAGCGGGAAGCGCAGAACAATTTTTTCGGATGGAGACCGAGAAAGGAAAAAAGAATGAAAGAAGAAAGGAAGAGAGATGTGTAGGGAGTGCGTCTGGGTGTGAGGTTCGAAGCGTAGAGAATTCGAAAATTGAAAACGAGAAAGCATAGAAGCCGCTGCGAAAAGGCGGCGTCCTGGCCCAGGTCGGCTAGTGCTAATCGGCTGCTCTGCCGCCAAACTGACAGCCGCAACCGCCGCACAACCGGCGGCGATGCGAGGAGATCCGAGGTATGCTGCCCGCCACAGTCAGTCGTCAGCCGAGTCCCCAACCCAGCCCCTGCCCCTGCCCCGAAGGTGGGGCGCGTCCCGACCCACCGCCCAAGCAGCCCCACCAACCCCAGTGCCCCTGCTCCGAAACCCCAGCCCAGCCCAGCCTCAGCTCGTGCACGGGCCCGCGCCCCCACCTGGTATCCCCAGCAGTGCGACGCCGAGTTCACGAACCAGGTGATGTGCCACACCCAGCACATGCGCAGCGCACCGCCCCACACCACCGCCGGGAGCCCGCCGGCCTGCGGAGGGCGAGGCGGGGGAGCAGAGGGGGAGGGGCTCCAAGTCAGGCGCCAGCTGATACGGCAGCCAAAAAAAGTGTCAATAACCCAACTGGCACGAGCGGTTGATTCAGAGCCTGGGCGCCCACCCGCTCGACAGCTGCAACAAATCCGTCACTCCCTGCACCCGCTCATTACCGCTCATTACTCCCACTCATTACCGCTCCTAGACCAGCTGGCGACACATGGAGTCGAACACGCACCCTCAAATGCAAACAATCCACCAATCGCCGTGAACACCAATGGACCCAAGTCGCACGCATCAACACATGCCGGCATTGGGGCGTGATCAAGACGACAATAACGGAACACCGCGCCTGGCGAGGTGACGTACCAGGTACAGCACTGCAAGCTGCGCCGCCACGTGCCAGGCGTAGGTGTCACGGAGCCAGCGGTAGTACCACTGAGACTCCAGATCATCGGCGTTGGAGCGGTTGGATACGCGCTCCATGGTGGCCTAAACAGGAAACACGGAGGGAGACGCGAGCAAGGAAATGTGAGGTCATGGCACGTTAGGGCACTTGGGTGGATGGGAAAGGGGGACGGGAAGGGAGGATGAGATGGGGGAGGGGTACTTGGGACGGGAAGTGGTCGACAAGTCGTCTCCGCTCCCGCGCCGCAACTATAGCCTCGCCCCAGGCAATCCCTACCGCTCGCTTCCCTTGCCCTGGCTGCGTATCCAGGCCAGATGTCGCCTGCATCCGCGCTCTGCCCATCCATGTGTCTACCTCAGACCAACATCTAGCCTTTGCTGTAAGGAATTCACCTAGACAATCATCCCTCCGCGCCTCAATCGACACAATCCTTACTCCCATTCCATCGTGAGCAGGCCCACCAGCGTGCCTCTCTCAGCGCAGAACCCCAATCCGCGCCCTCCCGCCCGCCCGCAGCCCAACCGTCCTTCTCCTCCACAGAGCCACTGTACGGCACCTACGGCCGCCGTACTTCAGCATACCCACCTGGTTGTCCAGCAGCCAGCCCATGTGGCACCAGAAGAAGCCCTCGTACGGCGAGTGGGGGTCCAGCGGAGTATCGGTGTGCAAGTGGTGGTAGCGGTGGCTGCTGCTCCACTCCAGGGGGTCACCCTGCAAAACCACACCGACAACAACAGCAACAGCAGCCGTCAGCAGCGCCAACAGCAACGCAGCCATGGTGACATTGGATCGTTGTAGGTCAAATCTCGAGACGGCGCTGACTGCTTGTGTTGAGAGACATCAAACTGCTCTGTGACCTACACCCTGAACTGCCACTCGTCTCCCCCAGCACGACACCACCCACCCGAGCCCCGTAAGTTCCTACGTCTCCAGCCCCCCGCCCCCGTCCTCCGCCTCCGCCTGACCGCGCCCCACCTGCACGTGCCGGCCTCACCTGTACGGCAAGGACGCCGCAGTACGCCAGGATGTACTCCAGCCACTTGGGGCACGTGAAGGACTTGTGGCTCAGCATGCGGTGGTACGACAGCGTGATGCCCAGGCAGCCCGTCACAAAGTACGACGCCAGGAACAGCCCCACCATCTCCCAGGAGAAGGTAAAGGGCGCCGCAAGCGCTAGGAGGTGCATGCCGCCGATGAAGGCCGTGTAGTACATGTCCGTAACGTTCCAGGTACGGCCAAAAAAGAGGTTGCGCTTGCCGACGGTATGCACGTCGGAGAACGGCACGTGGCCAGCGCCGGGGATGGCCGCCTGGGCCTCTTTGCTAGGCTTGGGTACAACCTTCTTGGGGTTGATTGGCTTGTTGGCGTACAGCTCGTCGTACTGGCGGCTGTACGACATGCTAGCCCACTGGGCGGCCTCCGTAACGGCGGACGCCACCGCGTCTGCCGGCGAGGAAGACAGCGGCGCCGTCACCTCAGCCACCCTTTCGACGCGATTCAGTTCATTGAATTCAGTGACGAGGCGTGGCGATGTACGGAGGAGGGAGGGAGAGAGGGGACAGCAGGAGGGAGGAAGGCGCGTCAGCCAAACGCATGACCAAATTCCCTCAATCCAGCTGAGGACTAATTTTAATGTAGTAGTGGAAGGTCGTCACGCATGGAATTAGAGCCTTGCGCCTTCTTCCATGCTTAGGTTCACAGCGCGTGTACTCCCCGTGTGTTCAGGGGCGTCACAAACGAACAAACGAGCGCGGAACAGCGGGTGAGAAACGCCGAGTCGCCGCGCAACGACAACGGGCGATGCGTTGCGTTTCGCATCCCGCTCGTTTGTGAAGCGCCCGCTCGCCCAAAACGCCCACTCAGCTCTAACGCACACAGAGATGTGACAACGCTGGGGACCAGCGACATGAATGGCGCCAGTCGCTGTCGCGTTTCGGCGTTTCGACGCCTTTACGTGAGCGTTAGCTGCCAACGACGGCAGTACCGCCGCGAGGCGAAAGCATCGACGCCGTACAGGTATACCTCGTCGCGACCACGCAACGATAAACCATGGACCTAACAGTGAAAGTTTGAAGCGGGCCCAATGGCTTCGCGCAAAGCAGCCCGAGGCCTAGGCCGCGAACCCAATGGCCACAACGCACGGGAGCCTGCGCTGAAGACTACAGCTCACGGGTGAACGCATGCCCAGGATTGATCCCTGAGCCTCGGGTTGCAAGAAAATGACATAATCGTTGCTTGCGGGCGTCGAATTTATGCGGGCGCGAGCCAGCGCAGGATTCGAGAGCAAGGTCGCGACGCAGCCGCCGTTCTCATACCCTCAACTCGTCGAAAAGTATTAAATCTGAACCCATCGCAACTTTCAAAAGAAGGCACTGCTTAGGATGCGCCGGCGCAGGTAGGCACAGCGCGCTTGCTATCCAATGCTTAGACGACCGTTGAAGAAAACAAACGCCATTGTACGCGAGCAGCCATACAAAGCAAACTTTCTAAAAACGTCGAGGTATAAGTCCTTACTGGAGGTCCTAGTGCCGCCACGTCGCCCGTGTAGCCCTTACGATGCGCCCTTGTAACGCCCACTCACCGTGCGGAGACGTCTCGATCCTTGCTTGCCGATGCAATCACCGCTTGGCGTTGGCATCGAGACACAACTCCCCGTCCCAAGGGGCGCACCGCAAACCCCTGGCACCGCCCCAGCCGCAAGCCGACCGGCTGCTGCACTGGCGCCATTTCAACAGCTGTTCGCGTCGCTACTGCAATCGCCACTGGAGGATTCTGAAATCGCGAGCAACCGCTGGCCACTCGCTGCGAGTTGAGTCCACGTGGAAAGCGGCAAATCCGAGTCGAACTGACAGCCTACTCCACGTTCCTTCGCGTAATTGATGTTCACGTGATTATGCTTAATCCAGTGAGCTTTAAGTGGAGACGCGGAGCGAATGAAGTAGTTGCAAGCTTGCAATCCGTATGGGCTGCCGCGCGGCTGGGGATGAGGCGTTGCAAAGCAAGCAGTGCCGAATGACCAGATTTCTCGGTCCTAGGTATATCCGATACCGGTAAGTGTACCTGCCGACGTAAGGCGAAGATACTTGGGCGCAGGACAATGTTGTACGTCTGGGTCGCTTTGGAACCAGAGATCTACCAACCCGCACGCGCCGCTCCGGGTTGTAAACATTACAGTCAAGACGTGGAACTCGTTGCACCACGATTGATTTGCATCGGCCCAATCGAGGTAAACGACAATTCTGCGCTGTGCAAGCAAAGTTCGTTTGCCAACACTTTAATGACGTTCGCATAGCAACACAAAGCACGACCCTTGCGAAATGACTTGTGTGGATTAATCCTGCGTTATTCGAATTCTTTGCATACCCACAATACCTCTATTATCAAGGCGCACACGAAGCGGTGCATCCAGCATGTGCCAGTCAACCCATTCACGCACATCGCTCAGGCGTTCATCCTGCTCAAACATTCAAACCAAAGCACATCACACAGCCCGGCCAGTCCGTCAAACAAAGTCGTCTGCGTCGTCCCCCCATGCGTCCGCGTCCCCAGCCCCCGCTTCTTCTCCCGCGCCGTTATGCCCCTGCAAGCGTTGACGCTTGATAGCCGCCTCCCGCGCGCGACCCGACGTGAGCCTCTTCGTCGGCTGCGCTGCGGTACCCGGTTTTAGCGGGACACCGTTGACACCCCTGCCTGCGCTCCCAGAGCCACTGGCGCCGCTCCCCAACGCTCCCCCGCGACCCGGCTCGGTGTCTGCTGCCTGCCCCGAACCTCCTCCTCCTGCGGCCCCCGTCATCGGCGCCGCACCTCCCAGGGGCCCTACACCTGCCCCTCCTTGCACCCATGGCCCCAGCCCTTGCTGCTGATGCCGATGCTGATTCTGCTGCTGCTGGTTTTGGTGCGGGAATGCGCGCTGCTGTTGCTGCTGATATTGCTGTCGCACCTGCCATGACTGATCCTGCGGCTGTGTGGTCCACTGCGACTGCGGCTGTTGCATCGGTGGCTGCTGCTGATGCTGTTGCTGTGGGCATGTCCCTGGCTGTGGCTGGCCCTGCGGCGAAAAGAGGGCCTGCGGTCGGGAAGCGCTTGAGGATGCGGCTCCGCCTCCACCTGCACCACTGCCCGGATGCTGCGGCCGCGCGCTCTGGCCCTGGTAGTGCTGCGCTTGTTGCCCCGGTCGCTGCGACTGTTGGCCGTAGCAATGCTGTGCGTGCGTCTGCTGCTGCTGCTGCTGCTGCGACTGTTGACCCCTCTGGGAATGGTGCTGGTGATGCGTTTGCTGCTGCTGCTGCTGCGTCTGGTGCTGCTGCTGCGTCTGGTGCTGCTGCTGCGTCTGGTGCTGCTGCTGCTGCAATTGCTGCTGTGTTTGCTGGCCCCACTGATGGTGTGGGAGCTGCTGTTGCTGCTGGGGCGGCGGCGCCGGATGGCCCTGGTAACGCTGCGGCTGCTGCCCTGCCGGCAGTTGCTGGCCCTGCCACTGCGTCTGCGGCTGCTGTCCGTTCCATTGGTGGTGGTGCTGCTGCGGCTGCTGCTGCTGAGCTTGCCCTTGCCAGTGCTGCTGCTGCTGCTGCGGCTGCTGTTGTGGCGGTGGCGGTCCCTGGCCTCGCCACCGCTGCGGCGTCTGCCCTGCCGCCTGATGCCCCTGCCATTGCGGCTGCGGCGGTGGCTGCTGCTGCTGTTGCAATTGCCAATTAGGCTGCTGCTGCTGGTTGTTGTTGTTGTATTGCGGCGGCGGCTGGCACGGCAGCTGCTGCGGCAGCTGCTGCGGCAGCTGCTGCTGCTGCGCGGACTGCGGGGTCGAGCGGTGCAGCGGCTCCGCATTCCGCCTCTGCAGCCCCTCCCGACCGCCGCCAGGCGGCGTGGTCAGGCTGAACGGCACCTGCGCCAACAGCGGCGATTGGAAAAGGCTGCACGACGGCTGCACCTCCAGTGGAGAGGCGGCCGGGCGGGGAGGCGCCTCGCCGCCGGGCAGCAGCAGCCCCGGCGGCGGCTGTCCCCGCCCTGCTTCCGGTGACGCAGCCGCCCCGCTGCACAGGCCTCCTCCTCCTCCTCCTGCGGCCACATGCAGGCCCATGCCGGCGCATCCCGCAGCACCGTGTTGCGGTTGCTGCTGTTGGTGCTGCTGTTGGTGCTGATACTGGTGCTGGTACTGGTTCTGCCGCGGGTGCGACTGCGGGTCGTACTTGTGCTGATGGCTGTGGTTGTGCTGCTGCGGTTCCTGGTAAAGCTGCGTCGCCTGCTGCGTGTGCTGCAGCAACGGCTCGCGGGCGTTGTTGCTGCTGTTCATGTTGTTGTTGTTGTTATAGGACCGCGGGCCGGCGCCCTGGGGCCCGCCACCGAAGCCGCCGCCGCTGCAGCCCGCGGCAGCGCTGCCGCGCACACCTGCGCCGCAGCCTCCGACCATAGCTTTTTGCTGCTGCTGCTGCTGCTGCTGCGTGGCCACGGCAGCCGGGGGGAAGAAGGACGTGATCGGCCGTGAGCCAGCGGCGGCGGCGGCGGCGGCGGCGGCCTTCTTCCCCGCCGACGGCGGCGGCGGCGTGGCAGCCAGGCGAAAGCGATCAAAGGGGCCCCCATCGCTGCCGCCGCCGCCGGCGCCCCCGCCGGCGCCGCCCTTGTCTTTTGCAGTACCGGTACCCTCCGGCGGCACCACGTCTTCCTCGTATTGGAGCTCCACACCGCCCTTGCCGCCGCCCTTCCGGTTCCGCTGCCACAACGATGAGCCGCTAGCAGCAGCAGCAGCTGCCGCCGCGGCCTTTCCAGCGGCCGCAGCCGCGGCGGTGAAAAGGCCGGGCTCCGCCGGCGCCAAACCCTGCGCAATCCCGCCGCCGCCACAGCCGGCGGCTGCGCCGGCGCATTTGGCGCCGCTGGCGCCGCTGCCGGCGGCCTCCGCTGGGTCCTGCGGCGGGGGCTGCGGCGGGGGCGGCCGCGGCGGGTCGGCTGTGAGCCGCTTGCAGAACGCATCCACCTCGGCCAGGCTCCGGTTGAAGTCGTCGTGGACCTGGGTTGGGTGGGTTGGGTGGGTTGGGTGGGTTGGGTGGGTTGGGTGGTTGGGTGGGTTGGGTGGGTTGGATGGGTTGGGTGGTTGGGTGGGTTGGGTGGGTTGGATGGGTTGGATGGGTTGGATGGGTTGGGTGGGTTGGGTGGGTTGGGTGGGTTGGGTGGGTTGGGTGGGTTGGGTGGGTTGGGTGGTTGGGTGGTTGGGTGGGTTGGGTGGGTTGGATGGGTTGGGTGGTTGGGTAGGTTGGGTGGGTTGGGTGGGTTGGATGGGTTGGGTTGGGTGGGTTGGATGGGTTGGGTGGGTTGGGTGGGTTGGATGGGTTGGGTTGGGTGGGTTGGGTGAGTTGGATGGGTGTTACACTGTTGGATGACTCACTCCAACCCCATCCCCAACCCCGCACCCCAACCCCACCCCACCCCATCCCCAACCCCACCCCACCTCATCCCCAACCCCACCCCGACCCCGCACCTCACCCCCACCCCAACCCCGCACCCCAACCCCACCCCACCCCACCCCATCCCCCACCCCACCCCACCTCACCCCACCCCGACCCCGCACCCCGCACCTCACCCCCACCCACCTTGACCGCGGTACGCACCCATCTGGACAGCTGCTGATGCTTGCTGCTGGCCCGGAAGCGCTCGTCCAACAGTACGATCGCGCCCCAGTCGTACTTGTGTCGTATGCATCGTCCCACCGCCTGGTTGAGTGCCCGAAAGGCCTGCTGGTTGTACCAGGCTTCGCCGCTCAGCAGCCGCTGGGAGGGCGGGTGGCCGCTGGAGGGGCCACAGCCCGCGTCGTTGTACTGCTTCTTGAGCTTCACCTGCAGGGGTTGGGGGAAGGGGTTGGGGTTGGGGGGTGTTGGGGTGAGGTGGGGTAAAATCCGTAAGGAAAACGACGACGCAGCGGAGGGACGGAGGCGGCGGCGGCGGCGTGGGGCACAACGCACAATACCACACCACACCACACCGGACGGGGGCACCGGGGGGTTGTCCACGTATAGGCCGGAGGCTGTGAACGGTAATGTAGGGGGGAGGAGGAGGCGAGACCGCAGCAGTGCAACGGAGGCGACGGGGGCTGGGGACTTCGGCGGACGGTGGAGGCGGGGCCAACGACCCTCTCCCACCCACCCCCCCGCTTGCATGCCGGCCAGGGTCGGCTCTTGACGCCGGGCGGCTGCTGCTGCTGCTGCTGCTGCTGGAGCTGGAGACTGCAGACCACAGACCACGAGACTGGACTGGGGCCACCGCTCGGCTGGTCGCCCCCTCCCTCCCCCCTTCCTCCCCCCTCATTCTTATACAAAGGAGCATATCACTCCCTGACCCCCCTTTCCGGGCGCTACTCTCGCCTTGGTGTCCATGAGGGCGGGGAAGGGGATGCCCAGCAAGATGACGCCGCGCGCGTGCTGGTCCGCGAAGTCGATGCCCTCAGAGGCCTGAGAGGGCGGGGGAGGGGGAGGGGGAGGGGGAAAGGAGGAGGGGAGGGGCCGTTAGAGGCGGCAGGAGCGGGGGTTTGGCAACACCGGCACTGCGAGGAAGGCAAGCAGCCAAGGGACGACTGAGGGGTGGGGTTCCACTCACCCAGGGAACCCCCTCCCCCTTTTGCTCTCTTGCTCTGTGGCCCCACGGGATTTAAAATAACACACACACACACACACACACTCTCTGCGTCGAGCAGGAGGGGGTAGCGGTCCCTCACGTCCTTCTCCCACCGCAAGGGGGAGAGTGCCCAGGCGGTCTTTCCGTCGGGGCTGGGTTACTAAAGCCCCTGGCCAGCGTCAGGGCCCGGTCAGATACTGTAACGACACACACACACACACACGAGCGCGCTTCCCCTTCCCTCCCCTCCCTTCCCCTCCCCTCCCCCTCCCTCCCCGCGCCCCCTCCCTCCCTCCCTCCCCCGCACCTTGCCTCGGCACACTGCCATGAACAGTCCTCCCTTGCCGCTGCGCACCGCTGCGTAGTATCGGGCCATGGCCTCCTCGAAGCTCCTGCCCGCCTCCCGCGGCTCCACCACCACCGCCTTGACTCCCTCCAGTCGGGACCACAGACCCGTGGACTGAGGGGGGGGGTTGGAGGGGGGTGGAGGGGGAGAAGGGGGTGGAGGCGGGACAGGGGGGACAGGGGAGAAGAGGGGAGGATTACAGATGGCGAGATATGGCCATCGGTGCAGGTTGGAAGCAGTCTTTTGGAGAGGGGGGGAATGCGCCCCGGAGGGGCTGAAACGCACACGCATCGAGAACTCACGCCCCCGAAGGGTGTGAGGGAGGGGCAGTGCGAGTCAAAGTGCGTGTCTTAGGTGCGCGTGTGCGCACGCAAGGTCACACACGTACACCGGGGGGGAGGGGGAGGGGGAGGGGTTCCGCCCCACCTTCCATCGGGTCATGAGCTTGTCCAGTACTCCGTAGCTGGGCATGAAGAGCAGCACGCCGTCGGGGATGACCTGCAGCAGCGGAGATGGAGTGGAGATGGAGTGGAGGGGTGGAGGTGTGGAGGGGTGGGAGTTAGCGGGAAAGGAAACTGAGGCGCGGCAGGCAGGGAGGGGAGGGCGGAAAGGCGAGAGGGGCGGAGGGACGGACGAAGGGGGGTCAGGGATGAAGGGAGGAAGGAGGGCAAGGGCAAAGATCGCGGGTTGCACAAATGTGATGCGCTTCGCAAAGCGAGTGGCCGCCTGCTGCACCAACAGCCTCCCTCCCATCGCCACCACCACCACCGCCTCCCCCCCCCCCAAGCTCTCTCCCGACCCTGATCCCCTCCCCGCCCTTCTTCTTCCTCAACCACACATCCTGCCAACCACGCACCGCACCCTAACCCCGCACCCACCCATCCGCCCTTCTTGCGGTCCCCCCCGCCCCCCGTTTATGCGCTCCGGCCTAAACGTAGATAACCCCACCCACCCACCCACCCACCCACCCACCCACCCACCCACCCATTCCCCCTCCCCGCCCTCACCTGGCAGTACCTCAGGACCGCCTCCCCCGCATCGTCCTGGAACGAAAAGGTGCCGCTCTCCTTAAAGGTGGCAGACAGCCGACTGCCGCCAGGGCCCTGGGGAACCACACCCGCCCACACCTGTGCAGCAGCCGGGGGCAGCCAGAAGGGGGGGGGAAGTGACGGGGTGGCGACCGGGATGCGGGGGACGACGGGGAAGCGAAAGCCGGCAAACGGGGTAAGATGCTGGGACCTGGGAGGGTCAGCTGCAACAGCAAAGCTCCGAAACCAAGTGCCGAGGAGCCGTCTTCGTCGGCCCCGGCGCGTGAGGGGTGGGAGGGAAAAATTGGAGGCTGCAGCCAAAGGCCGTCATAGCGGGGCGAGGGGCAGTGAAGGTGAGATCGGCGCTGGTGGGACGGGACTTGACGGTCCCGCGTCCCGAATCTCGGCCCCACGACCAATACACACACACCACCCTTCGCTGCGCCTCGTCACTCACACACACATACTGACACACGCACACACACACCCCACCGCGCCCCCACCTGGCGGCTCATGTCCACCACATGCGGCGCCTCCAGCCGTACGTGGAAGTCGGTGCCCAGCTCGGAGGCGAATGAGTCCAGGGGGGCCAGTGTGCCGCTGAGGGGGGAGGGGGAGGGGAGTCACAGGGGGATGATAGAGGGGTGATAGAGGGGGATTGAGGGGTCTGGCAGGGGGAATGTGGGTGGACAACGTCGCGCCCCGCCGATCTCGCCACCCCCAAGACCCCATCCGCGGTCCGCTCTCTCTCTCTCTCTCCTTCTCTTTCTCTCCCTCTCTTTCTCTCTCCCCCTCTCTCTCTGTTGCCGTACTCGCCTACCTGGTCAGTACGACGCTGTGGGCCTTATCGGCCAGGTTTCGGAACGCCACCGCGGGGTTGAAGCACCACAGGCCCAGGGACACGGCGGCGCCGGCGCCGACGGCCGCGCCGCCCCCGCCACCGCCCTCGTCATCGTCGCCGCGGCGGAGCCTCGACCTGCGTGTCCGCGACACACATCACATCACACCACATCACACCACAGCACACCTCAGTCCCGTTTCCCGCGGTTTGGGCTTCGGCCGCATCATCATGCCGTGTCAGGTGCGGCATGCGCCCGTGACCTTTTCGGGTCCCGTCATTGTTTAAACGGTCCAATATATCACAGCACAACACAGCGCAACACAAAGGCAAGGGCTGGGGCAAGCCGGTCCCTGGCCGGCCAGCCCCCATTCTGGCCTTGCGGCGGTCCTTGGACACCTCCCCCCCAGTTCTACACTCGGCCTGGCCTAGCCTGGCCCGGTACGAGCTCACCTCTCACACCTAAACCTAACCCCTCCCTCCAACCCAACCCACTCCGAAACCCTAAAAATCCCTAAAACCCCGAGTACATCCCTTCAACCCTCACCTGGCCTTCCGGCGGTCCTTGGCTCCGTGCGCAATCCAGCGCTTCACCACCACCCGGTAATCGCCGCTGTTGTCCCGGGAGGCAGGGACGGGGGGAGCACCTGGACCACCACCACCACCACCACCACCCGCCCGGCCGCCGCGCCCCGCGCCTCCGCCGCTGCTGCCTCCGCCGCCGCTAGGAATGAACCCACCGCCACCAGCACCACCAGCAACGGTGGGTATGAATCCACCCCCGCCACCTCCACTGACACCGCCACCGGAAGGGATGAACCCGCCGCCCGTTGCGGCGGCGGCGGCGGAGCTCGGCATCTGGGAAGTGCCGCTAGGGGGCACACACGGCTGTTGCTGTTGTTGTTGTTGTTGTTGTTGTTGTTGGTACTGCTGCTGCGGGTGTGTTGGCATCTGAGGCCTGAGCGGCGGCGACGGCGCGGGTGCGTACATGAGGCGCAGCACGGTCAGCAGGCGGCCCAGGGTGCCCAGCGCTGCAACGCCGGCGCCGGGGCGGGTGACGGAGGCGGGGACGGCCTCGTCGGCGGCGTCACCCTCTGCGTGGGAGGGACAGGGGTGTGTCGTGTAACTCGTGTTGTATGTGTACGTGCGTGTGTATGTGTGTATGTGTGTATGTGTTTGTGTGTATGTGTGTGTATATGTGTGTATGTCTGTGTATGGAAAGAGCGATGAAGCCGCAGCGGTGGAACGGAGGGCAGGGCAGGGGGGAAGGGGCAGCGGCGGTGGTCGGGAGGGGGAGGCGGGGTTGGAGGGGAGGGAGGGGAGGTGGCGGCGGAGGGAAGGAAGGAGTTAAGGGAAAGGAGTTGGGAGCTAGGTAAGAGGGGGGTCGGGGCCTGGTGCACGGATGGTGGAGCTGTTGCTGTGGGGTCGGAGCGAAGAGATTGGGGCCAACGCGCCAAGCGGCGCATAATGAGAGAGAGAGGCGGTTTCGGGAGCCGGAGAGAGCTGTTTTAAGGATTGGGGTTGCCAAGCGACTTGGTAACCCTCGTGCCCAACCCCACCCGCGCACTCGCACTCGCACTCAGGGTGTCCCACCCGCGCTACGGCGCGACCGCCTCCCTCCAGCCGCCACCCCCTCCTAGGCGCCGGTCCCATCTCGGGACGACACCTGTCCTTTCACCCAGTAATCCACCGACCCAGCGACCCAGCGGCATCCTCCCCACCCACCCGTGGAGAAGACGGCCTTCTCCTCGTACGCCTTGGCCTGGTCGTACAGGCGGTACAACTCCGTGACAGCCGCCGGGCCCAGTCCCGCCTCATCTAGCAGAGTCAGCGCCTTCGGACGGAGGGAAGTGTGAGGGGGACGGGACAGGACAGGGAGGGAGATGGAAGATGGGGATAAACAACCCCGCAGCGAAGGAACGCTCCTTCGCTGCGCTCCTCTCTTTCCTGCCGCACCCCTCCTCTCCGCCTCCCTCCCTTCCCAACCCGCTCACCCTCGGCCCCTTCCCCCACCGCTGCGGTTCCGCCTCCCTCCCTCCCTCCTTCCCTCCCGCCCCAAACCCCGCTCACCCGCGGCCCCTGCCACACCGCCTCGTGCTCCTCGAACCCCGCCGTCGCCATGCCCTCGCTGCTCGCCTCGAACCGCCCCAGCAGCGCCCCCAGCCGCCCCACCGCCTCCGCCAGCGGCGAGTACAGCTCCGGCCGGCCGGTCAGCTGGGCCGCCAGGCGGAAAGACGCCTCCACCTCACGGAGAGCGTCCAGGTCCAGATCCATGCTGCCACCCTCCCTGGAGCGGACGAGCGGCCGACACGACGAGCGAGCGACACGACGAGCGAGCGACACGCGAGTGGGGAGGTAAAGATAAGGAAGGGGGAGGAATTTTGTTAGTGGGAGTGGGAGTGGGTGGGGCACAAGGAAAAAGAGATGCGGAGGAGGGTGGAGGGCCGGCGGGGGAGCGTGGCTTGTTAAGGTTGGTACAGTGGGCTCCAGAGCTTCGGAGGGAGTCGTGAGAGGAGGCAAACTACTAGGAATAGGTACTGGTTGCATCAACAACGACCAGGCAGGAGGGAGGTAGGGATAGAGATGGGGGAGGGAGTGGGTGCCAAGCAGGAGTAGGCGCGGGAGCGGGAGCGGAAAGGGATGGAGGGCACCACAGCTGCCTAGCGCGCCCCACCCCCCCAGGCGCCCAGGCTCCCAAGCACCCAGGCCCCGAACCCGCACCGCATCGCACAACACCTCCGCTACGGCGCTTAGTATTCTTGTCTACTGCCCAACCCCCTTGGCCCCGGACCCGCGCCGCGCCGTGCCTCGGCCCCTCCGCTGCGGTTCTCCTCCCTTCACCCGCCGCCGCCGCCCAGCCAACGCCCCCCCATACACACCTGCACACGTCCTCCATGTTGTGCGCCTCATCGAAAATGAGCACCGAACCCGACACATCCAGACCCAGCGCGGCGCGGACCTGGCAGGGCGGGCGCGGGGTGGCTTATTTTTGGAATCGTGGGAATCAGTGCAATGCCGCCGCCCACTCATGCCTCCTCGCCCTTTGAACCAGAAACCTTCCTTTCCACCCCCACCCCACCATGCGCCGTACCTCCTCCCTCCCTCCCTCCCTCCCTCCCACCAGCGGGTCCAGCAGGTACGAGTACGGACAAAACACCAGGTCGGCGGTGAGCGCCAGATCGCGAGCGGCAAAGTAGGGACACATCTTCTGGCGCATGCACGCATTCGACAGCTCCTCAATGTCGTGTACCGTCGGGGCCTGGAAGGGATAAGGCGAGGAGGAGGCGGGACGGAGAGGGCGGGAGAAGGGACAGGAGAGGGAGGGGAAGGGAGGAGGAGGGCCGGCGTGGGAGGGGCGGGTGTGAAAGGGGCGGAGTGGGGAGGGGGTGAGGGCGGGGAAGGAGCGGAGAGGGTGGTTTTGGGTGGTTTGGGACGGCTGCCGCCCCGGCATAGGACAGCGTCAGCCTCAGGGACAGGACGGCACAGCACAGCACAGCACAGCATGAAACGCGGATCAGCCGTGTAACTAAATACCCCGCGTGTCTCGTTCGAGCCGACCCACACCCTCCCTGCGCCCCGCGCCCACGTCATCACGATCCCCCACCCGCCTTCCACTACCGGACCACCTGCGCCCGCCCGCCAGCCCCGCCCCATCCTCCACCCCGGCCCCAACACACTTCGGGCTGCCTGGTGCCGCCTCTCCCTCCGGCCCTGAACCTGCAGCCGTGCGCCTCCTCCTTCATCAGCCGCTCGCACTCCTCGTCCACGCGGCCCGTCTTCTTGACGGCTTTGTTGATGCAGTAGTGCTGCTTGGCGGCCTGGAGGGTTCGGCGCCAGGTGCGGCAGGCGCCCGCAAAAGGTCGCGCGAGGGACAGGGAAGGCCGCGCGAGGGACAGGGCAGACGTCGCTAAGTCACTGTCCTCTTTGGACAGAGGCATCCAGCGGTGGTGGGGAGAGAGGGTGTGCGTTTGTGAGGGAGGGAGGGTTCCTCACCCGCCCTCTCGCTCCTCACATTGCCGGGCTTGCTAGGCAGACCCGCCGCCAGGGCTTGCCTCTCCCCTTTTTCCGCGCCTGCCCTCCCCCCACGAAGGCCACAGACCGGCCTCTTACCAAGATCGCCATGCTGGGCGTGTAGCCGGAGCGCTTGAGCTCGCGGACCACCTGCGCGATCTGCGAGTGCGTACGCGTCGCAAAAAAGATCTTTGGCAGCTTCGGCAACTCCTGCTCGTCGTCGTTGTCGTTGTTGTCATCCCCTTGGAGGTCACCCCGGCTGCGGTCAGACCCCGGCGAGTCGGCGGCGGGGGAGCTGGCACCGGAATCGGCAGGCGAGCGCTCTGCACCAGCGGGCGCCGCCTTGGCCCTTGTCCTTTGCTTGCCCTTCACCTCGGCGGTGTTAGAGCCGCCCCCGCCCGGCTTGAAGTCGTCGTCGTCGTCGTCGGATGAGGAGGAGGCGGGGAGGCCGTAAGCGCCCGTGGCCGGTTGCGCCTTGCCGTCTTTCGCGGCCCCCGCCCGCTTATGCTGCCGCTCGGCATCGCCGCCGCGCGCCACGCTGCGCATCATCCTTGCTTTGGCCAGGTCCTCAATCTCCTTCTTGCGCTTGGCGTGCCAAGCCAGCGCGGCGCACAACAAACTGAGCGTCTTGCCGCAGCCTGTTGGGGCCTCCAGCAGCGCGTTGCCCTGCTCATCCAGCGTCCGCAGCATCTTTTCCATGAAACTAAACTGGACGCCATAGGGCTGGTGCGGGAAGTCAACATCGTAGCCGCGGATGCAAAACCTCATTGATGTTGCTGAGCAGACCTTCACGCCAAATCGGATCACCAGGCAACTAAAGCTTAAATTCACAGGCTCTCGGGCACAAGATGGGCTCAAAGTAGCAGTTATGCAGGTGCAGAGGCTTGTGCTCGCTGATTTGTTGTGGGCAGCGCGCGACAGCTACTCGAACTCGGTGCCATTCCAACCGCGACGGCGGCATAAATACAGGCACAACCACATAACAACTATATGTTTTAAGCAATTTGTAAAAGGAGGCAAGCACTTCGCGGATGCTCTCTCCCTAGAATTGCAGCTGTCAGGATTGCTCGTACCTTTGTCCTTCCTTGCTCCCAGGGCGCCAAAAGCCCCCTCGATCAGAGACGTTCACGCTGAACTCCCGCTCACTCCAAGGAAGGATGATGAACTGCATCGCCGGTAATGTATCTGTTGCGCGTATGCGGCCCCCCAGCACTGTCACCTGATCCATGTCATCCACCTCCGAAACGGCGGGCGGGAATTTCCCTCAACAGCTCCCGCCATGGAAACCCACACACACAGCGCGGCCGCAAGAAAACCCATAACGACAAGGGAAAACGAAGACAGTGCGTGGAGATTAGAGTCCGATCATGAGTTGCCTGCCAACTGTGCTGAGCTTCCGGTATGCCGTGCTACGCACACCGTGACAGCCGAGGCTGCGAGCAGTTCCTTCGCCAGTCCCACTTTGAAAGCCGCTGTGGGACGGACCCGCACGCGGATTCGATGCACCATACAGCATCGCACGTCGTCCTCTTGTGTCTTCGCCCGCAGCAGCGCGCCTGCCATGGCCTCACGCTCACCGATGTGTGGTGTCCGACTTCAATACGGGTCCGTTGAATGTCTTTCCCTGCTGGCGAAGCCACCGAAACGCACATGCGCCTGGCCGCATTGGGACGTGTGACACCATTGTGTACGATGTTAGAAAGTGGAAGGTGGGGCCTGTAGTGGAAGGTGTGTTCGCCGCTGCGCAGCGCCACAAATCTGGGACGGGGCAGTTGTTCCTCTGCGCCAGAGAGGGACAGACCGGCGCGGGACGGGGGACCTTGACGGTGACGGCCCGCCGCAACTCGCTCTCCCGGGCAGTGTGGGAGCCCTGCAAGCTTTTGCCCTTTTGCCGCACGCCAGGCAAGTGGCTCGGGCAGTGGCGCCCAAACAGCACCAACTCGGCATCCTTCTGGGTCCACTGTGATACGAACGGGTGCACTCAAACATCGGCAAAGCATGGGCCTCCCTTCGTTGTCATCGCTGTGTATACGCTGTTGCCACAATGGGACGGCTGCAGGCGTCTCCCTCACCAACACCAGCCTACCCTCCCGAAGCTCCGCAGTCCACAACAAACACTACGTGCAAAAACACGTTTAATTGCACCCCAACCCGATCATGGCGCCATCTGCCCATCGCTTCTGGGCATCAGCCACGCCGGACCCAGGCTCCGATCATTCGTCAATAGGGCTGCACAGGCCTAGCATGCATGCCCTTGCACACGCAGCAACAGAGAGAAATGTAGCCCCGAACCATGTGGTGGGAAAACTGTTTTCACCGCTTCTGACAAAAGAGTGAGGCAATGACCCCTCATGACACCGGCTGGCGGTACGCTGCAGTGAAAGCTCATACCGCCATGCCACCCTGGCATAGTCATAACAGCTATGCGCTGGCTACGTAGTAGGGGCGTCGAGCCGTGAATCGATGTCTAGCATTGTGGACCTGTCTGCGCAAGCCTGGTCAATTGATCTGCGCAAGCCTCCCGAATGGAAGCAGCGTGCGTGACGGGCCTCATCACGGTCAGAAAGGTGCCATTTGGGGAAGCGAGCCTGTGCATCCCAACCGTGTCGTACTACTCTCAACGTATGCCCGAGGACGTGGGCCGGGACCGCGCGGCTAAAATTATAACAAGGCAATCTTAACTGGTACCCATTGAACCGTGCCCCACAACAACGTGAGCCATTTGGGACTCCGAGCTCACCTAATCCGCCAAATTTGCCAGAGCTGGAACCAAATATACTTTCATAATGCTTAGGTGATAATCTATCATAATACGCAAAAAAACGGCGTAAGGGCTGGGTCGTGGTACCTTGCCGGTACCCGGCGTGGTGGGCCATACCGCATTGCACCGTTTAGTTTTTGCACGTAGTGAAACAACCAGCCCGCCACGCCGCTCGTGCCCACTGCCCCACCGCTTCCCGCACCGCCCTCCGCCCTTCACAACCCGGCGCCACCCAATACACGCCAGCGCCATCTCCGTTCCTTCGCTGCGGTACCTTCTCTCTTACCCCCATACACGCGCACACACGCACACAGCCGCCTCACGCTGCCCCCACCGGCGCCACCCGGCTGAGCCCCAGCATCAGCCGCAGCGGGTGTTCTCGGGGCAGCCTCAGCACACTGGCCGCTGTCGCCATGGCCACCCGCGGGCTGGAGCGCAGCCAGGCCGCCTCCTGCTGCAGACGCCACAGCGCAGAGCGGCTGGTGTGCCACCTGCGCGGCGTGGATTTGGGGGGGGGGCGCGGGGAGGGGAGGGGAGGCGTGTGTGTGGGTTTTGGGGACGGTGTGGATGTTTAGGGTGCGGTGTTGTTCGGGGGGGGGGGTTATCCGCGTAGGGGAGAGGGGGGGGGGGTCGGCGTATTTCAGGGGCGCGATACGGTTCGAGCGAAGTGCGTCATTAATACTCGGTTGCAGCAGCCAGCCCTGCCGCAAGCAGCCTGCCCCGTGTTTTTAAGAGCCGGGGCCGGCGCATGGAACGGGCGCGGCCGGCAGAAGGTGTGCTCACCGCTGGCGAACCCCCTTCTCCGGTCCTTCCCCTCAAGCCTGCCGCTCCCTCTCCCCCCTGCCCTGCCCCTCCCTGCCCTGCCGCTACTCACTCCCTGCGCAACGACTCCAGGTGCACGGGTATGTGGGGTGCCAGGTACAGCGACAGCAGTGACGCCGTCTCCGCATCCATCGCCAGTTTGGCCTCAGCCAGATCGGCGGCCAGCAAAGCCGCATCGCTCTCGGGCTGGGGCTGGGGCTGCTGTTGGGACTGTGACTGTGACTGGGGCTGGGGGTGGGGTTGCTGCTGTTGATGCGGTTGCGACGGCGTTGGTGACGAGGGCGAGGGCGAGGTGGCGGCAGCGGCGGTGGCCGGGGTGGCGGCGAGGCCGGACGCCGGGCCGGGCGCGGCCGCCGCCGCCGCCGCTGGCGCAGGCGCGGGCTGCTGGCTGCTGCTGCCGCTGCTGCTGGCGAAGTGGAGCGCGTTGGCGAACGTCCTTGCCGCCTGCTGCACGGAGGGTGCCTGCGGCGAATTGGGCAACGGCCCCGGAGGGGTAGGGGGGCAATGGCGGTAGGGGACCTCGAGCGGACGAGTGGAGTTAGCTGGCTGGCGGAAAGCGGGAAGCAGGTGGGGGTTGGGGTTGGGCGTTGGGGCCACGGCAGGGCGGTAATGGCGGTAAATGCTGGCATCCCGACGGCGGGCGGCCAGCAGCAGAACCCTACAGAGGCACTGACCCACCGACCCACGCCTCTTCCCACCGAGCACCGACCCGGCAGGCCAGCCCTCGCCTGCCCGCGTCTCTACCCACCACCGCCTCCTCCTCCCCGCAGAACCCACCACCGCCTCCTCCCCCCCCCGCAGAACCCACCACAGCCTCCTCCCCCCCTAAGAACCCACCACAGCCTCCTCCCCCCCTAAGAACCCACCACAGCCTCCTCCCCCCGCTAGAACCCACCACCGCCTCCTCCCCCAGCAGAACCCACCACCGCCTCCTCCCCCCGCTAGAACCCACCACCGCCTCCTCCAGCGCTCCCGCAATGCCGTCCAGCACCGAGTGAGCAGTCGCCAGCAGCGCCGCCGCGTCCTGATCTCCCCCAGGCGGCTCGTCCACAACGTACTCGGCCCTGCGCCGTACACGTGCGTGCGGGTAAACCGGCGTTTCACTGCGGGGTGGTACGGCAAGTCTCGGGGGAGAGATGAGCAGATGACAGAAGCGATGGCGCCTGACCGGTAAGAGCGGTAAGAGAGGTGGCGCCGTGTACCAGCCTCCTCACACCTGCCGGCGACGTTGAGGCCATAAGTCGCCGGCAGCACGCCCAGGTCGTCGGGCTCGTAGCTGAACCTCACGCCGCCCTCCAACAGGACCATCACGTCGCCCGCACCGCCCTCCTCCGCGGCCTGGTAGCTGCATGCGGACCGGGGAGGTGCATGCGGACCGGGGAGGTGCATGCGGACCGGGCAAGCAAGGGTTTGGGTGTGTGTGTGTCGTTACAGTATCTGACCGGGCCCTGACGCTGGCCAAGGGCTGTAGTAACCCAGCCCCGACGGAAAGACCGCCTGGGCAGATGCAGGAGGAGGCGGGGCGGGGACGTGTCCCGGGGCATGCGGAGGCAGGGGAGGGGGATCCAGAGTGGCCGGATGGACTGGATGAGGTTCAAGTGGATGCAACCCACCCGCCTGCAGCTGCTGCCCCCCCCCCGTCTCCCCTGCGCAGCTTCTTGAGCCCCACCCACACTGGAAGTCTGGAAACAACCCACCCACATTGCGTGTGAGTCACCGGTCAGCCGCACCCGCCCGCACCCCCCACCCCCCACCCGTCTCCTTCCCTTCGCTGCGGTATCTTATTTTTACCACCCACCCCACCCGCGGACAACCCACCGCGATCACCGCGATCAGCCACTCATGGCCCTCTCCACCTCCCCCGCCCCCTCCCCCGGCACCCCCCACCCCACCTGCCCCCGCCCCCGCCCCTTCTTTATACCCCCACCCCACCTGCGCACCACCGCCGTGGTCCCCATGCCCCGCCAGCACAGCCCGAACGCGGCCCCCTGCTGCAAACAGGACCTAGCAAGCAGCCGGTAGCGCTTCTCGAAGACGCGCAGCTGCGAAAAAAGGGGGAAGGAGGGGGTGATATCTGATATGCTCCTTTACCGTATATAACAATGCAAAAGAGGGACAGGGTGTGATATGCTCCTTTATATAACAGGAGGGAGGGGACGGAGAAGGACGGGGCGCAGGACACCGCGGGGCCCCCCTGCCCCCACCTCTCACCTGAATGGTCTGTCCGGGGAAGAGGATGACCCCCTGCAGCGGAAACAGCGGCAGCCCCGTCAAATCAGAGCTCAGAGCCGCCAGCGCCGCCGCCGCCTCTCCATCCTCGCTGTCCTCTTCCCCCTCCTCCTCCCTCCCCTCCTCCACCTTCTTCTCTCCCTCCCCCTCCTCCTTCTCAGCAGCAGCAGCAGCAGCAGCAGGAGGAGCTGCCAGCAGGGCGTCCCGCCTGCCCTCCATCCCATTTCTGCCTTCCGCAGCCGCCGTCGCGCCCAGGCCGTCCATGCTGGTGGCGGTGCTGGTGGTGGTGGTGGTGGTGGTGGGATGGCGGCCTGTTCCCGAGATGGTGTGTTGCAGGTGGGATAGGGCGCTGTGCGGGTCGGTGGTCAGGCTGGGCGGCAGCTGCACGGCGGCAGGCCACCAATAGAAGGGATTGTCGGGGGCGGGCGGGAAGGCGGTGGCGGGCTCGGGGCCGGTGGGCGGGGGCGAGATGGAGGCCAGGGTGGAGCCCTGAGGGGGGTGAGGGGAGGGGGGTGTAGGGGAGGGGGGTGAGGGGAGGGGGGTGAGGGGAAAGGGGTGTGTGCGTGGAGGGGGAGAGGAGCGTGTGATGAGAGATACACGGCGTGTGTCTATGTGTGTATCAGCGGGGCAACACAAACAGCCCCGCCCCCCAAACAGCCCCCAACGGCACGACCCCCCGAACACCCAGCTGTCCCTCGCCACGTGGATTCCCCCCCAGCTGCCGCCCATCCCTGCCCCAGATCCGGCAACCGCAATCCTCCGCCCCCTCCTCCCTTGCCTCCTTCCCTTCCGCCTCCCGCTCCTCCGCCTTGTCCTCCTCGCACCCCGCATCCCACCCGTCCAGCATCCCCCTGTCCCCCCCAGCTCCTCACCCAGAGCGCCACATGGTGCAATTGGTCGGTGCCCAACACCAGCCGTGCCAGCGAATCGCTCGAGGAGGCGTCAAGCCGACGGCCCACCGCCGGCGGCGGCGGCGGCGGCGCTGCCGCTGCGGTCGTCGCCTCCTTGGGGTACACCGCCAGCAGCGCCCCGCCGCCGCCGTGCACTTGGTCGCCAAGGATCAAGTACGGCGGTTTTACGCCGTCGAGTACGGCAGCCAACGCCTCCGCCTCCGCCGCGCCGTCTTCGTCGTCGTCGTCACTGTCGTCGTCGCCGGCGACGGCCGCGGCGGCTTGGGAGGTCCTTGGCGGTGCGGCGGCTTCGCCGGCGGCGGATCGGCGCCCGGCGGCGGCGCCCGGCAACCGCCGTCGCCTGCCGCCGCCGCCGCCGCCTGCACCGCCGCTACCCCGGCTTGTGACACCGCTGTTGTTGCCGCTGCCGCTGCTGCTGCTGGTACTCGCCGTTGCGCTACCATCGCGGTCCAATAGCATTCGTTGGAAATGGCCCTCTGGCGGTGCGGTGCGGTGCGTTGCGGGAGGCACACGGTTTGTTATTACGGTACGGCTGACCGGGGCGGCTCCCTCACTCTCTCCCTCGGGGAGAAGCACCACTCACTCATTCACTCGCTCGCTTACTTATTACACTCGCTCACTCACTCATTCACTCGCTCCCTCGCTCGCTCGCTCACTCACCGAACTCCGACGACGACGACGGTATCGCGCCAGCAGCAGCGGCGGCGGCGGTGGTGGTGGTGTCGTCACCGCTGCGCCCGATGCCGTACGATTCGGCTTGCGCCGCGGCGGCGGCGGCGGCGGCGCCGCCGCCCCCCGCCGTCCTGCTGCCGCCGCCGCCGCCAGCGGCGGCGGCGGCGGCGGCGGCCCCGCCGGGCCCCACCAGCACTAGTCGCCGATCCCTGCCGCCCAACTGCCGGGCCGCCACTCCCGTCCCAATGCAGGAGCCCGGGAAGAGGTTCTGTGGGGGGTTTTAGGGTTTTAGGGTTTTAGAGGTGTTGCGTTTCGGCTCGCCTCATTACGTTGCATGGAGAGTGGAATGAGCAGGGCAGGGAATTCGAAGCACGCGGGGGGTGGGTAGTTCCGCGGAACGCGCGGGTGGGGCCTTGCAATGGCGCGCGGGCGGGGCCTTGCAAAACCGGTAATGTAAAGTGCGTCATTGGCACCGGCAGCAGCCCGCTAGGGCAAAAGCGTGGGTGTGGGTGGAGTGGTGTTGGTGGTGCGTTCCTAGTTTGGGGGGGTGGGCCCCCATTGAAAAGATGCCCGCCGTCTGAGCCGCAAATTTGATCTTGAGACGGGCCTTCACAACATCACAAGGGGTTGATTAGAGGTGAGGCCGCAGCGGTAAGATGGAGGCCATGTTGGCCGGCAAAGGGAGGTAGCGGCGGGTCTGTCGAAGGTGGGCGGTGGTGCGGTGCGGTGGTGGAAGGTAGCAGTAAGTGTTCGGGCGACCGCGACGTCGAGGGGCCTGCTTCCCGTTTCGCTCTGCAATGCGGCACTTGCACCCAACACCGCGCCCCGATCCGACCCAAATCAACCACGTCCAACAAAAAATGCAACTACATTCAGCCAAAATGGGTTTTTTCGGTTGGTGCCCGGTGTACATCCGTACAAACCGTGTCGTACCTCCAGCCGTGTCAGCAGCTCCACTGCCAACGAGTCGGCGCCCGCCAGCAACAGAAAGGCGGGCGGTCGGCGCCCCTGGAGCGCCTCAGCAAGGTACGGCAGGCGCGGCAGGGAGCTCTGTAGGCACACATACACACACGGGGGACACGCGGGGACGGACCCTGTTGCTCGTATACCGGTGCGTGGGTTAGGGCATCTGCCGGAGTTTTGGCAAATGCTCCACTCTCCCAACGAACATCCCCTTTGCTCTTGCACTGTGGCCGCACGGGAATACATCATTCACATTTGAGCACGCGGGGCCGGGCGGGCGGAAGGGCCGGGATTTGGGTCTTAGTAACCAGTGGGTGCTGGGTGGCCTGGCGCTGATGGTAGTAACGCTTACAGCGGGCGCCATAACGCCCCCCGAAGGATCGTTCGGACGGTATCAAAGCCGGTGGTGCTGGTGGTGGTGGTGGTGGTGACTTTGGGGGCTGGCGTTGGTGCCAGTGGAGTGGGGTCTGGGGTGGCAGGAGGTTCATCGGTGGACCCTCCCCGCGATGAACCGCGAGCCGCGAGCCGCAAGCCCACCCAACCGCACCGCGCTCCAACGCCCACCGTTTCGCAGCGGATAGCGCGCGCTTCGTGGTACGGCAGGTGGGCGGCCGCCAGCGTCACGTGGAGAAGTGGCGGGCGCGACGACGGCGACGACGACGACGACGACTCGCCGGCGGCGGCAAACGCCGAAGGCGTGGGCGACGCCGAGCCTGCTTCCCCGCCACCTACGGCTGCTGCTGCTGGTGGTACTGCTGCTGCTGCAGCAGCAGCAGCAGCAGCTCGTCGCTCGTCCGGCAGCCTCTGTCGGGAGCTGCAGCCTGGCGGGAGGACAGCCGATCAGGCGGGCAGGCGGTAAGGAAGGGGAACCACAGCGAGATGCGGGCGTGTGGGGGCGTGTGCGGGCGGGTTGCCTCCGTTCCACGGCTGCGGTTCGTGGTTCGTGGTGCTTACCCAGGAGCGGCGTGTCCGGTCCCAGCTGGCCCGCGAGTGCCTCTGCTAGCGCCTGTACCGCGGGGCGGGGGAGGTCCAGGGAGGGCAGGGCCACCAGGGCGGAGGGCGGCCGCTGAGACCCCAAGGCCCCGCGGACCGCCAGGAGAGCCACCTGCGGCACGTAGTGATGTGTTGTGTTGTGATGTGTTGTGTTGTGTTTTGTTTTGTTGTGTGGCTCGGGTGGCAGTGAGTTATTTTTACTGTAGATCGGGATACTGTAGATCGGGAGAGGAGTAAAATGTGCAGGTGCGTGCGTGCATGCAGACGACGTAAGCACGCACCTGCGCCGCGTGCTGCGCGATCGAGGCCGTGGCGGTGGCGCCAGCGTCCTCCGCGGGCGGCGCAAAGGTGACGGTTGCGACGGCAAAGGAGTTGGGTCCGTCTTGGGCGCTCAGGACCGAGTGCAGTTGGGTGGTGCCGACGGCGGGGGAGGGAGCGGAGGAGGGATCGGCGCCCGAAGCCAGTCCTTCATGCTCCGACAGGGACGTCGATGCTGTCTGCAAGTTGCGTTGCGTGGCGGGTTGGCTTACAAGTTGACTTCGACGGTCGACCCTCATTGCCTTTTGGGTCACCCCGCGGCTGTGGACGTGAAGCGCGTTTGTCGATTCGGCATGCCGAGTCAGCACGATACCACACCTGGAGACGGCGCGGCTTTTGAGAGCCAAGCAGCTGTGACACCGCCCATCCCATGCGTCCACACAAAACATGGCCTCGGCGCTGCATCCCGATATACATGTGAGGCAAGATGTATTTAAATTCTGTAAGATTCAATACTCCTTTTCCGAGTAATCATTTCCGTGGCCATCATTTTCATCACACGAAGACACTGTGGTATTCCTTGCCCTGACTATAACGCCAAAAAGAAATCGATAGATTAGATTAAATAGAAATATATGTGATACAGGTACACATATTACATGGCCGCGAGTTTCGGACATGATTTCGGAGCGGAGCTAGACGCTCCGCCCTCAGGTCCCATATATTCTATGGTCCCTTTCCAAGGCCATGAGTCCAACAATCCATGCCTTTCAACTCTCTACGACGCGACATAACAATAGCGCGCAGATACTAGCGGACTGTGGAACCACGCGTACGGCGGGCGTTCGTACTTACTTTACACAGCTGTGCAACCCGCATTCAATATGCCCCATGCGCATCTGGGCCACGCCTACACAATCATCCGGTAACCTGATTTCCCAGGAGATCTCGGCTCCTCTCGGTCCGCTCCGCCGGCAAACGCCTGCAGTACGTAAGCCCTGCGCCATCTTGCGGCCAGGCCGTGCCTTATCTTTACGATCCCCAGTTTTCATGAGAAATCATCGTTCGTTACACACAAAGGGTACCTGCAAGCAATGAAAGCCGTCCTTATTCGGTAGGTAGGCCGGGTGAGGGCCGGCTACCACGAAAGCTATCGCTAAGGCCTTCATGCCCACAGCCTCGCAGCAACCACCCTATGTAGCTACAAAACCCGAAAATCACTCCTCCACGCCTTCGCGGACACCTTAACTGGCACCATGTGCCGTACCAACGCCCTTATGAGGGCACAACTCCTCTGAGTTCACAGAAAACCTTGGTTTTCTAGCGTTGCACTCAGAAAACCTTCAGTTCCCCACCCTCCGAGAACGCCGGCTTCCTCGCATGCAGCAACGCTGTCAAACAAGCTAACTACGGCGAATACGGCACTTGTGGATGTCTCACCGCAGTACCACGGCACCTCCAAAGCTTCGGGCTCCCTGAATTCCCAGCCCGAGACCTGCTTGCTAGCCCTGCATCCAGAGGAGCCTAATGACCGTCTCCCTGCAAAGTGTGCCAGGCATCCCTGCTAACCTCCCGAGTCCCGACCCGACCGACAACCAGTACTTCGTAACCATTTGTCGAAGAGCCGAACCGTTTTTTTCCTGAAACAGAAGAGGGACATCCCCTCAGCCGGGGGCCCCGCCTGCAGGCGAAGTCACTGCCTGCCGGCCTGCCTGCCTGCCGGCCTCGCTGCCATCGACATACAATGACGTGACGTCTCCTCCGTCGCCACCGCCGCCGCCGCCGCCCCCGCTACACATCACTGCCCCAGGCACAACCGCGCTGTAGCACTAAAAACAACAGCATCAATCCGCCCTCGGTTGCTTGGCCCGTTCACCCAATTCACCTTTAAACTCCCTCTCTGCGGTTGCTCTTTTCTCCTCTCCAGTCCCCACACAACCGGTTGGGTACGGCAATGCAGAAGAGCCGCAACAGGGTACGGCAATGCAGAAGAGCCTCAACAAAGTAACCGAAGAAGCGAACCGACCAAACAAACCTACTGGGATGTTCCTCTACGAGCCTTCCGCATTTGCAGCCGCACCCTCAGCCCGTGGCGGCGTCGCAGGCCCCGTCGTCACCGCTCCCGGGAGGGCAGTCGGCACATAAGGCCCCTGCAGCCCCGCCGCCGCCTCGCTGAGCCGCCACAGCTCCTCCGCCGCCGCTCGGTTGTGGCTCTCCGGGCTGCTCTCCGCCCGCGCGCCGCGGGAGAAGTACGCCCCCGTGACTTCGCCCTCCGCCTCCCCCACGCAGACCTCCACCACGCGCCGGCCGCCCTCCGGCACGGAGGTGGTGCCGGGCAGTAGCGGGAAGAGGTACTGCGGTGCGAGAAGGGGCATTCGGGTTTTAGGGTTTAAGGTTTTACCTTTACATTGGGGAATCAGGCAACGGGGAAGAAACAGGCGTCGCGAGCCGAGCACAGACCGTGTGAAGGCAGCCTGTGGGGCGGGAAGCGAGGACACAGAAGTGCGAAATAAAGGCGATAACGGTCTTGCTAAAGGGAAAAGATATGGATCTCACATTTCCTGGCAGGGCGGCTATGGGCCCTGCCGCCCATAGCCGCAGGGCGGCAGGGCCCATAGCTCTTTGACGGAGCTCCTTTGACCAACCGACCGCCCGACCGACCGGGTACAGCCGCCTGGGTGACTCACCTGGTACGCCATCCTCGCCAGCCAGGGCATGTCCCGCCCCAATGTCGTACCCGGCACCCAGCCAGGCGTCACCGCGTTGACTTTGACCGTCGGCGGCAGCAGCGCCGCCAAGTGGTACGCAAACCACAGGTTGTACAACTTCGAAATGCAGTACATCTGGAAACCCGTCGGCCGCGGCGGCGCCGACGGGGTGGCGGCCGCGGCGCCGCCGCCAGCGGCGCTGAGCAGCGTGAGCCACGCCGGCGATGCCAGCGGTGGCGGGCCGCCGCTGGCGGCGGCGCCGCTGGCGGCGGCGCCGGTGGCGCTGCGGTGGAGCTCCGACGACACCACCACAACGCGGGCGGCGGGGGCGGCGAGCAGCGCCGGCAGCATCAGATGTACGAGCAGGAAGTGGCCCAGGTGGTTGACCTGCGGATTTGGATTCCGGATCCAGTTGCGGATCGGGACTTTGTTGCGGGTCCGGGTTCGGGTTGGCGCCAGATGCGGGATTGGATCTGGGTCACAACCGCCGGGGACAGGATCCAGGATCCACGGTCAAACAAGGGGCTCCGAAGGGGCGGGGCAGGCAGGCAGATGTAGGGGCGCCTTCTCACGGAGCTCTCCCTTGGACATTGTCGCACGTCGCGGAGATGCACGAGCCAAAGCCGTTGCCAGCGTGGCGTTGTGGGGCGAGTGCCGCCGGCCGGCCGGGTCCACGGCGGTCCTCCCAGCCGGTTCAACCGCTGCCGCAGAATGCCCCCTCCGCCACGAACACGAAGGCACTCGGCAGGCTGCGGGCCAGCGGCGGGCAATCCCGCGACGTCGCAAGGACGCGCATATCGTACCTGCAGCGTCACCTCCTGGCCGTCCTCTGTACGCTCCAGGGGTGTGGAGCCTGCGTCCCTGGACCACACACCGGCGTTGCACAGCAGGACATCGAGCTTGGGATGGCGCGACAGCAGCTGCGCCGCGCCTCTCCTCACGCTCGAGAACGACGACAAGTCCAGCAGGGCTGACTCGACGGATGCGCCGTTAGCTTTGGCAACAGGCCTGTGTCCAAGGCGATAAGGGCGGCGAAGGTGGAATGCGTGATGCAGGATCGGGATGCCACATGCCAGGAAGAGGAAGCCCCGGCCCCGGCTCACGAGAGCGCGTCGACCGCCTTTTGAGCTTTGGCTGCATCGCGACATGTGATGACAACATGGTGGCCTCGCTGAAGGAGCTGCCTTGCCGCCTCGAACCCTATTCCTATATTCCCGCCCGTTATGAGGATGCGTCGGCCTACAACCATTTTGTAACAAGAAAACAGCTCGTAGGGTAGATTTTGTAAAAGCTTCTGCACTGCCTGTAAAGGCGTGGGCAAGCGTTTTCACTTTGGAACCAGGTACACTTATTGCGAACCCACGTCTTGCCACAACACCTGTATATGGCTTGCCTGTCAGACGGAATAAAATATTTGATGTCTGAGGCAAGTGAATGCGGCCGATGGCGGTTGGCGCCCAGCGGTTAGGCCGTACTGTTTGCGTTCAACGTCCAACGTCGACAGAACATGTTTGTGAGTTATGTACGGTTTGTTGGCCTTGATGTATTTCCTGGCAAGGATGTCGAACGCTTAGGTTTCGACCATGGTTTGGCCGCGCCTGTTACGGCAGCTGTGCGTGTTCCGTCCGCTTTTTGTCATGAGCAAACATGTGTCACATGGGCATTATTATTTACTAACTACCAATATTTTTTATAAATTGAATTTTTATTAAATTGTTGCACTTGGCTCCCGCGGTCCAAAGCCTTCGAAGGGGCCAATATAGCTATAGGGTATGGTAGGGCTGGTAGGGTATGGTTGCGGCACGCAGCGGGCCACTTGCTGGTGCATGGCAGCCGCAGACACGAAGGAAAGTGCGGCCGCGCGAAATGAGTTTTTAAGCCAATACTGCCAGCGCTCATGTCGTCAGATCTCTCCAGCGTCTCACGCACCCGCCCTTGCTTTCATCATTACATGCACCCAACAGCCAAGTAGTGGACGTCGTACGTACATAGCCGGCATAGCAAAATGGGTGCGCGCGTGTGTGGGGCTTCCGCACACATAGCAAGCAGAGATGTGCGTGTGGAGTGTTAGCAGTAATAATTGCGGCCAAGAAGTGCGATCCGATGCGGCCCGTAATAATAAGGTAGCGCGCTTTGGTGAGCTTGCTTATATTATGTATGACTAAGCAAGTCTATCTTAGGTTGCACAAGTGCAGCATGCAGCAATCTAGCTAGCTTCCCTTGCTGCTGTTAATACGTCCTTGCTTGTTGCCCCTTGTGCAGGGGAGATAGCGTTACGTGTAGTAGTTTTTATAGGTAAAAGTTCTGTATGTATAGGCTTGGGAACTTCGTACCTAGACGACCACGTACCTACGCACGTACGGGAACGAACGAACCGCCAGCAGCGAATCGGCACTTACTAGGGAGTCGAGCCACATGAAGCTCTTGTCGATACCCATGGGTCATGGGTACACAAGCAAGGAATTTATTTAAAAGAATGCAATAGATAGCGAATTCGGCATTTATAATTATCGGGGACCTGATTACTAATGTATGTATATATATGTATATACATAATAGGGGTGTTTCTATGGCTTTTGGTTCCGGGCGTATCTACCTCGTACATAGAATGCGCGTAGAATCCGTACAGGGGCCGTTTCTATGGACCTCCTGAAACCATAGTGGAACCGATGCAATTTTGCACCTATTGCTAGGATCAATCTTATGGAGTTGTATCATAAATTTAGGACACTCCGTTAGAGCTATCGGCACCGCGAACCCACGCCGATATAAGGATGGCTCCCACAAACGAGCAGGTCATTGCCCTGCTTATGGACATGATCCAGTACAGACTCCAGATGTTCCCAGAAGTCCGAGATTATCATTCTGACACGGCGCGTTCAACGAAAAGGAACCCCAGTTGTTCATGGTCTAGTGATGGCTTGCAAACGCGCCCTCGCATGAGGCTAATATGCTATGACTTGATAACTTATAGTATAAAGCAAGACATCTATGAATGCCTCTGAGAATTGCACATTTCCATGCTAAGAAGCCGCTCCTTCTGAAAAATTAGCCTTGGGAGAAGCCCGCTTTTTTCCGAGTACATCGGTGGCCAAGGAAGCGGGAAAGTTGCAGTAATGAGCTCGCTCCGCTAGCTCCACTAGCTCCATCCTACGACTTCCTACTTTGCTACGGGCCAAAGTCGGCGTAGCAAAGTAGGAGAATTTTCCTACGGTACGGTGGGACGAGCTACCCCGTAGGTCCCCGTAGATTGTGGTTTCGGGCCCATAGAAACACCCCTAATAAATATCATATAAATTTATAATTAAAATATATACGCACGTGATCATTTCGTTTCCTCAATTAACCACGAATATGCATGACGTGCGTATGTAAGGACGAGCGCGCGCACCATAAGAACCGGTGCTACGGAAATGAAGTCGATGGCCGCAGCAAGAACGCACCCAACTCCCGACATGGTCATACTTGTCGTAATAAGGGGACACGTGCGTGATGTAATGCGTGGTCCCACCGAGTCCCACCCTTTTTAATTAGCGTGTTTGATCCGTCCCCGCTGCTGCCTTACAATAATGAGATGATGCAGGAATAATCACGGTGAAACATGGTGTGTGGTAAGAAACAGGTGGTGTGTGGTTGTTACATATATACAGTGGCGGGGCCCGAGGTATGGTGTGGGGCCCTCGCTGGCTCGAACAGGATGGAACAGACGGCTGATCGCACGGAGACTCTTCAGCATGCTTGCAGTTGTAGTATCTATCTGCACATCCATCCATCCATAGCCAGCAGTGCAACCTACCTTCCAAGCATCACCGGCCAACCCAGCATGACAGCACGCGAGCCAGAGGTTCCAGTGCCGTGATGCCCTTGTATCGCCCTTAACTAAACTAAATGTCCGTCATGCATGTGCCCTAAATAAAATTGTGCTCAACGTGGGCTCCGTGGGCTCCGCACGTAGTCAATCCAGCCAACAGTAGTCTAATCCACACAATGTCGTCCTAGTAGGATAGATAGTGAAGCATACATGAAGCAACCCTGCTGCCTGCTGCGCCCTGCCTGCTGCGCCCTGCCTGCGCCCTGCTATCTATCCACACAGCGGCCCAGATTGGACGCCGCGTCGAGTGCCTGCGTGCCCGCCTGCGCGCCCGCCATCAAAGCCCCTCATCACACAATCAGATAGCAGGGATGGTGCTGTCATCAAGCAATCATGGCGGGCAAGCAATACGCGCGATGGTTTCAGAGCAAGCGAGGCGGGGTCCGGTCCAAGCCGCTCCGCTGCCTCGGCAAGCAAGCATCCCACTTTCACCGCGACAGCTGCAGGCAGGGGCATCTAATAACGCCACCACTGCATGTCATCATGCTTTCAGCCTTTCACTCTCCGCGCGCCACGACCTCCTCAGCAAGCACTGCTGTAATGTATGTTGTACAACCGCAACCGCAACCCTCGGCGATGTATGTGGGAGCCACCACTGCTGTATGTACCACTGCCGGTGCTGCATGCGTTTGCGGTGCCGCCGGTGCCGGTGCTGCTGCTGTTGCATGAGTGCCCCCCCGCGGGTTAGTTGCAGCATCAGCTAGCGTCGTCAGTAGTGTCGGTGTCGCCGCCGACCGCAAGTAAGGCCCGGCAGCATACATCGCACCTCTGTTAGTTGATTAGCGCTGGGCCGGAAGCTTTTAGTTGCGCCCGCGGCGGCGGTTAGCCTCCCAGGTCCGCTGGAGGTACTGCTGGTGCATGAGCATGTCGTACTCGGGTGTCGTATCGACTACTGGCGCCATCGGCCTCGGCGCGCGCGGGTTGGTGCTTGCCGGCGGCAGGACACGGATGGCGGATGGCGGGAGCGGATGAACGACGTTCCGGGAGGGCTTAAAGCACGAGGTGATCTCTCCGAGGCAGGCCAACACGCCGCCGCCGATCTTCCGGAAGAACTTGAACTGGTCGCGGCGGCGGCGGCTGCGTTCTTCTGCTGCAGCGGCCGCTGCGGCGGCCGCCTGCAGAGCCGCCGCCTTGTGGGCGTTGGCGTACAAAATGCTCAACAGGGTGGGACGGACGTCAAGGTTGTCTGCGTCGTCATCCTCCTCTTTAGAGAAATCGATAAACGGCCATCTGTTTGGATCTTGCAGGTCTGGGTACACCATGTTTGTCGGGGAAGTAGCCGGTGTGGATAGGATGTGGTGACGACGGGTGGCCAAGATGCAGGCTCAGCCGTGGATAGCTAGTGTGTATTGCTGCTGGTGTTACGTACGGCTGTGTCACGCACAGACACGGTGAGTGCCCCTCGCCCCCAGGTGGTCTTGATCGACCGACCTACAGTGATGTTGTTGCGAAATACGAGGGCTTAAATACGTTATAATGTGGCCACCGAACGCACGACAAGTGTACGAACGAACGGTGATTTTGCCTCGGCATGACTAATAACAGTGACTAACTGCCGGACCGCGCGGATTGCGACGACAACGGACAACCGTGCGAGCGGAACTACACACCCGCAACGGTGCACCGTCAATTGACCTCATGAATACCTTCAATCACATTATATGGAACATGCATCTTTTCGACGATCGTCGAAACGATCGAACTGCATGCTTGAAGGTGCATGCAAGTAAGTTTCAGTAAGATGGTTGACTAATTCTTACAAATCGATCGAAAGCCACACAAAACAAAGTTCAGGCGGACTGCTTGATTGCATAGAAATCATTCACGCGTAGGACATGTTATTGTCAGTATTGTTTTGTCCGCACCGAAGGCAGGACCCCGGCGACGACTATCTACTTCGCCTGACTTCGCTGCCATCCAGCGGACAGACACCGGCGACCAAGCAAGGGTATAAACGCCAGAAACGCATGAAGTAATTTGGTTCTCCCTGAAATTTTAGAAAGTTAGCATCATTGAATCGTCCAAGGCATATAAGTCGCGAAACGTTTTTCTGTAGCCTAATAACCAGTCCTTCAGCCCAGCAGAGCGATGCGAGCGAGTCCCTTCATCTTCCCTTTGCTTCGACTATGCCCTACGGACCACAATCAAATAATTATTAACGAAGCCTGCATCGAGATCGTTGTCCGCGGAGCGATCGATCGAAGTGTGGAACCCTACGGGGTACAGCCGTACGTACCCTACAGCAGCCTACAGCTGTCGTTGCCAAAAAGCTGTAACCTAATGCATATGTATCTTAAAACCTATAAAATGAATTATTATATTTATGCAGATATATCATATGTGGATTCACCATGCATATAAATGCGATTGAATGTATGCGATAGGTCGGGCTGGGTGACATTATTATTTTGCCGACCTACCTACAACCTACTGCACTGCTTGATTGCCGCACTTGCTTGGTAGGCAGGTGAGGGTGCGTAGGTGCCGTAAGTAATGGTGCGATGCTATACTGTGAATAAAACATGCATCTCTGCAGCGACTCGACTGTCGTCAGCAACTAACCAGATTCTAATACATCGTGCAGCAGAGCCAGTGCATCTTCACGCACAGATGCAACTAGTTCGTACGTATTGGCACAATAATGCATTTATGTGTGTTACATGGGTGGGGCAAGGTAGGTCCCGTCAAACCGGCGATCGATCGATGCCGCCACGATCGACTAGCGAAGACATACACGCACGGCACGGCAACCCGCCGATCGACACCCAACTGCCTGCATGCGTTCGCCTGCTGGCACCGTGCCTACGTACGTACGTAAAGAAGATGCGATGCTTTTGACACCTACCGACGTAAGTTTTAGCGCAACCGCTGGATAGAGGAACGAATTAATTACATACGGAGGAGCTGGATAACATACAGCTACGTACATAGAGCCCATTTTTTACATCATTATTCACTTTGGAGCGGCCACGCAGGGACCCATTCATGCATGCTCCATCTTGCTAGCTTGCTAGCAGCGCAGTCGAAGTGCTGAGGTCGTCCTCCGTGCGTCTCTGCCTTGCCCTCCTAATCCCTGGCATCCCAATCAACGAGGCACAAGAGACCGGATACCATACATACATGGGACCTCCGGACCCTAGTCAACACACCGTGCACATCATCAGCCGAAATAGGATACACAGCAGACACCAACCACAAGCAGAAACAACATGACAAAGCCATCCAACACCCCGAGCTAGCCCAGCTCCTCACGATGGAGCGAGGGGTGGAAATAAAGTCTGTTACACAGCACGCACATATATACAGGAGGCCATCAGCCTAGGCTTCGCTGATACCATCCGAAAGGACCTACGCCCCCTTCTCAGCACCCTAGGGGCGGGCAGTGAAGCGGCCACAACATGCTGCAACGCACTCCACGACCACGCACGCTGTCCGGGCGCTCAATAAGATTGTGATCACCCGGCGGCAAATGGAACGCACCCCGCACAAGACGCAACAGCCAACGGGCATATAACTAACACATACTCGTTCTCAACCCCCACCGCGGTGGCGGGGGAGGACTGGGACCGGGGAAACCCGTCACCCCACCTCCTCTGCTCACTTAAGCCACGCCTCGGCCTCCGGTCGGGCGTATTATTACTATTATTATATTATTATTTAACACCACCACTGACATCATGCTTTCAGCCTTTCACTCTCCGCGCGCTACGACCTCCTCAGCACTGCTGTAATGTATGTTGTACAACCGCAACCGCAACCCTCGGCGGTGTATGTGGGAGCCACCACTGCTGTATGTACCACCGCCGGTGCTGCATGCGTTTGCGGTGCCGCCGGTGCCGGTGCTGCTGCTGTTGCATGAGTGCCCCCGCGGGTTAGTTGCAGCATCAGCTAGCGTCGTCAGTAGTGTCGGTGTCGCCGCCGACCACAAGTAAGGCCCGGCAGCATACATCGCACCTCTGTTAGTTGATTAGCGCTGGGCCGGAAGCTTCAAGTTGCGCCCGCGGCGGCGGTTAGCCTCCCAGGTCCGCTGGAGGTACTGCTGGTGCATGAGCATGTCGTACTCGGGTGTCGTATCGACTACTGGCGCCATCGGCCTCGGCGCGCGCGGGTTGGTGCTTGCCGGCGGCAGGACACGGATGGCGGATGGCGGGAGCGGATGAACGACGTTCCGGGAGGGCTTAAAGCACGAGGTGATCTCACCGAGGCAGGCCAACACGCCGCCGCCGATCTTCCGGAAGAACTTGAACTGGTTGCGGCGGCGGCGGCTGCGTTCTTCTGCTGCAGCGGCCGCTGCGGCGGCCGCCTGCAGAGCCGCCGCCTTGTGGGCGTTGGCGTACAAAATGCTCAACAGGGTGGGACGGACGTCAAGGCTGCCTGCGTCGTCGTCATCATCAGCCACCCAGGCGTGCCGCCGCCTGCGCGACACATCAGGCTCCTCATCTTTGGAGAAATCGACATGCGGCCATCTGTTTGGATCTTGCAGGTCTGGGTACACCATGTTTGTCGAGGAAGTAGCCGGTGTGGATAGGATGTGGTGACGACGGGTGGCCAAGATGCAGGCTCAGCCGTGGATGGCTAGTGTGTATTGCTGCTGGTGTTACGGTGTCACGCACAGACACGGTGAGTGTCCCTCGCGCCCAGGTGGTCTTAATCGACCGACCTACTCTACCGTGATGGTGTTGCGAAATACGAGGGCTTAAATACGTTACAATGTGGCCACCGAACGCACGACAAGTGTACGAACGAACGGTGATTTTGCCTCGGCATGACTAACAGTGACTAACTGCCGGACCGCGCGGATTGCGACGACGACGGACAACCGTGCGAGCGGAACTACACACCCGCAACGGTGCACCGTCCCCTAGGAAGTGCCTGAGAGTTAGGGCAAGTGCCTGATAGTTAGGGCATTGCATTGCATCATTGCACGGAATTGATGACCGAGAGGTCACCGGTTCGATCCCGGCCTTCGCAGAGGGCTGGGTGACCGATGGGGGCCCTGGTGTGGGAACGAACAGCAGGTGATCGCATGGCTCTTTAGCCATGTCCCTGTCCCCTGCACTGGTAGAACTCATCATGGTTGAATGTTCAAACAATGATGTGTCTGGCATATCTGGGAAGAATGCGTGCGGGTACCCAGATGTGATCTGAGTGAGACGGAGCCCAGACACGGAGTGGGTGGGAGAAGCAACCCATCTTAGTCAAAAAGGCGGTCACCGCGGTAATGGGCTGTACCCGCCGATGAGGCATCAGTCTGTTCCCTTAACCCACGCAAGGGCTTACGGTCCAGCGTAATACTTCTTCTTCTGCACCGTCAATCGACCTCATGGATCCCTTAAATCACATTATATGGAACATCCTGTCGACGATCGTCGAAGCGAACTGCATGCTAGAAGGTGCGTGCAAGTACGTTTCAGTAAGATGCATGGTTGACTAATCCTTACAAATCTATCGAAAGCCACACATAACACAGTTCAGGCGGACTGCTTGCATAGAAATCATTCACGCCTCAGACATGTTATTGTCAGTTTTTTTGGTTCGCACCGAAGGACCCCGGCAACGACTTCGCCTGACTTACTTCGCTGCCATCCAGCGGACAGACACCCGGCGACCGAGCAAGGGTCTCGACGCCACAAACGCATGAAGT
This sequence comes from Pleodorina starrii, assembly GCA_030267565.1. NCBI lineage: Eukaryota > Viridiplantae > Chlorophyta > Chlorophyceae > Chlamydomonadales > Volvocaceae > Pleodorina > Pleodorina starrii. The sequence goes on along the minus strand of BRXU01000023.1, from coordinate 971,326 downwards.
AAATTGGTTTTCCTTTAAAATTTTTAGAGTAAGCATCATTGAATCGTCCATGGCATATACGTCGCGAAACGTTTTTCTGTAGCCTAACCAGTCCTTCAGCCCAGCAGATAGAGCGATGCGAGCGAGTCCCTTGAACTTCCCCTTGCTTCGACTATGCCCTACGGACCATGCAAATAATTACGTGCTTTATTTTAAACCTTGTTAACGAAGCCCGCATTGAGATCGTTGTCCGCGGAGCGATCGAAGCTGAGACGAGCTAAGTGTGGAACCCTACAGCAGCTGCCTACAGTACCTGTCGTTGCCAAAATGCTGCTGTAACCTAATGTGTATCTGAAAACCTGTTGTAAAATGTACAAATAATTTTATGCAGATATATCATAATGTGGATTCTCCATATAAATGCGATTGAATGTATGCGATAGGTCGGGCTGGATGACATTATTTTGCCTACCCTACCTACAACCTACTGTACATACTGCTTGATTGCCTCACTTGCTTGGTAGGCAGGTGAGGGCACGTAGATGCCGTAAGTAATGGTGCGCATGTTTTACTGTAAATAAAACATGTCAGCAGCGACTCCACTGTCGTGCGATGCAACCAGGTGCAACCAGATCCTGATACATCGTGCAGCAGAGCCAGTGCATCTACCTATTCTTCGTGCACAGATGCAATCAATTCGTACGTATTGGCAGAATAATGCATTTATGTTTGTTACATGGGTGGGGTAAGGTCCCGTCGATCGATCGATGCCGCCACGATCCAGTAGCGAGCGAGCACACGGCACGGCAACCCGCCGATCGCTCGATACCCATCAGGGGAGATACCCAACTCCCTGCTTTCGCCTGCTGGCGCTCTGCCTACTGTACGTACGTACGTACGTACGTACGTACGGAAGATGCGATGCTTTAGGTTTGACACCGACGCCATTTTTAGCGCAACCGTTGGATAGAGGAACGAATTAATTACGGAGGAGCTGGATAACATACAGCTACGTACATAGAGCCCATTTATTACATCATTCGCTTTGGAGCGGCCACGCAGCGAGGGACCCATTCATGCTCCATCTTGCTTAGCTAGCAGCGCATGGCAGTCGAAGTGATGAGGTCGTCCTCTGTCCCTGCCTTGCCAGCCCGCCCGCATGCACCGACCGACACCAGCAGACCGGATGTTTCCCACTGATGCATCCCCTAGGAAGCGCCTGAGAGTTAGGGCACTGAATTGGTGACCAAGAGGCCACCAGTTCGATCCCGGCCTTCGCAGAGGGCTGGGTGACCGATGGGGGCCCTGGTGTGGGAACGAACAGCAGGTGACCGCATGGCTCTTTAGCCATGTCCCTGTCCCCTGCACTGGCAGAACTCATCACGGTTGAATGTTCAACGATGATCTGTCTGGCATGTCTGGGAAGAATGCGTGCGGGTACCCAAATGTGATCCGAGTGAGACGGAGTCCAGACACTGAGTGGGTGGGAGAAGCAACCCATCTTAGTCAAAAAGGCGGTCACCGCGGTAATGGGCTGTACCCGCCGATGAGGCATCAGTCTGTTCCCTTAACCCACGCAAGGGCTTACGGTCCAGCGTAATACTTTCTTTCCCACTGATGCGCCGCCCATCCAACCGGCAGCTAGCGTATCACTAGATACATAGGATAGCCGCCAGCAGCATTAAGCCATTCATACACTCGGCAGGTATCGCTGGACACGCACGTCCACGCGGGAACGAAACGAAAGACCCACGCAGTCATTAAATGTCTTCGCGGTCATAAACCCAGTCGTCATTCATGAACTCAGTCATAAATGGCTATAACCCCAGCCAGTCATGCACGTACGGCAGTCATGCTGTTTAGTACACAGTAGCGAGCCCATACGGATAGATTGATCGGGCGGCGTCGGGCGCCTGCCCGCCTGCTGATGCATGCCCGCCATCAAAGCCCCTCGATCGCACAATTATATGCTCGCTCCTGTATATCGGACATGACGGGAAACGAAGACGAGCGAGCGATGGCTTTAGAGGGGTCAAGTGTTTGCTGTGTGGCATGCATCCTGCTGGCGCGAGCATCCAGTTTATTAGGAGCTACTCGCTTCTGCCGCGGCGCAGATCCTGGTCCAGCTGCTGGAGGAAATTCTGCAGCAGGAGCAGCTCGTACTCGGGCCCCGCCTCCACATCTGCGGCCTCCATCCTGACCGGCGGCGGGTTGGTGCTTGCCGGGATGCTCTCCTTATCATCGTTATCTTGAGAGATGGCGCCAGGCAGGGAGGCGCTGAGCGGACGAACGACGTTCAGGGAGGGCTTAGGCGAGGTGGCGCCAGGCTGGGAGGTGTTGATAAGCGGATGAACGACGTTCAGGGAGGGCTCAGGAGAGATAACGCCAGGCTGGGAGGTGTCGAATGGATGAACGACGTTCAGGGAGGGCTTAAAGCACGAGGTCACGCCACCGAAGCACGCGATCACTTTCCGGAAGAACGGGATCTTGATGCGGCGGCGGCTGCTGCGTCCTGCTGCTGAAGAGGCCGCTGCGGCGGCGTAGCGAAGAGGTCCCGCTTCCTGCACGTGGCCGTCAAAGTGTCGCTCCCATTCGGACGAGTGACTCGGCGTCAGCGGCTCCTCGGAGTCAGCCGAAAACTCGCTGACGGTTACGCAGTCACTCGCCAAGCTGCTGAAGCTTTCCAGCAGGTCTCCTGCTGAACCGCAGGTGTCGCCCCCTGCAAGTTCGTCTGAGATGATGTTGTTGAAGTTATTGCGTGCGTCAGAGAACACCGAGCGCGACGGTGTCTCCTGCTGCTCCTGCTGTTCAGAGAAAGCGATATACGGCGAGAACTTCGCGTCGATCTTGCTCTGGTGCACCATGTTTGTCGAGAAAGTAGCCGTTGTAAAAAGATAGGATGTGGTGACGACGCGTGGCCAAGATGCAGGCTCCGCTATGGAGATAGTGTGAATTGTTTTCCGGCTAGCTGTGTATAGACACGGTGCCCGAGAAGGACTTTACCTACTCTGCCGTGATTTTGTTAAAACATACGAGGGCTTATATACATAATAATTAGGCAAGCGAGCGCACGACATTAGTACGAACAGCGGTGATCTTGCCTCGGCGGCATGACTAATAGTGACTAAACGGACTGGCGGACTGCGACAACCATCAGCCCCCAACCGCGCGAACGGAACAACATGCGTACATGACCACACGGCCACAACGGTGCACCGTCGATTAACTTCGTGGATAATTTATCACATTTTATGAGCATCCTGCCGACGAAACGAAAGGTGCGTGCAAGTAAGCTCCGGTTGGTTGACGAATCCTTACAAATTGAAAGCCGCACAAAGCTCATACGGAATGCTTTCATGGTACTTATACACATATTATTTTCAAACGTTTTTGTCATCTCTGAAAGGACCGGGCGACGACTTAGCTGGCAGACATATGTACACTGGCAACCGAAGCGATTGAGCGAGAGTCTCGACGCGCGCCACACACGCACGTGCGAGGTGTGAGTTGCTTTCCATGACATGATAGGTTTATCTTTATGAATTGTTTAAGGTATATTGATGTCGCCTAGCAAGTCCTAACAAGCAAGCTCAGAGAGGCTCAGAGCGAGCGAGTCCCCTTGACTTCCCCTTGCTTCGACCACGTCCTTCGGACCATATTTGTTATGTGATTTATTCCTAAAATTTCATATATAACCAAGCTTCCATTGAGATCGTGGTCCGCGAAGCGAAGTTTGGAACCCGCCCCTTTACCAAAGTGCATGCTCTATCCTGACCTGCTGTATCCCAAAACCTGTAAAATATTGATGAATTTATGCAAGCATAAAAAGGCGCTTAAATGCGCTAGGTTGGGCTGGATGACATTTTGCCTTACTTGCTTGATAGGCAGGTGAGGGAAGCTGCCTCACCTGCCCTTCACCTGCCAGGTGAAGGGAAGCAAAGCGGCGATGTAGCCACGCACGATATATACGCACGATTGCACGGTAACCCGCCACCGACACCCAACTCCCTGCTGCTGCGTACGCCTAGCGCCCTGTCTCCGCGCGTCGCCCCCACAGCCTCCCCCACACCCCACACACAAACACACACAAACGTACGTAAAGAAGATGCGATGCTTTACTTTGACACGCATGTATTTTTTTAGCGCAGTCGTTGGATGGAGCCCATTTACATCATTTGTTCGGAGCGAGCGGCCACGCAGGGACCCATTCATGCTCCATCCTAGATAGCGAAATATCAGCGCAGTCGAACGCAGTGATGAGGAAATCCTTCCCGCATGCACCGATCGACCCCAGCAGATCGGATGTATGCCACTGATAAGCCGCCCAACCGGCAGCAGCTAGCATATCACTAGATAGATAGGATAGCCGCCAGCAGCAAGGAAGCCAATTACTCGATCGGCAGGTCTATATAACATCTAACAAACACACACACACACACATATCTGGACACGTCATCATCTATCTGCCCATGATACCCGTCCGCAAATGATATATAGCAGCCGACATGCGATGGAGAAGTGCGTTTCCGCAGATAATAAACGGACACGAAGTCGGACGCGGCGGCATCCGTCATCATCAACACCGACCCCATAATAATTAACGAAACATGCATTGATAGATTGCTTGGTAGGTAGGTGGTGTGGCCGTCTGTTGCTTGCTGCCGGCTGTATGTATGTGCGTATCGTATTGCTTGTGCCTTGCTTGCTTGCTCGGCTTACGTGCGCGACGACAGAGCCTGACGCAGACAATCCGAGATCTGTGGATGGATGGAGAACGGGCGCGGATTATTGCATGGACAGACGGTTAGGTTGCTTTTCATGCGAGGTAGAACGGCGGGATGTACCAAGGTTTGGTGTAAGGACCCGCGTGACAGTTTAACGCTTGCCTTCAACATACATACAGCTGCATGGCTCAGCGCGATCTGCCCTGTTCTCCTGCCCTCAGCGAGTGTGATACTATCGAAATGGTGGTAGAAGTTGTTTGCCCCAGATGTGCGCGCGGACGGATGCATGCGGTGTTGCAGAACGCAAGTACGGCGGCCCTGCCGCCCACCAAAAGTACAGCGCCATTTAAGCGCTTCCATGAGCGACGCCCGCCCTACGCACCCGCCCGGCCTGCCAAGCTACCTACCTCGCCGATCAGCTCGTCCTGACGCTCCTGACAGGCGCGCCGTACGGCCCAGGCTGGTCCACCACTGCGGCCTCCCTCGACCGATCCCGCCACTACTGGCGCCGCAGCCACCACCACCGTTGCACTCCGATTGAGCTGAGTCGTCGGCTTCGACTGCGGCTGCAGCTGCGGTGAGCTAACAGCTGTCGTGAGGCGGCGGTTATTACCGGTACCCAGATGGGCCGTTCTGCGTTGCGCTTGCTGCTGCTGCTGAGTCCAGATGGCGGCGTTCAGCAGCACGTCATTAATGGTCATGATCGAGCTGGCGTGTGGTGAGCTGAGGCGGGACTGCTGCTGCTGCTGGACGTAGGAGCGATCCGCGCTGCTGCTGGCGCTAGGCCGCGACTCCCGTGAGGAGTCACCACTTGCTGCCTCTGACGGCAACCGGTGGGCCTGGCTGCGGCCGGCGGATCGCTTAAAGCCGTGCCAGGCGCCAGCCGCCCCATGGGTCATGAACGCGGTCTCATAGAATTCATCCCGGAGCAGCGTCTCGGAGTACGACAGTTTACCCATGCTCGTACTTGGCCTCGTCGGCTGCCTTGGGATGGCGGGAGTGGTTTGGAACCGACCGCCGACCAACGGCGGTATCGGCAGCGGCGGCGGCGCCGCCGGCGACGACGGTACGGCATTCCAGGGCGTGCTGCCTTGCTTGCAGCAGGTCGTGTCGGCGACAGCCGCTTTGCGCTGGCTGTACGGCAGCCGGGCCGCCTCCGCCGCCTCGGCAAGCATTCCGTCGTAGTAGCTGCCGCCGCGGCTGCGACCGCCCTGAAGGAGTCGCCTCAGAGAGGAACAGACTCGGGCAATGCGTGTGGCGTTGACGACGCCGTTGATTCCGCAGCCGTGGCTTGGGCGACTGGAGGTTGACGCGGCTGCAGCCGTGGGAGAAGCACCAGCGGCAGCGGCAGCAGCAGCGGCAGGAGCAGCGGTGGCGGCGGCGGCATCTCGTCCCACACCCTGGTGCTTCGACGCCATGCGCGGCTGTTGAGGCACCGAGCCACTGCCAGAGCTCGCCTGACGGCTGCCCTCCGCCGCGCCAGATGACTTCGGGCCGACAAGACACAACCGCAGTTTCGACCACGGTGTCAGCATGCAGTGGCCTAAGCGGCGGCCGGTGCCGGTGCGGCCGGTGTGGTCGGTGTGGCCGGTGCCGCTGCTGCTGACGGCGGCGGAGGTCGCCGAGGTGCTGAAGCTTTCCAGGACTCCTGCTGCTGAACCGCAGGTGTCGCTCCCTGCAAGGTCGTCTGAGATGATGTTGCTGAAGTTATTGCGTGCGTCAGAGAACACCGAGCACGACGGTGTCTCCTGCTGCTCCTGCTGTTCGGAGAAATCGATATACGGCGAGAACTTCGAGTCGATCTTGCTTTGGTGCACCATGTTTGTCGAGAAAGTAGCCGTTGTGAAAGGATAGGATTTGCTGACGACGGGTGGCCAAGATGCAGGCTCAACCGTGGATAGCTAGTGTGTATTGCTGGTATTACGGCTGTGTCACGCACAGACACGATGAGTGCCCCTCGTGCCCAGGTGGTCTTGATCGACCGACCTACTCTACCGTGATGTTGTTGCGAAATACGAGGGCTTAAATACGTTACAATGTGGCCACCGAACGCACGACAGTTGTACGAACGGTGATCTTGCCTCGGAATGACTAACAGTGACTAACTGCCGGACCGTCGGAGTGCGACAACGAACCAGCCCCCAACCGTGCGAGCGGAACTACACGACCACACGCCCGCAACGGTGCACCGTCAGTTGACATCATAGGGCTCTTCATCACATTATATGGAACATCTTTTCGACGATCGTCAAAACGAACTGCATGCTTGAAAATCGATGCAAGTAAGTTTCAGTGAGGTGGTTGACTAATCCTTACAAATCTATCGAAAGCCACACAAAACAAGGTTCAGGCGAAATGCTTGCATAGAAATCATTCAAGCCTCAACATGTTATTGTCAGTATTTTTGGTCCGCACCGAAGGACCCGGCGACGACTTTGCCTGCTGATGACTTCGCTGCAATCCAGACACCGGCAACCGCCGAGCGAGCGAGAGTCTCGACGCCACAATCAAACGCATGAATTAATTTTGTTCTCATTGAAATATTTTAGTATAAGCATCATTGAATCGTCCAAGGCATATACGCCGCGAAACGTTGTTCTGTAGCCTAATCAAGTCCTTCAGCCCAGAGCGATCGAGTCCCCAAAACTTCCCCTTGCTTCGACTATGCCCTTCCGAACATAATAGTCATTACGTGCTTTATATTAAACTTTGTTAACAAATCCTGCTGCATTGAGGTCGTTGTCCTCGGAGCGAAGTGCGTGTGGAACCCTACCTGCCTACCTGTCGCCAAAATGCTATATCCTAATGCAAGGGTATCTTCAGGTATCTTCAAACTTGTAATATGAACTGGTAGTTATATCAGTTGATTTAACATAAAAAGTGCTATTGAATGCGGCGGCGCTAGGTCAATCTGAATCACATTTGCCTTTCTATCTATCTATCTACTGCTTGATTGCCTCGCTTGCTTGGTAGGCAGGTGAGGGTACGTAGGTGCGGAAGGTATTAATGATGCGCTTGCTATAATGAAATATAACATCTCCAGCAGCGACTCGACGACTGTTGTCAGCAACCAGCAGCTAGCGAGCTAGATTCTAATATATACATCGTGCAGCAGCGGTGCAGCAGAGCCGTCACGCATCTTCGTTCACGCATACGCGCGCAGATGCAATCAAATCGTACGTATTCGTTGGCACAATAATTCATTTATGTGTGTTACATGGGTGGGGTAAGGTCCCGTCAAACAGGCGATCGATCGATCGATCGATGCCGCCACGATCAACTATTTAGCGAGCACACGGCACGGCAAACCGCCGATCGACACCCAACTGCCTGCGTGCGGCTAGCGCTAGCGCCCTCGCCCCAACACCATCCCTCCCCCCATCCACACGTACGTACGTACGTAATGAATGCGATGCTTTCGACACGTAATATTTAGCGCAACCGTTGGATAGAGCCCATCAACACCATTCACTCGGATCGGCGGCCACACAGGGACCCATTCCATGCGTGCTTCATCTTGCTTAGCTAGCAGCGCAGTCAAAGTGATGAGGTCGTCCTCCGTCCGTCCCTGCCTTGCCCGCCCGCACGCACGCACGTCCACGCACTCGGAAACGAAAAGACCCACGCAGTCTTAAAGTGTCTTCTCGGTCATAAACCCAGTCATGAACTCAGTCACAAACCCAGCCAGCCATGCACGTACGGCGGCCATACTTTGTAGTACACAGTACATAGCCCAGATAGCGCCTGCCCGCCTGCTGCTGCATGCCCGACATCAAAGCCATCGCAAAGACATCAGATGCTCCTCTATGTCGGTCATGACGGGAAACGAAGACGAGTGCGCGATGGCTTTAGAGAGGCCAAGTGTGTGATGTGTGGCATGCATCCTGCTGGCCGCCTCCGCCGTGTCCTCGGCGCGCGAGCATCCAGTTTAGGAGCTACTTCTGCCGCGGCGCAGATCCTGGTCCAGCTGCTGGAGGAAATTCTGCAGCAGGAGCAGCTCGTACTCGGGCCCCGCCTCCACATCTGCGGCCTCCATCCTGATCGGCGGATTGGTGCTTGCCGGGATGCGCTCCTCATCCTCGTTATCTTGAGAGATGGCGCCGGGCAGGGAGGCGCTGAGCGGACGAACGACGTTCAGGGAGGGCTTAGGCGAGATGGCGCCAGGCTGGGAGGTGTTGAGTGGACGAACGACATTCAGGGAGGGCTTAGGCGAGATGGCACCAGGCAGGGAGGTGTTGAGCGGATGAACGACGTTCAGGGAAGGCTTAAAGCACGACGTAACGCCACCGAGGCACGCGATCACTTTCCGGAAGAACTTGGTGCAGCGGCTGCTGCGTCCTGCTGAAGAGGCCGCTGCGGCGGCACAGCGAAGAGGACCACTGCAACCGTTTTCGTGGCCGTCAAAGTGGTGCTCCCATTCAGACGAGTGACTCGGCGTCAGCGGCTCCTCGGAGTCAGCCGAAAACTCGCTGACGGTTACGCACGCACTCGCCAAGCTGCTGAAGCTTTCCAGCAGGTCTCCTGCTGAACCGCAGGTGTCGCCCCCTGCAAGGTCGTCTGAGATGATGTTGCTGAAGTTATTGCGTGCGTCAGAGAACACCGAGCGCGACGGTGTCTCCTGCTGCTCCTTCTGTTCAGAGAATGCGATATACGGCGAGAACTTCGCGTCGATCTTGCTCTGGTGCACCATGTTTGTCGAGAAAGTAGCCGTTGTAAAAAGATAGGATGTGGTGACGACGCGTGGCCAAGATGCAGGCTCCGCTATGGAGATAGTGTGAATTGTTTTCCGGCTAGCTGTGTATATATAGACACGGTGCCCGTCGCGCTGATGAGGACTTTACCTACTCTGTCGTGATTTTGTTAAAACATACGAGGGCATATATACATAATAATTAGGCAAGCGAGCGCACGACATTAGTACGAACAGCGGTGATCTTGCCTCGGCGGCATGACTAACAGTGACTAAACGGACCGGCGGACTGCGACAACCAGCAGCCCCCAACCGCGCGAACGGAACAACATGCATGACCACACGGCCACAACGGTGCAATGTCGATTAACTTCATGGACAATTGTATCACAATTTACGAGCATCCTGCCGACGAAACGAAATGTGTGTGCAAGTAAGCTCCGGTTGGTTGACGAATCCTTACAAATTGAAAGCCACACAAAGCTCATACGGAATGCTTGCATGTTACTTATACACATATTAATTTCAACCGTTTTTGCCATCTCTGAAAGGACACGGGCGACAACTTCGCTGGCAGACATACACCGGCAACTAACCGAAGCGATCGTGCGAGAGTCTCGACGCGCGCCACACACGCACGTGTGAAGTGTGAGTTGCTTTCCATGACCTTATCGGTTTATCTTTATAAATTGTTTAAGTTATAATGATGTCGCCTAGCAAGTCCTAACAAGCAAGCTCAGAGAGGCTCAGAGCGAGCGAGCGAGTCCCTTTGACTTCCCCTTGCGTCGACCAAGTCCTTCGGACCATATTTGTTATGTTATTATTTGTAATATTTTATATATAACCAAGCTTCCATTGAGATCGTGCTGCGCAAAGCGAAGATTGGAACCCCTTCACCAAAGTGCATGCTCCATCCTGACGTGTATCCCACGACCTGTAAATTATTTCATGATTTTATTCAAACATAAAAAGACGCTAAATGCGCTAGGTTGGGCTGGATGACATTTTGCCTTACTTGCTTACTTGATAGGCAGCAGGTGAGGGAAGGTGCTTTACCTGCTGCCCTTCACCTGCCAGGTGAATGAAGGGAAGCCAAGCGGCGATGTAGCCACGCACGATATATACGCATTGCACGGCAACCCGCCGCCGACACCCAACTCCATGCTGTCGCGTACGCCTGGCGCCCTGCTGCCTCCGTCGCGCTCCGTCGCCCCCACATACAGATAGACCCCCCGCTACACACAGCCCAACCACACATACACACACAAACGTACGTACAGGAGATGGGATGCTTTTGATATGTATGTTAGTTTTAGCGCAATCGTTGGATAGAGCCCGTCAACATCATTCGCTCGGATGGAGCGGCCACGCAGGCACGACACATTCATTCATGCTCCATCTTACTTAGCTAGCACCGCAGTCGAAGTGATGAGGTCGTCCTCCGTCCCTACCTTGCCAGCCCGCCCGCCCGCACCAACCCCAGCAGACCTGATGTTTCCCACTGATGCGCCGCCCAATCGGCAGCTAGCGTATCACTAGATAGATAGGATAGCCGCCAGCAGCAAGGAAGCCAACTACTCGATCGGCAGGTCTGGGGGGGACACGTCATCATCTATATATCCGTACGTACGCCCATGATACCCGTCCGCAAATTATAGCAGCAGCCGGCATGCGAACGAGACGTTCGTTTCCGCAGATAAACGGACTCGGAGTCGGACGCGGCGGCATCCGTCATCATCATCACCTACCCCATAATAATTAACGAAACATGCATTGAGAAATTGCTTGGCAGTAGTGACGGTAGGTAGGTGGTGTGGCCGTCTGTTGCTTGCTGTCGGATGTATGTATGTGCGTATCGTACTGATTGGGCCTTGCTTGCTTGCTTGCTTGGCTTACGTGCGCGACGACAGAGCCTGACGCAGACGAGCCGAGATCTGTGGATAGAACGGTGGAGAATGAACGGAGATTAGGGTATTGCTTGGACGGACGGTTAGGTTGTTATGTGAGGCCGGCGGGGTACGTAAGGTCGGTTAGTTACGGAAAGACGCACGCACGCACGCACCGGGACGGACGGACCGGGAAACCCGTGCGTGCGTGCGTGTGTGCGTGCGTGCGTGGATGTATGGTGAGAAGAACTGGGGGACGGAGGATAGATAGCTAGGCAGAAATAAAGCAAGCACGCAGCGTTTTGCGCTTGCCGTCAACATACAGTTGCATGGCTCGGCGCGATCTGCCCTGTTCTCCTGCCGCCTTCAGTTCGTGTGAAACCAGATGGTAGAAGTTGTCTGCCCCAGATATGCGCGCGGATGCGGTACGTGTTTCAGAACACAAGTACGGCGGCCCTGCCGCCCACCAACACCACAGCGCCTCTTGACAGCCTCCACGCGCCACGCCCCACCCGCCCGGCCTGCCAAGCTACCTACCTCACGGACCAGCTCGTCTTGACGCTCCTGACAGGCGCGCCGTACGGCCCAGGCTGGTCCACCACTGCGGCCTCCCTCGACCGATCCCGCGACTTCTGGCGCCGCAGCCGCCACCACCGTGGCGGCGCCCCGATCGAGCTGCGGCGGCTGCTTCGGCTGCAGCTGCGGCTGCGGTTGTGGCTGTGGCAGCGGCGTGCTAATAAGAGCTGTCGTACGGCGGCTACCCAGATGGGCCGTTTTGCGAAGCGCTTGCTGCTGCTGCATCAGCCAGATGGCGGCATTCAACAGCTCGTCATTGATGGTCATGATCGAGCTGGCGTGTGGTGAGCTGAGGCGGGACTGCTGCTGTCGGACGTAGGAGCGATCCGCGCTGACGATGACGCTGGACTGCGGCGACAGCAGCCGTGGCGGCGGCGGCGGCGGCGGCGGCGCTTCGCCTCCGCCCTGGTGGCGCCCAAGGGCGCTTCCTGCCCTGAGGAGCGACAGCTGTTGTCTGCTGCGTGGAATGCGATGCGAGACGGGGAGCAGGGATTCCGGTGAGGGCCCACCACTTGCTGCCTCGCCTTGAAGATCTGACGGCAACCGGCGGGCCTGGCTGTAGCCGCCGGCGGACCGCTTAAAGCCGTGCCAGGCGGCCGCCGACCCGTGGGTCATGAACGCGGTTTCGTGGAAGCCATCCCGGAGCGGCATCTCGGAGTACGACAGTTGCCACATGCTCGTACTTGGCCTCGTCGGCTGCCTTGGGATGGCGGGGGCGGTATGGAACCGACCGATCAACGGCGGTATCGGCAGCGGAGGCGCCGCCGGCGACGACGACGGTACGTCATTCCACGGCGTGCTGCCTTGCTTGCAGCAGGTCGTGTCGGCGGCAGCCGCTTTGCGTCGGTTGTACGGCAACCGGGCCGCCCCCGCCGCCTCGGCAAGCATTCCGTCGTAGCTGCCGCCGCGGCTGCGACCGCCTTGTAGGAGGTTTTTCAGCGCGGAACAGACTCGGGCAATGCGACGGCGGGTGCCGTGGCAATGGAGCCCGCAGGAATCGTGTCGAGGTGTCCGGGGTGACGACGTGGAGGGCCCCAAGTCGTCGTGCCAGGCGGCAACGTTTGGGAAGGGGAAGCGTGCGGGGTCCTGCAGGTGTTGCCGGAGCGCCGCCAGTTGCGCCCTCACCACGTCAACTGCACAGACGCCGACGACGCAGCAGTGACTGGGGTGACTGGAGGTTGACGCGACAGCAGCCGTGGGAGCAGCACCAGCGGCAGGAGCAGCGGTGGCGGCTGCGGCGGCGGTGGCGGCGGCGGCATCTCGTCCCACACACTGGTGCTTCGACGCCATGCGCGGCTGTTGAGGCACCGAGCCACTGCCAGAAGTTGCCTGACGGCTGCCCTCCGCCGCGCCAGCTGGCTTTGGGCCGACAAGACACAACCGTAGTTTTGGCCACGGTGTCAGCATGCGGTGGCCTAAGCGGCGGCCGGTGTGACCGGTGCGGCCGGTGCGGCCAGTGTGGTCGGTGCCGCTGCTGCTGCTGCTGCCGGCGGCGAAGGGCTCCGCCGCCGTTGGCGGGATGGCGGGAGTTGACATTGACGGCGGCGCGTCGACCGGTACAGGTGCCCCGGAAGCTCCGCTCGCGGCAGCTACTTCAGCTACTTAAGCGCGACTGTATGTAGCTGTGCGGTGCGGTGTGTGGTGGGCTCTGGACCGGGCGAACGTGTTGGTGGTATCGTGCTGCTGCTGGGGGCAGAGGTCGCGGCCGATGTGGAACGCTGCGGCGGTGGCGGTGGTGATGTTGTTGGCACGCCGGGTCGGTGTGGCAGTGTTTGGTAAATGAGACCGATGCGGGGTTCTCAATGTCAAGTTCTGCTGCTCATGGGTGTCGTGGCGGTGGCACGTGGGAATGCCTAACGAACGAACGAGTGCATGCGCGAGGTTTTGCGTAGCTGTACGTGCTCTCGTGGCGCTTGTGTTGTGAGAGCCTGCGGTGAGAATGTCGCTATGGTTTAACAGAAAGATGTGAGGCTTTGTATACCCGTGATGAGCTTGTACAGGCGGGGCGCAATCGACGACGCTCTGTGCAACATTGCACCGTTTCCGTTGCCTCGGACCGCGCGCGGCAACCGACACACCGGACGACAAACTCCCGAGTCCAACCGCCCGACAGCTGCCCAAGTCACCCCATCCTCGCCTGCATGTGTACACACAAGCAACGAAGGATAAATGTCACTATGCTAGCAAAACCTGGGCTTCACTCGGCTCTCATCTGCACACGGATTGTGAGCTGTGTGTGGGCGACTGACCAGGCAGGGGCAACTGTCGCCCCGGCCTGGCTACGGCCAGGATGCACGAAAAGAGACCAGCTGTCTTGCGCCGGTGTGTGCCTTTCCTGCGGCACCTGCACTCACGGATGCGCGGGCCGGCTCCACCGTTGTACAGTGACACGTCATCACCCGCTGCTTCCGCCCTGCGCACTGTACCAACTGCAACCGAAGTACCTAACTCAAGGCCTCCCTCCCTCCCTCCCTCCCTCCCTCCCTCCCTCCCTCCCTCCCTCCCTCCCTCCCTCCCTCCCTCCCTCCCTCCCTCCCTCCAAGGGTTTGACGGCGACACTTACTGACATGCATTCCTCGTTCTACCGGCGGCCTCACAGGCGCATTTGATGCGCGCCTTGCATCGCACACACCCCACCTTTCACCATTCTGCTCATGCCGCGCCCTTTGCCTCCGTTTCACTCAAAGGAGGCAACGGTATTCGCTTACCTCGATGCACGATGACAGCACAACACCTACTGCCAAGCTCGTCCAACAGCCCAACCCGGGCCCTGTTTCCATCTTTTGCGCCCAGCCGCATGCGGCAAAAGAAGACGTACAGTCGGGGGGCACAGGCAGGGCCAGGGACTGGACTACCAGATAAGAACGCCGCCGACAAACATCTGGGGACTCAAAACACAGAACGGGCCTCGCCACCCGCTGCCCCTAATTGCGAAACTGCCGTGTCCTACAAAAAGCCATCGCTAGCCGGTCCCTGCGGCGTCGCAGCGTCCGTATCCGCCCCGCGCCCGCCCTTAAAACATTCGAAGAAGGTCAGGTTAAGTTTATGAAGCCAGTCAGGCAGCCAGGCAGCCCACCCAACCCAGCCCTCACAGCGCGTCCACACCGCCGCCGTGGGTTCGTTGGGCCAATCTTGGAGCCGCTTGCCTTCGTATGGACGCATACGAGCGAGAACACATGCACCACCACATCTATCTCCACACGGGCACCGACGTAAGTGTAACTGCTTCCACAAATTTAACTCAAAACAAGCCCCGGGCGGTAAGAGCATGGAACAAAAAGCGTGCACGCACGCTACGGTATCCTGCAAGCGCACACACACCCACGCACGCAGACATGCGCGGCGACCGAGCCCGTAGATAGGGCGCGGCAGCAGCAGCATGCGCGCGGCAGCAGCAGTGGCACACGCACATCCATTTCGCCAATTAACACACGATGCACATTTTCGAACCACATTGCCAGCCCAAGATATTAACGGAAGGGCACAGGAGGTACCAAGTACTGCATTTTCGGTCGAGCATTTGGCAGTCGCGAATGAACATCCTGCTTGATCCAGTGTTCCACATTCGGCTGCGCCAGCACGCACGCGCCTTCACCCGACATCGGTCCCACGGTGCCGCTACCTGCGAGCCCCGGCAGCACCGCTTGTCCCTTGCCTGTCCGTGTAGAGGCACACAGCCCTGCGGCTCAGCAACTGGCCCGAACGACCAAACGACCATATGCCCATGTTCCGACAGACAACGCGCGCACGGTTGCGTGCGGTTGACGCTCCTGAGCCTGAACCGAGCGCTTTTAAGTGCTAGGGAAAAAAGGAATAACAGGGGGGGAAAAGCGCATGCGCATGGCCGAAGCGCGTGGCCGCACGACCATGCCGCATTGTAACGCAACATTGCACATACACGCACGCGAGCAACACAGCTTTTGGTGCGCTTTGCACCCAAACGCAACGCCTACGACGCGTGGCACGCAGCGGCACCTCCCTTCAGCACTGAACATCGGTCTAAAATGCGGCACCACCCGGCAATCCCGCCTACCGGCACGGATGGCGCGTGCCAGCCAGCCATCTTCAAGCATTCGACCCTGAAAAACATCCCGGGCAACATTGCGCATTTATTTACGCAGTACAACAGTACATGGGGCAGGCCAAACGAACATTGGATCACTTGAGGGTGTGTATGCCGAGAAAGCACCACACGGCCCTGATGCGTTTTCGGCTGGGACGTTGGGACTTGGATGTGTCAAGGTTTGCACGGGGACCGGGTCGGAAACCGCGCGCGGAGAGGATATGTCGGGTGTGCCACGGCGGGTCGGTAGAAGACGAGTTGCACGTATTGATGGAATGTCCGGGCTATACGCCATTACGAGAGGCAATAGGCTTCCCTATGGGTAGCAGCATGGTGGATGTGATGGGGACCTTTGACCCGGCGAAACTGGGCAGTCTCTTATCCCAGATTCAGAAAGCGCGTACCGAGCTGCGTGGTAGCTAACCATACGGCTTATGTTGTCTTAAAGTGCGCCCCTTGACGGATAACCGTTGTGGGGGGACGCATGTTACCAGCCATTTTGGCTCGTACACATGTAATGCCTCATGCCTCATGCAGGCCATGCTTTGTGGCGACGACAGTGCAGTAGATTGGTGGGGCCCGACTACCACACAATGGCGCGATCTACGCGGCCTAAGACACAAAATGCGGTATCATGCGCATGGCTGCCCCACAAAACATACAGGACAGCTCCTGGCAGCGTCCATCCATCTCAACAGATTCTATCGGCCCGTGCCCGTGCCCGTCAACGAAAACGCCGCCGCCCCAATGCACTGCAGCCCAACCGGCGCGCCGGCTTGCGTATTTCCGGGGGACTTGTCCGCTTCGCATTCCACTAACTAATTCTTATACAACGCCCAGACGACGGACGCACGAAAGGTAGTCAGGTACAGCGAAGTACAGCGGGCAGCGGCACCAAAACTCCCACAGCCAACGACGCCAAACGATGCACAATGGCGCCCGCTTGACCTCGCAGGCACACCTATGAGACCCCGCAGTAACCGACGCCAGCCCGCGCCGACGCCAGGCCGCGGACGCCGACGAGGCTGCAGGCGGCGCCGACATCGGGGCTCCGACGGCAGGAACCAGCCGCAGCCACAGCTACCCGGACCTTCTCCTCCTCCTCCGCGTCTTCCTGCGCTTCCAACAGCTCCCAGCTACGGACTTGAACTTGCGAAAGGCGGAGCGCCAGCAGTGCGCTGATGAGGGGGGGAAGCAGGCAGCGGCGGGGCACGATGGGAGGAGAGAGCTACGGTACCGTATTCGGCTCAGCAGCTACGGCACAGAAGGTTTAGCACCAGGCGATGCGATGCGCATTGCGGGCAGGATGGGGCCGAGAAGCCGTGGGCACGATGGACCGGTGCGCCATGGAGACAAGATGTTCAAAAACACACAGGCGCCTGCGATGCCGCGCGCGCTTTGCCGCGACCCTCCGGGCGCAAAGGCACCACGCACGCTGCTGGATGGGCGCAAACGTGGCAGGTTACATGCCGTACTGGCAGCGACCTCGATATCCATAACACCCAAGCACATTGTCAAAGCACATTGTACGACAGGTACCGTATCGACGCAATCTTTTTGCGACGCGGTTATTTTGCGAGGCCAGAAAATAATAAAATTTGGATATGTAAACGCTATTATTTTGCGAGGCGCCGTTAGGAGTTTATTTGTAAACTTTTGAAATTTGCGAGCTCTTGAGCAGTATGTAATAGTTTGCGAACTCGCATCTTATCGTCAGAGCAAAGACATTGCATTCTACTGAAGGAACTGGAAACACCGGGCGCCATACCTGCTTCACGCCACCCATCCGCTCCAAAACCCATCCGCCCCACAGCCACGGGCTTTGCCTTGGGCTGCTTGCCTTTCGTAGTGGCCTTCCCGCGTTCCCGGCTCCCCTCCCCCGTGCAGCAGCCTGTCCACCCGCTCACCCCGCTGCCCTTCCTCCCCGCCTGCCACGGCCCCTTGCCGGCTGGGACGTGCCGGCCCCCGTTGGCTCCACCGCCGTCACTCCCCGACCGGCCGTGCCCGCCATAGCCCCGGCAGCCCTTTCCCGCCGGCCCCCACAGCTCGCGGCAAATAATATATATTTGCGAGAAGATTTTGCGAGATGCCTTGGGAGTTTTTTTGAAACTTTAAATATTTGCGAGGGACCCTTCCGAGTTTTGTTTGACACTTTGCGAGGCCCCAAACAGTTAATTATTTATTCGCAAAAAGATTGCGTCGGTACGGTAATAACCACTTGGGTTCTGTCCCCGACACACACGCGCGCCCCTGACGAACCCGCAGGCCTCAACCGCCGACGCCCAGCCATGACCCTCCCTCCCTCCCTCCCTCGCACACCTGCTGTCGCCGCCCGGCTCAGCCGCCGCGGCCACGGACCCCGCTGGTGGTGACGTCGGCGCCGTCAGGAGCGGCATCAGCCCCAGCGCCCCCACCACAGCCGCCACGTCCGGCCGAGGCGGCCGCAACGCGTCCCCGTGAGCCGCGCAGCGCCCTGCCGGCGGGCGACGAGCGACAGTGCCATAAGCGACGACGCCAACGCTTCCGCTCGAGCGCGGGGCGCAGGCGCGGCCAGTGGCAAAAGCCGGGCTGGCCGAGTCCGGCCAAACGTCACACACACATACCGAGGCCGGTCACCCAGGCTGCCGGAGGCCGGGAAAATACCGTGGCCCGGAAGCGCCGTTTGATTGCGGCCGACCGGGCGAACCCAGACGGCCTCCACGATAACCTCTCTCCGGGCGGATCTTCTGAACCCGACCCTCACATGAGAACCCCCCAGCGCGGTGTGAAGCTGTCAACACGCTTACGTTGACGAGGTCCACGGCATGGTGGAGCGGAGCAGAAGCGCCCTTCCGAACCGCCCCCGGCCCCCCAAGCGCCCTCTTGTCTCATTCATTCCCTGCGCCACCAGGACGGTTTTGAGCACCCCGCCCTCACCCTCCGCCTTCGCCGCCGCCTCCGCCGCCTCCTCCTCCTCCGCCTCCTCCCTCCACTCCTCGATCACCATTGTCAGCTCAATGCAGCCCCGCCTGACGTACACCGCGGTCAAGTGCAGCCCCCTCGCCGCCACCAGATCGCAAAGCCGCTGCTCGTAACCGGCACCCAGCTGCTCGGGCTCGGCCCAGGGGATCTGAGGGCATACGAGCGCGGGGGAATGTTCCAGTGGGGAAGACAGAAGCGATGTGGGTCGGGGGAGACAGAATGGATGTAGGTTGGGGGAGACAGCGGGGAAGACAGAAGGGATGTGGGCCGGCGAAGACAGAAGGGATGTGGGCTCCGGCGTCCGGAGGCATTAAGAAGTGGCATGCTGGTGGATGGATATCCAACGTTTTGCAATACTGGGGAAGTGGGTGAAGCGTGCCGGGAAAACACGATGTGGGTTGACGCTCGGGAGTTGAGGCATGGCCCGTAGGGGCAGCGCCGGGACGGATTCATGCATCTCCTGATGTTGGCTCCATCCTGATGTTGGCTCCAAAACCACTAATAGGGCACTTCTTTGGTAACAGTCTTTCCTAACCACACAGGTTAGCAAAGCCACAACAGTCTTTCCTAACCACGCAGGTTAACAAAGCCACACCGCTCATTTCTCCTTTCCCGCTGCCACCACTGCGCGGCTCGGAGCTTCTTCGGGTCCGTCGGGGAGCCGCACGCGGAGAGTTGAGGCATGGCCCGTAGAGGCGAAGGAACGGATTCATGCATCACCTGATGTTGGCTCCAAAACCACAAAAAAGACCCGGGTTCTTCGGGGAGCCGCACGCGGAGCGCGAGCGCAGCGCCGGGCTGCAGTCATGGCGCACACCGCGCCGGCTGCGCGCCCGCTTAAAGAAGCTGACTGCCGCAGGAAAGCGACGGCCGCAGGGGTCACACCGTGCATCACCAAGCAAATCCAAGACCCCGTTGAAGCCACAACCAAAACCCGGCGCGTTGCGCGTAGACCCCACCTTATAAAAGCAGACGTGGCGCTTGATGAACGGCCGGTACCGAGGACGTTGTCCCATCGGCGCCATAAGCGGGGCGCGCGGGCCGGCAGGAGCGGAGTTGGGGCCATCAACCGGCGGCACAGACACCAGCGCGCCGGCGCCGCCAGCAGCCGAAGTTGCGGCATCGCGTCCGGTGCTGCAGCGGCTCGCTGGCACAACCGCAGCCGCGGCGGCCGCCCCAGGCCCTGGCGCGCCGCCGTCCTGCATCCGCGGGCTCCCTGCCAACTGCCCCCGCGACGCCTCCTCCTCCTCCTCCTCCTCCTCCTCCTCCTCCTCCTCCCGGCCCTGCTTCTGCCCCAGTTGCTCCCATGCGTCGCGCTGCTGTTGTTGCTGTTCTGGCGGCTGCAGCTGCTGCTCCTCCTGGCAAGGCGGCGGCAGCGACTCCGGGGGCCGCGGCTCCTGCGCCGCCTCCTCCTCCTCCCGCTGGGGCTGCTGCATCGGCTGCTGCATCGGCGAGGACATCGCCGTTGCGCACTCCTTCACACCTGACTGCTTCTCCTGCTTCTGCTCCTGCTCCTTCTGCTCCTGCTCGTTCCCATACTGCTCCTTCCCATACTGCTCCTTCCCCCACGGCTGCGTTTGCTGCTGCTGCTGCTGCTGCCGTCGTCGCAATTGCCACAAGAAAAAGGGCAGGCGCCGCCCGCTGCTGCTCGCGGCTCCCCCGGGTGCGCGAAGCAGGCCTCCTCTTTGCCCACCGGCGGTGCGCATCCAACCCACCCAGACCCTCCGGGGCACACCGGCTGCGCGGCCTTGGACCCGGCTGCGCCGCCGCTGCAGGAGGCAGCCAGGCATTGCGTGCCGTCGGGACCAGCGCCTCCCGGACTTGCATTGGGCCAGCGTGCTGCTCGCCGGCTGAGCTACAGGGTGATTGCCGGCACCGCCGCCCGTGTGGCCATCTGCCAGGCTATGTTGATTCCGCCCGGCACTCGGTCCCGGTGCCAGAGGCTGAGCACCAGCAGCCCGGCCGCCATGGCGGTGCAGTGGGCCAGCTCCAGGGAGGGACGGACGCGCTGGAGTAGGGAGAGGGAGGGAGGGAAGCGCGGTAAGGGAACGCGGCGGAGGGAGGCAAGGGAAAGGGCCGGCAAGGCCGCGTGGCGCGGGTGGACGCGTCGGCATCAGACCCAACGATGCCGGTGCATACCGGGGAGCGGCGGCCTCGGGTGTCGCACTTTGCGAGACAGACGAATCCCGCGCTAGCGAACGCCAATGTTGGTGCTGTGGGCATGCCTTTTCCTGGGCATGCCGGGTACTCCCCTTCTCCACGCCGCAGAGACCGTTAGTGAGCTTACCCAGGCTCCGAGCAGTAGAGTGAAGTAGCCAACATCGAACGGCGCGAAGAGCCCAAACAAAGAGCGGAGGGCCAGCTCTGAGGGCTGGTGGTTGGGTCCAAGAAGCAGGTGGTACACGACGATGTCTGCCCTGAGGAAGTAAACTATCAGCGGCGAAACCACCTGCGAGCGGGGGCGTGCGGGGCAGCCAGGGGTGCCGTGCGGGGTAAGTTGATAGAGCCCAAAAGTCCAAAGCCTGTCTGATAATGGCCTCGACATCTTGAAAATAGGGATGTCCTAAGGCGGCCGCTGCCTACCTGAGAGTAAACGCGTAGTGGAAGAATGAGCGCGGCGAGCAGTCGCACGATAAAGGCCAGCGTTGCGCGCGAGCACCACCCGTCTGCACGCTTCAGACGGCAGATATCGCGAAGAACGAGCGGCGCATTGCGTAGCAAGAACAGGACCCTCTGCGGAGCATGGCCGTGGCATGGATAGCCGGCCAGGACTGTGTCACCGGGCAAGGTGTGCAGCTGACCATTACATGCTGGAAGCGCGAGCTGCTGATAGCTAAAAAGCGAGAGCACAAGTAACCCAGGGCTGGTTGTATCCGCGAACATAAACCTTGGCGCCTGCGCCCTTCCAGGCACGTTGGCTTTCATCCTTTCAGTCTAAATGAAATACCGCAATCATGAGTTCTCCCGAGCCGTCTGAATTTGTCCAAGCTGACTTTAGCTGTGGTGAGGTCGTCAGCGTACAGCGTCGCGATGTTCGTGCATGTCCACAAATCATTATGATATACCTTGAAGCTTTAGGAACACTTATAAGGTGTCTAAACGTTATAAGTGGGTCGGTGGACATCCACTCCAAGATCATACGACATGACAAGGGTTTTTCTTTCTGTGTTTTGTTTTTTGAATGGACAGACCTCGCCCGAGCTGGCTCAACATGTTGCGTTTGCAAACCCTCAATACTTGTTCAATGCCATTACTTCCGTGCAAGAAGATTCCCTGCTCGTTGCTCTTGTGCCCGGCTTGCTCGGTCGGGTCGTCGGTCGGGTCACAGGCCTCGTCAGATCTTTGTGCTTCAGCGAGACTTGTGATCCCGAGTTCATATATACAATCTCATCCTCACACCCATCAGCAGTGGCAGCCCCGCAGCGCTCCCCGCCCTGCCATCGCCGCCGTTTCCCTTTCGTCGCCGCAGTCCGCCATCCCCCACCCCCGCCACCACGAGGCACCACGCAACCCCCCACACAGCACACACACGCCCTTCTTTCCCTGTAGATGGGGGTAATGTGGGTCAGCCAGGGCGTCTTTCGACACACCTCCCCTCCCAAGCTCAAGTGACTGCGTGACCGCAGGTAGCTGCCTACGTCACCGCCGGGGTTTAAGTGGTTGCGGCCTGGAGGCAGCTTAGTCAAGTGCGCGAGCGGCGCGAGTAAGGAACGCGGCGAACTTCGGTAGTTGGTCCTTTTCTGCCGTTATATGCAATCCGTACAATAGTGCAGCCGTGGCCTCGATGTTGCTGCTGTGAAGCTCTGGCGTTCAAGGCGGGAGGGGAACTGGGGAGCTAATGCGTCAACGGGGCCTACATCCGCCACCGTACGCGGTGCCCACCGCTACGTATTCTGTCACAGTTATAACTCCCGTCGTTCCTCTCCCTCGGGCGTGCCTCGGTGCCTGCATCAATCGCCTTTGCACGGTATTGCCCGCTTCACAAACATGCGCAATCAGTTTCGCGTATAGCTCTCTGTGCCTTTGGTTAGTTCGGTGGGTCGCGCATAGGTAGGATGCATTCAGTTACAAACTCTTGCTGAGTGCTGACCCTGCGTTAGTCATCGGCAGAGTCGCCGTTGTCGTTCACACTTTTCTCAATGTGTCTGTGTTTGGGAGGCACAGGCGGTTACGCTGTAAGTATAGAACCTACACGTATAATATGCATTTATTTTTCACTTTGTTTGTCAACCAAACACCACGTTGGCCTTCTATGTCGGCGTCTCGGTGACGCTGAGCCCGTGCTTGTTAGCTCCATCCCGCATCAGCAGCCAAGAGAGGCGGACTTGCCTCAACAATAACAACATTGCTCACCATGAGAGCTTTACATCGTGCGGGAAGGCCCCTCAACGGAGCGCACGTCCCTTTTGCCGAGCACTTCATGGACATTGTTTTCGCAGCATTCATAATCATTGGATACATACCACTAGCTGTTCCGGCTTGCCACGGCCAGCCGCACAGCCTACCGTTGGACTCCATCGTGCTGGCAAACTACCCTTGCCATGGCACCGTCGCGCAGCGGCTGCTCTACCTGATACAAAACGCACACCTTGCAATCTGGGACGTTCTCCGTCTGGGCAGCCAGGAAAGGTATCTGTCCATTTGTACCGCCCTGCTGCTCTTCCGGCTGGTGTCACCCCTCTTCCTACCCGCCAGAGTTTACAGTCAGGTGCGTCGCGGCCCTTTCCTCGCTGTCGACCTGCTAGAGCAGACGAAGCACCTGATGAGCCACGCTGCCCCTCAGGACAGCCATACCTTGCTCTGCCTGAACCCGAGCTGTCCCCAGCAGGGGCTATGCCCCTCAGCACACGTTGACTCATGCGTCCCACATGCTCACCTCGTCTCCCTTGTCCCCGCCCTCGCTGCAGCTGGTATCCCCATTTGTGGCATACTACCTGCGGTCGGCGGTCGTCACGTACCACCTGTTCATGGGCCCCAGCCACGAGCCCTCCCCCTACGCCCTTGGGAGGCTCTTTGAAACGCTGATGGTCTTCGACATATGCGGCTTCGGCATGCAGCTTCTCGTCTGGGTACGTCTTCTATCTCCTCACTCCACAGCGGAGGACAGGCAACACCGTGCCCGCTGCTGTTCTCTGAAGCCCCGTTGCCTGGCGCCCCTAGCACCCCGGCCTCCTCTAAGCACCCCGGCCCCCTAACGACCCCGGGTCCTGGCACTCTAGGACCCCGGCGTGGCGCCTCAAGAATGCAAAGCGCAGCAACGCCGGCACTTGGTGTTGCGTCCATGAATCCGAGCCCCTGCGCTGCCCTCCCTCCCTCCCGCTCCCTGGCCGCCCTTATCCCACTTGCCTCCGCCCTGCCGTACATCAACCTCCCTCCTTGCTTTCCCTCCCTCCCACTCTCTCTCCCTCCTCCAGCGCGTCCGTCCCTCCCTGGAGCTGGCCCACTGCACCGCCATGGCGGCCGGGCTGCTGGTGCTCAGCCTCTGGCACCGGAACCGAGTGCCGGGCGGAATCAACATAGCCTGGCAGATGGCCACACGGGCGGCGGTGCCGGCAATCACGCTGTGGCTCGGTCAGGACATGCACAGCTGGCGACAGGCGCGCCGCAGGGCGCGGCAGGGCATCAGCAGCAGCGGCGGCGGCGGCGGCACGGCCGCGGCGGCCTGCTCCGCCGGGCAGGGGATCTGGGTCAAGGGAAAACGCGATGTGCACTCGTCTGGGGCCGAGGCTGAGGCTCAGGAGGCTTGGGACACGACAGGCGCAACGGCGGGCCCAAGCGCTGCCGCGGTATCCGGCATTCGTGGCCGCGGCAGCGGTGCCATCGAAGGAACCGGCGGTGGAGGCGGCCGCGGCTCCGACGGCTCTCCCTGCGCTGATATTACTGGCGGCAACTCCGACGGCGGTGGCGGCGGCGGCACCGACATGAACCTCACCTCACAGGTCCCCGCTCAGACAGCAAACTCATTGACGCCAGCGGCTGCGGCTGCGACAGCGGCTGGGGCTGACCTGCCGGCGGCAGCGGTGCCCCTTGAGGGGCTGGAGCGGGGGCGCTCCCCCGAGCGCTTGGCAGCGCGGCAGCCACTGCCGGCGCCGACAGAGCCGGCGCCTGAGCCGCCGTTGGGGATCACGGCAGAGCTGCCGCAGTACAAACCGTTTGTACGTCGCCATTCGCTCTGTTACAAGGTACCGTAAGCCGCGCAGCGTTGGCCATCAGGCGATGCATGGGCACCGCCGGGGCCGGCTTCTTCGGTCTGATGGGACAGCGCCTCGCAACTCCCCGGCGCGAGGATCCGCTCGTGCCTCTGGATCCTCTCGCACTTGTCCGACCCACATCGCCGCGATCCAATCGCGGCCCCATTTTTCGGTTTGCAGATTCCGGATCCCGCCAACGGTCACCTGTCGAGCTCCTCCCGCCCCAAAACCAGTTACATGCGCCGTCCCCCGCATTGCACACGCCGTCTCCGCTGCTCCTCTCAGCCTTTGCCGCCGCCCTTACCCCTTCACCGTCGCTTCCCGAGCGCCCTGGTCCGAAATCGCCCGACCCACATCCTGACCGAGCCATGCCGCGCCCCTTCCTCCCCCCCCAACGGCCCCCCACGCCTCCCCAACCCAGATCCCCGGCGCAGATCCCGAGCAGCTGGGTCCCGGCTACGAGCAGCGGCTTTGCGATCTGGTGGCGGCGAGGGGGCTGCACTTGACCGCGGTGTACGTCAGGCGTGGCTGCATTGAGCTCACCCTCGTGATCGAGGCGGC
Organism: Pleodorina starrii; assembly: GCA_030267565.1. Classification (NCBI taxonomy): domain Eukaryota; kingdom Viridiplantae; phylum Chlorophyta; class Chlorophyceae; order Chlamydomonadales; family Volvocaceae; genus Pleodorina; species Pleodorina starrii. Next base: position 945,695 of record BRXU01000023.1, on the reverse strand, counting down.
GGAGGAGGCGGAGGTGGACGCGGCGGCGCTTGCGGGTGAGGGGCAGGGGGATGGAATGGAAGGGGACAAGAGCGTGCGGGCCCTGCCAGCGGCACAGCCCCGTTACATTTTGGTCTTGGGCTGGGTGCGCGTGCCGGTTTGCCGGAGTACCGGGTTGTCCACCCCTCCGCTGCCACGAACCCTCCAGCATTGGGAGGCGGGGTTCATGGCAGTGAACCATGCTGAATCTGATGTGCGAGGGTTGTTGTTGACCTGGCCGCATCGCTGCCCGCCTTACAGGCCGTGAGGTGGCGGAGCCGGCCTCAACCGATCGTGACCATCACCACCACCACCACCATCACCACCACCATCACCACCACCACCACCACCACCACCAGCAGCAACGACTGTTGGAGCTGGTGGATGTGGACTCGGTGGTGCGGGCTCTGGGACTCAGTCCGCGTCCGCGGCGGCGGCGGGTGGTCACAGCGGCGGTTGCGGTTGCGGTAACGGTGGCGGTGGCGGCGACGGCGGAGGGCGAGGCGAAGGCCGCGGCGACGGCGCACGCCTGCGCTGCCGGGGTTTGGCGGGAGGATGTCCCGCCGGTGGGGCTTCGGGAGCCACACCAAGGCGAGTCCAAACAAACACATGTGTTTATTTGCAGGTGTCTGTCGAGATTTACAACTCCCGAGATCGTGTCGAGCTGACGTTTAGCCGCCCTCCACTTGCACCATCTGCATGCACACTCGGCTTCGTGACACCATCGCCGGGCTCCGCAGCGGCTTCCGCAGCTGTTCACGGTTTAGCGTGGTAGAGATGTTAAGAGTGTGGCTTGGGACTGTATTGAGGACCTCGCTGATGTGGAGGCTCAAGGCAGCCCTTAGCATAATGGGACGTGCGTGTCATGTCGTGTGACGTCGCGCCGCGGCGTGGCTTTGACAGTCATGCACGTCGAAGCACGGCACACGCCACACGGCACTTCACAGCATCTTGGTCGATCTTGGGGTAGGTGGGCATAGCCTGCGAAGCGACGGCATGGTACGGCAGCGGAGTAGGACGCTTTGCAGCGCGGTCTGGCTTCCGGTAGGAGACCCGGGAAAAAAATCCGCCCACCTGCGAACCCCCGCGTGTTGCCGAATGCTTGTCCTGCTGGCTGCCGCAGTGCTCTGCGGGGCGGCCGCTCGTCGCTCGTGCGAGTGATGGCGGGAGTGGAGATGGCGGGAGCGGGCGAGGTCGAGGAGGAGGCGAGTGACGGCGGCGGGGACGACCCAAGTCGTGGCGCAGATCATTGGGGCGTCTTGGAGCGTCGCTGGGCCCTGCGGCGCTGGCCTGGGGTGCCGCAGCAGCAGCAGCAGCAGCAGCAGCAGCAACCTGAAACGCGAGGTGGGCTGGAAGGGGCAGGCGGGATGGTGGGCGGAGCTGCTCGGCGGCGGCGGCGAGGGTACGGCAGGCGCCGCCACGGCAGCGGGTCCTGCTGCAGAGAGAGCCGTGACCTTGCCTGCTAGCTCCTCTCCCGAGTTCGACCCTAAGTTACTTCGCCCCGGTAACCCTTTATGTCTGTCTCACCCGGGTAACCGCAGCTCGGCCATCGCTGGCCCTGGTGACCGCAGCCACCGCGGACTGGCGACGCGACGCGAGGCATCGAGACCCAACCCACGGGAGTTGCTCCGGCGGGAGTGGCGGGAGAAGGCATCGAGTAGGCCTCCGCGCCGACTTTCGTTCTGTAGCGTTCGCTGCGTTCGTCGCGCCTGGCCGCAGCCTCCCAGGCGCTGGTTGGATGTGCGCCCGTGTCGGGGCCGCGCATTTGGGTCCTTGGCGCTTACCTTGGTTCCTCTGCACCTCGGCAATGCTTAGTCCATAGTGTGTATGCAGAGTTCATAGTGTGTATGCAGTCCATGTGGCTGGACACAGGCGACATGGTTGGCTGGCAGGCGGTGACATGGTTGACACTGACGAGGTTGGGCGCTAGGTTGGCTCTCTCCGCCCTTTTTGTTTTTTTTTTCACGAGGACGGTGCTTTTTTTTGTGGGAGGGCGCCGCCCTGACGGTAATTACGCGTGCGGTTTCTATGTTGGGTGCCCAGCAGGATGAAATGCAGGGCATCTCGGGGTTAAAGGGAGGTGGGGTAGGGGTAGGGCACGTTTGGTCCGGAGGTAGTGATGACTGGTAACGGTGGGCCCCGGGCCTTCCAAAGACGGCTCCGGACCTTCCAGATTCAGCGGCCCGACCGCTTGAAGCAGCGGGTCGTAGGTCGTAAGCGATGGAGGCAAGGACGTGCCCGCTGGTTATGTTAACGGGTGTTACACTGTGGGCGACTCGCCCTGAGACAGGACGAGCACCGGGGGCCCTGACCGGGCCGAGACACAGCGCAGGGGCGGGCGCGCGCGGCTACGTCCGTCTGTTCCGCCGCGCGCGCCTCACTCCCTCACTCGCGTCAGCCAGGGGCACCCACCACGGCCCCTGGCCAACCAACTCAGCGGCGCAGACGACTGCGGGCCGCGCTTAGCGGGAGCCACGCGAGAGGCGTCACACACCTCAACCAAAAACGCCTACCAAGACTAGCTACCACCCCCCACCTGGCCAGCCTCCTCGCGCGCTCACGGGGCTCTAGAGCTCTACGCAAAGAGTGCCTCTGAACGCCCTCTACCCCTGGGGCAGGGGCCCACGACAACGGGGCGGCACCACCGCAGCCCAGAAAAAAAAACGAGGCAAGGGAAAGCCCACCTAGGCCCCCAGACAAGGTCCCTCACGAGAACGAGGTTATGTTGTTTGTAATGTCTCCACTGGCCACAGAGTACTGCGGAGGGACAAACAGAGCGACAAGGCGAGTGGCGGATGATGGTGGTCAGGTTTTGATGATGGGAGGATGTGCTGCCCTGGGCAGATGCAGGATCCGCAGACACGGGATGTGTACCGCAAGGACAAGGAAACCATGCACCACAAAGACGTGCAGCCCAGGAAGCGTGTGAGTGGCTTACACCGTAGTAGAGACGACTAGTCAAACCCAAGATAACGCATGCGCAGGACGCGTGACACCGCTGCTTGCGGCTCCGTTGGCGAGCTCCTGCGAGCTAGTCGGGGCTTCTGTCGGGGGTGGCTGTTGAAAACTGCGTGCACTTGGATGTGAATATAAGAAGGAAGCGTCAAAGGAAAGGCGGAGCAACCCCGTCATAAGGTGCTTGCGGCGATTGCGGCGGCATAGCGGACTTCTGTTTGGAAGAGTTACATTACTCTGTACGGAAGATTGCAGACGTACATACTGCACATATCTATCACGGAATCTTCTTTCGCCTTGTAACGCGTAACATATATATAATAATTCACAAACATTGAAACGCTCTATTGGTATGGAGGGCGTCTTATTGTCGCAGCCCGTTTGTGCAACGGTTTCGACTATGGCGTGGTGCGGCACGGTGCCCAGAAACTAACTAATCACATTATTCAAATCGATCTCCAAAATTTAACATGAGTGCGAGGGTTCTCGTCGTTGAAAGCTTGATGAACATAGCCTTTGTGTCGCTCATCCTTGTTGCCTACCAGCAACTAGCCGCCCCGGCTTGCCATGGCCAGCCGCATAGCCTACCGCTGGACTCCGTAGTGTTGGCAAACTACCCTTGCCATGGCACCGTCGCGCAGCGGCTGCTCTACGTGTTAAGAAACGCATGTCTCGCCATTTGGGACGTGCTCCACCTGAGTATTCAAGAAAGATATGTGTCCCTCTCATGCGTCGGCCTGATCCTCAACGCTCTGGCACCCCTCTTCATCGACGCGGACGTCTACTGCCAGGTGGGGCAGGGTTGGGGTCGCAAATGCCGGGTGTCCTGCTGTTGAGCTTGAGAACGGCTCCAGAACGGGGTTACTTCCTTTTACACCACATTGCCATGAGCCGCCACTTTTCTCTTCTTTCATGATCAACTTTGCAGCATGGCTGCCCAAGGAGCCCCTTCCGGCCTTCCCTCCATGCCCCATCTCACCACCTCGACGCGCGCAGGTTTTCGCTCCGCTCATATCCTACTACCTGCGGTCGGCAGTCGTCACGTACCATCTCGCGATGGGGCCCAACCACGTTCCTTCGGCGCTTGCCATGAGCAGGCTGTTCGAGTCACTCGCGTGTTTCGATGTGGGCGGCTTCGCCAGCCTGATGTTCGTCGGGGTGCGTCCGTGTGTGCCCCCCGCGCACGCGCCACAGAAGCTGATTCAGCCGTGAACGCCGGCGCGGCCTGAGATTGTTTCTCCCCGGCGAGAGCCTCGGCGTCCATCACCCGAACCGCCCACCAGCCACCTCCGCCACCGCTGCTGCCGCGCCATGTTTTGGGGTCGATGACCGCTACCTGCCGCATCCGGCAGCAGCCAATTCGTCAACCTCTCGCCACCCACGCACCCACGCACCCGCGCACGCACCCACAACTCCAGCCCGGCCCTGCCGCCCTTCCAGTACCAGTAACCAGTAACCAACTTCGCATTGCACTTCCTTCATCAACCTCCCTCCGCCGCTTCCCTTACCGCACTTCCCTCCCGCCCCCTCCCTCTCTTATCCCACTTGCCTCCGCCCTGCCCTACCGGTACATCAACCTCCCTCCTTCCCTCCCTCCTCCAGCGCGTCCGTCCCTCCCTGAAGCTGGCCCACTGCACCGCCATGGCGGCCGGGCTGCTGGTGCTAAGCCTCTGGCACCGGGACCGGGTGCCGGGCGGAATCAAGATAGCCTGGCAGATGGCCACGCGGGCGGCGGTGCCGGCAATCACGCTGTACTTTGCCCACGGGAGACGACACGGGCACCTCATCCGGGCCTCGGACAGAAGCAGCGGCGGCGGTGGCGCTGGTGCCAGCATCGCCGACCGGACAGCTGTCGCCAAGGGCAAAACCGCTGGACACGTACCCGAGGCCGAGGCTGCGGTCATGGGCGGGGGCGGCGGCACGGGGGCTGCAGCCCCGCCCTGGTGCTCGGTGGGGACCTGTGGGTCGGCCGCCGGCAACGGGGATGGCGGCGGCGGCGGCGGCGCTGAAGCCAGCAGCGGCGCGGTGGGCCTTGCGCCCCCCGTGGCCCCCCATGCCGCCGTCCATGCTGCCTCCTGGACGACCCGTCCAACGACCCCGACCCCGCCTCTACATCCACCAGACTCTCCCCGGCCTTCCTGTCATTGGCCCCCCGGAACGTGGGCTCACACGCACCCAGCACACACCTCCAACTCCCGTCCCCGATGCCCCTTCCCCCTGCCTGACCTCGCCCCACGCCTGTCCGCCTGACCCTCCCTCGTCGCCCTGCCCCCCCCCCGCCCACCTTCACCCCACTCTCGCCCTCGCCGAGCTCCGTGCATGGTGGCTCTCCCTCTGCTTGCCTTCCCCCTGCCCCCGCCGGCCTCGCATTCTCAGTGGCCCTCCCCCTGACCCCCTTGCCTTGCACTTGCACCTCTGCCCCTACTCGGTGGCCCTCCCCCTGCATGCCCTTCCCGGCGGCCTGGGTGCCTCCCTTCCCTCCTCCCACATTCTCTCCCTCCTCCCCCTCCCCATATCTGCCCTTGTCTGGTCTCCCCCCGTGCCCCCACCATGGCCCTGCCCTTGCCTTGCCGCCCAGTGCCCCTCATGCGTGGTGGCCTGCGCACTCGGCCGGTGTGGTGGGGAGCCGAATCCTCACGGTCCGCCACCCGGCCCCTCCTGCACTTCGCACCTTCCCGCGCCCCGCATCGTCTTCCCGCGCCCCGCTGCCTCCGCCCTTTCCGCCCGCCCTGCCGTCGTTCTCCCCTTCTCCTCGTCCTTGCTCTTGCCCTCGTGCCCCCTCGCCCCGCCCCGCCCCGCCTTCCGTCCCTCCCAGCCTCGTCTTCCTTCTGCTGTTCTCCTTCCCTTTGCCGTTCTCCTTGCCATTCTCTTTTCCTTTGCCCTTTCTCCTCTGCCTTTCGCCTCCTTGCCGTCGTACGTTTTGCCCATCCGTATCCCTTTCTTCTCTGCCCCGCCGCCCCTTCCTGCCCTCTTTTGCGCCGCGTCGCCGCCCCAGCTCCTTCGTGGGTTTATGTGTGTATTGCCTTGCTTGCCTGCCTGCTCGCTCCTTCCTTCACTGCCATTGCCGTTGCCCATTGCCGTTACTCACGCCCTTTTTCCTTCGAAATCTTCCCGCTTCGCTTCCTCCATTGAGCGCAGGTGAGTCTACAATCTGTCGGGTTGTTCTGTCCGGGCGTTCGTGCCGTTCTTGTGCTGTCGCGTGTAATCGTCCGTCTGGGTTGGTCTGGCGGCGACGCGGTCGCAGCGTATTTTCAGCTCGGTAAGGTTACAGGTATGTTCGGTAAGTATTACTGGGTTCTGGGTCCGTTCGCGAACGCCGTCTCCGTCTCCGCTGCGGTATCACTTTTTACCCCCCGTGGCCCCTACACGGCCGGCCAAGCTGTGCGCAGCGTCGGCAACGGAGGGCGGCGCGCGCCCGGCTGAGTCGTCGGAAAGCGCTCTGGAGCGATTGTTCGAGCCCGCAGTGGCGGATGGCGCTGCCTTGGGGGCGCCGCCGTGTGAGCACGAAGCCGCCGTTGGCGCCACTGATGCAGACTGGAGCGGCAGCGGCGGCGGTTGGACGACGTGGCAGGTGTCGGCGGCGCCGGCGCCAGGGCCGCTCCCGAAGCTGCCGCCGTACAAGGCGTTTGTACGGCGCCGCTCGGTGCGGTACAAGGTACGACGTGCGCCGTGTCTTCCACCATAATCATCGCCGTCTGTTCCCGCTCCTCTGCTTCCTGTCCTCACCCCAGCTTAAATACTGTCCTCTCCGGTTCCCCTGGGTCAGACGCCCAAGCCCGAGGCCCGACCCACATCCCTTCTGTCTCCCCCGACCCACATCCCTTCTGTCTTCCCCGCTTGAACATTTCTCCCGCGCTCGTCTGCCCTCAGATCCCCTGGGCCGAGCCCGAGCAGCTGGGTGCCGGTTACGAGCAGCGGCTTTGCGATCTGGTGGCGGCGAGGGGGCTGCACTTGACCGCGGTGTACGTCAGGCGGGGCTGTATTGAGCTGACGCTCGTGATCGAGGAGTGGAGGGAGGAGGCGGAGGAGGCGGAGGAGGTGGTGGCGGCGGAGGCGGCGGAGGGTGAGGGTGAGGGCGTGGGCGCGAATCGAGGTGAGGAAGGGTGTGCCTCATCGTGTGTGTGTGGGTGTGTGGGTGTGTGTGTGTGGGGGGGGGGCGGAGGAGGTCTCGCCCCCATCTTTTTCAACCCACATAAAGTTAAGAGGCGAGGAGGGGCATGGGTCGATTCGGGTGGTGGTGGTGGTGGTGGTGGTGGCGGTGAGTGCAGGGCGTCATTGTTACTGGGCCGGGGGATGACTTGTTCGCCTTAGTCCCTGCGCGCCGGTTCCCTGGGCCCCCGGGGCCTGACTCCCCCAAGCCTGCCTTTCGACCGGTGCCGGTCGCGCACTGCACCATCACCCTCGCAATCCGGCCCTGACCCACATTCCCCTGATCGGACCACAGCCCTCTCTCCCGCTGATCCACCTCCGTCTTCTGTTCTTGTCGCTGATCTTTCATTCCTTTCGCCCTCTGCTGTGCTGCCTCCTGATCCTGCCAGGCCTGCGGACTCTGTCAGGAGCGCCCGCTGATGACGCGGCCGCCGGGGCTCCATCTCTGCCGGCGGCTGCGTCCGGCACCAGCCTGACACAACCACAGCTGCAGCCACAGCCACAGCCTCCGTCGCGCCGGTTACGGCAGGCGCTGGATTTGGAGTCTGTGGTTCGGGCGCTGGGATTGCTGCGGGAGCCTGCTGCGGATGTGGAAGTCGATGTGGATGTGGAGAGCCTCCCTGGAGACATGGCGGCGGAGGGAGCGGCGGCGCCGGGGTCGGGTGTGGAGGCAGCGCGGGCGCGGAGGGCGGCTGGCGCTCGTGACGGCGGCCGGTGCGTGAGCGCGGGGGGGGGCGCGGATTGTAGGAGAGGGTGGGGATACGGGGTCATGTCGTGACCAGCCCGGGGTCGTGTCGTGGGCACGGGGCCCTGGGGGTGTAGGGCAACGTACACCGGCCGGGGCCGTGTCATGTCCTGGAGGCGGGAGGTACCCAGGTACCTCTACCCTGGGGCAGTGCCCTGCCGACCGATTGCAAATTTGCATTGCATCTCGTTTCTCGAGGCAGCAGACCCCGGGGCCCCGCCCCCCGCAAACATCGTGCGGCCGTGTTCTTTAGGGACCCGGCTGAACCTGCGGATGCGCGCTTGGGGTGTTCTTACTCCTGAAGGGAAATAAACAACAATACCGGTAAGCATTTCGCGCATTGACGAGCCACCTTTCATCTCCGTGGCGGTTAATTCCCTTGAGCTCCTGTCCGGCCCCCTTGTCCGGCCACAGCCGCAGCGGGCCGCTGGAGGCGCTGCTGGCCAGTGTCGTGATTCGTGAGTTGGAGTCGAGCGAGGACGAGGAGGAGACGTCGCCGTCGTCGCACGGGGGGGGGAGGTCACGGCAACGGCGACGCTGGCGACTGTCGCGACGGTTGCGGAGATGGCGGTGCCGGTAGGCCGCCCCGAGTGCTGAGCGCCTGGCCCCGGGTGCTGATGATGCGGTCATCGGGGGCGCGGTTGGAGGGTGATGAGGAGTCGAGTGCAAGCGGGGGAGGCGGAGGAGGCGGGGGAGGCTCGGCGGCAGCAGCATCGGGCCCGTGTAGGCCGGTGGCGGAGCTTCGCGTGGTGGCCTGGGGCGGCGGCGGTACCACGGGACGGACCCACGGGTCGGCAGCGACGGAGGCTGCTGGCGCGTCACCGTTGTCGTCGTCGTCTTCGTCGTCATCGCCGCCCTCCGCTGCGGCGGCGATGGCGGCGGCGGCGGCGGAGGAGGAGGAGGAGGCTGGTGCGCGGGTGGAGGTCCGGGACCGCAGCGGTGAAGTCCTGCCGGCGCGGTTGTGGGGGCGCAGCGCGACGCCGACGGACACGCCCGGTGTGTCGTCGTACAAGTACGACATCCGGCTGCTGCGGATGCCGGAGCGGCCGGGAATTCTTTGGGTGAGCTCTTCCGGGACCCTTCTGTTAGTGCTCTGGGAGCCCATGTCGCCGTACGGCAGGGCGGCTCCGCGCCGCCACCGGGCCGTTCGAGTTACCAACTTGACGCAGCCCTTTTTGAACAGCGCCTTCTTGCCTTGCGTGGCCCGTTCCTTGAACCTGAACCTGGAAAAAAGAGCGAATAGCCGAGTCAAACGGCGTGGTGAGGTCAACGCTTGTTGTGCGCTGCATATAGCCCCAGTGCTTTGCGGCTTGGCTCGCGGCCCGGGTAGGGTTGACTTGGGTTGCCCTGATCGCGTCCAGGGAGGCTGCATTCGCAAAGACGCAACCCCCATCCCTCAGTAGACCACGCTACTGGAACACGTTGACTTTGCGGCTCAGCGCTGCACGAGCGGGGAGACGAATGCGGATTTGCGGACAGGCGAGCAAACGGGACGGCAGACGGAGAAGTGGAGGAAGGAGGCGGCGTGGCGGCGGAGCTGACGGCGGCGGCGGCGGCGGGCTTCGGGCAGGAGCCGGCGGCGGCCGGCCAGCTGGACGAGCTGCTGTACGACATGGGCTCCTGGGCCGCCGCCGTGGCGGAGGCGGAAGCGCGCGCTGCCGCCATCGGCGCTGCCCCCCGCCTGGGTCGCCTTCACGCGGGCCTGGGTGCACACCTGTTGTGCCACGTCCGGGCTGTCGGCTGGGCAGCCACCGCGGAGTGGATAGCCCGACAGATCCGCCGCTGCTGCGGCGGCGGCGAGGGTACGGCAGCCGCCGCCACAGCCGCCACGGCCGCCGCCGCTGCTGTTCTGGACAGCCCCTCCGCGGCTGGCGCCGCTGCGGCCGCTGCCAACGCGCACGACATCGGGGCCTTCAGCGACGGCATTTGCGGCTCCGAAGACAGCCTTGGCGCCCTGTCTTTGCGGGCGCTGCTGCGGCTGTACCCGCTGCCGCAGCCGCGGCGGCGGCACCGGCTACGTCGGCGCCCGCGGCCGCCGTCGCGGCGGGTGGCTTGACGGCGGAGCCGGTGTGTACGGCGGATGTGGAGTGTACGGCGGATGCCACTGCAGCCATCGGAGCTCGGTTGATGGAGGAGGTGGAGGACGTCGGCTGCTCCAAACGTCGCAAGTATGTAGAGGTAGCGGCGGCGGCAGGCGACGGCGACGGCGGCTGCGGCGCCGCCGCCGCCGGGTGCCGGCGCGGGCCGTCGGCTGCGTCAGCGCGCGGTCGGGGCCCCGGAGACCTGCGCGCGGCGCTGACGTCGCTGCGGCTGTTGGTTTCGGAGCCGTCTCCGTCGGAGGCCGCCGCCCTGCGCGCCATGACGGAGCAATGGGTGGCCAAGCTGGCGGAGACGCTGTGAGCGAGGAGGGTGGGGGAGAGAAGCGGGCGAGGGAAGCGGGGGAGCTAGGCGGGCGAGGGGTTGGTCAGGCTGGACGGGGAAACCGAGGGCGGGAGTGCTGCTGTCCGTCCGTCTGTCCTCGCCCTCCCCCGCCCCTCTCCGTCTCCGTCTCCGTCCCTCTGCCGCGGTATCCTCATTATTACCCACCCAACCCCACCAATGTCGCTGTCTATCTTTCGTCATCGCCCTCTGCATGCCTCTGTCTCCGTCTTTCCTCCTCCACCTCCTCCTCCTCTTTCCCCGGGTCGGGTCGGCGCCGCAGACAAGTCATCGAGCTGCTCCTGCTGCTAGCTCTGGTGCTCCGCGGCGTGCGTGCCGGCCAGCCGCTGCTGTGTCCGGAGAACCTGATCGCCCTCACCTCGCTAGGCGTCGGCTCGGCGCTGATGGTGGCGTGGCTCGTCCTGCCGTACCACACCTGGGCGCGGCTTGCCGTGCGGGCCCGGCTGCCCCGCTACGGCGGGTTGCTGCTGGCGAAGGCCCTGGTGGCGGCGGCGGTGGCGCCGGCGCCGTCGGGCGTGGGGCAGTACGTCGCCGGGCTGGGCATCTTGCTTCATGAGGGACTCATCGTGCCCGGGGCCAATCTGGTAGGTGCATACGGTAGGAGTGGGGTGGCGGGCTGGGGGCGGCGGAGGCCGCATTGTGGCGGGAGTGAGCACTGCTGTGAAGGCCAGGGCAGGAATGGCGGCCACCCCTCGCAGCTGATCAGCCCCATCGACAGCAAAACATTACACCTCCAGAGCCGCACTGCCGCATCTGTCATTTGCTCAATACTGTATCGCCGGGTTGGTTGGGTCGGCAGGCACCTCCCGGCCTTCACAGCTGATCGCTGCCCGCCCGCCTGCCCTCCCGCACGCCACACAGCTGAGCCCGCGCACCGCCGTTCTGGTGGCTGCGGCCATGCTAATCGTGAACGCCGGCGTCGCGCTCGCCTGCGGCGTCGCGCGAGGCGCCGTCGCGGCGGCGCTGCTGGCGGCGCGCGTGGAGGCCGCGGCGGTGGCGACGACGCTCGCCTGCCACGCGTACCTGCGTCTGAGCCTGAGGCTGAGGTTCCCTGGGGGAACAAACCCCGGCGGAGGCGCCGGCGCCGGCGGCGGAGGCCGCCTCGCGTCCAGGGCGACGGAGGCGCCGGGGCCGCCTGCGGCGGGGCCGGCGGCGGCTGCGGCAGCGGCGGGGGCGGCGCGGTGGTGGACTTGATGGGCGTCACCGGCGTGTGGAGCCGCACTGCTGGCGGTTGTACCGGCGGGACCTACGGCCTGGGCGGTACTGGTACTGGCGGCACCGGTGGTGTGGTGATAAGGTTGGACTCACAGCGACGAGGCGGGGGCGGAGTGGGAGGCAGCGACGGCGGCGGGGGGCCAAGGGGATGCAAGGAGGAGTGAGGCACGGCCACGTGGGGGAGCCAGCAGCAGCTGGTGCTCCGAAGGCGCCTCGCCGCGATGTGTTGAGTCTCGCAATGTGTTGGGTCGCGAGGTGTGGGCGGTCTCGTGGGTGTTTTGATCCCCCCGGGGTTGTTGGCAGCGGATGCCGGCTGCGGGCAAGCGGGCTTTCTGCCGGTACGGTACGGCACGGTACGGTGTACTGGGACGGTGACGTCATAATATGCCCATATGTACGGCGCACCGAATGTGGTACGTGGGCCGGGGGCGCCGCCACGACGGTGGTGCATGCAAGGGGGTCGAGCGCAGCAGCCAGGGGGGCACAGGGCCAAACATCACCTAGTTCGTTTATCGTATGTTGGTATTTGATCTATCGCGCAGGGCAGGACAGGGCAGGACAGGGCAGGGCATGGCATGGTAGTCGATATGCCCATGCGTATGAAAAATATAACTAGCCAAAACAAAGCACGGAGAACGCAGGCAGATAGAGAATGCAGAGGTATGTTTGCATACATGAGGCTGCGACGCGAAGCTCATTGCGCGCGAATGAATGCAAGGACGCCCGGGGTACGGAGTCCGGGTTCACGACGACGGTATTGGATGCGGCTATCGAAGCCCATCTTAAAGGGAATTCGCGGATGTTTTCAAGGCAGAGGGCGAAGACGTGCAGGGATGTGAGATGTCCTGGAGGCTCTTGCGCCTCCGTCCTGGACCGCGCTATCCAGGTTTGGGTTATTGTTGATACTGTTTTATAAGGGCCGTGTAGCGCTCGCTCTGGCGCGCGTATACCGGTATATGAAGGCTTACCCACCCTCGACACGCGACGGGCGCACGCACGGGCCCCGGGCGTGCGTGTGCCGGAGAGCAGGCTAACCAAAGGCTGCGGTGGTGGGAGTAGTTGCTGGGGTTGGGGGGTGGGGCAGCAGGTCCGGGAGCGCTGCTGCGCAACCATCTGCACCACGCAAGGATTGATGTGTGCGCGGCCGGGATATGCATGTATGGCGGCGCCACTCGCTGCTGCAGACTGCACAGCCCGCAATGACTGCCGCTGCTGCGCCACCCGACGATCGACGATCGTGTGGCCGTGTGGCCGCGTGACAGCGCCTTAGTTGCTTGTGCCGCCCATGGCGGGCGCCGCCATCACAACAGCCCCGCCCCCGGGGGACGGAGCGATGAGAGGGCCGCGCGCGCCGCCCGTCCCCACATCCCTCACCCCGTCTTTTATGGCGAGTGCCGCACCCCCACCCCCATCTTCGCGTGCACAGCTGCGAAAGCGGCGTCCTCGCATTTCGCGCATCTATCTGCTCACGCGCTCTTCACTGGCACTGGCACAACCAGAGGGCTTGGATGGCGCACTCCTGGCGGCACGCACGGCGCCCCGCCTTTTTGGGCGGGGCCCCAGCGCGAAGCGCCCAGGGGGGCCCCGCCCTGTAGGATTGCCCATGTCCGTGGGTTCTGGGTTCTGGGTAATTGGACAAGTGCAGACTTTCGGCCAACGGAAAGGCTGCATAAGTAAAAGATTAAATTCTTTATTGCACGGTAAATTTATTATTGGAACCCAACATCGCATGAGTACAAACCAGTTTGGCAGTCTCCATGGACCGAGGCCGAGGTCAAACCATCACCTCTCGGCCTATAATTAATTCCAGAAGAGTCATCGTTCCTTAAGGTGGAATTCTGACATGACGGCGTGAAATGAATCTTCGTTTCGGAAACAAACTATGTTTGCATTGCAAACACTCTTCCCGCGACCACACCACAGCAGCTCTGCTTGCCGGTCCGATCGTCTTCACGCATATTGCTATTACAAAGGTTGCAAGGAGCAAACCCTGCTGCCAGGCCTCTGCTGCACTCTCGTCGTCGGTAACTGCACGTCATCGCGACCCTCGCAAACAGTTCCGCTGTCCTTCTATTGGCAAGTCAGCGTGATCTGCGAATAATCCACTCCATGTCTACTGTCAAGCTACTTAAGCCAAGCAATGCGCTCGCGGGAAGAGTTACACAGTGCCGAGACGGAGCGCGATTCCTGCGGCGCCGGCAGGCCTTGCTGACGACTCCGCAAGTAGGAATTTCGGGGATACAGCTCTGGCTACGTATCAGCAGGATTGTAGATTGTCGATTGTCACACTTCATGCCCTCGCCGCTCGCTGCCGAATTGATGCCGTACTTCGATCGATGCGCCCATGCGCCCCGGACGACGCGATTCGCGCGGCGCCGGCAGCGCCGGCAGGCCTTGCTGGCGACTCTGCTAGCAAGTCTGCGTCGGATACTCCTGAAATTTCTCCGACTTAAGAAGTTAAAACACAAACACGCATTCATTCACCTGATTGACGGGGACCTCACTTGCAACGTGGGCCTCCGGCAACCCGCGCGCGACTCCGTTCTTTGCTCTCAACCCATTCTCACACCCAAAAACAACGGGCCTCTGTAACAAGTACCTAATTATTAGCAAATGCGCTGCGAATCTGACCGTAATGCCTAAAATTTCGTCAAGCCGCACCGACCGAGTGCCTTGCAGCGGCCGTGATGGTGGAGCTGGCTGCTCGGCTGGCTGCACGGCTGCAGCTGGCTCATCGCAGCTTCGTTGCCGAGGCTCCAGGACGCAGCCTCTAGCATCAGCTGCCGTCCCCACGGCTGCCGACCCACCCACGGGTCCTCGGCCTGAAGAGCATCGCGCCGCCCCCACAGCCTGGTATGACCAGTGCCCAGCTGGCGGCGAGCGCCTAGGAATCACGGAGATCGGTAACGTGGCTGGCTGCAGCGGCGAGGACCACGGGCCGGCTCCTCGGCACCACGCCGCCGAGGAAGGGCTATGGCAGCAGGCAGCAGCGGCCGCTAACGGCGCGATCCTGCTGCAGTCGTTGCAGCAGCGGCAGGCATGTCGCCTTGATGGTGCAACAGACGACCTTGTCATGTGCAGCGGACGGCACGCATGCGTCCCCGACACCGGGGGTGTGGATCCCCCCCCCGCACGCAGCCTGTAAGACTGGCGAGGGAGGTGCCAGTTCACGCTCCGCACACGCAAGTGCTGGGCCGCAGTGTCTGCGTTGGCCCAGTGCCAGGTTCGCTCCGCCGCGCGCGCAACGCCGATCGTTCAGGTGGTCTAGAAAAGCCGAAGTCATGCAACCTCACACGTCTTAAGTTCTGCACCCTGTAGCACGCCCGTGGGGTAGCACCGCACGGTGGGCAGAAGTGCACTCCACAACACCACTACTGGGGCCACAGCCAGAGCGCTCTGGCCAGCAACCAAGGCCCCAAACACCGCAGCAAACCCAGCAACTCCACAGAGGAAGCCGCGCCACGGAGCGGGTTCAAAACACCAACAAGCTACATCCACACTACAACAGCACTGGCTACGAAGTGCCAACAAACAGCAAAGCGCTCTACGGTCCGCCAAGGGCTTCGAGCACGCTTGGGGAGGTCGCCTACTGGGTCGGACACGTGCTACATAAACGCTGCTCAAAGCCTGCCCGCTAGCCGGTCCTGCGCTGGTGATCTGCTACGACGCGCGCGGCGGCAACACGCAAGTACCCTAAACATACTGAACACCAGCCCTGTGACGCATCCCATGTAACTATCCCGCTGGCAAAAAGGCAGGTCCAGACGGGCAGGCAGGCCTTCGCGACCGTTCTAAAGCCCCCCCCCAGATCTCTACCAGACCCTTCATGGCCCCATAACAACGACACTACACCGAACTCTCAGAACAACCCCAAGGCCACAGGGCGGCGCGCTGCGACGGCGCCATCAGCTGATCCCTTGAGTGTCGCTCCTCCGCGCCCCTCGTTGGAGCCCTCGAGAGTTGGTTCCGTTGCCGCCAATTCCCCTAAACCGCAGTGCGGCTGTCTAATCTTCCGCCGAAGCCCGTTCGCCGAGACTCCGGAGAAACCAACCACCTAGGCCTATGCGCGGCACCCCATCCCTCCGCCGAAGCCCGTTCGCCGAGACTCCAGAGAAACCAACCGCCTAAGCCGATGCGCGGCACCCCATCCCTCCGCTGAAGCCCGTTCGCCGAGACTACGGAGAAACCAACCACCTAGGCCTATGCGCGGCACCCCATCCCTCCGCCGAAGCCCGTTCGCCGAGACTCCAGAGAAACCAACCGCCTAAGCCGATGCGCGGCACCCCATCCCTCCGCCGAAGCCCGTTCGCCGAGACTACGGAGAAACCAACCCCCTAGGCCGCTGTGCGGCACCCCATCCCTCCGCCGAAGCCCGCTCGTCGAGGCTTCAGAGAAACCAACCGCCTAGGCCGATGCGCGGCACCCCATCCCTCCGCCGAAGCCCGTTCGCCGAGACTCCGGAGAAACCAACCGCCTAGGCCGCCGTGCGGCACCCCATCCCTCCGCCGAAGCCCGTTCGTCGGGGCTTCAGAGAAACCAACCGCCTAGGCCGATGCGCGGCACCCCATCCCTCCGCCGAAGCCCGTTCGCCGAGACTCCGGAGAAACCAACCGCCTAGGCCGCCGTGCGGCACCCCATCCCTCCGCCGAAGCCCGTTCGTCGAGGCTCCAGAGAAACCAACCGCCTAGGCCGATGCGCGGCACCCCATCCCTCCGCCGAAGCCCGTTCGCCGAGTCTCCGGAGAAACCAGTCCCTCGCGGCGCATCGCTGCAGTCCGCTCATGCCACGGTCCCCCCACGTGGTGGGCCTCAAAGAGTCACCTCGGACAGGCCATCGGATGTCGACAGCCCCGACATCGTGTCGGTTCCGGTGCAATGTGTCGGAACGGCGAACACCGAGACGACTTGATCCGCAGCTGGACCAGTCGCCTAGCGGAAGCCGTCGTGGCCCTGCAAGCTCAAAGATTTGCCGCGCTCGAGGCGGCTGCCGTCGTGGCGTGTGGACCTGGCCGGGTCCGAAAGCTGCTGCTCGGAAGCAGCAGTGTTGGGCGCTCGTGGCCCGAACCGTCACGGCGTCGTGCCGTTACGGAATATGCCACCTAACTGATGGTCTGCAGCCCACAGCTAGGTGTCGAAGCCCGAGAGTCAGTCGCGAGAGATCGCAACGACCCGGCTTCGCCTGGTGAGAGTTCGTGCGGGGCGGCGCAGCAGCGAGCTCGGTAGCAGCAGCTGTCTACGACTACATATACTGGCGGATCAGACAATCCACACACTCGAGTGCGCCTTTACCGGAACACACATCAATAAGGCTTCGCCTGGTGAGAGTTCGTGCGGGGCGGCGCAGCAGCAGCTAGACTACAGCTCGGGCAAACTGTATCTATTGCTGGCCCCGCGGCCCGGCCTTCGAGGCGAGACCGCGCTCCTTCTTCCTACGCATTGCTACCTAAGACCCGGTGCAGGTCGCACCGAAGCCGCTCGAACTAGTTAGTCGTGTCTGGTTCATGATGACATTAGCCAGCCAGGGTGATCAGGCCTGGCCGGCGCGTCACTAGAGTCGGAACATGTCGGCTGGCCTGGGCGGATGCCCAATGGAGAATACTGAACTGATGTTACATCATTCCCATTGAAGCATCACTATACTTCAGCATGTACGTATCCAGTATGACCAGGCGAAGCGCTTCCTGCTGGAAACGCTTGCGCCTAGGTAGAGCTCGCACTGGACGAGCAGTGATTGGTTCCGGAGCCCGGGCATGGCCCTGGTCCCCGGTTCGAGCCCAACCGAGAGCGTTCGTCTGCGCTCCAACTGTCAGTCAGTTTGACCAGATAATTCCCAGCCACCAACGGTGCACGACAACCTCGTCAACACCTTTATTAACCCCACGAACGATGCCGTGGGGGCTCTCCATGGCAGCAGCGGCAGGCGGACTACAGTTCAGCTTGGCGGCGATGCTTCGCTGCGGGCGGTCCCCAGCCGTACGACTGACAGTTCTCTGGCGTCTCCCGTCCGGCCGGTCGTGCCTCTCGCCCAGCCACTGTCGCCCGGCCGTATCACACGCCGGTTGGGCGCGGTTGGGTCACCGTGCCTAGCCCCAACATTTGCTGCCGCGGGGCGCGGAGTGACGACCACGATCCACGGAGGGTCTCCCTTTACAGTTGCTATCCATAGAGGACGAGAAGGAGCCGAGCTACGATATCAGCATCGAGAGCACTGTATCAATGCACGATGGCAGCGTTCACGGAGGACAGGGTTGATGAGGTTGATGAGGAGGACAGGGTTGATGAGGTCCTGGCACTGTCACGTGTCGATTGACGTTGGTTAAGGGGCATATCCCTTCAGTATTGTTCTGCTTGTGAAGGTCTTATAAACCACCGTGTATCGATCGTGGCCCTCGTGAAAGGTGGTAATTGGTGTACACACCTCAAGGAAGGTATCATACTAACAATGTGCAACAGCATGAGTGTAAAGCCATCAGCCCTCCAACTCCACCCGTACGGATTTAATGGGGCCCCGCCCTTTTTCCGGCTTCAAGGAAGCCGACACCCCTTTTCGTTGTGTTTTCTGATACCGTACACGGGTGTGTGAATCGGTTGGTTGTTTACAGCAGCGGAACCCTGTGTCGCTGGTTCGATTTGGTTTCGGTTGTGATGGTGGTTTGTTTTGCTGCTGCTGGTGGCGTTTGGTGGTTTCCGGTGCACCGTGCGGCATACCCAGCTGCCGCTGCCCGCCGTAGTCACCACGCCTCCCCCGCCTTTCCCTCGGGACGGGGCATCTGCTCTGTGTGTGTACGTGAGGCGTATGCCCCGTCCCCCATAGGTTTGTCAATCAATTGTTTTGCGTCAATGGGAACGTCTATTTAAAGGCGCGGTTTACCGTAGTTTGGATCGTATCAGGTCCCGTAGACAGGTGCGGGTGTATGTACGTAGGATTCGGGCACGCACGGGCCTTGCAGCGGGGACTTGGCCCTGTTTCACGTTGGCGCACTACCGCGCAACGCCTGCAATCAGATAAGAGGCATGCCGGCACATTCGGATGCTGATTGTGTGGTATTGCTCAAGCACCCGTGCTGGCTGTGTGATATTGCTCAACCACCCGTGCTGGTTGCGTGGGCGGTTGTGGGTGTTGCAGCAGTGCAGAGCCAAGATAGGTGGCTGGGGAGGCGGACTACATGCCGCCCTCGCAGCACATACACGTCACAGCTTTAGCATAATAATTACCTTGCCTTACACCGACTTATTGTATTGCTACATACGTACTAGGTCTTGCTAACCCGAACTCGCCGCTTGCTAATCCTTCCTCGTGTCGGCAATCAACTGCCAACCGCCCGCATCGAATGTCCTCCCACGGCGCCCCATCCAGAGCCTCCTGCGCATGTTCCTCGCTGTCGCACATGTGCTCGCGCCAGAATGTATAGACAGAGGGCTCGACATCGTATGTATACACACGACGTGAGCGCACGCACCCGCCAATGAACCCAATGTTTTAACACCTATGCAACAACAGCTGCAATGCTTTCCGTGGAAGCTTCACGTCATCAATAAGCTGTAGACTCCAGGGGGGACGACCCGCCCCCTTTCTTGGGGTCCAGCCTCCCGCGCAACAAACCAGAGGCAACAGACATCTGGTCGTCCACACAACTTGCACATAACTATGCTCTGCTACCATTACAGGATGGACAACAGGAACAACAAGCCACGTCTTTCACGACTCTGCACGATGTAAAAACATATGTTCGAGACGTAACGTAATGTTTCCAGACGCCGGGTCATCTTCGAAGAACCGATTCGACGTCACTGACAGTTTGACACCGAATAGAAGTACGCGCGTCTTGGATTGTGGGGCAGCAAGGCTCACGAGGGAAGAGGGGGTAAAAAAGAAGATACCACAGAGAAGGATGTCGGCGGGAGGCGGTCGAGGCATTGGCGTATCCGGCCCGCCGCTGATGGCGCAATTGGGGCAGGCGCATGGCGGGCGTGGTCGTACGGCAGTTGAGTCATCCGCGCCCGCCATCCACCGGCGGCGTGCATGCGCATGGCGTCCAAGCGCCGTCGTCGGATGCGGCCGGTTGGTTCCTATCCAAACCCCGAAACCCCGCCTACCAAGCTTTCCCCAAAAAAGATATGCACCAACCCCGCGGTTTATGACATGCACGCAAAAAAAACGTTGGGGATCCACCTTTCAATCATCGATCTACTGCCTTTCAATCATCTACTGCTGGACAAATATCGGACTCGCATCAGCTCAAAACCGTATTCATCCCAGGATTCATTCAGTACTTTCTTTGGTGCAAACCAATGCAAGTAAGCGAGCAAGCAAAGCGTCAACGAAAGCGCCAAAGCGTTCGACGTGTTCCCCACTCCATCCCCAGCTACAAAGCAATCCCCGACCCAGTGCATCCATCCAGCTGCTGTCGCTAGGAGAGAAATCTTTTTTCTTCCAAAATCTGTGCCGCTCTTGGCATGGCACGCACGATGCCCGGTAGCTAGACTCTGCCGTACATGTACGACGGGACGCTCAGAACTCCGGCCCCGTACCGCTTGGGCCGCGCGCCTACTGTACCGCCGCCGAGCGACACCCCACGTCGCCACATTCCAGCCACGCCCACTATCTACCACCACCCACCCACCCAACCCTCGCTTCGGCGGGCCCCCGCCCTGTGTGTGCATTCTGCCGCGCTCCATAATCCACGTATGTGCCGTACTACATACTCCATGCATATCCATAATGTACGCTTACATCGAACAGTAGTACGACTGCTGACGCGCCGGTCGGTCCACTCCGCCCGCTCCCGCGGCCGTGTTGGGGGGCTCCAGCTGCAGCACAGAAAGAAACAGTGCGAAGCGAGCGCAGGCGGCGGAGGGGCGGCGCCAGGGTACGTGGTGTTAGGCATCGCCGTCAGAAGTATCGGGAGGAGGAGTCCGGGAGGAAATAGGGGACGGAGGAGGAATCCTTGTAAAACCAAACAGGGCAGGAGGAATCTTTGTAAAGCGACGACGGCGTAGCAACACAGTTCAATCGGTTTAGGAAGGGAAAAGGAAAAGGAAAGTTTACGCTGGACCGTAAGCCCTAGCGTGGGTTGAGGGAACAGACTGATGCCTCATCGGCGGGTACAGCCTATTACCGCGGTGACCGCATTTTTGGCTTAGATGGGTTGCTTCTCCCACCCACTCCGTGTCTGGACTCCGTCTCACTCGGACCATATCTGGGTACCCGCTCGCATTCTTCGGAGCCAAACACATTATGGTATCATTCAACCGTGATGAGTTCTACCAGTGCAGGAAACAGGGACGTGAAGAGCCATGCGATTACCTGCTGTTCGTTCCCACACCAGGGCCCCCATCGGTCACCCAGCCCTCTGCGAAGGCCGGGAACGAACCGGTGACCTCTCGGGCTACAATTCAGTGCCCTAACTCTCAGGCACTTCCTAGGAGTACAATCGATGTAATGATACGCCGCCCTAACCGCCAAGCAACCAACAAACTAACCAACTAACCAACCAGTCGGAATTTCCATGAAGGTAAGCGTCTCCTAATGCCAGCCAACTCTCGGTACCGTGCCGTACCTGGAAGCACACGAGGCAGTGTCGCCACCGCGACGTGTACAGCAGCGAGGGCCGGGGAGGAGGCGACCGGCGGTCGTCGCGGGTCCCCTCGGAACCACTGGCCGCCGCCGCCGCGCTGCCGTCGTCGTCCCGAGTAATAAGTGGAGTGCGGAGCGGAGTCGCGGGAAGCGACGACGAGGCCACCACCGGCAGCCACAGCTCCAGTTGCGGTGCTGTCCGCCGCCGCCTGACGGCAGGCATGTCGGCGAAAGGCCGCAACGGCGACGACGACGACGACGCCGGCGCCGTCGAAGGTCCGTCGTCGCCGCCGCCGCCGCCGCCGCCGCCGCCGCCGCCGCCGCCGCCGTCGCCGCCGCCGTCGCCGCCGCCGTCGCCGCCGCCGCCGCCGCCGCCGCCGCCGCCGCCGCCGCCGTGGGTCAATGACGGGGGCGCGGAACGTACGGTCGACAGATGCGGCAGTGACGACGACAGCGGCGCCATCAAGTTGAATGCACCGCGCCACCGGGAAGATCTGCGCGGCGAGGCAAGGGCGGCGGAGGCGGCGGAGGCGGAGGATGACGACGACGTGGACAGCATCCAAACGGACCTTGGCGTCGCGCCCTCGCGCGCGCCTCCGTTGCCGCTCGACGACGACGAAGACGCCGTGCCGTACGACGGCGCAGCAGTGGGCGCCGCCGCCGCCGCTGCGGGCGGGCTGTTCGCCTTCTTCGCGAAGGCAGACGCCGCCGCCGGGGCTTCCACCGCGGCGGCGGACCCCGTCACCGCCGCCGTCGCCGCCGCCGCCGGCGCGGCCTCAAGCCGGGCGGCGCGCCGGTCAGTAGCCGCGTCTTTGCACCGCCGCCGCGGCGACGTGGACAGGTGCCAGTACAGCAACATTGAGCCCACCGTCGCGACCCCTAGCGCCAGCAGCAGCTGACGCAGCAGAGCCAGCGGCAGCAGCGGCAGCCGAAGCACCGGGATCCGCCAATCGTCAGTGGTGGCGGCGACTGCCTGCGCCGCCGTCAGGTGGGGGCAACGCCAGGCCATCAGTACGGCAGCGCAGGCGGCGGCTAGCAGCAGCAGCAGCAGCGGCAGCAGGAGCCGAGGCAGCGGCAGCGGCAGCAGAGGCGATGATGGTCGAAGCAACGCGAGCTTGTGAGTGGCGGTGGCAGCGCGGGCGGCGGCGACGTTGGTGGCGGCGGCGGGCATGGGGGCGGTGGCGGCGCCGTCGGCGCGCGCCGCGGCGGGGTGTTGCCGCGTGGCGGCGTCATCATCTTGAGGCGGGGCGGCCGGCTGCCGAGATGGGTCTTGGGCTTGTGGTGCGGCTCGCCGCGCGTCGGCGGCGCCTTGGTTGCTGTCGTTGGTCTCGCGTCGCGCGTTGGGGCAGCAGAAGGACCTACAGATAGATCGGCGAGGGGCGGGCGGGGGTAGGTGCGGCAGCATGCAGGCGGATCACGAGGGGCGCGCATGCGTGCGGCGTGTTCGCAGGTAGGTCGGTCGGCGGATCGCTCGGATCGGTCAGATTGGGGCGGCATGCATGGAGCGATATAAGCCGAAACATTTTGGCGGCTCGTGCGAAGCAATGAGAGGTGTTGAATCTTCTGTTTCTCGGGAGAAGGTGGAGCGATGCTCCGTCATGCAAAAGGAGCAGAGCAGCGTGCGGCGCACGCACTGATAGGCGCACGTACTGATAAGCGCAGCGCAGTCTTTGCGCTGAGAGCGTTTGTATAGGCCCGCGCGCGCGGCCGCTCAGGGCGGGGGCCTGTCGCGAGGGGCTGCGTTGCAACGCTCGCTTGTCGCGTGACCGAATTCTAGCTGGGCCAGTTGTGCCTGGCGCCAACAGCTGATAGTTTAGAAAGCGATATGAAGCGTAAAGCAATCAGTACAACGGCCGCTAGCAAACGCTTTCGATCGATGGATAATCCAATTTTAGCGCGGAGCGCGCGCGCGGCTTACCGTGGCGGCGGCGGCGATGGTGATGGTCCCTCAAACGGCGAAGCTGTTGCTTGTGGGGAACTTGTGGGCTGCAGCTGGTGACCTTGAGGCCGCCAAAGCTCCAGGACACGGCTGAGCATTGCGGGACCGTATCGGATTTGTTCACGTAATCAGATTTATGACGGGGACGACGACGCCGGACGTGTCCACGCACACGACGGTATCGTCTTCGGGAGGGATAGATGCGTCTCGAAATCGCAGCTTTATTATGCGGGAAGGCGTGTTTGCTTGAATTTGGAGAGAAAACTTGCAGAGTGAATTAGATTTGCACCGCCGTCGTTGAGATTGCGCGCGCGGTGTACAAAAGTTGGTTGGGCTGCGTCCATCCCTGTAGCCGTTTGCGAGCTGTCGAATCGGATATTTTCTGACTAAGCAAGGATGACTTGTCGAGAAATTAAGAGAAGGTTAGGAGTCATGGCAGAGTCCGCCCCTTTTTTGGAGAGCAAGCCAGTAGATAGAGCTAGCAGGGCCCTTTTGCCTCGGCAGAGCGAGGCAAATGAGGCATTACATGTGTACGAGCCAAAATGGCTGGTAACATGCGTCCCCCCACAACGGTTATCCGTCAAGGGGCGCACTTTAAGATAACATAAGCCGTATGGTTAGCTACCACGCAGCTCGGTACGCGCTTTCTGAATCTGGGATAAGAGACTGCCCAGTTTCGCCGGGTCAAAGGTCCCCATCACATCCACCATGCTGCTACCCATAGGGAAGCCTATTGCCTCTCGTAATGGCGTATAGCCCGGACATTCCATCAATACGTGCAACTCGTCTTCTACCGTCCCGCCGTGGCACACCCGACATATCCTCTCCGCGCGCGGTTTCCGACCCGGTCCCCGTGCAAACCTTGACACATCCAAGTCCCAACGTCCCAGCCGAAAACGCATCAGGGCCGTGTGGTGCTTTCTCGGCATACACACCCTCAAGTGATCCAATGTTCGTTTGTGGTCCGAGAACGAATACGCCACACCCATCCATTTCAGGTACCGACACGCGGTAACCCCGGGTGCTCCCCGTCCCACACCCCCTTCCTCATACTCTGGGAAATTCCGCGGGTCCCTATCGAGGCTACCCGAGCTCCAATCCAACAGAAGGCGACGTCTGAACTCGGCCAGTAAATTGTCAAACGGGATCTCCAGGCCCAAGATCGCCTTTGCCTTCTCTTCATTGCTAAGACCCACGGGTACATGTTGCCTGTAGTCAAATCCGAGAGTCTCGAAAATCCGGAGCACCTTACCCGCCCAAAAATATTCGTGCGTGGCTGAATGATCTGTTTCCAACCACGATTTGATATCTTCCTCAAGCACTGCCCGTGCCAACGACGTGGATTGCCGCGCTACACGCTTCCAGAAGCCAAATACCTGTCGCGCCCAAAAGTAGTGCAATGGTAACTGCGACGTTTCCGCGAACAATTGTCGGTTAGGCGGCAGGCTAGCGCCTACCACCTTCCGCAAAAAGATCCTTTGGACCTCGACCATCGGGTCCGCCATACACCTCTCAAAGACGCCTGCCGCGCGCCCTACACTCTTCACCCATTTCCCCCACTTCTTTAGCAACACCCCATTCTCCCCTGCTGGCGCTGAGCCAGGGCTCTGTCCCCAACGGTGCCACTCTTTAATTCTTTGACGCCCCATGGTCCCCAGCGCCTCACGGATAGCGTCAGGGCCCCACACTTCAGCCCCGTACGACAGTAACGACCTGATTTGCACGTCAAAGCATCGCAACATAAGATCGGGGACCCATATTCGATTCCTATCTAGTTTCTGCATCAACGCGAACACCGCTCTTCGCCCCACATCGCACAGCTCCATACGGCACGAATCAAACGAAAAACTGGGTCCGTATCGCAAGCCGAGGTACTTCGCACGTTCCTTCACTGGGACAGGTTGCCCAGCGAATTTCAGTTGGCTCGCACCTTCCATCAACGTCGCTAGCGTATCTTGCCTGCCGGCGAAAACTAATAGCTCGCACTTGTTGACGTTCAGACTCATCCCGAAGCCCTCGCAGTATTCCACCAATCTGTCCAACAGAAATTGCATGCGTGCGGGGTTCGTTGCGAATAACGTTAAGTCATCCGCATACAAGAGCTCCGGAGCCCTTTTCCCCCCGACGATCGGGGACCCCCCCTGTGGCCACCGCCGATCGCGTTCGTCGACGTAGTTCGCAAACGTCTCGATGAACATTCCGAATAAGACCGGACTTAGGGGGCACCCTTGCTTCACCCCTTGATCCGACTTAAAAGGCGTGCCCCTCTGACCGTTCACCTTCACCCGAAGCTCCACGTTGTCGTATGCTCGTCTCAGAGCGTCCATCAATTGACCCCCCACGCCACGTTCTGCTAGCCGCGCCCAAAGCGTCTTCCTATCCACCCGATCAAACGCCTTCTCAAAATCTATTTGGCACACCAGCAACCCACTCTGCCCAGGTCTTGCGTAACGGGTCAGGATATGACGCAACACAAAAAGATGGTGCTGTGTGCCTAGGCCCTGGCGAAAGCCTGCCTGGCACCAGTGACGCACAGGCAGCTCCACAGGGTCCGCTTCCGCGAATTTGGTGAGGCGGCGCTCAAGCACGGATGCGTAGCATTTTGCGAGTACGCCGCCAACCGCTATGCCCCGATAGTTACTACAGTCCGTTGGGTCACGTCCGTTTCGCTTATAAACAGGAACCAGGTCTGACACGGTGAACTGCTCCGGAAAATCACCCTTGGAGCGGATGTGCTCCATGAGTGCCTGCAGCACCGGCGCCAACCGGTTGATTTCCGGCCTGTCATCATCACTATTACGCAGCCGTCTAGCATACTTGTAACACTCCCCACACACCTTCTCTGGTCCACTGGATTTACCGTTAGGTAGATCCTCCAGGACACTGGTTACCTCTTCAACTGCGATGGGAATGTTGAGTGCCGCATCCGCCGCCGCCTGCCTCCGGTTCCTCTCTTCCCATCCCATGACGTTCCACCATGCCCCGTTCCCATGTGCCCTGTTGATAAACGCCAGCATCTCAAACGCTTTCCTGTTGTCGGGCTCCCGCTGCCTCTCATTGTACAGCTTCTGAAAATGCTCCCGCCACACGTCTCCCTCAGAGATCGGACATGGACTGAGTACCCCCCCCGCCAACTTCTGCCATAGGGCCCTGGGGTCCCCGCGGCAGGAACTGATAAACTCACGCCATTCCTTCTGCTCAAACGCCGCCATGGCGTGCCTCCGCGCTCTATTATACACCTGCCTTGCCTCCCTGAACGCTAACCATGCCGCTGATGACCTATCCTGCCCATGAGCAGTGATCAACTTCGCGTCCATGATCGCATGCTTCTGTGCACATTCCTCGTTCCACCATGGGGCGTGCCCTGAGCGGGGCTGAGGCCCTGGCTGCCCTACTCCGAACGTCCTTTTCATGGCCCCGTACAGAACGTTTCCGATGCGGTCAACCGCTTGCGTGCTGTTCACTGAGCCCTCAGCCAGCCCTTTTACCACCCCATCGAGGGCGGCTAAAGTAGGGCTGTCATCGGGTGTGAACAGCGCCGCGTATTCCCGCCATCGCTTCACGTCAAACCTCATGCGTTTACTCTTATTCCGTTGCGCTAGTATCCCCCCATCCGGGCGTCGCAGCTGCAGACCAATCTCCAGGCCAACTGGCCGGTGATCGCTGAATGTTCGCGTCCCAGCCCCTTGCGTGCGCAGCCTGTTATGCAAGTTGTCGTAGACTATCAGGCTCCGACATTTCTGAAACAGGTTCGTGCTAGCCACAAACAGGTCAACTGTGCTCCCCCTTTCCGCCCCTGCGACCCCCGAATTAGCACTCAGAAACGTAAGAGCCCCTTCCTCATCTCCCCTTACCCTCCCGTTTAGCACGCATAATCCCTCCGAACGACACACATTTCCTAGCTCCTCACCAGCATGATTAGTATCAGCGTCCTTGCAGTTCCGCACTCGCGGTACACCAGACGCGTCCTCGTCATACCCAAAAGGTAACCGTAGCTGCTCAGCCAACTCGTTGATGGTCACATCCGGTAGGTCTGATACCCCGTGTGCCCCTCCGCTAAGCCGCGCATTAAAGTCACCCGCGAGCAGCACTAGATCTTCGTCGCGCCTCAGAGTACCCAGTCTTTCCTGTAGGGTGGAGAAGACTTCAAGGGCTACTTCGGCGGATGAGGCCCCTGGGCGCCCCTCCCGATGATAGGAAGAGGTTTCGGGCGCGAAGTAGCACGCCCCCACCAATAGGCTATGACCCCCTGCGTCAACCCAGTCGGATCGCAGCCGTAGCCACACAGATTCGCAGCCTCGAGGCACCGCTGTACACAGCAGTGGCTCGCAGCCGTCGGCGATTCTGTCGTGGACGTACACTGCCACCCCCCCGTCTCCTCTACCCCCCACCCCAGGCCTGTCCATGCAGTGCACCCTGTAACCCGGCAAATGCGCATTCTTGGTGGGTCGAGAGGTTGTGCCGTGCGTCTCCACACATACAATAATGTCATGCTTAGACAGAAGATGCCATATCATAGGCTCCTCCTGCAGCTTGCCGTCATCTAGATGCCGCACATTCCAAAGCGCGATGCGCAGACTATTCTCAGGCATTTACTGATCCGGGTTCACGTTGCGCGCACCCTCCTGCTCCCCCGCGCACCGCCGTACGTCCTCCGCCGTGCAAAGCCTCGGCACCCGCTCCCCCGGCGGCATCACGGATATCTGAGCTCCGTTGAGCCACCGGGGGCGCATGCCGCCGGCCTCCAGGGTTTTAAAGTCCCTGAAGACTGCCCGGCGCGCTGTGCGGCCCGCGGGGGTGAGGTTGTCCCCCACCACCCATCGCAGCGCCTCCCTCAGAAACGCCGCGTAGCCGATGAAGGCTGACCGGGCGACCTCGACGTCCGCCTCCTTGCCCGCGAAGCGCACGATGACCCGCCGTGTCGGCGAGTCGGCCCCTCCTGCCGTCCGGTCGGCCATCTCCGCGTCGCCCCCCGTGGTGCTGCTCGCGGCTCCCTGAGCACCCGCCACGGGGATCTTGAGCGCCTGCCGGAACTCGTCCAGCTTCTGGCCGCGGCTCGGGATCTCCTCTACCACGGCGGTCACGCCCTCCGCCCTAATGTATCCGCTCATCAGCGCGTCTACGCTGTCCTGCACCAGCTTGGTGTTGTAGCTGCCGCTGACCCCTGACAGGATCAGCGAGTCGCTCTCTACCAGCGGTGTTGCTGCCGCCTGGGCCGCGGGGGCCCGGGCCTCCTTCGCCCGAGCAACGCGTGCTGGCGCGGCCGCCTGAGCCGCGTCCTGCTGCGCTGCCAGGCCCTTGGTCAGCGAGGCAAAGAAAGGTTTGCCGTGCGTGGCGGGAAATAACACGTGCTCGAGCGAAGGAGGCCCCTCTCTCTCTCAGAGCGGAAGCCTCTTGTTCAAAAGCCCTTTTGTCGCCACCCGTCGGCCCCCAGGTGGAGCTCTGGCCGGAGGGACAGGGCGGCGGCGGCGGCGGCTCCGAAACCGCGCGCTGCAGCCGTGCCTGCAGCAGTGTCGTACTGCCGCTGCTGGCCGTCGATGACGCCGGCGTGGCGGCGGAGCTGACGGCGGCGGCGGCGGCGGGCTTCGGGCAGGAGCCGGCGGCGGCCGGCCAGCTGGACGAGCTGCTGTACGACATGGGCTCCTGGGCCGCCGCCGTGGCGGAGGCGGAAGCGCGCGCTGCCGCCACCGGCGCCGCCCCTCGCCTGGGTCGCCTGCACTCGGGCCTGGGTGCGCACCTGTTGTGCCACGTCCGGGCTGTCGGCTGGACAGCGACCGCGGAGTGGGTCGCCCGACAGATCCGCCGCTGCGGCGGCGGCAGCGGCGGCAGCGAGGGTACGGCAGGCGCCGCTACGGCCGGCGCCGCTGCTGTTCTGGACAGCCCCTCCGCGGCTGGCGCCGCTGCGGCCGCCTCCAACGCGCACGACATCGGGGCCGTCAGCGACGGCATTTGCGGCTCCGAAGACAGCCCTGGCGCCCTGTCTTCATCCACGGCGGCGGCACCGGCGGCGTTGGCGCCCGCGGTCCCCGTCGCGGCGGGTGGCTTGACGGCGCATAAGGAGTGTACGGCGGATGTGGAATGTACGGCGGATGCCACTGCGGCTATCGGAGCTCGGTTAATGGAGGAGGTGGAGGATGTGGGCTGCTCCAAACGTCGCAAGCATGTGGAGGTAGCGGCGGAGGCAGGTGACGGTGACGGCGACGGCGGCTGCGGCGCCGCCGCCGCCGGGTGCCGGCGCGGGCCGTCGGCGGCGTCAGCGCGCGGTCGGGGCTCCGTGGGCCTGCGCGCGGCGCTGGCGTCGCTGCGGCTTTTGGTTTCGGAGCCGTCTCCGTCTGAGGCCGCCGCCCTGCGCGCTATGACGGAGCAGTGGGTGGCCAAGCTGGCGGAGACGCTGTGAGCGAGGAGGGTGGGGGAGAGAAGCGGGCGAGGGAAGCGGGGGAGCTAGGCGGGGGAGGGAAGCGGGTCAGGCTGGGCGGGGGAGGGCGAGGGCGAGGGAGGGAGGGGCTGTTGTCTGTCCGTCTGTCCGCGCCCGAGAGGCCATCTCCGTCTCCGTCCCTCTGCCGCGGTATCCTCTTTATTACGCCCACCCTAGACCGCTGTCTAGATGTCTATCTTCCGCCGGTCATCGCCCTTTGCATGCCTCTGTCTCCGTCTCACCTCCTCCTCCTCCTCCTCGTCCCCCGGGTCGTGTGGGCGCCGCAGACAAGTCATCGAACTGCTGCTGCTGCTAGCTCTGGTTCTTCGCGGCGTGCGTGCCGGCCAGCCGCTGCTGTGTCCGGAGAACCTGATCGCCCTCACCTCGCTAGGCGTCGGCTCGGCGCTGATGGTGGCGTGGCTCGTCCTGCCGTACCGTACCTGGGCGCGGCTTGCCGTACGGGCCCGGCTGCCCCGCTACGGCGGGTTGCTTCTGGCGAAGGCCCTGGTGGCGGCGGCGGTGGCGCCGGCGCCGTCGGGCGTGGGGCAGTACGTCGCCGGGCTGGGCATCCTGCTTCATGAGGGACTCATCGTGCCCGGGGCCAATCTGGTAGGTGATAACTGGAGTGGGGTGGCGGGCTGGGGGCGGCGGAGGCCGCATTGTGGCGGGAGTGAGCACTGCTGTGAAGGCCAGGGCAGGAATGGCGGCCACCCCTCGCAGCTGATCAGCCCCATCGACAGCAAAACATTGCACCTGCAGAGCCGCACTGTCGCATCTGTCATTTGCTCAATACTGTTTGGTACTCTATCGGCTGACTTCCGCTAAAGCTGCTGAGTCAACCAAACAGGGCACGAAAAGTGGCCTGACGACGGACCATTTACACTGCAGAGAGCACAGAGACAGCGAGCGACACGCGCCGAGCGCGCCGCCAGGCAAAAAGCCCCGCAGGGCAGTCCGAAAGCCGGCGCCGGAAGCGCACGGCACGCACAACAGTCAGCAACGAAGAAACAGCGCGCAGCGGCGCGCGAGCGAGCGAAAAACGCGGCAAGACGCCGCGGTCCAGACAGCACCCGAGCACAACCCCAACCCCGCACCCAAGCAGAGCGCCCAGCAAGCACAGTCCACGAGAGCCCCATGATTCCCAACGCGAAAGAACCGACCGGGGCAAGCGCAGCGGGGAAAAAAGGAAACAGGGGCCACAAGCCGAAAAACCCCACCGCCGCCCCGGCCGATTAAACTTGCTGGCGGCCAGATCGGCCGGACAAACACCCCACCCGGCGGAGGGCTGGCCCCTTGCCGCCAACGGCCCCGTGAGCGGAGGGCTGATCCCGGTCCGCGAGCACGGCCGTCTTTCCGACCGACCCCCCCCCCCCCCCGCCTCTCCCCGCCTCTCCGTGCGCGCGCTACGAGAACCCCATCATCATGCCAGAGCCGGCCGGGACGGCCGCCGCCGCGACGCCGCCGCCAGCACTGAGGGGGACGAGCAGTGACCACGGGTGGGGCACGAGCCAGGAAGGCTCGGGCAGAAAGGGAGGGAAAGTGGTCACTCACAGCGAAGTGAGTGCTCTCTACTGTGAAAGGCAGAATGCCTGAACAGGAGAGAATGCGAACCATATAGCTTCAGTCAGCCGAACTATGCCGTACCAAACCTTGCTCAGTTCCTACGTTCGCTACGCTCCTTCGGAACTAAGCTATTGTTATCGCCGGGTGGATTGGGTTGGCAGGCACCTCCCGGCCTACACAGCTGATCCCTGCCCGCCCGCCCGCCCTCTCGTCCGCCCACACAGCTGAGCCCGCGCACCGCCGTTCTGGTGGCTGCGGCCATGCTGCTCGTGAACGCCGGCGTCGCGCTCGCCTGCGGCGTCGCGCGAGGCGCCGTCGCGGCGGCGCTGCTGGCGGCGCGCGGAGGCCGCGGCGGTGGCGACGACGCTCGCCTGCCACGCGTACCTGCGTCTGAGACTGAGGCTCAGGTTCCCTGGGGGAACCAACGGAGGCGGAGGCGCCGGCGGAGCCGGAGGCCGCCACACGTCCAGGGCGACGGAGGCGACGGAGGCGGCCGTGATTGCCGTCGGCGGCTGTGGCTGCGGCGGGGGCGGTGCGGTGGTGGACTTGCTGGGCGTCAATGCCGTGTGGAGCCGTGCTGCCGGCGGCTGCACCGGCGGGACCTACGGCCTGGGCGGTACTGGTACTGGCGGCGCCGGTGGTGTGGTGATGAGGTTGGACTCACAGCGACGAGGCGGGGGCGGGGAAGGGGGCGGGGGAGGGGGCGGGGGAGGGGGTGGAATGGAAGGTAGCGACGGCGGCGGGAGGCCAAAGGGATGCAAGGAGGAGTGAGGCACGGCCACGTGGGGAACCAGCAGCAGCAGCTGGTGCTCGGAAGGCGCCGCGCCGCGCCGCGATGTGTTGAATCTCGCAATGGGTTGAGTCGCGAGGTGTGGGCGGTCGGCCTCGTGGGTGTTTTGGTCCCCCCCGGGGTTATTGGCAGCGGATGCCGGCTGCGGGCAAGCGGGCTTTCTGCCGGTGCGGTACGGCACACGGCACGGTGTGCTGGGACGGTGACGTCATAATTTGTATGTACGGCGCCCGAATGTATGTAGTACATGGGACGGGGGGCGCCGCCACGACGGTGGTGCATGGGTGGTCGGGCGCAGCAGCTAGGGCGGCACAAGGGGGCGAACATCGTCATCGAGTCCGTTTATCGTATTTTGGTATTTAACCGCGCAGGGCAGGGCAGGGCAGGGCAGGGCAGGGCAGGGCAGGGCAGGGCAGGGCAGGGCAGGGCAGGGCAGGGCAGGGCAGGGCAGGGCAGGGCAGGGCAGGGCAGGGCAGGGCAGGGCAGGGCAGGGCAGGGCAGGGCAGGGCAGGGCAGGGCAGGGCAGGGCAGGGCAGGGCAGGGCAGGGCAGGGCAGGGCAGGGCAGGGCAGGGCAGGGCAGGGCAGGGCAGGGCAGGGCAGGGCAGGGCAGGGCAGGGCAGGGCAGGGCAGGGCAGGGCAGGGCAGGGCAGGGCAGGGCAGGGCAGGGCAGGGCAGGGCAGGGCAGGGCAGGGCAGGGCAGGGCAGGGCAGGGCAGGGCAGGGCAGGGCAGGGCAGGGCAGGGCAGGGCAGGGCAGGGCAGGGCAGGGCAGGGCAGGGCAGGGCAGGGCAGGGCAGGGCAGGGCAGGGCAGGGCAGGGCAGGGCAGGGCAGGGCAGGGCAGGGCAGGGCAGGGCAGGGCAGGGCAGGGCAGGGCAGGGCAGGGCAGGGCAGGGCAGGGCAGGGCAGGGCAGGGCAGGGCAGGGCAGGGCAGGGCAGGGCAGGGCAGGGCAGGGCAGGGCAGTGCAGTGCAGGGGAGGGCAGGGCAGGGCAGGGCAGGGCAGGGCAGGGCAGGGCAGGGCAGGGCAGGGCAGGGCAGGGCAGGGCAGGGCTGGGCCGGGCTGGGCTGGGCAGGGCAGGGCAGGGCAGGGCAGGGCAGGGCAGGGCAGGGCAGGGCAGGGCAGGGCAGGGCAGGGCAGGGCAGGGCAGGGCAGGGCAGGGCAGGGCAGGGCAGGGCAGGGCAGGGCAGGGCAGGGCAGGGCAGGGCAGGGCAGGGCAGGGCAGGGCAGGGCAGGGCAGGGCAGGGCAGGGCAGGGCAGGGCAGGGCAGGGCAGGGCAGGGCAGGGCAGGGCAGGGCAGGGCAGGGCAGGGCAGGGCAGGGCAGGGCAGGGCAGGGCAGGGCAGGGCAGGGCAGGGCAGGGCAGGCAGGGCAGGGCAGGGCAGGGCAGGGCAGGGCAGGGCAGGGCCGGGCTGGGCCGGGCCGGGCAGGGCTGGGCAGGGCAGGGCAGGGCAGGGCAGGGCAGGGCAGGGCAGGGCAGGGCAGGGCAGGGCAGGGCAGGGCAGGGCAGGGCAGGGCAGGGCAGGGCAGGGCAGGGCAGGGCAGGGCAGGGCAGGGCAGGGCAGGGCAGGGCAGGGCAGGGCAGGGCAGGGCAGGGCAGGGCAGGGCAGGGCAGGGCAGGGCAGGGCAGGGCAGGGCAGGGCAGGGCAGGGCAGGGCAG
The DNA here is from genome assembly GCA_030267565.1 of Pleodorina starrii. Taxonomy (NCBI): domain Eukaryota; kingdom Viridiplantae; phylum Chlorophyta; class Chlorophyceae; order Chlamydomonadales; family Volvocaceae; genus Pleodorina; species Pleodorina starrii. Next base: position 912,236 of record BRXU01000023.1, on the reverse strand, counting down.
GGCAGGGCAGGGCAGGGCAGGGCAGGGCAGGGCAGGGCAGGGCAGGGCAGGGCAGGGCAGGGCAGGGCAGGGCAGGGCAGGGCAGGGCAGGCAGGGCAGGGCAGGGCAGGGCAGGGCAGGGCAGGGCAGGGCAGGGCAGGGCAGGGCAGGGCAGGGCAGGGCAGGGCAGGGCAGGGCAGGGCAGGGCAGGGCAGGGCAGGGCAGGGCAGGGCAGGGCAGGGCAGGGCAGGGCAGGGCAGGGCAGGGCAGGGCAGGGCAGGGCAGGGCAGGGCAGGGCAGGGCAGGGCAGGGCAGGGCAGGGCAGGGCAGGGCAGGGCAGGGCAGGGCAGGGCAGGGCAGGGCAGGGCAGGGCAGGGCAGGGCCGGGCAGGGCAGGGCAGGGCAGGGCAGGGCAGGGCAGGGCAGGTCAGGGCATGGCAGGGCAGGGCAGGGCAGGGCGGGTCAGGGCCGGGCCGGGCAGGGCAGGGCAGGGCAGGGCAGGGCAGGGCAGGGCAGGGCAGGGCAGGGCAGGGCAGGGCAGGGCAGGGCAGGGCAGGGCAGGGCAGGGCAGGGCAGGGCAGGGCAGGGCAGGGCAGGGCAGGGCAGGGCAGGGCAGGGCAGGGCAGGGCAGGGCAGGGCAGGGCAGGGCAGGGCAGGGCAGGGCAGGGCAGGGCAGGGCAGGGCAGGGCAGGGCAGGGCAGGGCAGGGCAGGGCAGGGCAGGGCAGGGCAGGGCAGGGCAGGGCAGGGCAGGGCAGGGCAGGGCAGGGCAGGGCAGGGCAGGGCAGGGCAGGGCAGGGCAGGGCTGGGCAGGGCAGGGCAGGGCAGGGCAGGGCAGGGCAGGGCAGGGCAGGGCAGGGCAGGGCAGGGCAGGGCAGGGCAGGGCAGGGCAGGGCAGGGCAGGGCAGGGCAGGGCAGGGCAGGGCAGGGCAGGGCAGGGCAGGGCAGGGCAGGGCAGGGCAGGGCAGGGCAGGGCAGGGCAGGGCAGGGCAGGGCAGGGCAGGGCAGGGCAGGGCAGGGCAGGGCAGGGCAGGGCAGGGCAGGGCAGGGCAGGGCAGGGCAGGGCAGGGCAGGGCAGGGCAGGGCAGGGCAGGGCAGGGCAGGGCAGGGCAGGGCAGGCAGGGCAGGGCAGGGCAGGGCAGGGCAGGGCTGGGCAGGGCAGGGCAGGGCAGGGCAGGGCTGGGCGGGGCCGGGCAGGGCAGGGAAGGGCAGGGCAGGGCAGGGCAGGGCAGGGCAGGGCAGGGCAGGGCAGGGCAGGGCAGGGCAGGGCAGGGCAGGGCAGGGCAGGGCAGGGCAGGGCAGGGCAGGGCAGGGCAGGGCAGGGCAGGGCAGGGCAGGGCAGGGCAGGGCAGGGCAGGGCAGGGCAGGGCAGGGCAGGGCAGGGCAGGGCAGGGCAGGGCAGGGCAGGGCAGGGCAGGGCAGGGCAGGGCAGGGCAGGGCAGGGCAGGGCAGGGCAGGGCAGGGCAGGGCAGGGCAGGGCAGGGCAGGGCAGGGCAGGGCAGGGCAGGGCAGGGCAGGGCAGGGCAGGGCAGGGCAGGGCAGGGCAGGGCAGGGCAGGGCAGGGCAGGGCAGGGCAGGGCAGGGCAGGGCAGGGCAGGGCAGGGCAGGGCAGGGCAGGGCAGGGCAGGGCAGGGCAGGGCAGGGCAGGGCAGGGCAGGGCAGGGCAGGGCAGGGCAGGGCAGGGCAGGGCAGGGCAGGGCAGGGCAGGGCAGGGCAGGGCAGGGCAGGGCAGGGCAGGGCAGGGCAGGGCAGGGCAGGGCAGGGCAGGGCAGGGCAGGGCAGGGCAGGGCAGGGCAGGGCAGGGCAGGGCAGGGCAGGGCAGGGCAGGGCAGGGCAGGGCAGGGCAGGGCAGGTCAGGGCAGGGCAGGGCAGGGCAGGGCAGGGCAGGGCAGGGCAGGGCAGGGCAGGGCAGGGCAGGGCAGGTCCGGGCAGGGCTGGGCTGGGCAGGGCAGGGCAGGGCAGGGCAGGGCAGGGCCGGGCAGGGCAGGGCAGGGCAGGGCAGGGCAGGGCAGGGCAGGGCAGGGCAGGGCAGGGCAGGGCAGGGCAGGGCAGGGCAGGGCAGGGCAGGGCAGGGCAGGGCAGGGCAGGGCAGGGCAGGGCAGGGCAGGGCAGGGCAGGGCAGGGCAGGGCAGGGCAGGGCAGGGCAGGGCAGGGCAGGGCAGGGCAGGGCAGGGCAGGGCAGGGCAGGGCAGGGCCGGTCAGGGCAGGGCAGGGCAGGGCAGGGCAGGGCAGGGCAGGGCAGGGCAGGGCAGGGCAGGGCAGGGCAGGGCAGGGCAGGGCAGGGCAGGGCAGGGCAGGGCAGGGCAGGGCAGGGCAGGGCAGGGCAGGGCAGGGCAGGGCAGGGCAGGGCAGGGCAGGGCAGGGCAGGGCAGGGCAGGGCAGGGCAGGGCAGGGCAGGGCAGGGCAGGGCAGGGCAGGGCAGGGCAGGGCAGGGCAGGGCAGGGCAGGGCAGGGCAGGGCAGGGCAGGGCAGGGCAGGGCAGGGCAGGGCAGGGCAGGGCAGGGCAGGGCAGGGCAGGGCAGGGCAGGGCAGGGCAGGGCAGGGCAGGGCAGGGCAGGGCAGGGCAGGGCAGGGCAGGGCAGGGCAGGGCAGGGCAGGGCAGGGCAGGGCAGGGCAGGGCAGGGCAGGGCAGGGCAGGGCAGGGCAGGGCAGGGCAGGGCAGGGCAGGGCAGGGCAGGGCAGGGCAGGGCAGGGCAGGGCAGGGCAGGGCAGGGCAGGGCAGGGCAGGGCAGGGCAGGGCAGGGCAGGGCAGGGCAGGGCAGGGCAGGGCAGGGCAGGGCAGGGCAGGGCAGGGCAGGGCAGGGCAGGGCAGGGCAGGGCAGGGCAGGGCAGGGCAGGGCAGGGCAGGGCAGGGCAGGGCAGGGCAGGGCAGGGCAGGGCAGGGCAGGGCAGGGCAGGGCAGGGCAGGGCAGGGCAGGGCAGGGCAGGGCAGGGCAGGGCAGGGCAGGGCAGGGCAGGGCTGGGCAGGGCAGGGCAGGGCAGGGCAGGGCAGGGCAGGGCAGGGCAGGGCAGGGCAGGGCAGGGCAGGGCAGTGCAGGGCAGGGCAGGGCAGGGCAGGGCAGGGCAGGGCAGGGCAGGGCAGGGCAGGGCAGGGCAGGGCAGGGCAGGGCAGGGCAGGGCAGGGCAGGGCAGGGCAGGGCAGGGCAGGGCAGGGCAGGGCAGGGCAGGGCAGGGCAGGGCAGGGCAGGGCAGGGCAGGGCAGGGCAGGGCAGGGCAGGGCAGGGCAGGGCAGGGCAGGGCAGGGCAGGGCAGGGCAGGGCAGGGCAGGATAGGGCAGGGCAGGGCAGGGCAGGGCAGGGCAGGGCAGGGCAGGGCAGGGCAGGGCAGGGCAGGGCAGGGCAGGGCAGGGCAGGGCAGGGCAGGGCAGGGCAGGGCAGGGCAGGGCAGGGCAGGGCAGGGCAGGGCAGGGCAGGGCAGGGCAGGGCAGGGCAGGGCAGGGCAGGGCAGGGCAGGGCAGGGCAGGGCAGGGCAGGACAGGGCAGGGCAGGGCAGGGCAGGGCAGGACAGGGCAGGGCAGGACAGGCCAGGTCAGGACAGGGCAGGGCAGGGCAGGCCAGGGCAGGGCAGGGCAGGGCAGGGCAGGGCAGGGCAGGGCAGGGCAGGGCAGGGCAGGGCAGGGCAGGGCAGGGCAGGGCAGGGCAGGGCAGGGCAGGGCAGGGCAGGGCAGGGCAGGGCAGGGCAGGGCAGGGCAGGGCAGGGCAGGGCAGGGCAGGGCAGGGCAGGGCAGGGCAGGGCAGGGCAGGGCCGGGCAGGGCAGGGCAGGGCAGGGCCGGGCAGGGCAGGGCAGGGCAGGGCAGGGCAGGGCAGGGCAGGGCAGGGCAGGGCAGGGCAGGGCAGGGCAGGGCAGGGCAGGGCAGGGCAGGGCAGGGCAGGGGGCAGGGCAGGGCAGGGCAGGGCAGGGCAGGGCAGGGCAGGGCAGGGCAGGGCAGGGCAGGGCAGGGCAGGGCAGGGCAGGGCAGGGCAGGGCAGGGCAGGGCAGGGCAGGGCAGGGCAGGGCAGGGCAGGGCAGGGCAGGGCAGGGCAGGGCAGGGCAGGGCAGGGCAGGGCAGGGCAGGGCAGGGGCAGGGCAGGGCAGGGCAGGGCAGGGCAGGGCAGGGCAGGGCAGGGCAGGGCAGGGCAGGGCAGGGCAGGGCAGGGCAGGGCAGGGCAGGGCAGGGCAGGGCAGGGCAGGGCAGGGCAGGGCAGGGCAGGGCAGGGCAGGGCAGGGCAGGGCAGGGCAGGGCAGGGCAGGGCAGGGCAGGGCAGGGCAGGGCAGGGCAGGGCAGGGCAGGGCAGGGCAGGGCAGGGCAGGTCAGGGCAGGGCAGGGCAGGGCAGGGCAGGGCAGGGCAGGGCAGGGCAGGGCAGGGCAGGGCAGGTCAGGTCAGGGCAGGGCAGGGCAGGGCAGGGCAGGGCAGGGCAGGGCAGGGCAGGGCAGGGCAGGGCAGGTCAGGGCAGGGCAGGGCAGGGCAGGGCAGGGCAGGGCAGGGCAGGGCAGGGCAGGGCAGGGCAGGGCAGGGCAGGGCAGGGCAGGGCAGGGCAGGGCAGGGCAGGGCAGGGCAGGGCAGGGCAGGGCAGGGCAGGGCAGGGCAGGGCAGGGCAGGGCAGGGCAGGGCAGGGCAGGGCAGGGCAGGGCAGGGCAGGGCAGGGCAGGGCAGGGCAGGGCAGGGCAGGGCAGGGCAGGGCAGGGCAGGGCAGGGCAGGGCAGGGCAGGGCAGGGCAGGGCAGGGCAGGGCAGGGCAGGGCAGGGCAGGGCAGGGCAGGGCAGGGCAGGGCAGGGCAGGGCAGGGCAGGGCAGGGCAGGGCAGGGCAGGGCAGGGCAGGGCAGGGCAGGGCAGGGCAGGGCAGGGCAGGGCAGGGCAGGGCAGGGCAGGGCAGGGCAGGGCAGGGCAGGGCAGGGCAGGGCAGGGCAGGGCAGGGCAGGGCAGGGCAGGGCAGGGCAGGGCAGGGCAGGGCAGGGCAGGGCAGGGCAGGGCAGGGCAGGGCAGGGCAGGGCAGGGCAGGGCAGGGCAGGGCAGGGCAGGGCAGGGCAGGGCAGGGCAGGGCAGGGCAGGGCAGGGCAGGGCAGGGCAGGGCAGGGCAGGGCAGGGCAGGGCAGGGCAGGGCAGGGCAGGGCAGGGCAGGGCAGGGCAGGGCAGGGCAGGGCAGGGCAGGGCAGGGCAGGGCAGGGCAGGGCAGGGCAGGGCAGGGCAGCTCAGGGCAGGGCAGGGCAGGGCAGGGCAGGCAGGGCAGGGCAGGGCAGGGCAGGGCAGGGCAGGGCAGGGCAGGGCAGGGCAGGGCAGGGCAGGGCAGGGCAGCGCTGGGCAGGGCAGGGCAGGGCAGGGCAGGGCAGGGCAGGGAAGGGCAGGGCTGGGCTGGGCAGGGCAGGGCAGGGCAGGGCAGGGCAGGGCAGGGCAGGGCAGGGCAGGGCAGGGCAGGGCAGGGCAGGGCAGGGCAGGGCAGGGCAGGGCAGGGCAGGGCAGGGCAGGGCAGGGCAGGGCAGGGCAGGGCAGGGCAGGGCAGGGCAGGGCAGGGCAGGGCAGGGCAGGGCAGGGCAGGGCAGGGCAGGGCAGGGCAGGGCAGGGCAGGGCAGGGCAGGGCAGGGCAGGGCAGGGCAGGGCAGGGCAGGGCAGGCAGGGCAGGGCAGGGCAGGGCAGGGCAGGGCAGGGCAGGGCAGGGCAGGGCAGGGCAGGGCAGGGCAGGGCAGGGCAGGGCAGGGCAGGGCAGGGCAGGGCAGGGCAGGGCAGGGCAGGGCAGGGCAGGGCAGGGCAGGGCAGGGCAGGGCAGGGCAGGGCAGGGCAGGGCAGGGCAGGGCAGGGCAGGGCAGGGCAGGGCAGGGCAGGGCAGGGCAGGGCAGGGCAGGGCAGGGCAGGGCCGGGCTGGGCTGGGCAGGGCTGGGCCGGGCAGGGCAGGGCAGGGCAGGGCAGGGCAGGGCAGGGCAGGGCAGGGCAGGGCAGGGCAGGGCAGGGCAGGGCAGGGCAGGGCAGGGCAGGGCAGGGCAGGGCAGGGCAGGGCAGGGCAGGGCAGGGCAGGGCAGGGCAGGGCAGGGCAGGGCAGGGCAGGGCAGGGCAGGGCAGGGCAGGGCAGGGCAGGGCAGGGCAGGGCAGGGCAGGGCAGGGCAGGGCAGGGCAGGGCAGGGCAGGGCAGGGCAGGGCAGGGCAGGGCAGGGCAGGGCAGGGCAGGGCAGGGCAGGGCAGGGCAGGGCAGGGCAGGGCAGGGCAGGGCAGGGCAGGGCAGGGCAGGGCAGGGCAGGGCAGGGCAGGGCAGGGCAGGGCAGGGCAGGGCAGGGCAGGGCAGGGCAGGGCAGGGCAGGGCAGGGCAGGGCAGGGCAGGGCAGGGCAGGGCAGGGCAGGGCAGGGCAGGGCAGGGCAGGGCAGGGCAGGGCAGGGCAGGGCAGGGCAGGGCAGGGCAGGGCAGGGCAGGGCAGGGCAGGGCAGGGCAGGGCAGGGCAGGGCAGGGCAGGGCAGGGCAGGGCAGGGCAGGGCAGGGCAGGGCAGGGCAGGGCAGGGCAGGGCAGGGCAGGGCAGGGCAGGGCAGGGCAGGGCAGGGCAGGGCAGGGCAGGGCAGGGCAGGGCAGGGCAGGGCAGGGCAGGGCAGGGCAGGGCAGGGCAGGGCAGGGCAGGGCAGGGCAGGGCAGGGCAGGGCAGGGCAGGGCAGGCAGGGCAGGGCAGGGCAGGGCAGGGCAGGGCAGGGCAGGGCAGGGCAGGGCAGGGCAGGGCAGGGCAGGGCAGGGCAGGGCAGGGCAGGGCAGGGCAGGGCAGGCAGGGCAGGGCAGGGCAGGGCAGGGCAGGGCAGGGCAGGGCAGGGCAGGGCAGGGCAGGGCAGGGCAGGGCAGGGCAGGGCAGGGCAGGGCAGGGCAGGCAGGGCAGGGCAGGGCAGGGCAGGGCAGGGCAGGGCAGGGCAGGGCAGGGCAGGGCAGGGCAGGGCAGGGCAGGGCAGGGCAGGGCAGGGCAGGGCAGGGCAGGGCAGGGCAGGGCAGGGCAGGGCAGGGCAGGGCAGGGCAGGGCAGGGCAGGGCAGGGCAGGTCAGGGCAGGTCAGGGCAGGGCAGGGCAGGGCAGGGCAGGGCAGGTCAGGTCAGGTCAGGGCAGGGCAGGGCAGGTCAGGGCAGGGCAGGTCAGGGCAGGGCAGGGCAGGGCAGGGCAGGGCAGGGCAGGGCAGGGCAGGGCAGGGCAGGGCAGGGCAGGGCAGGGCAGGGCAGGGCAGGGCAGGGCAGGGCAGGGCAGGGCAGGGCAGGGCAGGGCAGGGCAGGGCAGGGCAGGGCAGGGCAGGGCAGGGCAGGGCAGGGCAGGGCAGGGCAGGGCAG